>CM050401.1:8750000-10000000 GCA_027562975.1 Rhynchospora breviuscula
TACCACTGCTCCATGCAGTTGAAGATCTATAATTATTATGTGATTACCATCCCCCACTATGTAACTATTTTGAGTATGTAAATATCTTCAGTAAAAAAATCTCTACTGTTATCAACGCCTATTTTAAGAATGTGATTATGTTGCTATTAAATGAATAACGTTCTTTTCTTCTCTACAAGTAATTAGTCTAATTTACTCCCATCCAAATATTCTTCTGCACAACATAGTACCAGGCAAAACATTGTTTGAATCGTTTTGGATGAAGAATGTTACATAGTGACTACACTTACTGAGCTGCAGAACCACAAGAGGATTATAATTTTTTTTTTTTTTAAATCGGCTCAGGTCAGGCTAGGATTTGCATCAAATTATTAAACTCAGTCTCTTTTTGGACTTAGATAAACTGGATATTCTGTTCTTTGTGCTGTTCTGATCAGCTTTGATGTCAATTGGGTTTTAGATTAGTTGTAATATTGGATAACTCATGGTTTGGATTTGGTACAGGTTCACCCTAAACCCTAAAACAGCAACAAACAACAAAACTGTGACTCTACATTAAAAAAAAAAAAAAAAAACGCACAATATAAAAAACAAACAGATGCTACCCCTCACGGACGCACACAAAAACAATTAAGCCAATTAACGCTAACATACAATAAAGCTAATTAACGCCAAAAAACAATCACCTACGTACACTCCCCACACTACCTTTCTATTTATCTAACAACATTTTAAATTTCCTCTCAAAACAAATAATTAATGCTAAAATCTAAAAAATTGATCCACTTACTAAAATCTTTGCACCACATCTTTCTCTTTTTAAATTTTTACATACCATCTTTCCTTTTTTTAATTTTTTTCTATTGCCATACCAAAATTTACATAACAAAGCATACCTTCATCGCGCGAAGCCCGTAACAGTACCTAGTTATTTACAAAACGAAGTTGGTCATCAAATTAAAAAGGAAAACTATTTCTTCTAAAACTAAAAGAGAGGAAAAGGGTTCCATTTTACAACAAATACGGAAATACCTGACCGATAATTACTGCTAGTACGCACATGAGAGTACCATTTTAATTGATGGAGGCCTAACTGCCTAAGAAAGCTAATGGGCTCAGCCCATTAATGATTTGCATGTATTCAGTGGCATAACAGAGCATAGCATAGCATATTAGCATGGGATTACAATTATTTATTATACAGTTAATGATGGGCATCCCCTCATTCCATAAGGACTAGTAGAAATGTAAACTGAGCCTGTGAACTCTGAACAACTCTTCGAGTTTTTTTTTTTTTTTTTTGATGAAATAACAACTCTTCGAGTAATTATGTTGTTGAATCTCATTCAATCATCAAATGAAGGTTTTTAATGAACTACTTTAATATCTGATGCACAGTGTGATTGGCGCAGATTAATGTTATCCATTGGAGCAGATTTTATCTGGAATGAAGGGTTCAGATCTTTTTAGATTATCCAATAAAATCTGAATAATTGGAGAGGATCTGAAAAATGTAATGATGGCCTTTCTGCAGTGGCGCCGTTTGAGAAATAGCTTATTCTGCAAATGTATTTAATGCCGAAGAGCATAAAGAGTATGGAGAAAGGCTGATAAAGCTTGTATTATAAAAATGAGAAAGGAGCGAGTCAGAAAGCCAACAACAAATTAATACATGCATACATCTAATAATAAAAAGGAAGCAAAGAGAATCAATATAGCATGCGTGGAATGATCGATTGTTGGGAAGATTATAAAGTGCCTTTATTTGGACATTTGCCTCGTGAGGCTCGCAATCCCCATCATTTTTCTTTTTTCGTCTCTATTGAGATCATTAGACGAGAAAATCTTATTAATCAATTTCATTAAAAACAAAAAGAGAGGACAATGGTTTGTGTTATTTTCTTTTTGTTTTAAAAAATATGAATCTGTCGACATGGTTAAAAGATACGCAAGAGAGATATAAAGAGAGAAAGGGTGAATAAATACAAAGGAGAAGAACAGAGAGAGAATGCCACGTTGCATTGGAAAGCATAATCCCCATCGTATCATCATAATGTTTATGCTTTATATATAGGATTTATTTGGATGGGCAAGTAATAATTATTAATTTAAAATATACAAATTAATTTTCACGTTTCATTTTAAAATTTAAATGCTGAATAGCAATCAGAAATAGCATTATTTTACTCACTCACTAAAAAAATTAATCAATGCTGTTTTTAAATTAGTATCGTCCTCGTTACGTGAAATTTATATTAAAAAAAACTACTGGGAATGACATAAAACTTTAAATTTCTAATTTGTATGATACTCTGGATTATTGAGGTATAATCTTAATTACCTCTAATACATACTTCCTCAAAATAAAACATGTTATAAGCCATAGTCCGGCAGGACCGAAGGCACTTTATTAACTTTTCAGATATCCTCTATTTATTCAGATTGTGGTTCATTCGTGACTCGGGACAAAATCAATTTTCAGAAACACAATAGATGACTTAGAACTTGGATTTGTTGGAATTTAGGTATAAGATGAGGTGAAGGGTTGATTAATATTGTTGTTCCGTGTGAGCTTTGGTTCAAATTTGGTTCCCTCTATAATTATAAGGTACATCTGCTCAGTATTGTATCAATACTCGAAAATGCAAATCCAAGCCCTAGTCAATGTATGATTACTGCCTTATCTCGCAAGTCAAAACCAAATCAATGTATGATCATTGTTTATACTGTGTTATGTTTTGCTAGTCAAGTGTTTGTCTTTTTAGAATAATTAAAGAAATCAATAAAATGAATTTTCACTTTAATTATTTTACCTTTCTAAATTCTAAAAAAAATCAAAAGAGTACCAAATCAGTTCAGGACATAATTATGATAGTTAAGTTAGTTCAAATTAAAAAATTGAAATTGTAAATATGTTTTTCATCGATTACATATATAGGTATGCATAGGTTTGACACAATTCAAAATTAGTTTGATAATCTGTCGAATAAATTGAAAAAAAATCTACAAATAAATAAAAAAATTCTACAAACTTTTCATTAATTGATCAACATTGATCGAACGAATTACAAACTAAATTGAATTCAATACGTACAATATTTAAAGGAGGAGGGTTCTAGTGCCCACAATTTGAATGCCCCCAAATGCTCAAAAACTCACTTTTTAGTTATTTTTTCAAAATATAAAATTTAAACTTCTAATCGAAACCATTGATCTTATTTGATATAACGAGCGATGTATTTTCATATAAGTTTTGTAAATTTTGAAGTTTATTTGATACTTGATCAAAAGGCTAAAATTAATATGAACAGATTAGAATTAATCTATCACATTTAACTAAATTCATTCAATATTTAATCTCTTGATAAGTATCAAATAAACTTCAAAATTTATAAAACTTATATGAAAATGCATCGCTAGTTATATTGAATAAGATCAACGGTTTAGATTCGAAATTTGAATTTTATATTTTGTAAAAGTAGTCAAAAAATGTGTTTTTGAACATTTAGAGCATTTAAATTGTGGGCACCGGAACCTTCTCTATTTAAAGTATAGGCAGCGTATAAACTTTTTCACTTCCTCATTTGTATATTTCTTGTTACAGTTTCACGATATTTCAATGCTATCTGCCATAAAATTAGAAGTATATGCTGGAACTACCATAATTTGTTCACTGTTACAGATGAGAGGTGCCATGACTGTGCGCTTTCTTAAAGAGCTGTCTCTATATATAAAGATAGTGTGCTCTTTTTGGGCTAATGCTTGTCCTGGATTGATTTATGTTTTGCTTTTTACTAAGAAAAGGTAAGCCATATGGCCTCTCTTGTCTCTTCAATAGTTCTGTTTTAGCGTAACAAGAAATATATCACAACCAAGCAACAAACGTTACAAAAATGATGACTCAAACAACCCAAGTAATATTAATATTAATAATAATAATAATAATAATAATAATAAAAATAATAATAATAATAATAATAAAAGATGGCAAGCTAAGTAAACGAAAGTTTGCGGACTTAAGAGTTAGAGAATAATATTCGGCCTTTTACACATTCTGGAAGAGCATGCATTTAAAGAAATTTTATTCAACACTTAAAAACAAAATTCAAAATATTTAATAAACAGTACGACCAACATTTATGTGTTCGGAATATTACTTCTGATTGTGCCCGTTTATAAAATAAAATAGAATTATCATACATTTAAACGGGATAATGTAGTAAATCATTTTTTTCAATTTTTATAAAAAATACTAATAAAAAATTAAATTCATATCCAACAATTCAATATCATACATCATCGCTTGATTGATTCTCACCCCTGAAAAGATGGAAAAAAGGACTTGATTTAAAAAACCAAAGCAAAGAGAGATTTAACGGCTATACTGACGTAGTCAACACCACAGCCTGGACAGCTAACAAAGAAAAAGAAAAAGGAAACCCAGAAAAATGAAAATAAAAATAGAAAATTAAAAACAGAATCCAAAAGGACAAGCCAAGGTTTTATGGGATTTCGTAAACTCTCTCTCAGCCCCTCTATCTGTCAGTCTATTCCTCCCCTAATGGGCTACTTTTCTACTATGTGCGACAAGTAGTATTGGATCTATTGTGGCATGTGTTATCTTTTGTTGATAGTCTGACAACTGTTATCCCTCTTACAAAATATCGTACCTTGTATATTGTTTGCATGTATTTTAAATAACTCTTTGCTTGATTTTTTTCGACATATTTATTTTCAATTATTTAAAATTATAATATGTTCGAAACAAAAATAAAGAAAAAAATTGTAGTTCCAAAAGATATATAAATAGCTCTTAGTATATCTTTTAAAAATATAACACGAGGAGATTATATTGTAAATCTTGCAAAATCTATAATCAGTCAATCACATACATAAATATCATAGTACAATATATAATATGTGATCTATTGGACATACATTAATCATAGTAGAATATATAATATGTGATCTATTGGACACACATAATATCATAGATATATAATTTGTGACCTATTGGGCCTCATTTATCCTTTTAAGTCTGATATTGAATTTGACCAATATATTTTCTTTCTACCAAAATACAAAAAGAATTTAGTTTAAGAAGCAATGTGCTACTTCTAAATATCATTATTAACATCATCGAGACTTTTATTTTATCTAATAAGTCTATATAAAAAATATACTGTATAAATATCACTTGTTCCTTTCCATAAATTCAATTTTTTATTTTTGGTTTTGTGCATGGTAACATATATCAGTAGAATGATACTCAAAAAAGTTCTACGAACAAATGCGGTGTGAATGTTATAAAAGATCCCAACGAGCGACAAAGTCACAAAAATGACGTAGCTCGGGTCAGACCCGGCTTCCTCCTCTCTCTCTTCTCATTGCCTACAATGCTAGTGTAGTGTTTTACTTTAGGTTTGTTTACTCCCATCCTTTCACCCTTTCTTGTCTGCCATTAATCCAACAATTAATATATTATAAAATGCTTAACTACCACCGGCTTGTACCGCCTCCTCACACTTACTGCTGGGTCCAGTGTACTACTCTGTTGGGTCCCTTTATTGCAAGAATATACAATTGCAAATTAGCCCCATAAAAGGGCAATTGCTTTCTACACTCCTCAAAATTTGAGATTCACTCCTACTTAAACGAAAATGCCCTTTTTACTCCTTCAATTCACCTAAGTTTGAAAATATTTGAAAATAACAAGAGTATTTTCGTTCAAGAGGAGTGGATTTCTAAGTTTGGAGAGTGGAGGAAGCGATTCCCCCGTAAAAGGTGTCAAAAGACAATTTCAGTACATAGGACCCATTTTGTGTGTTGGAACATATAATAGTGCTTCATTTATTACTTTGTCGTATTGGATTGAAGTATCGTTATGTTATTTGAATATATAGTGATTAGATCAATTAATTGCATTAAATAGGATAAAAAAAGGATTATCTACACTCCACGCTAATGCAAATTAAATATTCAATACAACTTATGAAACCGATCGAGTCTGTTAATTATAATTTCGACGAGAGTTATCAAGTGGATTAATGCAATGCCAAATCAATAACTAAAACTAGTTTAATATAAATTAAAATTAAATTAGATAAAGACATGCTTAATACGCCATACAATTAGAAGTCCTCTGTTTGTTTTTGGTTTAGATGCACAGAATGCCGTTGGGTCTATGAGAAATTTTTTATATTTGTTCTATATGGATTATGGACAATCATGTTTAATCTTTGGTTAGACATAAAGAAAATGTTGTTCCTTCAGAAAAATCAAGAAATGTATGTGGGTTGCTGCTAAAAAATCATTTATCGGACAAATTTTGTCGACATATATTATAATAGTAATTTTACAGCCATAAACATATTATATATATAAATTGACAATCCGGCAAAAAAAAAAAAGATGGTCGCTGAAAAAAAATTATATATCTTCATTTCAATTGAACCACAATGTAAAAATATCATTTTAGTTTAAATAATTGCACGGTTAAATGATTTAACTACTTTCTTACATGACGGGATTTAACTATGAAAAATTGCTTTGCTAAATGACAAATAAAGAGCATACGAGGATTCATTTGATAAACCTTTTTATATTATTCGTTATTAATGAAACTATTAAGTTTCTGCTAATAAATATTTCTCACTTCTTTTTAAAGAAAGCCAATTAAGCCCTGATCATAATGTATTTACGCGGGATTTCATTTCATTTCAATTGATTTTACAGGATTTTGTTGGATCTAATTACATTGGAATTCCAATCAAATGACACCAAATTTGTTCATTTTGATCAAGAATTTTCCGACGAAATGAAATGAAATCTCAAATTAAAAAAAATAGTATTTTGATCAGGGCCTTAATCTTTCTTGTTTGTAGCTTAGGTTGTCTTACGAGGTATGCAAAAAATGAAGTCTCCTGATCGACTAACCGAATCGACAATAAGATTTTTAAAAGAAGTTGAAATTAATTTTGTTATAGCTAAAAAGTGGATGAGGCTGTATATCTTACGAAGAATGCAAAAATGAAATCTCATGATACATTAACCAAATTTGTGAGTAAAATTTTCATGAAATAAGGTAAAAATTTGTATTTTTATCACTATATTGCTAAACAAAGCCCATAAACATTGACAAAAAAGAACCCCATGAACATATTTTAAACAGCAAGAGTGATATTATAAAAAATAGTTGTGCTATATTTATATAGTTTAGAATGTCCTGTTCTTAAGACCTCTTATTCTTGGCTCGTTTGGATGGTATGGGAATAAGGAAGGAATAAAAATTTTAGAAATAAAACATTGGAAAGTGTATAACTTTACGAAGAAAATATTGTCTAGGAATAAGTTATTCCTAAGAAAAAACTATTCCTATGCAATCCAAACGCCCCCAAGGAAGTTATAACATAGCATAAAAGTAACATAACATCGTTTAAGTAAGTTAAGAATCAGCATGCCTAGCAAATGCAAGTCCTTCCCATGTGCATGTCACCATCATTTTTAGATTACTCACATTAACATATTAACTATCCTGAACTAATGCTTCTGTTGTTACAGAAGCTCTGTTTAACATAATTATCCAATTCGATCTTGACATACTAAATCATCCAGTAACTTTTGCATTCTGTAATTAGGTTCACTCTAACCAAAAGGAAGAAAAAAGACTTTATCAGGAGTGATCTGCAAATGCATATTTTTTTTCTAGCTGAATAAACAAAATCCGCATTTTTAATTTCTAACACCATTTAGACCGATTATTACGGACACTTCGATTTCGTACATTAACCAATTGCTGAAAAATAACAGAGCAAATAGACTTATAGACTCTATTCTCAATCCTCTCACTCTCTCTCTCCTCGTTCTATTTGAACTGAGTTTCTTTTCCCCGCAATACATACACCTCCTTTTCCTATGTTCACAGAACCGAGTTCTCTTTCTCTAAACCTTAAGCTGTAAATGGCATAACACCTCTGCTTCCTCCCCTGCATTTCACTACCATAATTCTCTCCTTTCTCAGACCAACAGAAACCAATCTCTCTTTAAATCCCCTTTCAGACTCTACCAACTTCACCTTCAAAAACCCAAAACCTCCTCTCTTCTCTCCAGCATTTCTTAAAACACCAAGAGAAAGGAGAGAAGAAAAAGGGTGAAACAAAATGATCACTGCTCTTGACTTGTACCATGTTCTATCAGCTGTGGTACCGCTCTATGTGGCGATGATCCTCGCATACGGGTCAGTCAAATGGTGGCGCATCTTCACACCCGACCAATGCTCCGGCATTAACCGTTTCGTTGCGCTTTTTGCGGTGCCGCTGCTCTCATTTCATTTCATTTCTACCAATGACCCATACTCGATGAACCTTCGGTTCATCGCAGCCGATACTCTTCAGAAGGTTATGGTGCTGGGTGTGCTGTTTTTGTGGAGCCACCTCAGCAAACGGGGCTCTCTTGAGTGGTCCATTACTCTGTTCTCTCTCTCGACATTGCCGAATACTCTGGTCATGGGGATACCCCTCCTTAAGGGGATGTATGGTGCCGATTCGGGGAGTTTGATGGTTCAGATTGTTGTTCTTCAGTGCATTATATGGTACATCAATTCTGAACTTTTCTTTTCTTTGGACGCTGTGTGTTTGTGTGTGTGTTGGGTGGTTAGTTTTGAAAAAATTGGTTTACTTAAATTAGACTCTGGAAAGCTTTCATTAATAATACATAGCATATACAGTTGGTTCGGTTAAATGATGTTGGTTTTGTTGCACTTAATCTGTCTAGTGCAGTCTCCACTGATAACTCTGGCTGGACTATTTTTGGGATTTGTCTCTATTAGAATAATGAGATTTTGGATATAGGCTAACATGTACAAGACAATAATTTTCTTTTTCATTTTTTTTAATTTAATGCCCGTAAGCATTGAGTTCTTGTTAGTTGTTACTGTATTATCGTGAAAACTATGTTTTGTCTCATGAATAATTTTGTCACTATAATTTTTTTTTAAGAAAAACATGACATAAAGCCAATTCTTTCATATTTTGAGATTTACTAAATTGCTGAAAGCTTTAATGCTATTTACGGTAGTAATTACTAAATCCTTGCACCAATCAACTAATGTGAATGGTTGTTCTCTTACAGGTATACCCTTATGCTTTTCCTATTCGAGTACAGAGGCGCAAGGCTCCTTATTATGGAGCAATTTCCCGACACAGCTGGCTCAATCATCTCCTTTCATGTTGATTCTGACATTATTTCATTAGATGGTATATAAAACAAAATGTAGAATATTGACATGTTTTTCCTAATTTTGATTGTATACTGCCTCCATTATATGTACATTTTTTTTTGACTAATCAGAGCTTTGATATCTATAACTGTAAATACATTACCCAAACTATTGACCAGCATATAATTCCTGGCTGATATTTCATATTTCTATCCTAAAGTTGGACAGATTTCTCACGGATTAGTGTTGATCCAAGTGGTTATTATAAGTTATAACCCACCAAGATCATTTCCTAAGAGAAAAAAATACAAGTGACTGATTTATTAATTATGCTCTTAACAGGAAAAGAGCCCCTTCAAACTGAGGCAGCCATTGGTGAAGATGGCAAATTGCATGTTAAAGTCAGAAAATCGACCAGCTCCAGGTCAGAGACGGCCTACTCACGCCGGTCCCATGTTTCAGCAACACCCCGTCCTTCCAACCTCTCCAATGTGGAGATCTATTCCCTCCAATCATCTCGCAACCCAACTCCTCGTGGCTCAAGCTTTAACCACACTGACTTCTACACCATGGTTAATGGCAAATCAGGTGTGGCCAATGGTACAAGCCCGAGAAATTCAAATTTTGGATTTGATGAGGAAAAAGGAATTGTAAATGGGAATGGAGGAATGTTTTCTCCTGTTGTTGCAGCAAAGAAGAAGGTAAATGGAGCTGAAGGAGGGAAGGATTTGCACATGTTTGTATGGAGCTCAAGTGCTTCTCCTGTGTCTGAAGGTGGGGTCCACCAACATGTGTTTAGAGGAGATTATGGCAATGAACATGGAGCTGGTAACATGGGAGATCATCATGTCAAAGGTTTGGAAAGCTCTCTTTGATGTTTTATTTGAATACTCTAGCATGACAGTAGCCTAAAAAGGTTCACTCAGTTTAAAATTCTTAGCACACAAGGACCACCTTTGCACTTCCTCAAATAGAGCAGGTATCTTTACACAAATGAATTATTAAGGCGAGACTTTTCTGTAGTTAAGTAGTAATTAATGATATGACTTTTTCCCAAAGTTCCCAATAGCATAATGTTGGTACTAATGGATAATATCACACTAAAGAGACTCAACAATGCCAATTTGCCACAAAGAAATACTAGTTAATAGTAGTAAGGCAGCAGCAGTTACAGTAAGAGGTAGTTACCATCTCTTTCGTGGCTCTCACAGGTGGGCAGCGCGAGGCTTATGATGAATATAGTAGAGTTGACCCGATGCCAAAGGATGGCCCCAGCCTATCTAAGCTTGGGTCCAACTCAACTGCTGAGCTTCATCCAAAGTCTGGTACAGAAGGAGATGCAAGGCCGACTTCAATGCCACCTGCCAGTGTTATGACCCGCCTTATACTTATCATGGTCTGGCGCAAGCTGATTAGGAACCCAAATACTTACTCCAGTCTGATCGGCATCATTTGGTCGCTAGTTTCATTCAGGTTTTGATTCTTTTATAGTTCAATCATTATAAATATTTCTGTTTGGAAGTTAACATTAGTTTGTAGATTGACTTGGCTAGCAATCTCAGTTCTGTGATGTTCCTGAAGTAGGAGGGTTTTATTTTATAATAGGCTAGAAGGAATTCACATACAAAAACAAATCCCAACTATTGTTGATATTTTCTAAGCAGAAACTCATGTCACACTTAACTATCTTCTGTAGGTGGGGAATTGAAATGCCGGCGATTATTGCGCGCTCGATTTCTATCCTCTCTGATGCTGGACTTGGAATGGCCATGTTCAGTCTCGGTACACACACCATCTCTAACTAGTTATACTTGGTTTGATATTAATATGATTATATATCTAATAGGGTTTATATTCTTACAAACAGGACTGTTTATGGCCTTGCAACCTAGGATTATTGCATGTGGAAATTCTCTAGCAACATTTGCTATGGCCGTGAGGTTCCTCACGGGCCCAGCTGTCATGGCTGCTGCCTCAATTATTGTTGGCCTGCGCGGTGTGCTTCTCCATATAGCTATTGTGCAGGTATGTAACCCTTTCTATTTTTGTCTCCTACTGTTTTCTAAATTTTAAAATGAGGTTCACAATGCTATTAACAACTTGACATGTTAGGATACATTTCACTAGTATGAGCAATCACCTAACCTTAGATTTGTTAAATAATATCTGCCGGTGTGGTACTTTGCCACGCGTCCATAAAAAAAATTAAAGTAAGTCAAACAAATTCAGTTATATATATATATTACGTAATGAGTTGTCTTGGTGTAACCTTAGTTTAAGTTAGGATTTGAAATGCGCATTGATATTCTAACATACACTAAAAATTTTCAGGCTGCTCTACCTCAAGGAATAGTTCCTTTTGTGTTTGCCAAGGAGTACAACGTGCATCCAGACATCCTTAGCACAGCGTATGATCTCTATATCTGTCATGTTGCTTGCATACAGTACCAGTTGGGGGTTGGTAAATTTGGTGCCAAACTCATTTTTCTTGTTTTTTCGGCCACTGCAACCTCATTACATCAGTCTTTAGTAACAACTGACAAGTACCCATTTTCTGGAATTTTGGTCTCTCCTTGTTCCGAGTTTATAAAGATGGTGTGGTTGGATTTTTGCACGAAACTTCCAAACCAGTTAATAAGAAAAGTACCAAACTAGTTCCAGGCCATGTTAAATGTGCGTTTTCTTTGTGTTTGAACTTTTAGGTACAAATAGTTGATAGATGTTTCACATTTATTTTTGCAGGGTGATCTTTGGAATGCTTATAGCTCTTCCCATTACTCTGGTTTACTACATTTTATTGGGGCTCTAAATACGAAGGCAATTAGACATAATTAACATTTTTTATTCCTTGTTTTATTCTTTTTTTTGGGCTCGGGTTAGTATCTATGGAGTAGGTCCCTCTCTGACAGTGATAGATGAGGTTTTTGTTAGACTTCATGTAACTCAAAGTAGAGCTACTGAGGCAATTAATTTAGAATTGGTAGATCAAATACGTGAGAAAATACCTTTCTGGTCCTTCTCTACAATGGTGTCTAATCTTTGGATGCAATATATTAACTTTTCCTAGTATTATTTTGTTGAAAGTTCCAATCCTTTAGTGCTAGTTACTGACTGAAATTTCTGATATGCTTGTGGTTTTCAAGTTTCAACTGCTACGATAGTTCATTTACCAGAAAACTATCTGTTTAGTCAGTAATAAGTTTTTATCCTACCATTGGAGCTTAAGGTTCTTTTTGACACACAATTGACTTAATTTTCTCGTTTGGCATAACAATCATTTCGGCTTGTAAATTTTTTTATTAGGTCAGTCCTCTGGTTATGGGCTTGCATCTTAATTCAACCAAAAAGAAAGGAAAATTGAATTAGGTTTATCTCCCCAATATCTACACAAATCTGGCCGTTTTGACTCGGATGTCTGCTTTAAAATTGGTGTACTCCATTGGTGAAACATAAATAAAAAATAGTGTTATTCCAATGGAATGGCATGTGGAGTCAAATCTGGCCGTTTTGACTCGGATGTCTGCTTTAAAATTGGTGTACTCCATTGGTGAAACATAAATAAAAAATAGTGTTATTCCAATGGAATGGCATGTGGAGTGAAAATAAAGCTCTCTTTCTTGACAGCGATTTGATTTTGTACAGTGTCATTGACAAAGCTTTTAAGCTGAAGAGTACAGTCATGCAATTAAAGGTTTGATTGAATGGTCATAGGTACTATACATATACTGTTTATGTAAATGTCCATTTAAGACAAACTCTGAAAAGGAATGACTCTTTTAGTCTCTCTTTTATTTCACTTTTTCTGGTGATCAAATCAACAACAGGAGTAGGTCTATTACTTGTTTGACCGTCACCTCAGCAAAAGACAGGTTGGATTCTTGTATAAGGCGGGTGTGTTTGGTAAGGAGGCGAACAAGGGCGAATAAAGGATTCGCGAACAGTTGAGTTCTCACCCAGCGAACAACTGAGTTCGCAAAAATCGGAGAATACAGAATTAGGGGCTAATTCGTAGTTCTCGCTTGTTCGCAGCACGTTTGGTTCGAACATCTTTGTTCGCGAACACTTCTATTCGTTAGGCTGCCAAACATAGCCAGAAATGATACACACAGGCTATGTTTGGCAAGGAGTTGAACTAACTAGTTCGCGAACTAGGCTAGTTCGACGTTATCAAAGATGAGCCGAACTAAAATAAGACCTAGTTCGCCTTCTAATTCTAGTTCTACCAAAACCATGAAATTAGAAGTCGAACTAGAACAAGTTTTATTCTAGTTCGGCCCATTTGCCAAACATAGCCACAATATATAAGATTTAGCCCTTTTTTTAATAAGCCAGGCAAAAAGAATTCTAAATTGACACCAATATTAATGGTTTTTTTTTTTCTGTTTTTATTTTAAGAATCCAAGTTCAACTTGTACATACTACAATTTTATATACTGTTGTGTGATGGCACCTGAGTCGTCCAGTTAATATTAGGTTCAGATCAACCCCTAAAATTGGCTTGCATTGTGCAGTACAAGCCAATAAAAATCAGATCAGATCAGACGGTGAGGATTAAATTGCAGAAAAACGTGGGATCATATGGTAGTACTGAATATGGACCCCCAATAAAACATATCAGATTCAGAAAACAAACTTCTACCTGAGATCTGAATCATTTGTTCCCTTGTATCTATTGCTATGTTCTTTTTTGGACCACCATTTATATACTATTATTATTATTGAACTTTTTTATTTTTACCTGCAAGTTGGACCACTATAGTTGTATTGTACCAGGTTGTTTTTAGAAAGGAAATGTTTGAAATGGATGCAATATGTATGCTTTTTAAGAACCCGAATCAAAGATAATAAGTAAAACTAGATTTAACTTAAAAATAATTTCGAGGTTTTATTTTCCTTTTAAGTTTTCGGAAAAAAGGGCTAAAAGTAAACTAATTTTTTTATTGAGTGGGACATTTCTTAGCAACATTTGGTCTTTTTGCATCACATGCACATCTGTAGACTTTTTCCATCGCACAGTGAAAAAAATACTTTATTTTTCATTAAAAAGTATTTTAGAGCATTTTGGGATGATGCATATTTGGAACTTTATGTGAAACTTTTTACAAATGAAAAAAGAAAAATAGAGAGAGAAAGGGAGGGCCTTGCTTTGGAGATCCATCTAGTGCAATGAGCCTGAGTCTTGGAAAGAGGTAGAGCTTTTAGGGTTTGTTTGTTTCTTTTAGCATGCGCACTTGGAAGCAATGATGCCTTGTCTGCAGGAAACAAAAGCGAAGGGGAATAAATAAAGAGAGGCAACCACACCAAAAAAAGGAGAATCACAAAGCACAGCTGTCGGACTAGTCTGAAAAAATGTTCAACAAAGTGCAATGCTCTCCCTGACAAATCACACAAAAGGCAGAGAAATAAAGGACCCTACATTTTCTGATTGTCTCTCTTTCTCGCAAAGTTATTGTGGTTTTCACTTTGGTGCAGCAGAAAGTACATGGAAATACAGTACAAAAAAAATGAAATGATAAATTGGGTTGTTGAAGTTATTAATGATAAACCAAAGACGGGAAATTTCTGTATTGGGGCCTAAATTGGGCCTCTCAGCGATCTGCTTTTTTATGGGCTAAAATGTAAAATAAAATGTTCTAAGTGCTTGCGATTAGGCCTGCATAACGTGCGAAACGGTCACGAAACTAGAGTGTTTCGTTAACCGTTTCGTTTTGTTGATGAAACTGATTTTCAATACCGTTAATCGTTTCGTAACGACGAAACGATCGAAATTAACGAAATTTTCGTGATTTACACATGGACGAAACTGTTTTTTCGTTTCGTTAATCGTTTCATCCAACCAGACGAAATCATTTTATTGTTTCGTTAACCGTTTCGTCTGGACGAAACTAAACGAAAAATGGATAAATGGTCTTCCGTTTGCAGGCCTACTTGCGATATTACTTCGGATTTCCTATATACCATCCTTAAATCCTGCCATCCCTGCCATCCTCACGCACCAAGGCGCAGCCCACCCAATCCAGTATCCTCTCCGTATTCACGTGTGTTGCACGTGATCTCTCGCTCAAATATCCCTCTCGCTCAGATCTCTCTTGTTCAAACCAAACCTCTCTCAATTTTTCTCTCTCGTTTCAGATCCGATCTCTCTCCTCTTGACATGGCCATGGCAGCGTCGGACCTCCTCTTCAACCTCCAAAGACAGCGAGATCCCCAATCTCTCCTCCAAAAATGCGCGTAGGTTAGCGGTGAGTTTCTAGGCTTCACAATTCCGAAAAGCTTGATTGATCTGAGAAATGGCGGGACGAGTGGGCATGAGACACGTGTCGAGGCGATTCTTATCGTCTGGAGGCAAGGTGCTCAGCGAAGAGAAGGTAGTTGAGAATGTCTACATCAAGGTATTGTTTCATTCTCTCTTCTTTTCTTTTGATTGCTGATGTTGATTGATTGAGAAGGTAATTATAGATCTTCGTAACTTTACGATTAGATATGCGTCGTGTAGTTATCTAGCTTCGGATGCTTGCTAGGTTTTTTGTCATGTAGGTCCATAATCTAAGGGATGATATGATGTGTTATTTTATCAGGGAGTAAATATATTGCTTCTTTTGTGGATATATTGTGCAAGACAGTAATTATATTGTACAAGGGAGTACATATATTGTGTCAGGGAGTAATTAATTATATCTATGGGTGTATCTATCTAAGATAATTGTCTACATACATAACACCGATTGCTTTGATGTCATTTACTGAGAAGTAAATAAATAATCCTGAGGGAGTAAATAAATAAGCTAGAGGGAGTACCTATCAAAACTGATTTCTTTATTTATCTTGTAGGTGTATTGCATTCTTTAGTTGATATGGCATTATTAGATTAATTTTGATCTTTTATTTATATATAAGGGAGCATTTATTTATATATAAGGGTATATTTAAATGTCTATTCTGATGTGTACCATTTAGTTGTAGCATATCATTCACTCAGTTTTTCATATGTAATTATTTATTTGTATATAGGGGATTATTTAATTATATAATCTGTCAACTGGGCCCTCATTGTATGTTTTTATTATTTTTTTTATCCGTTAGTTAGAAGTGTAATTACTGTACCATAAGAGAGTAAATATATTGGAAAAATAAGTATATAATAAAGAAGAATATGTATTAGTTATCTGTGTATATAGTTTTTGTAACTTTGTATTTGGTACTGTAAGTACTATACAATAAGGGAGTAAAATATAAAATGTATTGAATTAGGTATATATTTTATTTATTGTACTGTTAAATATTAGGTGTCGAATACATTCATTAAGGGGAGTATATATTCTAAAATTGGACAATTCTATATTTTGCAGATTGATGTTACTGATGATAAGCGTGTGGTTGCTTACTGGCTGTTAATAGACCCTATAAATGGAGTGGAGCCTAGATTCAGAAATGCTAGTGAATGTGTTCTCCTTGACCTTGAGCGAGAAGATTGAAACTTGGTGCTGCTGTTGGTTTTTCATTTAGTAAATTTTAGGTGTGTTTGTCTTTCTTACAAATAAGCTATTCACCTGAATAGCTAATTTGGGCAGCACCCAAACATAGAAGCCTTATTCTTATTGAAGGCCGAATAAGCTATTGGAGGCCTTATTCTTATTTCACCTATATGGGCAAATAAGATTGAACAAGGGGTGAATAAGCACGTGGGGAACCCAAATAGCTTATTTCAGCCCATGTGTGGAGACTGCCAAACACACCCGTTTAGTGAATAGTAATGTTGGTATCTTATTTGAACAAGGTTGGATGGAATTTTAATATTGGATGCTTATTTGAACCCCTTATGAAGAAGTTTATAATCCCTTTTTAAGAATTATGTACTCCCTTATTATATTGAATTCTTATTTGTACAATTTTTTGTCTGTTTGTTAAATGCTAATTTTGTATTCCATATGTAGAAGTATATACTCTCTTATGGAGAAGTATTTACTTTCTTAATATTTTCAATTCTTATCTGATTATTCTTATTTGAAATTCCTATGTCAAATGCTTATTTGAACCTTTTTACGAAAACATATATACTCCAGTATGGAAAAGTATGTCTCCTTTAAGAAGAAGTATATACTTCCTTAATATTTTTAATTCTTATTATATTGAATTCTTATTTATACATTTTTTTCCTGTTTGTTAAATGCTAATTTTGTATTCCATATGTAGAAGTTTATACTCCCTTACGGAGAAGTATTTACTTCCTTAATATTTTCGATTCTTAGTTAAAATATTTATCACCTAATAATTTTTTTAGCACTTTTTGAATACTAAATGTTGGAAAAATAACTACTGCATTATCGAGAATAATTAAATCCTTTGTATACAATTATATACTCCCTTGTATTTCCAACTGATAGCTCCAAATGGCAGAATTTGATTTATTAATAATGTTATTAAATTTTTTAATTTTATTAGAAAATACATTTATATACTCCTTTACATTAATTTAAGTACTTCCAGTTTTTAAGTGACGTTAGCGCGTAACATGTCGAAATCCTGCCGAAATCACAGCGTGGGATGTCTGGATGTTATTTTTCTGGGATGTCCCATATCAGCTCCGATATTACTTTGAAAATATGTTTGAAGATGGGCCTCAGGTAGCAAATAAATTATTTTAGCAACCAAGAGTCCAAGACTGATATTGGGATCGTTTATAGGCCGAAGTTGGTATCAAGTTTGTTAGGCGTTTTTTTTTTCTTTCTATTTTCCCTTATCGTTTTTTATCCAATTGGACCTGTTTCTCCGCAGTAGTGTTAGTGCTTTCATCCATGACCTTCTCGACGGTTAAGATTAACAGGTCCCATGAATTTTGATAAATCTCGATATTAATCAGTTTCCATCGTTAATCGGACAGTCAATGATGAAAGCACTCTACTGCGATTCTTAAAGAAGAACTACAGAGGATATGAATTGTTGTTTCTCCATAACCTTTCATCCATGACCGTCTGATCTAATTTTAATAGTTAAGATTAACAGGCCGCATAAATCTTGATATTAATCACGGAACTTCCAATATTAATCAGACGGTCAATGATAAAAGCACTCCAATGCAAAATTCTTAAAAAAGAACTCACAGAGGATACGAATTGTTGTTTCTCCATACCTTTTTCTTTTCTGAAAAAAATTACAAGGATCCAATCAAAGGATATCTCACCAGTATCTAACTTTAGACATCTCTTTTATGTTTCCCTGACTCTTAATTATTAACATCAAAACAAGTATCGCAGAAGAATAAAAATATATTGTATGCGTCTTAACTATTATTTCTATCACTACTACTTGTAAGAGCATCAATTCAAGAGCTAAAAACAATTAGACCAACGGTGTTAACAATAGCTTTACTCTATGCAATCTTAACTATTGATTGTTGAAATCAATGGCCGGATGTTATTGACAGATATAAGTTTATTGAGTCTTCACTTCAAAATTCAAATTGAAAAAATTGTCCCTGGATTGGTCGTGCACTCATCAAAATAGAAAAAAAATTTGTCGTATGATTGATTGTGCACTGTGTTTTGAAAAATAGTACAACACATATGAAATTTTTTTTAAATAATAATTTAAAAATCAGTAGGGCACGTTATGTAAAAAATTTTTATAAATAGAGGGTGAACAAAGAAGTGGATACGGTTGTGGAATTCCCGCATCCTACGCTATAAGATAATTTTTATAAATATGATCTCGAAAATATTTTATTGGGCCTGCTTACAATCTGTGCTTTTAGGCGCAAAGCATCCAGGGCTTTCCACATGTTAATATATATCTTTATGGAAAAATATTTCTAGACATGTAAAGAGTTTAAATATAGATTATTGTGATCAAATGACTTAAAATGATTGCAAAAGTACTTGAAATGTTCAAATGATACACAAAATTTACATTATTTGCACATTATATTGGTAATTACTATTTATAACCCAATCATATTGAATAAGTAAGATCAGAAGCATATTTTAGACTATAGAAAGAGTTTAAATCTCGATTATTGTGATCAAATGACTTAAAATGAAGGGAAAATTGCTTGAAATATTCAAACGATACTCAGAATTTGCATTATTTGCACATTATATGCGTAATTACTATGTATAATCTAATCATTTTGAATAAGTAAGGTCGGAAACGTATTCTAGACTATAGATTATTGTGATCAAATGACTTAAAACGAATATAAAATCGCTTGAAATGCTTAAATGATGCTCGGAATATTCATTATTTGCATATTATATGCGTAATTAATAAGTATAATCCTATCATTTATAATAAATAATATTGGAAACATATTTGAGACTATATAACGATCCTAAAAATATATTTTTGTGATCAAATGACCAAAAATAAATGTAATTTCGTTTGAAATGCTTAAATGATACTCAGAATTTAAATTATCTTCACGTTATATGCGTTATTACTATGTGTAATCAAATCTTTTTGAATGAATAAGATATGAATCAGATTCTAAACAGTATAAATAGTTTAAATGAAGATTATTGTGATGAATTGACATAGAATGAATCCAAAAACGATTGAAATGCTCAGATGATACTCAGAATTGCATTATTTGCACTTTATATGAATAATTACTATGTATAATCCAATCTTTTTGAATATATAAGATATGGATCATACTCTGGACAGTATAAAGAGTTTAAATGTAGATTATTACTATGAAATGACTTAGAATAAATGCAGAAACGATTGAAATGCTCAAAAGATACTCAGAATTGCAATATTTACACTCTATATGAGTAATTACTATTTATAATCTAATTTTTTTAATTAATAAGATATCAACCATATTCTAGGCAGTATAAAGAGTTTAAACGTAAATCATTGTGATGAAATGACTTAGAATTAATGCAGAAACGATTGAAATCCTCAAAAAATACTAGAAAGATCATTATTTACACTTTATATGCGTAATTACTATGTATAATACATATTAAATAAAGAAGATATGAATCATATTCTAGACAGTAGAAAGGATTTAAATGTAGATTATAGTGATGAAATAACCTAGAATGAATACAGAAACGATCTAATTGCTCAAATGATAGTTAGAATTCCATTATTTACACTTTATATGCATAATTACTATGTATAATCCAATATTTTTTAATAAATAAGATATGAATCATATTCAAGACAATATAAAGAGTTTACATGTAGATTTTTGTGATGAAATGACTTAGAATGAATGCAGAAACGATCTAAATGCTCAAATGATACTCAAAATTGCATTATTAGCTCTTTATATGCATAATTTCTATATATAATCCATTTTTTTAATAAATAAGATATGAATCATATTCTAAACAGTATAAAGTGTTTAAATGCAGATTGTTGTGATCAAATGACTTCGAATGAATTCAGAAATGATTTAAATGCTCAAATGATGCTCAGAATTGTATTATTTCCATTTTATATGCGTAATTACTACGTATAATCCAATCTCTTTGGAATAAATAAGATCTGAATCATATTATAGAGAGTATGAACAGTATAGATGTAGATTATTATGATGAAATGACTTAGAATGAATGCAAAAACGATTGAAATGCTCAAATAATACACAGAATTGCATTATTTGCAATTTATATGCGTAATTACCTTGTATAATCCAATCTTTTTGAATAAATGACACATGTTTCATATTATAGATAGGTTGATGTGTTTAAATGTAGATTATTATGATGAAATGACTTAGAATGAATTCCGAAACGATTCACATGCTCATACGATACTCAGAATTGCATTATTTGCGCTTTATATGCGTAATTACTTTGTATAATCCAATCTTTTCGAATAAATGACACATGAATCATAATATAAACAGTTTTAAGTGTTAAATGTTGATTATTTTGATGAAATGACAAAGAATGAATCAAGAAACGATTGAAATACTCAGATGATACTCAGAATAGCATTATTTGCGTTTTATATGCGTAATTACCTTGTATAATCTAATCTATTTGAATAAATGACACATGAATATTATTCTAGACAGTTTGAATTGTTTAAATGTATATTATTATGATGAAATGATTTAGAATGAATCCAGAAACAATTGAAATGCTCAAATAATACACAGAATTGCATTATTTGCGCTTTATATGCGTAATTAACTTGTATAATAATCCAATCTTTTTGAATAAATGACACTTGAATCATATTCTAGTCAGTTTGAAGTGTTTAAATGTAGATTATTGTGATGAAATGACTTAGAATGAATCCAAAAACGATTGAAATGCTCATATGATACTCAGAATTGCATTATTTGCGCTTTATATGCGTAATTACATCGTATAATCCAATCTTTTTGAATAAATGACACATGAATCATATTCTAGAGAGTTTGAAGTGTTTAAATGTAGATTAATGTGATGAAATGACTTAAAATGAATCCAGAAACGACTGAAATGCTCACATAATACACAGAATTGCATTATTTGCGCTTTTTATGCATACTTACCTTGTATAATACAATCTTTTTGAATAAATGACACATGGATCAAAATCTAGACAGTTTTCAGTTTTTAAATGTAGATTAGCGTGATGAAATGATTTAGAATGGATACAGAAACGATTGAAATGCTCAAATGATACTCAGAATTGCATTATTTGCGCTTTATATGCGTAAGTACCTTGTATAATTAATTCTTTTTGAATAAATGACACATGAATAATATTCTAAACAGTTTTAAGTGTTTAAATATAGATTATTGTGATGAAATGACTTAGAATGAATCTAGAAACGATTGAAATGCTCAAATGATACTCAGAATTACATTATTAGCAATTTATATGCGCAATTACCTTGTATAATCCAATCTTTTTGAACAAATATAACATGAATCGTATTCTAAACAGTTTTAAGTTTTAAATGTAGACTATTGTGATGTAATGACATAGAATGTATCCAGAAACGACTGAAATGTTCCAATGATACTCAGAATTACATTTTATGCGCTTTATATGCGTAATTTCCTTGTATAATCCAATATTTTTGAATAAATGACACATGAATATAATCATGACAGTTTTAAGTGTTTAAATATAGATTATTATGATGAAATGACTTAGAATAAATTGAGAAATGATTGATATGCTCAAAAGATACTCAGAATTGAATTATTTGCACTTTATATGCGTAATTACCTTGTATAATCCAATTTTTTTTTCAATAAATGTAACATGAATCATATTCTAGACAGTTTTAAGTGTTTGAATGTAGATTATTGTGATGAAATGACTTAGAATGTATCAAGAAACGATTGAAAATGCACAAATGATACTCACAATTGTATTATCTGCGTTTATATGCGTAATTACCATGTATAATCCAATCTTTTTGAATAAATGACACATGAATCATATTCTAGACAGTTTGGAGTGTATAAATGTAGATTATTATGAGGAAATGACTAAGAAGGAATAAAGAAACGATTGAAATGCTCATGTGATACTCAGAATTGCATTATTTTGCGCTTTATATGCGTAATTACCTTGCATAATCCAATGTTTTTGAATGAATGACACATAAATCAAAATCTAGACAGTTTGAAGTGTTTAAATGTAGATTAGAGCGACGAAATGACATAGAATGAATCCGGAAACGATTGAAATTCTCAGATGATACTCAGAATAGCATTATTTGCGTTTTATATGCGTAATTATCTTGTATAATCTAATCTTTTTGAATAAATGACACATGAATCATATTCTAGACAGTTTGAAGTGTTTAAATGTAGATTATTTTGATGAAATGACTTAGAATGAATCCAGAAACGATTGAAATGCTCAGATGATACTCAGAATAGCATTATTTGTGTTTTATATGCGTAATTACCTTGTATAATCCAATCTATTTGAATAAATGACACATGAATATTATTCTAGACAGTTTGAAGTGTTTAAATGTAGATTATTGTTTTGAAATGACTTAGAATGAATCCTTAAATGATTGAAATGCTCAGTTGATACTCAGAATAGCATTATTTGCGTTTTATATGCGTAATTACCTTGTATAATCCAATCTTTTTGAATAAATGACACATGAATATTATTCTAGACAGTTTGCAGAGTTTAAATGTAGATTATTGTGATGAAATGACTTAGAATGAATTCAGAAACGATTGAAATGCTCAAATAATACACAGAATTGCATTATTTGCGCTTTATATGCGTAATTACCTTGGATAATCCAATGTTTTTGAATAAATGACACATGAATCATATTATAGACAGTTTGAAGTGTTTAAATGTAGATTATTGTGTTAAAATGAGTGAGAATGAATCCAGAAACGATTAAAATGCTCAAATAATACACAGAATTGCATTATTTGCCCTTTATATGCGTAATTACCTTGTATAATCCAATCTTTTTGAATAAATGACACATGAATCAAATTCTAGACTGTTTAAAGTGTTAGAATATAGATTATTGTGATGAAATGATTTAGAATGAATCTAGAAACGATTGAAATGCTCAAATAATAAACAGAATTGCATTGTTTGCGTTTTATAACCGTAATTACCTTGTATAATCCAATCTTTTTGAATAAATGACACATGAATCATATTCTAGACAGTTTGAAGTGTTTAAATGTAGATTATTGTGATGAAATGACTTTGAATGAATCCACAAATGATTGAAATGCAAAAATGATTCTCAGAATTGCTTTATTTGCTCTTTATATGCGTAATTATCTTGTATAATCCAATTTTTTTCAATAAATGTAACATGAATCACATTAAAGACAGTTTCAAGTGTGTAAATGTAGAATATTATGATGAAATGACTAAGAAGGAACACAGAAACGATTGAAATGCTCAAATGAATCTTTGAATTCAATTTTTTGCGATTTATATGCGTAATTACCTTGTATAATAAAATCGTTTTAAATAAATGACACATGAATCTTATTCTAGACAGTTTGAAGTGTTTAAATTTAGATTATTATGATGAAATGAATTAGAATGAATCCCGAAACAATTGAAATGCTCATGTGATACTCGGAATTGCATTATTTGCGCTTTATATGCGTAATTATCTTGTATAATCCAATCGTTTTGTATAAATGACACATGAATCATATTCTAGACAGTTTCAAGTGTTTATATTTAGATTATTTTGATGAAATGACTTATAATGAATCCAGAAACGATTGAAATGCTCATATCATACTCAGAATAGCATTATTTGAGTTTTATATGCGTAATTACTTTATATAATGCAATCTATTTGAATAAATGACACATGAAAATTATTCTAGACTGTTTGAAGTGTTTAAATGTAGATTATTGTTATGAAATGACTTAGAATGAATCCAGAAATTGTTGAAATGCTCAGATGATACACAGAATGGCATTATTTGCGTTTTATATGCGTAATTACCTTGTATAATCCAATCTATTTGAATAAATGATACATGAATATTATTATAGAAAGTTTGAAGTGTTTAAATGTAGATTATTTTGTTGAAATGACTTAGAATGAATTCAGAAACGATTGAAATGCTCAAATAATACACAGAATTGCATTATTTGTGCTTTATATGCGTAATTACCTTGTAGAATCCAATCTTTTTGAATAAATGACACATGAATCATATTATAAACAGTTTGAAGTGTTTGAATGTAGATTATTGTGATGAAATGACTTAGAATGAATCCATAAACGATTGAAATGCTCAAATGATACTCAGAATTGCTTTATTTGCTCTTTATATCCGTAATTACCTTGTATAATCCAATTTTTTTCAATAAATGTAACATGAATCACATTCTAGACAGTTTGAAGTGTTTAAATGTAGACTATTATGATGAAAGGACTAAGAAGGAACACAGAAATGATTGAAATGCTCAAATGATACTCAGAATTGTATGATTTGCGCTTTATATGCGTAATTACCTTGTATAATCCAATCTTTTTGAATAAATGACACACGAAATATATTCTAGAGAGTTTCAAGTGTTTAAATGTAGATTATTGTGATGAAATGACTTAGAATGTATCCACAAACGATTGAAATGCTCAAATGATACTCAGAATTGCTTTATTTGCACTTTATATTCGTAATTACCTTGTATAATCCAATTTTTTTAATAAATGTCACATGAATCACATTCTAGATAGTTTGAAGTTTTTAAATATAGAATATTATGATGAAAGGACTAAGAAGGAACACAGAAAAGTTTGAAATGCTCAAATGATACTCAGAATTGTATGATTTGCGTTTTATATGCGTGATTACCGTGTATAATCCAATCGTTTTAAATAAATGACACATGAATCATATTCGAGACAGTTTGAAGTTTTTAAATGTAGATTATTGTGATGAAATGACTTAGAATGAATCCAGAAACGATTGAAATGCTCAGATAATACTCAGAATAGCATTATTTGCGTTTTATATGCGTAATTACCTTGTATAATCTAATCTATTTCAATAAATGACACATGAATATTATTCTAGTCAGTTTGAATTATTTAAATGTATATTATTAAGATGAAATGATTTAGAATGAATCAAGAAATGACTGAAATGCTCATATGATACTCAGAATTGCATTATTTGCGCTTTATATGCGTAATTACCATGTAAAATCCAATCTTTTTGAATAAATGACACATGAATCATATTCTAGACAGTTTGAAGTGTTTAAATGTAAATTATTATGGTAAAATGACTTAAAATGAATCCAGAAACGATTGAAATGCTCAGATGATAATCACAATAGCATTATTTGCGTTTTATATGCGTAATTACCATGTATAATCCAATCTATTTGAATAAATGACACATGAATATTATTTTAGACAGTTTGAATTGTTTAAATGTAGATTATTATGATGAAATTATTTAGAATGAATCCAGAAACGATAGAAATACTCAAATAATACACAGAATTGCATTATTTGTGCTTTATATCCGTAATTACCATGTATAATCCAATATTTTTGAATAAATGACACATGCATCATATTCTAGACAGTTTGAAGTGTTGAAATGTAGATTATTGTGACGAAATGACTTAGAATGAATCCACAAACGATTGAAATGCTCAAGTTATACTGAGAATTGATTTATTTGCCCTTGATATACGTAATTACCTTGTATAATCAAATTTTTTTGAATAAGTGTAACATGACTCACATTTTAGACAGTTTCAAGTGTTTAAATGTAGAATATTATGATGAAATGACTACAAAGGAATACAGAAACGATTAAAATGCTCAAATGATACTCAGAATTGCAGTATTTGCGCTTTATATGCGTAATTACCTTGTATAAGTCACTCGTTCTGAATAAATGACACATGAATCATATTCTAGACAGTTTGAAGTGTTTAAATGTAGATTATTATGATGAAATGAATTAGAATGAATCCAGAAACGATTGAAATGCTTATGTGATAATCAGAATTGCATTATTTGCGCTTTATATGCGTAATTATCTTATATAATCTAATCTTTTAAAGTAAAGGACACATGAATCATATTCTAGACAGTTTGAAGTGTTTAAATGTAGATTATTCTGATGAAATGACTTAGAATGAATCCACAAACGATTGAAATGCTCAGATGATACTCAGAATAGCATTATTTGCGTTTTATATGCGTAATTACCTTGTATAATCCAATCTATTTGAATAAATCACACATGAATATTATTCTAGATTATTTAAAGTGTTTAAATATAGATTATTGTGATGAAAAGACTTAGAATGAATCGAGAAACGATTGAAATGCTCATATAAAACACATAATTGCATTATTTGCGCTTTATATGCATCATTACCTTGTATAATCCAATCTATTTGAATAAATGACACATGAATATTATTATAGATAGTTTGAATTGTTTAAATGTAGATTATTGTGATGAAATGACTTAGAATGAATTCAGAAACGATTGAAATGCTCAAATAATACACAGAATTGTATTATTTGCACTTTGTATGCGTAATTACCTTGTATAATCCAATCTTTTTGAATAAATAACAAATGAATCATATTCTAGACTGTTTGAAGTGTTTTAATGTAGATTATTGTGATGAAATGATTTAGAATGAATCCAGAAACGATTGAAATCCTCAAATAATACACAGAATAGCATTATTTGCGCTTTATATCTGTAATTACCTTGTATAATCCAATTTTTTTGAATAAATGTAACATGAATCACATTCTAGACAGTTTGAAGTGTTTCAATGTAGAATATTATGATGAAAGGACTAAGAAGGAAAACAGAAAATATTGAAATGCTCAAATGATACTCAGAATTGTATGATTTGCGCTTTATATGTGTAATTACCTTGTATAATCCAATCGTTTTGAATAAATGACACATGAATCATATTATAGACAGTTTGAAGTATTTAAATGTAGATTATTATGATGAGATAAATTAGAATGTATCCAGAGACGATTGAAATGTTTATATGATTCTCAGAATTGCAATATGTGTGCTTTATATGCGTAATTACCTTGTATAATCCAATATGTTTGAATAAATGACACATGAATCATATTCTAGACAGTTTGAAGTCTTTAAATGTAGATTATTTTGATAAAATGACTTGGAATGAATCCAGAAACAATTAAAATTTTCAGATGATACTCAGAATGACATTATTTGCTCTTTATATCCGTAATTACCTTGTATAATCCAATCTTTTTGAATAAATGACACATGAATCATATTCTAGACAGTTTGAAGTGTTTAAATGTAAATTATTATGGTAAAATGACTTAAAATGAATCCAGAAACGATTGAAATGCTCAGATGATAATCACAATAGCATTATTTGCGTTTTATATGCGTAATTACCATGTATAATCCAATCTATTTGAATAAATGACACATGAATATTATTTTAGACAGTTTGAATTGTTTAAATGTAGATTATTATGATGAAATTATTTAGAATGAATCCAGAAACGATAGAAATACTCAAATAATACACAGAATTGCATTATTTGTGCTTTATATCCGTAATTACCATGTATAATCCAATATTTTTGAATAAATGACACATGCATCATATTCTAGACAGTTTGAAGTGTTGAAATGTAGATTATTGTGACGAAATGACTTAGAATGAATCCACAAACGATTGAAATGCTCAAGTTATACTGAGAATTGATTTATTTGCCCTTGATATACGTAATTACCTTGTATAATCAAATTTTTTTGAATAAGTGTAACATGACTCACATTTTAGACAGTTTCAAGTGTTTAAATGTAGAATATTATGATGAAATGACTACAAAGGAATACAGAAACGATTAAAATGCTCAAATGATACTCAGAATTGCAGTATTTGCGCTTTATATGCGTAATTACCTTGTATAAGTCACTCGTTCTGAATAAATGACACATGAATCATATTCTAGACAGTTTGAAGTGTTTAAATGTAGATTATTATGATGAAATGAATTAGAATGAATCCAGAAACGATTGAAATGCTTATGTGATAATCAGAATTGCATTATTTGCGCTTTATATGCGTAATTATCTTATATAATCTAATCTTTTAAAGTAAAGGACACATGAATCATATTCTAGACAGTTTGAAGTGTTTAAATGTAGATTATTCTGATGAAATGACTTAGAATGAATCCACAAACGATTGAAATGCTCAGATGATACTCAGAATAGCATTATTTGCGTTTTATATGCGTAATTACCTTGTATAATCCAATCTATTTGAATAAATCACACATGAATATTATTCTAGATTATTTAAAGTGTTTAAATATAGATTATTGTGATGAAAAGACTTAGAATGAATCGAGAAACGATTGAAATGCTCATATAAAACACATAATTGCATTATTTGCGCTTTATATGCATCATTACCTTGTATAATCCAATCTATTTGAATAAATGACACATGAATATTATTATAGATAGTTTGAATTGTTTAAATGTAGATTATTGTGATGAAATGACTTAGAATGAATTCAGAAACGATTGAAATGCTCAAATAATACACAGAATTGTATTATTTGCACTTTGTATGCGTAATTACCTTGTATAATCCAATCTTTTTGAATAAATAACAAATGAATCATATTCTAGACTGTTTGAAGTGTTTTAATGTAGATTATTGTGATGAAATGATTTAGAATGAATCCAGAAACGATTGAAATCCTCAAATAATACACAGAATAGCATTATTTGCGCTTTATATCTGTAATTACCTTGTATAATCCAATTTTTTTGAATAAATGTAACATGAATCACATTCTAGACAGTTTGAAGTGTTTCAATGTAGAATATTATGATGAAAGGACTAAGAAGGAAAACAGAAAATATTGAAATGCTCAAATGATACTCAGAATTGTATGATTTGCGCTTTATATGTGTAATTACCTTGTATAATCCAATCGTTTTGAATAAATGACACATGAATCATATTATAGACAGTTTGAAGTATTTAAATGTAGATTATTATGATGAGATAAATTAGAATGTATCCAGAGACGATTGAAATGTTTATATGATTCTCAGAATTGCAATATGTGTGCTTTATATGCGTAATTACCTTGTATAATCCAATATGTTTGAATAAATGACACATGAATCATATTCTAGACAGTTTGAAGTCTTTAAATGTAGATTATTTTGATAAAATGACTTGGAATGAATCCAGAAACAATTAAAATTTTCAGATGATACTCAGAATGACATTATTTGCTCTTTATATCCGTAATTACCTTGTATAATCCAATCTTTTTGAATAAATGACACATGAATCATATTCTAGACAGTTTGAAGTGTTTAAATGTAAATTATTATGGTAAAATGACTTAAAATGAATCCAGAAACGATTGAAATGCTCAGATGATAATCACAATAGCATTATTTGCGTTTTATATGCGTAATTACCATGTATAATCCAATCTATTTGAATAAATGACACATGAATATTATTTTAGACAGTTTGAATTGTTTAAATGTAGATTATTATGATGAAATTATTTAGAATGAATCCAGAAACGATAGAAATACTCAAATAATACACAGAATTGCATTATTTGTGCTTTATATCCGTAATTACCATGTATAATCCAATATTTTTGAATAAATGACACATGCATCATATTCTAGACAGTTTGAAGTGTTGAAATGTAGATTATTGTGACGAAATGACTTAGAATGAATCCACAAACGATTGAAATGCTCAAGTTATACTGAGAATTGATTTATTTGCCCTTGATATACGTAATTACCTTGTATAATCAAATTTTTTTGAATAAGTGTAACATGACTCACATTTTAGACAGTTTCAAGTGTTTAAATGTAGAATATTATGATGAAATGACTACAAAGGAATACAGAAACGATTAAAATGCTCAAATGATACTCAGAATTGCAGTATTTGCGCTTTATATGCGTAATTACCTTGTATAAGTCACTCGTTCTGAATAAATGACAAATGAATCATATTCTAGACAGTTTGAAGTGTTTAAATGTAGATTATTATGATGAAATGAATTAGAATGAATCCAGAAACGATTGAAATGCTTATGTGATAATCAGAATTGCATTATTTGCGCTTTATATGCGTAATTATCTTATATAATCTAATCTTTTAAAGTAAAGGACACATGAATCATATTCTAGACAGTTTGAAGTGTTTAAATGTAGATTATTCTGATGAAATGACTTAGAATGAATCCACAAACGATTGAAATGCTCAGATGATACTCAGAATAGCATTATTTGCGTTTTATATGCGTAATTACCTTGTATAATCCAATCTATTTGAATAAATCACACATGAATATTATTCTAGATTATTTAAAGTGTTTAAATATAGATTATTGTGATGAAAAGACTTAGAATGAATCGAGAAACGATTGAAATGCTCATATAAAACACATAATTGCATTATTTGCGCTTTATATGCATCATTACCTTGTATAATCCAATCTATTTGAATAAATGACACATGAATATTATTATAGATAGTTTGAATTGTTTAAATGTAGATTATTGTGATGAAATGACTTAGAATGAATTCAGAAACGATTGAAATGCTCAAATAATACACAGAATTGTATTATTTGCACTTTGTATGCGTAATTACCTTGTATAATCTAATCTTTTTGAATAAATAACAAATGAATCATATTCTAGACTGTTTGAAGTGTTTTAATGTAGATTATTGTGATGAAATGATTTAGAATGAATCCAGAAACGATTGAAATCCTCAAATAATACACAGAATAGCATTATTTGCGCTTTATATACGTAATTGCCTTGTATAATCCAATTTTTTTGAATAAATGACACATGAATCACATTCTAGACAGTTTGAAGTGTTTCAATGTAGAATATTATGATGAAAGGACTAAGAATGTATCCACAAATGATTGAAATGCTCAAATGATACTCAGAATTGCTTTATTTGCACTTTATATCCGTAATTACCTTGTATAATCCAATTTTTTTGAATAAATGTAACATGAATCACATTCTAGACAGTTTGAAGTGTTTCAATGTAGAATATTATGATGAAAGGACTAAGAAGGAAAACAGAAAAGATTGAAATGCTCAAATGATACTCAGAATTGTATGATTTGCGCCTTTTATGTGTAATTACCTTGTATAATCCAATCGTTTTGAATAAATGACACATGAATCATATTATAGACAGTTTGAAGTATTTAAATGTAGATTATTATGATGAGATAAATTAGAATGTATCCAGAGACGATTGAAATGTTTATATGATTCTCAGAATTGCAATATGTGTGCTTTATATGCGTAATTACCTTGTATAATCCAATATGTTTGAATAAATGACACATGAATCATATTCTAGACAGTTTGAAGTCTTTAAATGTAGATTATTTTGATAAAATGACTTGGAATGAATCCAGAAACAATTAAAATTCTCAGATGATACTCAGAATGACATTATTTGCGTTTTATATTCGTAATTACCTTGTATAATCCAATCTTTTTGAATAAATGACATATGAATCAGATTCTAGACAGTTTAAAGTGTATAAATGTAGATTATTGTGATGAAATGACTTAGAATGAATCCAGAAACGATTGTAATGCTCAAATAATACACAGAATTGCATTATTTGCTCTTTATATGCTTAATTACCTTGTATAATCCAATCTTTTTGAATAAATGACACTTGAATCATATTCTAGACAGTTTGAAGTGTTTAAATGTAGATTATTGTGATGAAATGACTTAGAATGAATCCAGCAACGATTGAAATGCTCAAATGATACTCAGAATTGCATTATTTGAGCTTTATATGCGTAATTAACTTGTATAATCCAATCATTTAGAATAAATGACACATGAATCATATTCTATACGGTTTGAGGTGTTTAAATGTAGATTGTGATGGTGAAATAACATAGAATTAATCTCGAAACTATTGAAATGCTCATATGATATTCAGAATTACATTATTTGCGCTTTATATGCGTAATTACCTTGTATAATCCAATCTTTTTGAATAAATTACACGTGAATTATATTCTACACAGTTTGAAGTGTTAAAATGTAGATTATTGTGATGAAATGACTTAGAATGAATCCAGAAACGATTGAAATGCTCAAATGATACTCAGAATTGTTTTATTTCCACTTTATATGCGGAATTACCTTGTATAATCCAATTATTTTGAATAAATGTAAAACGAATCACATTCAAGACAGTTTGAAGTGTGTAAATGTAGAATATTATGATGAAAGGACTAAGAAGGAACACAGAAACGATTGAAATTCTCTAATGATACTAAGAATTTTATGATTTGCGCTTTATATGCGTAATTACTTTGTATAATGCAATCGTTTTGAATAAATGACACATGAATCATATTCTAGACCGTTTGAAGTGTTTAAATGTATATTATTATGATGAAATAAAGTAGAATGAATCCAGAAATGACTGAAATGCTCAGATGATACTCAGAATTGCATTATTTGCGCTTTATATGCGTAATTACCTTGTATAATCCAATCTTTTTGAATAAATGACACATGAATCATATTCTAGACCGTTTGAAGTGTTTAAATGTATATTATTATGATGAAATAAAGTAGAATGAATCTAGAAATGACTGAAATGCTCAGATGATACTCAGAATTGCATTATTTGCGCTTTATATGCATAATTACCTTGTATAATCCAATCTTTTTGAATAAATGACACATGAATCATATTCTAGACAGTTTTAAGTGTTTAAATGTGGATTATTTTGATAAAATGACTTAAAATGAATCCAAAAACGATTGAAATGCTCAGATGATAATCACAATAGCATTATTTTCGTTTTATTAGCGTAATTACCTTGTATAATCCAATCTATTCGAATAAATGACACATGAATATTATTATAGACAGTTTGAAGTGTTTAAATGTAGATTATTGTAATGAAATGACTTAGAATGATTTCGGAAACGATTCAAATGCTCAAATAATACACAGAATTGCATTATTTGCGTTTTATGTGCATAATTACCTTGTATAATCCAATCTTTTTGAATAAATGACACATGAATCGTATTCTAGACAGTTTGAAGTGTTGAAATATAGATTATTGTGATGAAATGACTAAGAAGGAACACAGAAACGATTGAAATGCTCAAATGATACTCAGAATTGTATTATTTACGCTTTATAAGTGTAATTACCATGTATAATCCATTGGTTTTGAATAAATGACGCTTGAATCATATTCTAGACAGTTTGGAGAGTATAAATCTATACTATTATGATGAAATGACAAAGAATGAATCCAGAAACGATTCAAATGCTCAAATAATACACAGAATTGCATTATTTGTGACATATATGCGTAATTACCTTGTATAATGCAATCTTTTTGAATAAATGACACATGAATTATATTCTAGACAGTTTGAAGTGTTTAAATGTAGATTATTGTGATGAAATGACTTAGAATGAATCCATAAACGATTGAAATACTCAAATGATACTCAGTATTGCTTTATTTGCCCTTTATATCCGTAATTACCTTGTATAATCCAATTTTTTTGAATAAATGTAACATGAATCACATTCTAGACAGTTTGAACTGTTTAAATGTAGACTATTATGATGAAAGGACTAAGAAGGAACACAGAAATGATTGAAATGCTCAAATGATACTCAGAATTGTATGATTTGCGCTTCATATGCGTAATTACCATGTATAATCCAATCGTTTTGAATAATTGACACATGAATCATATTCTAGACAGTTTGAAGTGTTTAAATGTAGATTATTGTGATGAAATGAAATAGAATGAATCCAGAAACGATTGAAATGCTCATATAATACTCAGAATTGCATTATTTGTGCTTTATATGCGTCATTTCCTAGTATAATCCAATCTTTTTGAATAAATGACACTTGAATCATATTCTAGACAGTTTGAAGTGTTTAAATGTAGATTATTGTGATGAAATGACTTAGAATGATTCCAGAAACGATTGAAATGCTCAAATGATACTCAGAATTTTTTATTTGCACTTTATATCCGTAATTACCTTGTATAATCCAATTTTTTTGAATAAATGTAACATGAATCACATTCTAGACAGTTTGAAGTGTTTGAATGTAGAATATTATGATGAAAGGACTAAGAAGGAACACAGAAATGATTGAAATGCTCAAATGATACTCAGAATTGTATGATTTGCGCTTTATATGCGTAATTACCTTGTATAATCCAATCGTTTTGAATAAATGACACATGAATCATATTCTAGACAGTTTGAAGTATTTAAATGTAGATTATTATGATGAAATGAATTAGAATGTATCCAGAGACTATTGAAATGTTCATATAATACTCGGAATTGCATTATTTGCGCTTTATATGCGTAATTACCTTGTATAATCCAATCTTTTTGAATAAATGACAGATGAATCATATTCTAGACAGTTTGAAGTGTTTAAATGTAGATTATTTTGATAAAATGACTTATAATGAATCCAGAAACGATTGAAATGCTCAGATGATACTCAGAATAGCATTATTTGCGTTTTATATGCGTAATTACCTTGTATAATCCAATCTTTTTGAATAAATGACACATGAATCAGATTCTAGACAGTTTGAAGTGTTTAAATGTAGATTATTGTGATGAAATGACTTAGAATGAATCCAGAAACGATTGAAATGCTCAAATAATACACAGAATTGCATTATTTGCGCTTTATATGCGTAATTATCTTGTATAATCCAATTTTTTTTAATAAATGACACATGAATCATATTCTAGATAATTTGATGTTTTTAAATATAGATTATTGTGATGAAATGACTTAGAATGAATCCACAAACGATTGAAATGCTCAAATGATACTCAGAATTGCTTTGTTTGCACTTTATATGCGTAATTACCTTGTATAGTCCAATTTTTTTAAATAAATATAACATAAATCACATTCTAGACAGTTTTAAGTGTTTAAATGTAGAATATTATGATGAAATGACTAAGAAGGAACACAGAAACGATTGAAATGCTCAAATGATACTCAGAATTGCATTATTTGCATATTTTATGCGTAATTACCTTGTATAATCCAATCTTTTTTAATAAATGTAAAATTAATCATATTCTTGACCGTTTCAAGTTTTTAAATGTAGATTATTGTGTTGAAATGACTTAGAATGTATTAAAAAACGATTTAAATGCTCAAATGATACTCAGAATTACATTATTTGCGTTTTATATGCATAATTACCTTGTATAATCCAATCTTTTTGAATAAATGACACATGAATCATATTCTAGGCAGTTTTAAGTGTTTAAATGTAGATTGTTGTGATGAAATGACTTAGAATGAATCCAGAAACGATTGAAATGGTCAAATGATACTCAGAATTGCATTATTTGCAATTTATTTGCGTAATTATCTTGTATAATCCAATCTTTTTGAATATATGACACATGAATAAAGTAAAATATGAAAGCCTCTCCTGTTTTTAAATAATTCCATGTTTCTTGTTTGTAACAACTGATGAATAAACAAATCAAATTTCTCAATACTGATTGGAAGATCGAGCTAACATATTTCACCAACCTCTGTCCCAAAACAGAGCCGAACAAAACAACCTCCAATTTGAGAGCAAAAATGCATTCAAATAAAAAAAAAAAAACATAAAACAACATTCCTAGACTCTATTTTTTTTTTCACCTTACAGTAATTTCTATATTCGTGGTTTGGAGCTGTTATTACTTAAAAAACATGCCCAAGGTGCTCTCCACACTTCCGACCACACCAGCAGTGTTCATAACAGCATCATCAGCACTTGCAATGCTGTTCTTGACAGCATGAACAACATTTGCAGCAGTGCTCTTGACAACATCAGCTGATCAGCTGCACTGGTGGCAGTGTTCCTAATATTTTATGCTGCACCAGAGGCCATGCTCCTTGCATTTACAGCGGTCTGCAAAATGTACAAAAATAAAATTTTGTTTGGTCAAAGAATAAAAGGGGAAAAGAAAAGGATCCGGCATAAATATTGGTTTAGTCAATTCAGAAGCCTTATCGGTTCATGAGTCAGCAGAGCTAGCTCTTAGACGACTCCATGTCATCAACGGTCCTATGTTTTAAATTTTATATCTTCTAAATGCATGAATCAAAATAATTCATATCCAAAGATATTTTTCTGAACCCTTAAATTGTTTGTTAAATAACAAACTAATAAGGTGATCTTATCATATTTTTCTTTCGAATTGGTAAAAAAAACCAATGTGCATGTTTGGTAGAGGAAAAAAAGAATGAGGTACATAAATAGTCATTAAATTATTACTTCATTATCATTTAATTTTAAAATTTTAGATTTATCAAGTCACTCAAAAAGATTTTATTCCTCTCTTTCAATTCTCTTCGGGGGCGTTTGGATGGGCTAGGAATAAGGAAGGAAGAACTATTTTGAGCGGAAATATTAGGAAGAGTGTTATTTCGGGAAGCGTGGGAAGAGTGCTATTCCGGGAAGAAGAAATGTTGTTTGGATGATGTGTTAGGAATAAGAAATGAATGTGTGGTAAAAAAAGAAATGTGTTAGGAAGAGTACTATTTCGGGATGAACTATTCCCATCTTACGCCTAACACGTTTGAATGCTTAGGAATAACTCTTCCTAATTTTCCGCCTAGGAAGAATTATTCTTTGCCCATCCAAACGCCCCCGACTCAATTCTTGATGGTCAACTCTTCTTCTCTTTCCCAGTGACCATCACTTTAACCCAAATTCTCAACGGTGCAGCCTCATCCCTCTAATTTCTTCCTCTCCTTCCTCCCCACACTCCGCTCCTCCTCCCTTGCCAACCATGCCCCACCCCCAACCCTCCACTCTTTCTTTCTTTCCCCTCCAGTTACTTCTCTCTCCAGTCAGCTCTATCGAAATTCACCGATCTAACCTCTATTCAATTTGATGTGCCAAAAAAAGAGGGAGAAAACAATTCAGTATAAAACTTCAAAAAGATAGTTTAAAATACAGGGCTCATTCATCCTTATAGTTTGTTTTGTTTTATTTAGAAATGTTAGACAAAAAGGGATAAAGCTGATAAAAAGACATTCCTAAAATGCATTCTGAGGACAAAGAAAATATTGTCTGTTAAAAAAAAATTTCTTGGATGGTTTACTAATAAAACTCTAGCCTAAAAACTAAAAGATGAATATGGAAAATTAGAGCATGTGAATATAGAACTAAATAACCCTTTTCTATTTTCTTAATATGAAACTGTAGCATCTTTTAGAAAAGTGATGAAGTGCATCAATAATTGTAGAAAACCCAAAACCAAGAAAGTTTGTGAAATATAGGGAGATCAAACTCACCTTGCTTACCACCTTGAACAAAAATTACTTCAGCTAATTGAAGCATAGACCTCTTATTTTATAGAAGTATCCCTAATTCAGTCAACCTCATTCTTTTGCCTCTCTCTATACACTGCCAATTCAGTACAATAACTCTGCTAGTCCACACAGCCTCAATTTTGAAGCACCTACAAATTTTTTTTATCAATGTCAGCCTCATCAAATGAAACATGCACGTATAGAAAGTATTAAAGTAATGTGGTATCTTAGCTTTGGACTAATACTATACTTGACTCAATGTCACAAAAACAACCATAAATATTAACCTAGTGCCAAAATGATCAAAATTGTGTAAATTTATGTGTTATCAGCCAAAAGAAACATCAGTCTATCATCTCCAATATAAATTTGATTGATATGTCATTTTCTTCATTATTATGACAGCACATAGCCTTTCCCCAGCATTCAAATGGTGATGAATTTTCACAGACAGTCTTCTCGACTCTACTATGCCTTTGCTAATTTATAATTTTTCATCACATTAGTTGAAACCAAGTAAAAATTGTGCTTCATTTTCCTGAATCAACTGACTCTATTTGCTTCATTTTTCTACACATAGCCTTTCCCAAGCATTCAAAATTTTTTATCTCATAATAAAAGTGTCTAAACCCGAAATCAGTGCATATAAGGAGCTCTAAGACGAATGAAAGCAGCAGCCTCTATTACTGGATCAATTGATCTTTCATCATAGATATACTATTGGTTGTCATCCAATTAGATCCTGCTCTATTTGGCAACAAAGAGGGGAAAAAAAAGGATTTGTTGAAGATCTTCACACAAAAATCAAGTAAAAAGTGAGAGAAATATGAGGGACAACCGATTTAGTGAACCTGTCAATTTCCATCCTGTCCTTGCTGGTTTGGAACGTGAGCAGGTGTGTTTGTATGATTTAGCAAAAAACCAACACACATCATGCATAATAGTTCCTAAAACTACTGATCTGGTATAAATTGCTCTTTATTATAATCTTACCTTGGCTAGGCCTAATGTGGTGGTCCTTGATGTGGATCCAGTTTAGGTTTAGTGTGTAAACATTTGGGTCTATTAGGAGATTGACACAATCTTTTGAAGAGAAGGATAGTGGAAATATGAAAGTATAGTTGTGAGCCCTGTAGTACTTCAAAGTTTGTGAATATTTGAGTCTAGTTTGTACCACAAATCTGCACTGGCTCTACCATATGTAGAATTATTCTCAGTACAAATTAAGATGTGTTTGTATGTTTAATAGGTAATGCTTATGCCAGCATCAGGGATAGTATCTAGCCTGGGTGCATGGAACCACTATTACCAAGCCTGTCTAGATGGTTTCAGCTACTCTTGGGCTTTATTTGGATCCCCACCACCCATTCAACTCGATTTAAAGTAGGGTAAAAAAAAAGCAAGTTGAATGGTTAGTGATAATGGTTCCCCAATTACATCCCCAATCCAAAGGTTTTTGGATTATTTTGAAGACAAAACTACAAAAAAATCTAAAAGCGAAAGCCATATTTTTCACAAAGCATAGGATACATTCTCTTTCAAAATCAATTTCCCAAAGACCTTCAATAACTGCAGCTTAAATTTTGTCTATGAATTACTTCAGTGGGAAGCCAGTGAAGAATCTGATCAGCCGGATGAGCATCTGCTGTAACAATTGATTATGTCACATGGCATAAGAGGAATATCAGAAATAGGAAACAAAATTATATAATTTGCATCAATAGAAAAAAGAATAGCTTTTAAAATACCAGTTTGCTAGATTGGGCATAATTGATACATAATTAATTTTTTCTAAACAATTAATTAGATATCATATAACTACTCTACAATTAAAAAGAAACAACATAATAATCATTTTGTATGAAAATAACATATTCTCAAAAGGAACTGAAATATTGTAAACATCCATAAATTTGTCCTAACAGAAAAGCAAAAAGATCTACCACTGAAATGTAAAAAATAAAAGGAGTTCAAAATGGTTGATTTCAGTTTTCAGGGCTATCTAAAAATCAAGAAATGACATACCTCTTTGTCTACCAGCACAAAGATCATGCCCCAAATATTACCCGTTTTTGGGATCAATGGCTTCCCAAAATTCTGACATGAGTTACTTCTTGAATCTTGTTACTAAATTGCAGAGTAGACATGGTTCCCTACATATAATATACAAATAGGTAATTTTAGAACAGTTCCATTTGAAATAGAAATAAATTGGTAATGGAAAAATAGATCCAAAAAGAAAAGGATGATAGAGCTATCTTTCAAATTCTACCTGAAGGTTATTCAAAGGTAAACTACACAGTTTCTAGGGAAGACTCTATATATAGACGAAGGGTGTGTTTGTTATAGGGTTGAATAAGCTTTTCTCTCTCCTCTCTCCTCTCTCCTCTTATTCACTTTTGTTCCAACAATATGGTGGAATTAGAATAAGGAGTTGAATAAGCCCTTATTCGGAATAAGACTTATTCAAAACGCGTTTGGTTTCATCCCGAATAAGCCTTATTCGGAATAAGGCTTATTCAACCCATAACAAACACACCCGAAATGAAATTGTAACTGCAATAATTATGGCCATTATTACCATTATATTATATATTTATTGATACCAGCAAAGATCAGAGAGGTTACAATAAATACCAGAAATGGACTGTCATAAAAATTTTAATCATCGTTCTTAATTTCATTAAACCATATAAGAATTTGAAATAGAATATCAGTCTTTTTATTGTAATAAATAAAAAACCAGAATTATATTTAATTAGTTGCAAGGAAAATGAAAGCCAAAACCAGATCGGAAGACCAAGCAGGAAAATAAAACAAATATATTTTTTTTAAAATACGAATTGCAAGAAATTTCTACTACAATGACTACTGTATATTTTGCTTTATTTTGCATCTTGCCATGGATTGTGAGCCTCAATTTCAATCTCGATTAGGAGGTGATAAATACAGCAACTGAGCGCCGTTCTAGCAAAGTGAGAAGGACGAAATAAATCAATGAAATTAGAAATATAGTTAATGGTGTTTTTTAGAAAAAGAAAACAGAAATTACAAACGAAAAATTCTATAAATTCACAAATTAAAGTCCACATCCAAAATAGTACCAACACCAGAAACAATACTCTCAATCAACTTTTGACTCTCTCTATAAATCCAGTGATTCAAATTATAAACTTGCTTTAATTTAATGAATCAAAACTCACTGAAACAAACTGTATTTGTATTTTGCTTTATGAGTATTGTTATTGATTTTTCATCATCTATTTTATTCTGGGTACATGGGTATTTATATTGGTACTTAGTGTACCGTTACATCAGAGAACCGTTATACACTAACGTTCAAGTGACCGTTATGTCTCTGCCAAATTACATTTTTACCCCTATTCATTTTTATTTTCAACACTCCCCCTCAAGCTAGGATTATAGATATCTATTAATCCTAGCTTGTCAACTATATTTTCGAATGTCTTCGGTATGAGTCCCTTCGTGAAGATGTCGGCCAATTGGTCTTCACTCTTCACATATGGAGTCTCGATTTCCTTTGCTTGAACCTTTTCCCTTATATAATGACAATCGACTTCAATGTGTTTAGTTCTCTCATGAAACACCGGATTTGAAGCGATATGTCGTGCTGAATTGTTGTCACAAAACATTTTCATTGGAGTATGTATCGGAATGTGCAAGTCTTTGAGTATTTTTTTAATCCAAATGAGCTCGCTTGCGGTAGATGCCATGGCTCGATATTCCGCTTCCGCACTTGATCGTGCCACGACATTTTGTTTCTTGCTTTTCCATGTGACTAAATTCCCGCCTACAAACGTGCAATAGCCGGTAGTCGATTTTCTATCGAAACTCCCGGCCCAGTCTGCATCGGAATAGCCACAAACATTGTTAGATTTATTATTTTTCATCCATATACCCTTTCCGGGTGTTTTCTTGAGGTATCTCAATATCCTATCTATTGCATCTAAGTGTGGTTTCCTAGGTTCATGCATGAATTTGCTAATTTGGCTTACCGCAAAAGAAATATCTGGCCTAGTTACCGTTAAATATATCAATTTTCCTACAAGTCGTTGGAATTGGTTAATATTTTCCAACGGTTCACCATCTTCCGAATTTAATTTGGTATTACTATCAATTGGGGTAGAGGCCGGCTTAGATCCTAACTTACCGGTTTCTTTCAAAAAATCTAAGGCATATTTCCTTTGGCAAATGAACAAACCTTTAGTAGAATGAGCTATTTCAATGCCTAAAAAGTATTTAAGTATGCCAAGGTCTTTTATTTCAAACTTGTCCCTCAAATATTTTTTTACCCAATTAATTTTCTCTAAATTATTTCCGGTAATGATTATGTCATCAACATATACAAGAACAACGGTTGTGTCATTATTTTCATGTTTTGAAAATAATGATGTATCGGAATGGCTTACTTTAAAACCACAAGAAATTAAAAAATGAGACAATTTTCCATACCATGCCCTTGGAGATTGTTTAAGTCCATAGATGGACTTTTTTAGCCTACAAACAAGGTTAGTACTTTTTTCTTTTGCATGGCCCGGTGGAAGAGTCATGTAAACCTCCTCTTCAAGAGTTCCTTGAAGAAAAGCGTTTTTCACATCCATTTGGTATAATTTCCACCCATTATTAACCGCTATTGAGAGTAAAATTCTAACGGTATTCATTTTTGCTACGGGAGCAAACGTCTCTTGGTAATCTATACCATATGTTTGGGTGTAGCCCTTGGCAACTAACCTAGCCTTATACCGTTCTATGGTACCATCACTATTGTATTTAATTTTATAAACCCATTTGCATCCAACGGGTTTTTTATTTTTGGGTAATGGTACTATAGTCCAAGTGTTATTTTTTTCTAAGGCTCGAAGTTCTTCTTTCATAGCCTTGCACCATACCGGTTGGTTTATAGCTTCTTCAAAATTTCTTGGTTCTTTATTTTGGGATATTGCACTTAAAAAAGTGCGGTAATTATTGGTTATCTTATCATATGAAATGTAATTTTGGATAGGGTATTGAACCTCATAGGTTACAAAATCTTGTAACCTTGCCGGTGGTTGAGTAGAACGCGTGGATCTTCGCAATGGAACTTCTTGATTCACATTTGCCCTTCCTTCTTCTTCCATACTTGTGCTTTCTTCTTCTTCGGCTTCACTTTGAGCATTGTCGCCGATATCGTTTTGGTTATGTTCCTCTTGTTCATTCCCTATAAATTCTTTCTCACAAATTTGATTAGGAATCATAGGTATAACAAAGTCATTTGTGGAGATGTACTCATCAAGCTTATCATCTTTTTTATAAAAAGGTTCATTTTCAAAAAAAATAACATCTCTAGAGATATAAAATTTTTTCTCTTTCGGATCAAAACATTTATACCCTTTTTTTGTAGAAGAATACCCAAGAAAAATAGTTTTAATAGAAGTATGATCTAATTTATCTAATTTATTTTTATAAACATAGCAAGTACAACCAAAAACCCGTAAATGATTAAGATTAAACTTTCTTTTATATAAAACTTCTAAAGGACTTTTATAATCTAAAATAACACTAGAAAGTCTATTTATTAAATACGTGGCGGTGAGAACGGCATCCGACCAAAAAAACTTAGGAACATTGTTTTGAAAAAGAAGGGCCCTAGTTACTTCAAGAAGATGACGATTTTTTCGTTCGGAAATTCCATTTTGTTGGGGGGTATAAACACAAGTTGTTTGATGTAAAATTCCTTTTTCGTTTAAAAAGTCTTTAAAAATATGATTCACATATTCGGTCCCGTTATCGGTTATAAGGGTCTTAATTCTAGTACCAAATTGGTTTTCAACCAAGTTATAGAAATCTCGAAATTTTGAGAAGACTTCACTTTTATTTTTTAAAAGGTATAGCCAAGTAACTCTAGAAAAATCATCTATAAAAATAACAAAATATTTAAAACCATTAAAAGAATCAATGGGAGCGGGACCCCAAACATCGGAATGAACAAGATCAAAATAATTTTCACTTTTGGAGTTTGAAGCATAAAAAGGTAATCTAGTTTGTTTTGCTAATTTGCATACATCACAATTACTACAATCTAAACTTGGAAAATCAAAAACATGCTTCAAGACTTTATCGGACGGATGCCCTATTCTCTTGTGCCAAAGCCTTCCAAAAACTTGAGCCTTTGTATAGAAATTAAATCTCTTTGTACTCAAAACATAAATGCCATTTTGTAAAACTCCTTCACCAATCTTCGTCTTGGATTTCAAATCCTGAAAAATAACGTTTGTTGAGAAAAAACTAATTTCGCAATCTAATTCTTGTGAAAGTTTCGAAATAGATAAAAGATTTGAAGTACAATTTTCAACATAAAGCACATTTGAAATTTCTTTAGAGAAAAGCTTGATTGAACCATGTCCACAAATGCTCATTTTTTCACCATTGGCTACTATCACAAAGTCATTATTTCCTAAACTGTGATAGTTATGCAATAAATTTTTGTTACCAGTCATGTGATTAGTAGCACCGGAATCTAAAATCCAAGTATCATCAACAATTTCATTTTCATGGTAACCAAGGAAGGTATAAATTGGTTTATTTGGTTCACTCAACCTTTTATTGGGTATTACATATTTTAATAAATTCTGGCTTGGCTCTATTTTGGTCTGGTTTAATACGGGTTCAGTTTCACAAAAAACCGAACTATTAAATCTGTTGTAACCTGCATTTTTTTCCGAATTGGGCTTGAGGAGCTTAGTTAGTTGGGCCAGAACAGAGCCCAATTCGTCACGGGTTAAGGGCAGGTTGGATCCGGAACCATTTCCTTGTGCACCCGGCTCCGCTTCAGTTCTGAAACGAGGATTTTTATTTTCCTCTTCGTCTCCGCAACGCACACCTACGCTGAAACCTTTCTTTTTTCCTCTCTTTGAGTTCTCCGCCGGCCCATTTTTCCCTTCCGCCTTCTCCGTCCACCACTTAGGTCGGAGATGGGGATGCAAGAACCAACACTTTTCCCTTGGGTGTCCCTCCTTTTTGCAATTATCGCACCAATCCGTCCCTTTTCCAGATCTAGGGTTAGATTTTCTTACCGCCATCGCCTGAGCTTCTGTCCGTTCCTGGATGGCCGAGCTGCCTGCCATGAGAAGCCGTCTGGTCTCCTCCCCCTCAACGGTGGCCATGACTTCATCAAGGTGTGGGAGCTCGGCTGACAAGAGGATCTGAGCTCTGATGGCGTCATAGCTGTCATCGAGGCCACCAAGGAACCGATACACCTGTGCATGCTCCCTTTCTTTGAGCATGTTTGGATCTGAGGTAGGAAACTGGTATAATTTGAGTTCTTCCCAGCCTTTTTTCAGGTCAGTGATATAGTCAATTATGGGCCTTTGGTTTTGGCTGATTTTTTCGATTTTCTGCTTGAGATGAAAAATATGTGAATGATTTCTTCTCTTGCCGTAGTGCTTGGTTATTGCTTCCCAGAGGTCTTTTGATGTTTCATGATTGAAAAAAATCTCTCCAATTTTTGGTTCTATAGAATTTTGGAGTAAGCTTAAGACTTGACAGTCCAACCTTCTCCACTGTTTGTAATGAGTTGGGTTTGTTATTTGATTTGGTTTTTGGAATTCCCCGGTGATGAATTCGCGAAGCCCTCTCCCTTCAAGGGAGATATTAATGGCATGTGCCCACTGTTGGTAGTTGTGGCCATTGAGAAGGATGGTGGTGAGCTTGACGGTGCTGGTATCGAAGCCTTGAAGTCCACTCCATGGAGGAGGAATGGTCTCGGTGCCGGTACCAGTGCTACCAGTCGAGTTATCAACCTCATTTGTCATGGTTGTTTACTGAAAATTGATTTCTGGATATTCTGAGGGGATGAGCCACTTTACTGCTCTGATACCATGAAACAAACTGTATTTGTATTTTGCTTTATGAGTATTGTTATTGATTTTTCATCATCTATTTTATTCTGGGTACATGGGTATTTATATTGGTACTTAGTGTACCGTTACATCAGAGAACCGTTATACACTAACGTTCAAGTGACCGTTATGTCTCTGCCAAATTACATTTTTACCCCTATTCATTTTTATTTTCAACACTCACCAACATCAGCCTTTGGCTATTCTATTGACCACCTTTGCAGTAGCTTCGTAATCCTCATTGCCACCCCTTCATAAATTTACTTTCATAAACAGATTAAGGGTTTTCGTGCTGGACCCCATCAGTCGGAGTAGAGGACGAATGGAGGGAGGAGGTGCGAAATAACGGGTGGGTGCCGCCAAACAACGAAGAAGAGGAAAGGCGATGAGATTTTTTTTTTTTACGCTGCATAAGGTGTTAGTTTGGTTGCTAGAGAAGAGGAAGAGGCGATGACAATTTTATTTTTTCCCCTCGCAAGAGATGGAGACAGATGGAAAGGGGCGTGACATTAGGGAAAAAATATTTGAGCACCCAATTACACATATGTTCATGGAACGGGTGGTTTTTTGCATAGATCATACTCGACACACCAAACTTTATACAAATCACGTTCACAACCATAAGAAATCTCCATCCCCCATAATATCGGACGCTTCACGTGTCTGATCAAAATTAACCGTGTAACATCTGACACCCACGCATCTTTATTTATAAATACTGAATACTGATACTGAATACAGATAATACTGATTAGTGTTAAAAGGAAAAAAATAATTAGCAGAATCGTTTATATTGGTTAGCAATAAAAAATGACACAATTGCCTATATATTTAAGGGCCTAACAAAACAATGCACCTATAATATTAAGTAGCCATCAGTTCTTAACTATTATTAACTATAAACTATTAATCGGTACGCACTTAAAAAGAGGAAAACGAGCAAACTTATTTGTAAAGCAAATGATCACGATATATCTTATGTTTTATGAGTAATGCTAGAGTCAAATGTGTTTGACGTCAATATTTTTTGAGACTCAACTGTCAAAATTTTAAACGAACGATCTGAATCGTTCAATATCATCTTCATATTAAAATTTTCTTCAAGACCGAATTTCATATTTTGTTTGAAATTTTTAACTATTTTTCCGAATTTTTAAAATAGTTAAAAAAAAAATGTAAAGTTTGATCTAAAAAAAATATTATGGAGAACAAATTAAGTGGTTCAGATTTACCGTTGTAATATAAAAAATTGAAATCCAATCGCGTTTGACGAACTCAAGTATCAAATGCATTTGATTTTAGCATTACTCTTGATTTATATCTCAGACAAATATTGAAGCGTAACTTGTGTAAGAACGCTATCAAGGACTATCTGCTTCCATTTTTCATGTATAAATCACTCCGTCCAATATAAAACACTATTTTTTTTTATTAGTGCTACTGTGCTACAAATGTCTAGATTTTGTTGGAAAATTAGTTTGTTTCACTGCAATTATGCAAATCAAATCGAATTCCATATTCCGAGTTTTAACCAATTGAAACATACTACCTGGCAAATTCTCAAATATTTTTACAATAGTATTAATTATTAACATAGGGCTCGTTTGGATCGTATGAAAATAAGGAAGGAATAAGAATTTTAGGGGTAAAACGTTGGGAAGTGTGTAACTTTGTGAGAGAGATTTATGTCTAGAAAGAAGCTATTTCTAGATTTAGGCTATTCCTAGCCCATCCAAACGACCCCATAGTTATTATATTTCCATAAGAAACATATCCAGTCATGTGTGGCCTCCATATAGCAGGTCAAGTCATGTTATTTTTATGCTCGCCTCATTAAGAATTACACGGAATTGCCCCAAAATAACTGTCCCTGAAATCTTCAAAATTGATCATAAAAAATTCCCGAGATCGAACTCTCTAGTTATATTAAAAAGATTACCACGTTAATTGAATTTTCTTTTCAATTACTTGTTGCTGCTTGCTGTAATTGACAAAGATTGGAGCATTTTTTTCTCTCTCGTAAAAAAAGATGATGCATATCCTAACGTATATTCGGATCCAAATATGGATCCACTTATTTGCATGGATTTACGGTGGAGATCATTTTCTTCACAAAAAAAAAAGACATTCTCCTCTTCACTCAATTTATCACCTTCTTTTGAAACACGCGTCCCCATCTATTGTTTTCAAAAAATCAAGAAGCAGCCGTTCCAGTAACCTCTTGCCATTTGCCAGAAGCAATTCAAAACAACAAAGAAAATCAGATCCCATTCCAATTTTACGTGTCCACCACCACAATTCAATTCAAGATTCCTTTCCATTTCCCTTCGGAAAATCAAATGATTCCTTTTTAATTCCACTCACTCATCTCCTCCTAAAAAAAAAAAAAACCAAAAAAAAAAATCACACCGGTAATTTCTGTACGGAACAGTGACCGAAACGACGGTATGCAGTATTAAGAGAAAAAGTACAGGGAAATTTCTGAACATACCGGTAAATATTTCATTTCGGTCAGATGTCCGGTAGGGGTGCCGGTATAGTATTAAAAACACTTACAAAACAGTTCCCCACTTCTCATCTCCACTCTCATCTCATTTCCAACCTTACGAAAAAAAAAAACCTTTCCAGTGAAGAAAGAAAGAAAGAAGCTAAGAAGCTCAAGCAACGATCGAAATCTAGGGTTAGGGTTAGGGTTTCGATGCCATTCCTCGTACGAGATCGCCTCTACTTTGGCAACATCGGCGACGCGGCGGCGGTTCTCTCAGGCGGCGGCTCTGACAACGGCCAGGAGATCACGCACGTCTTGTCGCTTCTCAGCTCCGCCTCCATTTCCTTCTTCTCGGAATGGAAACAGAGCATCTCGATCGAGACTGAAGAGATCGAGCAGGTACACGTGGCGGGAGATGAATCGCCCAAGAGATCGCTCTCGCCCGAGAAGCTTTTGTACTTGAAAGAGCGCGCGGGACCTGATCTCAAGCTGGTGCGCATGGCTGTGCCGTTGAAAGATACTGAGGATGAGGATTTGTTGGATTATTTGGAGGTTTGTTTGGATTTTATTGAGGAAGGGAGGAGAGAAGGCTCAGTGCTTGTGCATTGCTTTGCTGGAGTTTCTAGGAGGTTTGTAGATCTTGATTTTGTGCATTTGAGATTATTTATTATGGGGTCGTTTGGATGGGTTAGGAATAGCCAATTTCTAGGAAGGAATAAGGATTTTCGTTGGGAAGTGTGTAACTTTGTGAGAGAGATGAATTGTTTATATTAAAATTTATGCCCGGAATTGGAAAATCCCCAAATTCCGGACACATCCAAACGACCCCTATGTAATTTTGTGTCAAGGCATAAGGAATTTTGTGTTATCTTGTATCTGATTGCAGCGCGGCAGTTGTAATGGCTTATTTGATGAAATCAGAGAAGAAATCATTGGAAGGTTTAATTGACTAATTGTCGCTGAATCTTTAAATTCTCTATATACTAGATTTTAATTGACTTCTCATGCTTTGGTTTGTTGTTGCTCCTTATCTGTAGATGCGCTTGATTCTCTTAAGGAGGTGTGTGAATCTGTGTCCCCAAATGATGGTTTTCTTGATCAGGTTAGATACGAGTCACTGTTTTGTTACCAATCTGCCAATTACCCTACTGTTTATCAGCGGTGTTATACGTTTGAAATATTATGATATCTTGTTGCAGTTGAAAATTTTTGAAGAAATGGGCTTTAAGGTGGACACCTCGAGCCCAATATACAAGCGCTTTCGCTTAAAAATATTAGGTTGGATTTGTTGAATTATTTCCCTAGATGCCATGTCATTAACTTTTTTACTGTTCTTCATGTTTTTCTGATTATTCGTTATTTACCTGTCTCTGTTTTAGGTCAAGCTTACAAGGAAGGGACGAGAATAGATGGGTCTGTATTTGAAGCTGATCCAGGTCTTTCTCCTGGACCGAGACCCACTCCAGAAGCCCTCACAGAGAACTCACATGAGCAAGATAAGCAAGAATTAGAACAACAGCGACAACAGGCAAAGAAAGTTGCTTATAGGTGCAAGAAATGTAGGAGAGTAGTTGCGTTACAAGAAAATGTGGTCAGTCATGTGCCTAGGGAAGGTGAAACTTGCTTTGACTGGAACAAAAGAAGGTACACCCGGCCTTTCAACCCTTCTGAAGAGAATGAGTGTTCTTCTCTTTTTGTCGAGCCTATGAAATGGATGACTGCAGGTCAGTAATTATCTACCACATCTCACAGTCTTGTACCTTGGTTATAGCTGGTATGATCACATCTAATGCCTCATGATACTGTATTCAGTTTTCTGGTTCAATTGTTATGCACACTGTTTTGAAAATATACATGAAGGCTTCAAACTAAGTACAAGAAATTAGGGGCAAAATAGTCTAATTTTAGCAAAACACTTTGAGCATAGAAAATTGGCCGAACACTGTTTTCATTATCTCAGAAATTCAATTGATAGTTGCTGTCAATTACTCAAAAAAAAAAAATTCTCAGAAATAGCAAATAGGGCAAAATAAGTTTAATTTGCAATGCTGTAAGATACTTGGTGTGACTGTAAAATGACCTATTATTGCTGGAGCCTGTCTTATAAAATTGTTAATATCCATTACAGTTGAAGAAGGTGCTTTGGAAGGGAAGTTGCACTGTATCCACTGTGATGCACGCTTGGGCTATTTTAACTGGTCAGGAATTCAGTGCAGTTGTGGCAGTTGGATTACACCAGCTTTTCAGATTGTCAAGAGTAGAGTTGATATTAGCACTGCTTGAGCACAGACATACCTCAAGTGAGACCTTGAGGGGATGAATTTTGTTACTATTTTTTGTTATATAGAATGTTGCTACAGTGTAATAATGGAAGAAATGACTGATGTCTCCAAAACTGCATGTTTTTGGATTAAGTGCAGTTAGCTGTTATGTACAAAATGAGAAAAATGCTATTGGTAGGATTATTATTGACTGATGCTATTGACCGACTGATGCCTCACCCCCTTCTTTTTTTTTTTTTAACACTATCTTTTGATTGACTGATGCTATTGGTAGGAATATTATTTTTTTTTTATTAATTCCTTTCTAGAAAACACAAAATCTTTAAGAAGTATATGTTATAAAAAAGTAAGTGTAAAAGTTGAGTCCTAATTCGTTTTTCAAATAGAATTCTAACAGATGTTGATACTCTGCAAGTCTACATCAGTTTAGCCTAATTGTTTGCAGCGTATTCATTTCATTGCTTTAGAGCAAACTTGATGTAGCAAACAAGACCACAACAGACAAATTGATGAGAATATGTTAAGAGGATTGGCATCATTGAGAAAAACCAAAATTCCTGAAGAATTCAGTTATAGGTGTATGAGAAGCAGAGCAAGGCAGTTCCTGCAGTTTGTTTCAACTCTATATAATCAGGATAAAAAGTATACATAAAATACAGACCCCAAAAGAATGCAAGTGGATTTTGCGAATCAATTTCTTGATAAAAATCCTATTCACAATTTTACTCCATAACACAAGGCTTAAAATAAAAAAAAAATACATAAAAAAAAGATCTTGCTACTAATAGTTGGGTTTCCTTAGTTGTTTTGGTAGTAAAATTGTAATCAGCACTTGATGACAACTCATAAGCAGTTTACTGATACACTTAAGCATTCTTCTTCAAAGCAGCTTCACGCTCCTGCCGCCGCCTTTCTCTCTGCAATTTTTTCCATAAGATGCAAACAAACTTGAGAAGATTATATTTAAACCAAAAAAAAAAAAAGGACGTGCCTTAATCATTTAAAAAAAACACATTTAGGGAATTGGTGAAAATTATTACAAGTATTGTCAGATGAGGTCATTGACTTTTACAGTGCCAAATTACTTGTTAACACCGCCAGCTATACCAGCCATGGTTGCCAGACTGATACAGCAAGATAAAGGATTTCAATAGCATAACTTCCTTTTCCTTTGGTTCATTGGATATGGTCATTTTGCATTTTTATATATGTTTCATAGGATGTTACAGTTTGATTTGATTACATTGATTCTTGACTCTATATTAGGTTATTAGCTTGACTGGATTCAGCAATATGCAAATACTTATTTATCAACCCTACTTAAACTTGAACAAAAAGATGAACTAAAACCTACCAAAATTTCCATACCCATATTATTTCACTCAAATTGTACAAATTATACAACATATACTTCTTTGAGGCATTTTGACAAACACCTAATGTGCACATTATATCCAAATAAAAGAGCCAACACAAGAATCATTGACAATTGACACACCCAAACAACACAACTAAAAAACCACCAGATATCACGCAAACAACAAATAAGAACAAAACAAAATATGAGACCAAGCGATGGTAAATTGGAGAAGGAAAAGAAATCATCATACCCTTCGCTCCCAGTAAGGATTAAAGCAAACAAAATCATAAACAGGCGTGATGGTGTTAATTAGCACCAAGTTGACCCCCATAAACACCAACAGCCCCGTCATCTGCTTCGCTCTATGCGGCATCTCTTCCCTTCCGTTCTTCCTCTCTCCGTTCTAAAACAAACTCTTCCAAGGTGAAATGAACGGCCAGATCTCACCCCGAAAAGATCCATTTGTTCTGAGGTCCAATTGGGCCTAATCTGTTACAAGTCCAATAAGGCCCAATTTTAAGCCGACTAAAACCCATTAATTAAACCTCTCTCTCTCTCGAAACAAAAAACGAAAGTACTTGGAAAACCCTAGAATCAAATCTCAATCGCCATGGCGTCGATGAGCTTGCGCAAGGCGAACACCCGCCTTCCACCTGAGGTGAACCGAGTTCTCTACGTGCGCAACCTCCCTTTCAACATCTCGAGCGAGGAGATGTACGATATCTTTGGGAAGTACGGCGCGATTCGCCAGATCCGTATCGGGGCAAGCAAGGAGACACGTGGCACTGCCTTCGTGGTTTACGAGGACATATACGATGCCAAGACGGCCGTCGACCACCTCTCGGGATTCAATGTGGCGAATAGGTACCTGATCGTGTTGTACTACCAGGCAACTAAGATGGGGAAGAAGACGGATACGAAGAAGAAAGAGGAGGAGCTTCAGAGGTTGCAAGAGAAGTATGGAGTCGGAGCTGGAGCCTCTTCTGCAGATAAGTGATGTTTTTCTATGGTTTTGATTTGGCTGAGTGTGGTAGACATTTTGTTGTCAATTCTGGGATGAATGTGATTATCTCGTGGGAGTGTATTATGTACAAAAGTATTATCTGTTTTTAATGGATATTGGTATATTAGTGGGTTTAATTGTTTGGTTATTGCTCTGTTTTTTGCTCTATTATGCTTTATATATGATTTGTTGAAGAGTATTTGCTGTTGTTTGCTAGTGACTGAGTTTTCATGATAATTACGTAGAATCTATGAGGGCGATAACTAAATGAAAAGAAAATGTCTATCAGGTTTTGTGTAGTGTGAACTTTGATGTAATTGTTGAAATCTATAGAACACCATTTTTTTTTTTTAATCTCCTAAAGTAAAATCTAGGGACAATAGGGTAGAGTACAACAATGATTTATCTGCTCAAGCCATCACCTGGCCAATAAACCAAACTTACTCCACTAACACAACTTATATATTATACAATACACTGATCAAAGACGGGTGACACTCTTCTCTCTTAAAATAAAAAATCACGTCTCTTCTTTGGAGTTGGTTCTGGAGTTCCTCTTCTCATCATGGTCACAAACTCTGTGTAGTCTATTCTTCCGTCCTGCATTAGTTTTCAATAATTAAATTAAAATATAATCATATGAGCACTATTATAATCCATCATTTTAGTGATATTGCTTACTTTATTACTGTCGGCCTCAGAGATGATTTCCTTGATTTCTTGCCCATTGTGTAAGCCTTTCTCCTTGAGTGCTTGCTCAAGCTCTTCTTTGGTGATGTATCTAGTAAAATTAGAATAAGCAAGGTTACATCATTAATACTTGATATATTCTTTTTTCAGTGTTGCACATGACTAAGAAGATAAATAACTAAGACAATCACAGAAGAACCAAGTCCTTTATTGGTAGGATTTTGAATGTCGTGTTACTTGTGAGAACTTACATATGTTCTGTTTGTTTATGGCTTTCATTTGAATTGTAATATTGTACCTTGAAATAGAATATTAACGAGGCTTGTGTTTATACATACCCACTATTATCTTTATCAAAGTATTGGAAGGCAGTGTAAAGGTGCTCTTCTCTATCCATTCTGTTCATGTGCACTGTTGCAGTTATGAACTCTTCATAGTCTATTGTGCCATTTCCATCTGCATCAGCCTGTCATTTGAACTTCTATTAGACTGTTATTTATGCAAGATAACACTCACAAATCCTAGATCCTGCTTAAAACCTTAATATTTTATACTCACAACTTGTTTGGGACAAAAGGCTTAGTTGTTGTTGTTGCAGGTGCATTGTTAGTATGGTAACAGAACATGACATTATTGGGCTTTATTTATTGAAATGAAAAAGGGCTGGTTTGTTTTTATTTTACCGCTTCCATTAGTTGTTGCACTTCCTGCTCTGAGAGCTTAGTTCCTTGCTTTGCTAGACCTTGTTTTAATTCCTCAAGAGTTATGGTGCCACTATTATCAGTATCAATATTCTTAAACATTTCCTTCAATCCTTTGATCTCTTCTTCTGATAAGCATCCAGCTATGACCTACAAATTCCATACACACTTGTAATTAGGACAGATAACTTGGAATGATTATCCTGTAAAATAATAGTAAGGCCTCTTTAGCTGAAAGGTGGTATCTTTGTTAATTCACATTTCACAATTTGTATACGGGTGAAACTCACAGGGTGGTATTGCAGAGTTGTTGGGTGGTTTTATTTGCTGCTTAAATAATTTCTCGTTTTCTATGTTTTGTAGGGCCCATTTGTAATGTCTTAAATGTTTTTAGGTCCTTAAACTAAGCTAAATCAGCTGACAATATATTTTTGAGGTAAATGTTGGTGTGTTAGGACAAAAGTGTTACTCTGAGGGCAGCTTTCTTGAACTGGTTCATAGCATTGAATTGCTTGAGTCTATTGATAACAGCATTATCAAGAGGCGTATCTGGTGCTTCTCCATCTTCTTTGATCCATGGATGATCTGCATCAAGATTATGACATTTGAGATTACAGATTCCATTCAGGGAAATTGTATCCAAGGGTATACTGCTTTATTCAGTTCCTAGAACTAACATACATGGTTCTCCAGGAAAATGCACAGTAATCAGTTGCTAACTTGGTTTTATTGGGCAAGGAAAGTTTCCTTCAATAAAGTGAAAAGTACAAGTTCAACCTTTTTAGTTCCAAATAAATGATTGATGAATGCTAATCATAGAAGAATTTATAGTCATAATCGGCATTATTCACTGTTGAACATCATTAGGTTCTGACTATGATTGCATTTTTCTAATTCTTATTTGAAAACTTTTAACTTTTGAAAAAGATACTAGGGTACTTGCTATTTTTTGAAAGCGGAAATGAAATGAAATCTTACTTAGAACTTGGAAAGCAGTGAGTCTCTGCTTGGGATCAGGATTAAGCATTTTTCTGACGAGATCCTTTGCGGCAGGTGAAATGCTTGGCCATGGATCACTTGTGAAATCAACATGTGCCCGTAAGATTGCATTGAAGATGCCATGCTCAGATTCTGATTGGTTCAGATAATGCATATTTATAAGAGTCGCTATATTGCAATATTTGTTTGGTTTTAGAATCACGTTTACCATGTGAGACCTTAACAACGTTTATGAGTCTGATTCTATGACATCTGTTTACTTTCTTTCTTTCTTTCTTTGTTTTTTTTTTTTTTTGAACTTCTTCATATGGTTTCTTTTTCAAGACTAATTACATTTGAGAGAGATTTAAGCTACACGTAATAAACGAATTGCCTTAATTGAGAAACCAAGCTTGCTCCTTCCTGTCTGGTCAGCTTGTATTTTGTTTTGTATATAAAATCAATGCAGAATGATTCAAAATAAAATTTGGATGAATGTACCTGCCCAAAAAGGAGGAACTCCACAAAGGAAAATGTAAAGCATGACACCAATACTCCAGATATCTGCCTCAGGCCCGTATTTTCTTTTCAAAACTTCAGGTGCGATGTAATATGCACTGCCAACTATGTCTCTGAACGTCTCTCCTGTTGAAAAGATAATGTCAGCTAAATGTTGAAAATAAATTAACTAATTGACTATACTCTAATAAACTCCTGTTTTGGGAAGTTATGTAATTCTTTCCAAAAGACAATCACCGAATCAAGAAAATCACATAAGAGAACGACCAAATGAGAAATTTGGAAGATTAGGAGTACTGACTGAACATTGGACATTGTAAATACGTTTTGCATAAAAGAGTAATAGTTTTCAAAAAATAGATTACTATATAACGCAATAAATAATTGTACTCTTAAGGACCCACCTTCTTTGTAGAATACAGAGAGGCCAAAGTCGGTGGCCTTGATCGGAGCATCCTCTGCCTTAGATTGCAACAAGAAGTTCTCTGGCTTGAGGTCCCGGTGCATCACTCCCATTGAATGGCAAGTGTGCACTATTTGCACGATCGTTCTGAGCAGCCCTGCCGCAGCCCTCTCAGTGTAATGCCCCTTCGCAATGATCCTATCGAACAACTCCCCTCCTGCACACAGCTCCATTACAAGATGCACAGACTGCTTGTCCTCGTACACCCCCTTCAACTCGACAATGTTTGGTTGACCGGTTAAATGATACATTATCTGCACCTCTCTTCTAACATCCTCAGTATCCTCCTTAGAAGAGAGCTTCCTTTTTGAAATGGTCTTGCATGCAAGTTTCTCTCCGGTGACTTTATGGGTGCAGAGATGTGTGACCCCGAACTGTCCCCGTCCTAGCTCCTTACCGAGGGTGTAAGTTGCACGCACATCCTCCATTGGCCGACCAAGCACTGAACCTATTGGACCGAGTGGCTTGGAAGGGATGGGAGATGCGGGGTTGGAAACTGGTAGTTGCGATCCTCGTTGACCTGCATTGCCTCCCGAGCCCGCCTTCCCGGCAGTCGCCCCGCCATCAGCCGTTTCGGTCCTTTTGTAGATGGAGCAGCAGCTGTTGCAGTTGCCCATTGGGAATGGAGGTGGGAGGAGGCGACAATGGGGCTAGGAGAAATGAAGGGGGGCAAAGGGATTATTTTTGTTGCATTATTTGCGTTGGTGGCACAGGTGTGTTCTAACGTGGGGGGATTATTCTAACAGGGATTGGCTAGAGAGTTTTAGAAGGAAGGCAGGGAGAGAATGGCGGGAACGAGAGCCTGGTTGGAATTGGAGCAATCAGAGAACGCGGGTTGAAAGCGTTTGACTTAGAGTCTGTTTACTAGCTGATTGTTCCTTTTGCCTATTTTTAGATTACATTTTTATTTTACTGTTTTTAGTTAATGCAATAATAAATGTTTTGGATAAGATAACATGCGTAGTATTCTAATATTTCCTTAGAGAAAAATGGAAGAGATCTTTGGGCTAGTTTTCTTGTGTAGATAGCTAGGTACTTTAATTAACTACCTAAGGAGTTTCTATTTCAATTCTAGAGAGGATAGGATTTGTTGGCATTGGCACAGTTCTAGTTGTTATGGATTTCTTTGTTCAGGAGGACTTAAATTTAATAGGAAAGGCTGATCAGTGTGGCCACTTAAAATTCTATTAAAAGTCAAATTATTTGTTTGGTTGGTTTTAAAAAGAAAGATTTTGACTATGGACTGTTTGTTTGCAGTGCAGGGTTAATTCATATTTTTTGTGAGCTACAAGAAACAATTGATCATCTGTTTTTACATTGCCCAGTAGTTTACCAATTCTGGTCTATTTTCAATAGATTTAATTATAGGGGTCTGGCTAATTCTTTAAGAGATGTATTGAGATATGGATGTAGTGTGCCTAAAATGCATAGGGTTTTCTTTCAAACCCTACAAGCTGTCTTTCTTTGGGCAGTATAAAAAAGGAGAAATAAGTGCATTTTCCAGGACAGTGGGTTTCTGTTGGATTTAATACGTTCGGTCTCTAAGTTTATTTTACATCTGGACAAGTACTTCGACAGGTTTGGAACAACATGTTCAGCAAATGAATGCAGATCAACCTGAGGAAATAGAGGATGAATTAAGACCTCTTGGAATAGGATGTCTTCAAATGTTTCTTCTGTTTTCAGTGTTTTTTGAATTGGCTGTTGTTTTAGTTTTTAGTTTACTGTGTTTGGTCACATTCTGTGTCTGTTTTGTAAGACTTGTTGCATGCTTTAATGGATGCAGGCATCTTTATTAGGGTGCTTTTATCAAAAAAAGAAAAAGAAAAAAAGAGGTACTTTAATTCTTGTACAGACATCAGAGCGCTCACGCACCAATTTCAGAGGCTTACTAACATCTTCTCAGATGATGTAGCAGATGGAGCTAGGATAGAAAATTCCAAACTTTCTTTTTTTTTTTTTCATTTTTTCACCTAGATTTCTAAATTATTAACTCACTATATTGTTATTTCTTAAATTGACTTTTTAATTGTAGGTTATCTAGTTTACGTATGTTAATTAACATTAGATCCTATGTAACTGTATTTTCGAATTTAAATGAAAATGTGGAGGTACAGAAGTTCTACCAATTTGTAATTTAGTGATCAGCTGTTGATAGTCTTAACTAGATTGAATATGGTTGGAATTTTTGATGCGGAGATAATATAATATAGTGACTAGCGAACAATATTTGTAAGGTATTTAAAATATTTGAAACAATTTTGAGGAAATTGGATAAAAAATCAAGAGGATAAAATCAATACCGTGTGGATTGGAGTGGACTATCTCTACTACTTATAAACGCATCCAAAACAAGATCATAATAATTTCATAAAAAGGAGTTCAAACATTTGTTAATATTATTATAAACCGTTGATCTTGCGCAACTTGATCTGATGTACGGTTTAGATCTGTATTTCAGACAAAGAGTCAGACCCCTTTATAGAAATGGGTCAAGACGCTAGATAATTGCTTCATTTTTTATTCTTTCTTAATTTATGCGCACAATAAAGGAAAGAGGAAAACAAACCAACCTTCTCTTATCATACCAAAATCGCGGTCTAATAAAATCGCCTCAAATTTTCTTTCTTATTCCCACACAGTCGGATGGGCTCATTTGCTAGTATATAATAAGGAAAAATACTACACACGTTGGCATTGTTGGAATTTAGAGAGCAAATTCGTACTGGTATATGTACCAATATTGAAACAGAAATTAGATTGCTACTAGTATTTGAAACAGAAACTAACTTCTTCTCTTTTTCATTGCATAAACTGAAAATAAAGTCATACATTTATACTTACTGCTACATACCTAAATAACTGCTTCTAATTACCACTAATCTGCTAATAGAACAATACTAAATATAACAAGATACATATGCTGAAAATAAACTGAATACTTCCTAAAATACCCCTGCTGGTTTTCTATTCCATTACTCTCTAATTTTGCACTTTCTGAAAATAACTTTGGATCAGTTTTCAACACTCCCCCTTGATCCAAAGTCTAGCACATTCATCATATCGCGACACCAATTGAACTTCTCTCGAGTCAGTGGCTTTGTTAATGCATCTGCAATTTGTTGGTTTGTGCTGATGTATTGCAATTCAAACACTCCATGCTTAATTAATTCTCGTATAAAATGAAATCGAGTGTCTATGTGCTTTGTCCGATTGTGATGCACAGGATTGTTACCAATTGCAATAGTCGATTGATTATCACAATATAGTACTGTTGCTCCCTTCTCCTTACAACTCAATTCTTCTAACAAGCGCCTCAACCACACACCTTGACATGCTGCTGAAGTAACAGCACTGTATTCAGCTTCTGTTGTTGATAATGCCACTGTTGTTTGCTTCTTTGAGCTCCAAGTGATTATGCTAGTACCATAGAAGAAAATCTGACCTGTTGTGCTCTTACGATCATCTATGTCACCAGCCCAATCACTATCACTATAACCTGTCAAACAAGGTCTATCAACTGCATTGTACCATAGACCATATGATGTGGTTCCTGCAATGTATCGCAGTATCCTCTTAGCTGCACCCATATGTTGTTTTGTTGGATTCTGCATGTATCTTGCAACTATACTAACTGCATGAGTGATATCTGGCCTTGTGTGTGTTAGGTACATCAATCCACCTACCAAACTTCTAAACCTTGTCACATCTGTTGCTCCTGTGCCATCAATGGTTGTCAACTTCTCATTTGTATTCATGGGTGTTTGCACCAGATTGCATCCCTTCAGCCCAAATTTGGCCACCAAGTCATTTGCATACTTGCGTTGAGAAACAAATATTCTCCCTTCTTCCTGTTCCACCTCTAACCCTAGAAAGTAATGCATTTCTCCAAGATCAGTCATCTCAAAAACACTCATCATTTGCTCCCTAAACTCTCTTACCATTGCATCATTTGTCCCAAAATAAATCATGTCATCAACATACAGACAAACAACCACCAATCCTTCTTCTCCTTTGTGTTTGACATACAAATTGGGCTCGTTCTTGCTTCGTTCAAAACCCAATTTCTGAAAATACGCATCGATTTTACTGTACCATGCACGAGGGGCTTGTTTTAGTCCATATAGCGCTTTGGACAGCTGATACACCCAATTCACTTCGCCCTTCACCTCAAATCCCTCTGGCTGTTCAACATAAACCTCTTCTATCAGTTCACCATTAAGAAAAGCTGATTTTACATCAAATTGATAGATGGATTGTTTCAACTGAACTGCCACTGCCATCAACAACCGTACTGTCTCGAATCTGGCCACCGGAGAGAACGTCTCCTCGTAGTCTATTCCTTGCTGTTGTGCATAGCCTTTTGCAACTAATCTCGCTTTGCATTTCAATACACTGCCATCTGCCCCAAATTTAGTCTTGTAGACCCATTTAACTCCTATGGCGGTGCGATTTTCAGGTAATTCAACTAGCTTCCAAGTTTGGTTTTGTTCAATTGAACGCATCTCTTCCATCATTGCATCAATCCACTCCTTTTTATCTGCTGCTTCTTCATAAGTCAATGGATCAGCCACGTATAGAACTTGTGTTGCTTCATATAGTTCTTGTATGGATCGCATCTTCTTTATTGATTTTTCAGAATTTTGAATCTGATTTGTTGTTAGCATTGGGTCACTACTTCTTGTACCAGTTTGTGGTTGCTTATTGCTGCCTTCTTCTTCTTCCCTTTCCTTAGACCAACTCCAGCTTGTAGTTTCATCGAACATGATATTTCGACTAACTATAATTTTATTAGTCACAGGATTATACAACCTATAACCCTTCGATTGTATGCAATAGCCAAGGAAAACACACTTCTCTGACTTAGCATCTAATTTCTTGCGATTCTGAGCATTGACAAGGGTGTAAGAAATACACCCAAAAACACGTAAATGGCCCACACTTGGCTTCCTGCCAAACCATGCCTCAAATGGCGTCATATTCATCACTGCCTTGGTTGGTGATATGTTTAGAATATAAACAGCCGTAGCTACTGCTTTTGCCCAAAACTGATTAGGCATACCTTTTGATTTTAACATACTCCTCGCTAGTTCAACTACCGTACGATTCTTGCGTTCAGCCACACCGTTTTGCTCAGGAGTATATGGAGTGGTCAATTGTTGTAGTATTCCTTCACTTTCACAATATTGCTTGAATTCTTTTGACTGAAATTCCCCACCGCGATCTGACCTGAGAGCCTTCAGCTGAGCACCAGTTTGTGTTTCTGTCATGGCCTTGAACCTTTTAAATTGTCCAAAAGCTTCATTTTTGTATGTAAGAAAGTACACCCATGTCATTCTGCTGTAATCATCGATAAGTAGCATGAAATACTTGCTTCCTCCCATCGATTCAACCTCCATTGGGCCACATAAATCAGTGTGCACCAACTCAAGCACCTTGGTTGCACGCATTGCCTTATCCTTTGGAAATGGCAGCTTGGATTGCTTACCATAAACACAACCCTCACATAACCCGATATCACCAATGTCTGGTAAACCAATTACCATTTTCTTTTGATTAAGCAATCTCAATCCATTCATATTTAGATGTCCATACCTCAAATGCCATAATTCGCTTGGACTAACCTCCTTGGCTGCAAGTGCCTTCTCTTTCACCTTTCCTATTTCTAGTGGAAACAGATTGTTCATTGTCTTTTTAACTATTGCCATAGTTTGATCAGTTTCAGCATCAGAAATTCTGCAATCATCGCCTTTGAAATTGATAGTGTAGCCGTTATCCATCATCTGACCAATGCTGAGTAGGTTCTGTGACAATTGAGGGATGTAGTAGACATTGTGCAGCATCCTTGTATTGTTATTGCTGGTCTGTACAGCTACTATTCCTTTTCCTTCAACATGGATGTCTTTATCATCGCCAAGCTTCACTGTCTTCTTGTAAGTCTCATCTAATTCGTCAAACAGATGCTTGAATCCTGTCATGTGGTTTGAGCACCCGCTGTCAAGAAACCAGATATGACTAACATCTGATTCTTCATCAGTTTTAGCCATAAACAATCGTGGCTGATTATTCTTCTCTTCAACAAAGCTTGCTTGCCCTTCTTCTCTTTTTTTTTTTGTAGCAATCAGCTTGTATGTGGCCTAATTTGTGGCAGTAATAACACTCAACATCTTGACCTTCTTCTCTTTGCTTCTTGTAACAATCTGCTTGTACATGTCCAAACTTGTGGCAGTAATAGCACTCCATATCTTTCTTTAGTTGCTTAGTAGAGTTCTGTTGGTTATCGCTTGTTTTACATCTTCCTCTACTGCCATGATCGCCTCGGCCTCGCCCTCTGCCTCTTGAGGACTCACCTTTGGTATAAAAAGCTTTGCTGTCATCTTTTTCTTCTGATCTGTTGAGTCGAACTTCATGGGCCTGCAATGAACCCATCAATTCATCGAACGTGTAGGTTGTCAGGTCTTTGGATTCTTCGATTGCTGCCACCACATGGTCGAACTTGGTTGTCAAACTGCGCAATACCTTCATCACAACTGTTTGCTCAGAAAGATCTTCACCACAACTCCGAATTTGATTGACAATTGCTGTAACTCGCGTGAGAAACGACTGGATTGATTCGCTTTGCTTCATGCTTAATGTTTCGAATTCACGCCTTAAACCTTGCAACTTGATGGCAATAACCTTTGAACTTCCCTGAAATGCTGTTTTCAAAGTCGTCCATGCCTCATTTGCTGTTGTAGCTGCTGCAATTTTAGCAAACACCGACTCGTGTATAGCTTGCTGAATAAAAAACAACGCTTTTGCATCTCGTTTAGTTGTGTTGATTGGTGCCAAATCAGTTGTTGGCGCTCCATTCTCTGTCAAATCCCATAGACCATGAGATTTCAGCATCGTACGCATCTTGATGCTCCAAAACTCATAATTTTCCCCTTTGAACAAAGGTAACGTCGGATTAGTCATGCTGATGGTGGCATTGCTGCTTGCGTCGGCCATCGGATCAACACCGCTCTGATACCAAATTTGTTGGAATTTAGAGAGCAAATTCGTACTGGTATATGTACCAATATTGAAACAGAAATTAGATTGCTACTAGTATTTGAAACAGAAACTAACTTCTTCTCTTTTTCATTGCATAAACTGAAAATATAGTCATACATTTATACTTACTGCTACATACCTAAATAACTGCTTCTAATTACCACTAATCTGCTAATAGAACAATACTAAATATAACAAGATACATATGCTGAAAATAAACTGAATACTTCCTAAAATACCCCTGCTGGTTTTCTATTCCATTACTCTCTAATTTTGCACTTTCTGAAAATAACTTTGGATCAGTTTTCAACAGGCATGTTACAAGGAGTATTACCTTTTGGTCGTTAAATTATTCGAACAATCAATTCTCAGAATTTCCATCAAACTATATGTTTTATTTGAATAACACTGGATCCATAATGTTAAATAGAAATAGGCTGATCGGAGAAAAAAGCATCTTCAATTTGTGAAGCACCTCTTCCATTACTAATCTATTATCTGTCTGACGACAAATTGAGAGTGGCTTTTTAACTCCTCTTCGGCTTTGGGTATGGTAGGAGTGCAAGTATTTTTTTTCTTTAAGCAGCTGTTTAGACAAAACCTCCCAAAAAAGGGTTGGTCATCCTCAGGGAGCCTGTGTTCAATTTGGAACCCAGAAAATTGAGACTGCAACCCATCCTTTTCTGGATTGTGTCTTTGAGAATAGCACATGCAGGGCACTGTCTGCACGCTTCAACCTCTTAATTAATGCTCAACATTATGGCATCCTTTCTTTTGAGAAAAGAGAAGACCATCAAGGCCCACAGAAAGATGTTCATGGATACAGTTCGGGAAGCGGCTGTATGCATGGAGAGTTTGAAAAGAAATAAATGCCATTATCTTTTCTGATAGATTGAGAAAATTGCTACCTGTGCTTCTCAATGTTGAGTGCAAGTAAGACACTCGGGAATGCAATGTGGGTCCTGAGGATTGGCCAATACTGGGATTCAGGTTCTCATGATCAAACATTCAAACGTACCAGTGCTCACTTACTCCTGCTCGAAGCCTTCAACTGATTGCAAAGGTCTTGGGGCTGATACCTGCTGGCAGCGGCCCCAGGCTATATATGCCAGTTGGTAGAACACTCAGGAGGTACCGCTCTATGATTTTATCCGGTAGACTGGTACACATCACTCATCTATGAGGACTTTCCTTTAGTTAGTCATCTATGATCAAGTGTACCAGTTGGGATAACCAGTTACAATGAATACAGTTTTTACCAGTATAACCTTTTTTGTCTCTCTGAGGACCTGCGATGCGATACTTCAGAGTCTTTTGCAATAAAATTTGCCAAGCTGTTACAACCAGAAACATTAATCACGGAATGAAGCACCAATATATATTTACGGATATTGTATTTTGATTCCTACATAAATTAGTAAACAGTTTTCTGACCATATATTTTTCACATAAAAAACTAACAATACACACTGTATGCAGCGGTTTAGACAAAACCTCCCCAAAAAAGGGCTGGTCATCCTCTGAGAGCTGTGTTCGCCGATTATAAATTAAATGTGCAAAATAATTATTTATATACATAAACACATTTTTGAGGTTGAAATCTTGTTTTATTTATAAAGAATGATGTATATGTTTTAAAAAATTATTTATTATCAAAATATTAAAATATCATCCGGTTTCGGAAAAATGACACGACACAAACTTGTTGATATGACATGCATGCATGTTGACACGACACGACATGACACGACACGTTTCTGGAATTGGCATGACACGTGTGTGTCGTGTCGTGTTGGAGACTTCCAGACTTTAACACGTCTTAGCATAACACGAGTTGACACGTGACACAACACGACACGTGACGCGTGACATGTTTAATAACATTTATTCATAATCTTTTTTATTCAATCATTAATTTTTATTCTAACATATGAAGTTAAGATACATTTCAACAATTTATTTTATTTTTTCTATTTTAAAAATTATTAAGTAATTTTAAATGAATTTTTAGTAAAAAATAAAATAAATTATAATATGGCTTAACACGTCATGTCAGACTTGTAGTGTCATAATGTGTGTCGCGTTAACCAATCTCTCCACTTAACACGACACGACATAACACATTGAAAATATTAACTCGTGTCAACACGACACAACACAAGCTCTAACACGCACGTGTTTGATATGACACGAAACGTTTGATATACACTACTTTCAGATCACTCTGATAGTCTGATTAACAAGTTTAATGCAGGATCATTTGTTTTCTGTCTCTCAATTCTTGCTCAATTTTTTGTTTTGCATTACCTTCGCTGGTCAATATTTCATTATTTATTTGTTTCACGGCAGGTATAATTGTGTTTCCTTTTGTTTAGACCCTAAATTAAATGCACAATATTTTGTCCTAAATTTGACATTTTATTATTATTTGTCTAAAAGTTTAATTAAATAATTTTCCCATATTAAATAAAATTCAGCTAAATGTCTCAACTTATAATATTCGAAAGTTAGAGTATAATGTAAACTTCTTAGTGTCAGATATGGTCGATGGAAAAACTGTATATTGTCTACACCGTTAAAATTGTATAGTACATTAGTACATACATATTTAATATAGACTCCATTAGAATTTTATTTGTAATTTGAAAAGCTCTAAATTTTTTTAACCAAAAAATTTATATTGCGCAACTACAAAAGTAATTTGCACGTAGCTTGATTAGATCATCGATTAAAAATGATCATTATTTGATTAGGTTGTTGAAGCCCGTGGGTCAGGATTGGACCCTCCTACGTGTAACAAATTATAAATAAATGGAATTGGATAGTTCCAATTATGTTAGGATAGCCCATTATAGCTTGGATAATTGGCAATACATGCCAATGGATTTATAAAACCCAAAAGGTGTCCCAGTTATCAAAATAGTGCAACTCTTGCTGGTCATTACTCATTAACCCAGCAACAATGTTTTGAAAACCGGACCGGACCGGCCGGTTGAACCGCGAACCGGAGCCCTCTCCGTTTCTGGTTTAACCGGAAAAAACTCGGTTCAACCACGGTTAACCGGAAAAAACCGCGACCCGGCAGCCTTTCCGGTTCAGGTGCCGGTCCGGTTTTCTAAACATTGCCCAGCAAGGAAGAACATCTTTTTTACCTTTTGTTTTCTTCCCCCCAAAATAAAAAGCAAGTGCACCCCGAATTCTCAAATGTCAAGGAAAAATTATGGCTGCTTAAGAAGAAATCAGAAAGCTATACTGAAATGGCGATTGCATGTAGCCATATGTGTGGCGGCTAGAGCCCTACTAGAAGTAGTGAAAGTCAAAAGGGCCGGGCCGGATTTCAAAGGACAGGATTTAACGGGTTTGACATAAGGGCCGGACCGGACCGGGTTCAAAGAAGGGTCTAAGAAGGACCGGGTTTGATGGGTTTATTTCATGAATAGATAGCCCGGACCTTTGAAAACCCGGCCCTTCTAAGCCCTTGGTCTTTCAAATGGCCGGGCTTAAGAATCCAAAGGACTCAAAGGATTCCATATTATATATTTTGATATTTTCCTCATGATTTCATAATAAATTTTTTTATATTGCATAAATAATCATGGTAAGTAAACAGACATATTTGACGAGTAAATTTTATGTTCACTAAAATTATTTGGTCAACACAAAAGATATAGCAATTTTTTATATCGAATGCTAATATTTACAAGAACTCATATACCAATTGGTATGTCAATGTCTCATAATTATGCTAGTTTTCAACTTAATAATTGTCAAATAAACCGGGTCGGATTGGGCTAGTAATTAAAATAATATGAGACCTGAAATTTATACATCTTTTTATTCTATTAACTTATATTGAACCAGCCCTTCTAAATAAATCGGGTCGGATTGGGCCGGACCTAGTCCTTTGATACCCGTCCCATCCAAATCCGTCTTCGTCAAAAATTAAATCCGGCCTTTTTAAAATCCGGCCCTTCTAGGCCCTAGCCTTTTATAAATCTTTCGAAGGGCCGGTCCGGTACGGGTTTAAAGACGGTCTTCCGAAGGATGGGCCAAGGGCTAAGGACTTTTGGCATATCACTAACTAGAAGTTGCATATATGTAGTTTTTTTATGATCGAGATGCCTTCATTTCTTTATTCATTTTTGGGCACACATGGCTCTCTATATACAGCTAACTATGCAAGAGCACTTCGAAAACATAAAAATAGCGTCCTTTAATCTGTTGAAAGCAACTTTTAAGAAGAATACAGGTATCAAAGAACTTGAAGTAACACAATCAATACTGGCGAATAAATTGGCTAATTAACATGTTTTAGTTAAACGCACCTCACACCCCTACAATATCCCCCACACTCAAAAACAAATTGGCTAATAAACATTCATAAATCATACAAACTGTAGCATATTATGACTAATTATTAATTAGGATAAATATAAGCCAAAATCAAAACATCAAATCAAGATTTTTTTAAGGGGAAAAAAAATCTATTCTGAACTTGACGTATTGAGATATTGTAGGCTAGGCACAAAGACACGCCAGTTGTCGAAAGGGCAAGGTATCATTACCCTTCCACCGTCTTCAATGCTGTATCTATATATACTGGAACCATCTTGGAAGTAGATACAATTACTTACCGATCCATGAAATTGCCCAGCCTTGAATGAGAAACTAGCATGTCCACTTATAAACAACACACAATCACCAATACTCTTAGTTTGCACCCAATAAGGATTTTGATTTGCACTATCAAAATCTACATTCAATTTGTAAATAAAAAAGTGATCATAGATGGCCCAATAATTACTTGTAGCCACCATCAGAATATCTCCAAAAGACTCAACAAAGGAGAAGAACGCCTGTGTTTTTTTCAAAGGTGATGATACGACGGAGATTAATTCATCGGTAGCAATCTCAACAATCTTTGTCCCACCATTCCACCATTCATAGGAAAATAACATGCCGTTGCTGCATAGGCAAGTCCGATTCAATTGATGACCACGTTCTTTACCGATATTCCACTTCTGGTCACCAAGTCTATAGGATGCCAATCTCGATGAATTACACCTCCAAATAGAAGCAATCAAATAATCCCCAGCTTGCTCCAATACATAATTAGGAAACCATGAATCAACGAAAGAAGGAAGAAGCACATGGTGGCGACTTAGTGGGTTAAAAAGTGACATATCCTTAGCATGATACCGACCAAAAAGCAGGTATCCAACAAGTTGGGGTCCCAACAAGTGTTTACCATTGAGTTGAGGTGGAACAGGGAACGTGAAGACCTTACCAGAGGAGAGTGAGAAGAATCGAAGACGATCAGACACATTGAAATCGAGGATCCACGGGAATTGCGGAGGTGGGAGATTGGAGATTGGAGCCGAAGCACGCCAGGGTTTGCAAACAGCACGAAAGCCGATGAAATCAAGGAGGTCTGAGAGTTTTGTGGTGATGAGATAGAGAAGATCCGAAGGAAGACTTGCCCAATCGGGGTTTGGTGATTTTATGGATTCCATAATCACTGCCATGCAAGGAAGGAAGAGAACGGACGATCTCCTGCGTGCTAGGGTTTCTGTTGGTAAAAAGGAAACAAATAAGGAAGAACGATCATTAATCGGCTCTCGTTGATGATAATATATTGATATCAAATGGACTTTTGACTTTTGAGGCTCGGTTAGGGCTGTCAATGGGTAGGTATGATACTGTAGAGATATTTTTCATATTCATATCCATTAAAATTTTATTTATCCATATCATATCCTTACACGTTAAAAATTGATTTTATCCGTACCCTACCCTTACCCGTTAAGAATTAACAATACGGGTAGGGTAACAGTAGAAAATGGATAATAATGTTAATAACTCAATGAAAAAATTGTACAATAGAAATAAATAAATATTACCAGATAAATGTATTAATAAAGTGCAACATTGGATAATACTTTAAATATAATAAAATCATACTATATCTTCTCATATCAATTGTCACAAAAAAAATTACATAACTAATTACTAATAATATAATATTTTCCCAAATGACAACGGAGAAGAAAAGATCTTCTGCAAAAGTTTATTATTTTTTAATGTAGCCCATGAATGAACGATGTAGCGCATGAATGAAAATAAAAAAATAATTAACATATCAATTGAATCTTACCATTATATCTTTCCAATTTAATGTAGTATTATCTCACTCAAATCTTACAATTTAATTGTCTAGTTTAATTATTAACATATCAATTGAATCTTATAAATATATCTTTCTGAATTTAGTTTGTTATTAACGTATTTGATGTGAGTCTAGCTAATACCCAAAAGTGACCTAAAAACAACCGCAAGCGCACGGTTATTCGTTGGTACAGTCGGGGTCGAATCCACAGGGACGGTAAGATGAGTATTAGACCTTACTTATTCACAAAATCTAGACAATCGAATGAAGGGTTTTGGACTTAATCAACAAGTAATAAACACAATCAACTAAAGGTAAACAAGACAATAGCAATTTTTGGTATTTTTTGTGGTAAAATATGGTATAAAGATGTCCTAGGGTTCAGTTTCCACCTTGGTCAGGCCTCAGGTCGTCAACGTTTGTCGCTCTCGCGCCGCAACGTTGACGAGTGCGTGCCAGAGAGCCCTGTGCGACCGCACAGGCCCTCTGTGCGACCGCACAGCCCTTGGTTAGTGCCGGTTTGCCACAATACTTTGATTCCTAGCTTGTGTGGGACAGGTCTAGCCGTACCTAAACTTCTGAACCTCAACTCTCGCATATTGGTCGCAGTATTTGGTGCGGAACCTAGCCTAAAGTCCCCATTAGGTCAATTAATCCTCAACTCTCGTCATGTTGGCTTAATTACCCTAAGTCCACTTGTTGATTCTCTAAGGCATCCACTAGACTCTCGCCTAAGTAGAAACTTGTCCCTCTCGGGCTTAAGTTGGTCACCTCTCGGCTCCTAACCTACCTTGGTTACCTACTTGGTTCAATTAAACAATCTACACCTTTAGCCTAAGTTAGGTGCGGCCGTTCACCTAAAAGGAAATTTAATTGGGCAATCAAACACAAATAGGCATAATCATATAGCAATCAAGCAAGCAATACACAATAGAGACCAAATACCAAGTCAAATCAACAAACCCAACCTTAGTCTCAACTAATCCCTAGAACATAGCTAATCTAGCCTAACATTACACTAAAACAAACAACTAAAACAAAGGAATATAAAGATATAATCTCCATGTAAAACCCAAGGGAAAGAGGAAGGCGAACGCCCCTTCTCAAGCCTCAGTCGTCTTCTGGATCAGCAAGGGAGATGCTTCGGTGGAATGATGAAATATAGGAGGTCGAGACGGCGAGATCCGAGGCGGCAGAGGGGTGGTGCGGTCGCACGGGACCCCTGTGCGGTCGCACAGGGGGCCGAATGGTGGCTCTGGGTTGGTTCGGGTTGCGGCGCTGATCGGCGGATTTCATATAGATATTTCAATCCTTTTAGGCCCCAAATTACAACTAAATATCTGTGTTTTAGTTAGATTTTGATATATTTAGGTTTGTTTTAATTAAGTTTGAGTCAAAGAAGGAGTTACTACCATAATCCATATTTTTATGCAGATTTTGGACAAAAATATAACTTGGATGAATCAATAATGATGTAGAGCTCGTTGTAAACTTTCCAACGGTTCTTGAATCACCTCAATCGGAGTTCGGATGAAGAAGATATGGGCAAAATACTGACTGGACGCAATGCTAAAATTTCTGGAACGGACCGTTCCAAATCAGAACGGTCCGCCCCAGCCGAAACTGCTAGAAACAGCAGGATTGTCCGTTTTAGATGCTTGGGACGACTCGTCCCAGATTAGAACGGTCCGCCCCGACAGAAACCGCCAGAATTCCCAGAAATAGTCCAGGATTGCCAAATTTAGAGTTCTATTATGTCATGGCGGTTCTAATCTATCTCTGGCACTTCCAGAACGTGTCTTCTGCTATTTTCATCATCTCTACACATTTCTAATGCCTATTAAAACAGAGTTTGAGGGGATTTTGAGATATACAAGAGAGGAGTTCAATTCCAGATCCAAGTTAGGGTTAGATATAGTTCTATTTGAGAGAATAGTCTCAGGTCAAGATCGTGGCAGCGCCGAATCGACCGGTTTGTGGCAGAAACAGGACGTTTCGATAGGAGGCTTCGACATACAAGAGGAAGCAGGGACATATTGGGTTTTATTCTTCCTTTATTTCCTATTTCTCTTTGTTTTGCATGATGCCTTTTAGTTGTTGAGTTGATTGTTCTAGGGCTATGGTTGTAAACATTTCTACTTAGTTGCTTGTTTTGATTTGAATATTTAGTTAATTAATTAAGTTAAGTTATGTTTTATCTCTTGTGATTCGATTGCTTTATTCTATTGCTATGCTTGATTTGAATTGTTAATTGATATACCTGTTAAGCGATGGCCACGTTTGATAGTAGGTAGCAATATTGATTAACCTAAATTATAGCGTGGCAATGAAACTATTTGGTAGGCGAGATCCGAAAGGATGAACCAGACCTTAAGAAATTAGGATTTTACTTGAGATCGGAAGATTAAAAGTGTACCAAGACCCAAGAAATAATCTAGAACATCTAAACCAAGAAACGGAAGTTGAAATTTAGAAATTCTAGGAGTTAAACAATTAAACTTAGTAGCTTTACCTGAACGGAAGTTAGAGTACAAGTCTATAAGTTAAGTATTGTTTAAACTCGCATAAAAACACTTAATTAATAGCTAAAATTCATGACAAAACAAGTATCAACCATTGGAACGGACCGTCCCAAGATCAGAACGGACCGCCCGGAAGGGGGAGTCTGATCCAGGACGGCATGTTCCAATCGTTGACAGAGGCTGAAACGGACCGTTCCAGAGATGGAACGGACCGTTCCAACTTTGACAGAGGTAGAATCGTTTGGAACTAGAAACCCTAGAATTATTTGACCTGTTGATTTTCTCTTGTTTATTCTTGTTCTAGCCTTAACAGTAGATTTAGAATTTGTATTCACCTTCAATTCTTTAAGCACCAAAAAGAGTTGAACTCGTCTAGCTAATTAATTAAAGTAAAAGACCGATATTCCAACACCGTCCCTGTGATTCGACCCTTAGCTTTACTACGATAGATTAAATCAGGTAAAACGAGGTTATTTTGACTAGGTTTGCACCCGATCAAAAATTGGCGCCGTTGCCGGGGACGGTTTGCTAGAATATTGGTATTTTGCTTTAATAAATTAGCCTTGACACCCTTGTATCCTTGTATCTTACTTATTTTATCTTATCTTTAAAAACCCAAAAATATTCTCTATCACCATGTTTTGTTCTTTTCAGGTATTCAAACAAGGTGATGCAAAGAAGATCGTCGCATCCGACAAAATAAATGATGAGTTCACCAAAGAATTGAGCAACCCATCAAGAAGGTGCTTGGAAAAAACCTATGTGATGGAAGACAACAAATTGCAAATCAAGTATCACATCATAATCGAGCCAACAATGATGACATCTAAAGAAGAACACACCAAGCATGTTTTAAGGCGTCCGTTCAAGCATTTTTGGAAGAACTATGATGCGTTGAGAGGGAGAAAAGTGAAGATAAGATAAGCAAATACAAGGGGTCGAGCTAATGACCTAAAACAAGCGCTTCTTGGGAGGCAACCCAAGGCCAAAATTTCCGTTACTCTAATTTAATTTAGTTTATGTTTAGTTCAGTAAGGTTAATTTAGGTATAACTCATTGATCTTTGTTGATTGGTTTCAGATTTTAAGTGAGAATATAAGCTTTTTGAAGCACAACCGTTTGAGTCATGCAAGTGTCAAAAGGACAATTGAACTTCAACGCAACATTACAACACATTGAAGAAGGTTGCGGGTTATTGAAAAAGTCGTACCATATGCAAGAACTCAAGCTTGGGGAATACACCACGAAGGAGCATACGAGTCGACTCAACCCAACAAGTCTCAAGATAGCGGAGAAACCATCTCGTTCCATACCTGACCTGAATTCAGACTACCCCGCCTGAATTCTGGTGACCCCGCCAGAAACTATCCTGAGACCATCTAAACCCAGACCTGTTCCAAACGAGGCCGCCAGAAACAAGACGACCCCGCCTGAAATCAACCTAAGACCAAAACCCGACAGCCTAAACCTAACCTAAACCAATCCATACCAATGGTTAGATTTTGAGTTTTAATTGGTTAGTCGACAAACCAAATTTTTGCTCAATCTTGTCATTCACCAAGCCTTTACCAAACCCTAACCCAAGGATAGGATCGTACCAACTCCTATGCGATTTCTATCCTCAACCAAAACCATCCATCTCCACTACTTGCAAGACACACCTTCTCCAACGAGACGAACCTAGAGACACCTTGGAGTACAATGATATATCAAAGCAAGCAAGGCTCATGTTGCGTGACTTGACCCTTCATAGCCTCTACAAAGATCCGATAAGTTTCTTTATTCTTTTTTCTCTTTTAAGTTTTGTTTTCTTTACATTAAGGTGATGCAAAGTTTTAAACTTGGGGAGAGAATAGAAATTTGTATATAGGATTTGCATCATGGCATTTAGGTTTATTAATTTGCATTCACGTAGGATTCGCGTGTTAATCTCATATAGTTTGCATTTAGGTAAGTTTTGGGAGTCTATTGACAATAATCAAGGTCATAGTCTTAAGCAACGAAGTAATGGACATGTCACAAAAATCCGTTTTTGAAAATGAATTTGAATTTGGCCGACCAACACATGTAAAAATTTAAAGTGGGAGTAAGTATTGTGCATAAGTTATCTCGATTAGTTTTGATTCAAGAAAGTTTTTGAGTTAAATGAATGACTTGACCAATTAAGAAATCGGTAAACCAAAGGCATCCACCAATCAAATAGAAAATCCCTCAAATGCCAATAGATCAATTCTTCCGACCCGAAAACAAGTTAAACTTAGGAATGAGCTGCAAAAGTTAGTAATTACACCGTTGTTTTCAAGTTTACTAAAAGTCGAAGATGTAAATAAAAATTAAAAACAAAGAAAAAAAAATAAAAAGGGGAACTAAAAAGCGGTGCTTTGCCATGGACATTGCGGAAAGCTATAGGTTCTTGTGGATAAAAGAACATCCATAAATTATGGGTAAAAACAGAAAAACCCCATAATAAAAAAAACGAGGAAAAACTCGAAAATAAATCCACATTAATCTAGCCGACTTCTCCGCCGCGGGAAATCCTCCAAGCCCCGGGAGAAATAATAAGTTCCAACCCTAAAACTTTGGAGACGATGGGTGGGGAGTTGTACCTTTTTTTCCGCCCCACTTTAGTCATTCTTCAATGCGTTTTCGAAAATTTTTGCGGTGTTTTACTTGACTCTTGTTTGTGAAATGAATAAGTTACTTATTATTTGTGTTGGAAGGGTTAGATCCCGTATCTTGTTGCCAAGTCAATTGTGAAACATGAAAACCGATTGGATTAGAAATTAAACGAGATAAGTTATGGACAATAGACTGCAATTGCTTTAAGGTTTTACTTGTAGAAAGTCAATGGTCACGAAGTAAATCTGATTTTGAAAATGAATTTGAAAAAATCTTTTGATATGTCCAAATCCAAAATTACTTGAGTTATGATATTGGTAATTGTTGAGAAATCTCCCTTAACTTGTAGATACCAGCTATTTAATTGTAATTTAGGTCCTAAACGATCTTCTTAGGATTAGATTGTTGCTTGGGGACAAGCAATGTTTAAACTTGGGGAGATTTGATCGGCGGATTTCATATAGATATTTCAATCCTTTTAGGCCCCAAATTACAACTAAATATCTGTGTTTTAGTTAGATTTTGATATATTTAGGTTTGTTTTAATTAAGTTTGAGTCAAAGAAGGAGTTACTACCATAATCCCTATTTTTATGCAGATTTTGGACAAAAATATAACTTGGATGAATCAATAATGATGTAGAGCTCGTTGTAAACTTTCCAACGGTTCTTGAATCACCTCAATCGGAGTTCGGATGAAGGAGATATGGGCAAAATACTGACTGGACGCAATGCTGAAATTTCTGGAACGGACCGTTCCAAATCAGAACGGTCCGCTCCAGCCGAAACTGCTAGAAACAGCAGGATTGTCCGTTTTAGATGCTTGGGACGACTCGTCCCAGATTAGAACGGTCCGCCCCGACAGAAACCGCCAGAATTCCCAGAAATAGTCCAGGATTGCCAAATTTAGAGTTCTATTATGTCATGGCGGTTCTAATCTATCTCTGGCACTTCCAGAACGTGTCTTCTGCTATTTTCATCATCTCTACACATTTCTAATGCCTATTAAAACAGAGTTTGAGGGGATTTTGAGATATACAAGAGAGGAGTTCAATTCCAGATCCAAGTTAGGGTTAGATATAGTTCTATTTGAGAGAATAGTCTCAGGTCAAGATCGTGGCAGCGCCGAATCGACCGGTTTGTGGCAGAAACAGGACGTTTCGATAGGAGGCTTCGACATACAAGAGGAAGCAGGGACATATTGGGTTTTATTCTTCCTTTATTTCCTATTTCTCTTTGTTTTGCATGATGCCTTTTAGTTGTTGAGTTGATTGTTCTAGGGCTATGGTTGTAAACATTTCTACTTAGTTGCTTGTTTTGATTTGAATATTTAGTTAATTAATTAAGTTAAGTTATGTTTTATCTCTTGTGATTCGATTGCTTTATTCTATTGCTATGCTTGATTTGAATTGTTAATTGATATACCTGTTAAGCGATGGCCACGTTTGATAGTAGGTAGCAATATTGATTAACCTAAATTATAGCGTGGCAATGAAACTATTTGGTAGGCGAGATCCGAAAGGATGAACCAGACCTTAAGAAATTAGGATTTTACTTGAGATCGGAAGATTAAAAGTGTACCAAGACCCAAGAAATAATCTAGAACATCTAAACCAAGAAACGGAAGTTGAAATTTAGAAATTCTAGGAGTTAAACAATTAAACTTAGTAGCTTTACCTGAACGGAAGTTAGAGTACAAGTCTATAAGTTAAGTATTGTTTAAACTCGCATAAAAACACTTAATTAATAGCTAAAATTCATGACAAAACAAGTATCAACCATTGGAACGGACCGTCCCAAGATCAGAACGGACCGCCCGGAAGGGGGAGTCTGATCCAGGACGGCATGTTCCAATCGTTGACAGAGGCTGAAACGGACCGTTCCAGAGATGGAACGGACCGTTCCAACTTTGACAGAGGTAGAATCGTTTGGAACTAGAAACCCTAGAATTATTTGACCTGTTGATTTTCTCTTGTTTATTCTTGTTCTAGCCTTAACAGTAGATTTAGAATTTGTATTCACCTTCAATTCTTTAAGCACCAAAAAGAGTTGAACTCGTCTAGCTAATTAATTAAAGTAAAAGACCGATATTCCAACACCGTCCCTGTGATTCGACCCTTAGCTTTACTACGATAGATTAAATCAGGTAAAACGAGGTTATTTTGACTAGGTTTGCACCCGATCAAAAATTGGCGCCGTTGCCGGGGACGGTTTGCTAGAATATTGGTATTTTGCTTTAATAAATTAGCCTTGACACCCTTGTATCCTTGTATCTTACTTATTTTATCTTATCTTTAAAAACCCAAAAATATTCTCTATCACCATGTTTTGTTCTTTTCAGGTATTCAAACAAGGTGATGCAAAGAAGATCGTCGCATCCGACAAAATAAATGATGAGTTCACCAAAGAATTGAGCAACCCATCAAGAAGGTGCTTGGAAAAAACCTATGTGATGGAAGACAACAAATTGCAAATCAAGTATCACATCATAATCGAGCCAACAATGATGACATCTAAAGAAGAACACACCAAGCATGTTTTAAGGCGTCCGTTCAAGCATTTTTGGAAGAACTATGATGCGTTGAGAGGGAGAAAAGTGAAGATAAGATAAGCAAATACAAGGGGTCGAGCTAATGACCTAAAACAAGCGCTTCTTGGGAGGCAACCCAAGGCCAAAATTTCCGTTACTCTAATTTAATTTAGTTTATGTTTAGTTCAGTAAGGTTAATTTAGGTATAACTCATTGATCTTTGTTGATTGGTTTCAGATTTTAAGTGAGAATATAAGCTTTTTGAAGCACAACCGTTTGAGTCATGCAAGTGTCAAAAGGACAATTGAACTTCAACGCAACATTACAACACATTGAAGAAGGTTGCGGGTTATTGAAAAAGTCGTACCATATGCAAGAACTCAAGCTTGGGGAATACACCACGAAGGAGCATACGAGTCGACTCAACCCAACAAGTCTCAAGATAGCGGAGAAACCATCTCGTTCCATACCTGACCTGAATTCAGACTACCCCGCCTGAATTCTGGTGACCCCGCCAGAAACTATCCTGAGACCATCTAAACCCAGACCTGTTCCAAACGAGGCCGCCAGAAACAAGACGACCCCGCCTGAAATCAACCTAAGACCAAAACCCGACAGCCTAAACCTAACCTAAACCAATCCATACCAATGGTTAGATTTTGAGTTTTAATTGGTTAGTCGACAAACCAAATTTTTGCTCAATCTTGTCATTCACCAAGCCTTTACCAAACCCTAACCCAAGGATAGGATCGTACCAACTCCTATGCGATTTCTATCCTCAACCAAAACCATCCATCTCCACTACTTGCAAGACACACCTTCTCCAACGAGACGAACCTAGAGACACCTTGGAGTACAATGATATATCAAAGCAAGCAAGGCTCATGTTGCGTGACTTGACCCTTCATAGCCTCTACAAAGATCCGATAAGTTTCTTTATTCTTTTTTCTCTTTTAAGTTTTGTTTTCTTTACATTAAGGTGATGCAAAGTTTTAAACTTGGGGAGAGAATAGAAATTTGTATATAGGATTTGCATCATGGCATTTAGGTTTATTAATTTGCATTCACGTAGGATTCGCGTGTTAATCTCATATAGTTTGCATTTAGGTAAGTTTTGGGAGTCTATTGACAATAATCAAGGTCATAGTCTTAAGCAACGAAGTAATGGACATGTCACAAAAATCCGTTTTTGAAAATGAATTTGAATTTGGCCGACCAACACATGTAAAAATTTAAAGTGGGAGTAAGTATTGTGCATAAGTTATCTCGATTAGTTTTGATTCAAGAAAGTTTTTGAGTTAAATGAATGACTTGACCAATTAAGAAATCGGTAAACCAAAGGCATCCACCAATCAAATAGAAAATCCCTCAAATGCCAATAGATCAATTCTTCCGACCCGAAAACAAGTTAAACTTAGGAATGAGCTGCAAAAGTTAGTAATTACACCGTTGTTTTCAAGTTTACTAAAAGTCGAAGATGTAAATAAAAATTAAAAACAAAGAAAAAAAAATAAAAAGGGGAACTAAAAAGCGGTGCTTTGCCATGGACATTGCGGAAAGCTATAGGTTCTTGTGGATAAAAGAACATCCATAAATTATGGGTAAAAACAGAAAAACCCCATAATAAAAAAAACGAGGAAAAACTCGAAAATAAATCCACATTAATCTAGCCGACTTCTCCGCCGCGGGAAATCCTCCAAGCCCCGGGAGAAATAATAAGTTCCAACCCTAAAACTTTGGAGACGATGGGTGGGGAGTTGTACCTTTTTTTCCGCCCCACTTTAGTCATTCTTCAATGCGTTTTCGAAAATTTTTGCGGTGTTTTACTTGACTCTTGTTTGTGAAATGAATAAGTTACTTATTATTTGTGTTGGAAGGGTTAGATCCCGTATCTTGTTGCCAAGTCAATTGTGAAACATGAAAACCGATTGGATTAGAAATTAAACGAGATAAGTTATGGACAATAGACTGCAATTGCTTTAAGGTTTTACTTGTAGAAAGTCAATGGTCACGAAGTAAATCTGATTTTGAAAATGAATTTGAAAAAATCTTTTGATATGTCCAAATCCAAAATTACTTGAGTTATGATATTGGTAATTGTTGAGAAATCTCCCTTAACTTGTAGATACCAGCTATTTAATTGTAATTTAGGTCCTAAACGATCTTCTTAGGATTAGATTGTTGCTTGGGGACAAGCAATGTTTAAACTTGGGGAGATTTGATCGGCGGATTTCATATAGATATTTCAATCCTTTTAGGCCCCAAATTACAACTAAATATCTGTGTTTTAGTTAGATTTTGATATATTTAGGTTTGTTTTAATTAAGTTTGAGTCAAAGAAGGAGTTACTACCATAATCCCTATTTTTATGCAGATTTTGGACAAAAATATAACTTGGATGAATCAATAATGATGTAGAGCTCGTTGTAAACTTTCCAACGGTTCTTGAATCACCTCAATCGGAGTTCGGATGAAGGAGATATGGGCAAAATACTGACTGGACGCAATGCTGAAATTTCTGGAACGGACCGTTCCAAATCAGAACGGTCCGCCCCAGCCGAAACTGCTAGAAACAGCAGGATTGTCCGTTTTAGATGCTTGGGACGACTCGTCCCAGATTAGAACGGTCCGCCCCGACAGAAACCGCCAGAATTCCCAGAAATAGTCCAGGATTGCCAAATTTAGAGTTCTATTATGTCATGGCGGTTCTAATCTATCTCTGGCACTTCCAGAACGTGTCTTCTGCTATTTTCATCATCTCTACACATTTCTAATGCCTATTAAAACAGAGTTTGAGGGGATTTTGAGATATACAAGAGAGGAGTTCAATTCCAGATCCAAGTTAGGGTTAGATATAGTTCTATTTGAGAGAATAGTCTCAGGTCAAGATCGTGGCAGCGCCGAATCGACCGGTTTGTGGCAGAAACAGGACGTTTCGATAGGAGGCTTCGACATACAAGAGGAAGCAGGGACATATTGGGTTTTATTCTTCCTTTATTTCCTATTTCTCTTTGTTTTGCATGATGCCTTTTAGTTGTTGAGTTGATTGTTCTAGGGCTATGGTTGTAAACATTTCTACTTAGTTGCTTGTTTTGATTTGAATATTTAGTTAATTAATTAAGTTAAGTTATGTTTTATCTCTTGTGATTCGATTGCTTTATTCTATTGCTATGCTTGATTTGAATTGTTAATTGATATACCTGTTAAGCGATGGCCACGTTTGATAGTAGGTAGCAATATTGATTAACCTAAATTATAGCGTGGCAATGAAACTATTTGGTAGGCGAGATCCGAAAGGATGAACCAGACCTTAAGAAATTAGGATTTTACTTGAGATCGGAAGATTAAAAGTTTACCAAGACCCAAGAAATAATCTAGAACATCTAAACCAAGAAACGGAAGTTGAAATTTAGAAATTCTAGGAGTTAAACAATTAAACTTAGTAGCTTTACCTGAACGGAAGTTAGAGTACAAGTCTATAAGTTAAGTATTGTTTAAACTCGCATAAAAACACTTAATTAATAGCTAAAATTCATGACAAAACAAGTATCAACCATTGGAACGGACCGTCCCAAGATCAGAACGTACCGCTCGGAAGGGGGAGTCTGATCCAGGACGGCCTGTTCCAATCGTTGACAGAGGCTGAAACGGACCGTTCCAGAGATGGAACGGACCGTTCCAACTTTGACAGAGGTAGAATCGTTTGGAACCAGAAACCCTAGAATTATTTGACCTGTTGATTTTCTCTTGTTTATTCTTGTTCTAGCCTTAATAGTAGATTTAGAATTTGTATTCACCTTCAATTCTTTAAACACCAAAAATAGTTGAACTCGTCTAGCTAATTAATTAAAGTAAAAGACCGATATTCCAACACCGTCCCTGTGATTCGACCCTTAGCTTTACTACGATAGATTAAATCAGGTAAAACGAGGTTATTTTGACTAGGTTTGTACCCGATCAGGCGCCGCCAAGGAAGGAGATGGAATAATGGATGGATTATTGGATGCCCTAGATGAGGAGATTCGGGCGCCTTATATAGGGGTTTGGTAGGGTTTGGAGTCCTGTACGGTCGCACAGGAAGTTGGTGCGGTCGCACGGAAGTTGCTGGACCAAGAGCAAGTCAATCTGCGCACGAAATGAGTCTGAGATGCACTGGTGCGGTCGCACCACATTCCTGTGCGGTCGCACCGGATTGACTGGGCCAGGATTGAGCCAGAACCATGCCACATGAGCCAGGAGGGGCCTGTGCGGTCGCACTGGATCCTGTGCGGTCGCACAGGGTCTTCTGGACCATGGTTCGTGCGCCGATTCGTGCCGATTTTCGCCCATTTTGCAGCGAATTGACTCCAAGTCCCTACAAAACGAAATGAAACCCAAGCAGTACCAAAATCCTACAAATATAAACTAAATACACATAAAATCAAGGGTTTTGAGTCGTGATTTGGATTAAAGTCCGGCCTAAAATCATATATAAATGTGCGATATCAATTCCCCCAAGCTTAAACCTTGCTTGTCCTCAAGCAATACTCTAAACCTAGAGGTTGGACAATACCTAAATCTTAACTCAAACTCCTTGATGGCCTACAAGTTGTAATGTCAATTCAATCAATTTGGTTCAAGTTTTACACATGGCTTAAAAGGAAATGGTTGTGAAATTTACCACAAAAATTTACACCCAAGATATCCAAACAAATGACTTATGATGCACTTGGTCCTCAAAGATTCAATTTCAAAATTCAATGACCCTAACTTCTCTATGTTAAACAACATGAAAGACCAAGATTATTTGCCCGTTCATTTCCATACACTCCAAAGATTTGTAAGAAATATCTCTAGCATGTCAAGGCGTGGTGAGTCTTTCAAGAAAAAGAAAAAGAAAAATAGAGAAAGAGAAGATAAGAATTTACATTGAGCTTGACAAGATTTTGTTTTTTTTTTGTTTTTTGTTTTTGTTTTTTGTTTTTTGTTTTTTTTTTGTTTTTGTTTTTTTTTTTGTTTTTTGTACATGGGATACAATTTGCCATTGTGGCATTGGGAAGAATTTACATAACAAGAGAGAAGAAAGAAAAAAAATGTAGGAAGACTCGAAAATACATGCTAAAGATATCCCTTTTGAACAAATCCTTGTAGGGCACAAATCCGTTCACTCGGCAAATTGTTGTGGTTTTGTCTAATAGTGTTTACCATTATAAAAGCAACCAAATTTTGGGTTCTATCCATTTAAGTTCAAATCTCCTTGGGCCGGTGGCTTCAAAAACCAATCAAAAGAATGCCTCAAGTTTAAATTTTTGCATTAAATCTCACAACCAATTTCAATTCAAAACAGTGTCAAAACTTGAACCAAACCAACCAAACAACATCACAACTCATTTACATGCAAATTATATGAGATTACATGCAGCTAAATGATGCAAACCACGTACCAGGGAGCTCTGTGCGGTCGCACAGCACTGGTTCGGACCGAGTTGAGACTGATTCGAACCGAACAGAGACTGGTCTGGCACTGAGGTTGACCTGTGCGACCGCACAGGAGTGTGGTGCGACCGTACAGGACCTCTGACAAGCGATTTCATGCAATGATGCAATCCTACAAACAGGTTTATACCCCCCCAAGCTTGAACAAAGCATTGTCCTCAATGCAACACATCACCACAGATAGAAATAAAGAGAAAACAACTGAAAACATACCGAATCAATGAGCGGTGGGGTGATCGGCACTGAGCGGTGCTGGAATCGTGCACAACATGTCGGTGCGGTCGCACAGGATGACTCGGTCGGAATCGTGCTGAACTTGCGGTGGCCTTCGTCAGGGACTCCGGTTGTCGGATCGACCTCAAATTTGGACAGTAGGTGCTCGAGGTGATGCTTGACAAACGTTGCAGAGTAGTTTTGGTTTCGGCCGGCAAGTTTTTGAAGTTCGGCAGTGCAGCGGCCGGTGGAGCGACGGTTTCGACTTGCGGCAAGTGTCGGTACGAGTTTCGGTTGTTCAAATCGCCTCAAATTTTAACAGTAGGCTCACAATAGGATTCTAAGCAAATGTAGCGGAATAGATTTGGTTCGGACCGGTAAGTTTTTGAAGTTCGGCGTGCCATTGGTCGGTTTCGATGGCGGCTTGTGGCGATGATCGGCAAGGTTTCCAAATGTCGGATTGACATGAAATTTGAACAGTAGCCTTAGGAAATCATAATGCATGAATCTGCCGGAATAGATTATTGATTCGGTGCGGGTCGTACGGCAGCGGCCGTGGACTTATGCGGTGCCCGAAATTTCCAGCGAGCAAGGGAGTGTCAAAACCTGCAAAAAGACACCAAAACTAACTCTACAAACCACAAATAATCTGAAAATGCAAGAACTTGAGAAAATTATTATTTTTTTTTATTTTTTTATTTTTAACTTGGGTTGCCTCCCAAGAAGCGCTTGTTTTAGGTCACTAGCTTGACCACCTCTCTTGTTATCTTATCTTCACTTTTCGTCCAGTTAACGCATCATAGTTCACCCAAAAATTGTTGAGCATGACCCTTGAGACATGCTTGGTGTGCTCCTTCTTGGTTGTCTTCGTGGTTGGCTCGATTGTGATACGATACTTGATGTGCGGTTTGCTACCCTTCATCGCATCGGCACTCTCCATGCATTCTTCAAGTTGAGGGCTCAAGTTGATTTTGGTGAACTTGTCATTCGTCACGTCGGATGCCTCGACATTGAGAGTTGTACCGCCATCTTTCTTTTTCTCGAATTCATCATTGATAGGACCTATTGGAGGATGCTTCAATTCCAACTCATTAGATTTGTCAATACATTCTAATTCAAGTGGAATGATAATTGGAAGGACATGGGGTGGAGGTGCAACAAACTTTGATTTTTCTAATTTCTCTTGTTCTTCATTTGTTTCAAATTGTGTGCTTTCATCACTATCCGTCTCATAACAAACTCCTATTAACTTGGGACAACTAAAACTTTCTAGTTTTCTATCACTTTGCAATGTCATTTTTGCATTTTGCTCATCTTGTTTCCTTTGTGAGAAACACATTTTTTGGAAGATATTAGTCATTGACATCCTTTCTAGAAATGTGGTAAAAGCATCAAACCTAGATGACAAAGAATTCACTCTTTCAAGATTATGGATCGTCCAATAACAACGATTTTCTAAAATACAAAAAAATAGTAAAAAATTTCAAAAAAATATAAAAATTGATTTCTTATAAGTTTTCAATATGAAGAACATATTGAACGGTTCGAATCGGTCATTTGAAATTTAAAAACGTGAAAACGATCGTATTGGACGGAGCCCATCCGTCCAATATATTGGACTCTAGCATTTCTCACTAAAGTTTAGTCAATGGCCATCGATTGAAAACGATGGGCTTCCTTGATGAGTATCAAATGCATTAGGTACAGCTGTACTGTACAGGGACAACCCCAAAATGTGTCACATACCCAAAATAGTGTTGCGGTTTACCATGCAATGAAGAATATACTTCTTTCTTTTCTGTTTTTTAATCAAATATAAAGCAAATACGTCGCGGATTTTAAAAAATGTCAAGTTAAAAAGATGCCTGCTAGAAAGAAATCGGAAAGCTATCCTGAAATGGCGATTGCATGCAGCCAAATATGTGGTAGCTACAATTCTTATGGTTTGTGATGAGACGCCTTTCCATGTTTATTGTTTGGGCACACTATGCAGCCCAATGCAAAAACCTAGAGAAACATAACGTCCTTTAATTTTTTGCATGCAATGAGAAAAATACACATATCAAAGCAGAACTTGAAGCAACACATCCATAAGCAAGTGCAAAAATGAGTTGTGATCTTAAAAGGTAGTATATATACTGGCCAATACAATTTGATTATTGTATAACTCCACATGTTTTAGTTAAACGAACCCTATCCCCTGTTCCCTCAAAAATATATTGGGTAATTAACATTCATAAAATCATACAACTGTAGCATCTATGACTAATTATATGATAAAAAATATAAGCAAAAGTAAAAATAACAAAGTCAACATTTTTTTTTTGTTCTTTTTTGGGGGGACTATTCTGAACCTGACAGGCTAGGCACAAAGATACCCCGGTTATCGAAAGGGCAAGGTATCGTTACTATTCCACCATCTTCAATGCTGTATCTATATATATTGGAACCACCATCGAATTAGATACAATTACTTACCGATCCATGAAATTGCCCAGCCTTGAATGAGAACCCAGTACGTCCATTTATAAATAGCACACAATTGCCGATATTCTCAGTTTGCACCCAACAAGGATTGTGATTTGCATTATCAAAATCTACATTTAATTTGTATATAAAAAAGTTATCATGGCTGTACCAAAACCTTGAAGTAGCCACCATCAGAATATCTCCAAAAGACTCAACAAAACAGACCAACTCCTTTGTTTTTCCCAAAGGTGATGGTACGACCGAGATTAAGTCATCGGTAGCAATCTTAACAATTGTTGTCTCACCTGTGTACCAATCATAGGAAAATAACATGCCGTTGCTGCATAGGCAAGTCCAATTCAATTGATGACCACTGTTTTTTCTGATATTCCACTTCTGGTCACCAAGTCTTAAGAATGCCCATCTCGATAGATTAAGCCTGCTATTCGGAACAATCAAACAATCCCCAGCTTGCTCCAAGACACAATCAGGAAACCATGAAGCGTCCAAAGAAGGAAGATGCACATGGTGGCCAGTTAGTGGGTTAAAAAGTGACGTATCCTCAGCAGGATACCAACCGAAAAGCAGGTATCCACCAAGTTGGGGTCCGAACCAGTCTTTACCTTTGAGTTGAGGTGGAACAGGAAACGTGAAGACCTTACCAGAGGAGAGGGAGAAGAATCGAAGATGATCATCAGACACATTCAAATCGAGGATCCATGGGAATTGCTGAGGAGGGGGATTGGAGATTGGAGCCGAAGCACGCCAGGGTTTGCAAACAGCACGAAAGCCGAAGAAATCAAGGAGATCTGAGAGTTTTGTGGTGATGAGATAGAGAAGATCCGAAGGAAGACTTGCCCAATCGGGGTTTGGTGATTTTATGGATTCCATATTCGCAGCCATGCAAGGAAGAGAACGGACGATAGCCTGCGTGCGTGCTAGGGTTTTGTAGGAAAAAGGAAACGAATCCAAAGGAAGAAAGGCGGTCAAGACTCAAGAGTTTGATTGTTTGAAGAGCAGTGGACGCTGGATTGATCATTAATGGGCTCTCCTGGATGACGCATCTATAAACATCAAATGGACTTTTGAGGCCCGGTGGGCCGGTCCTGCAAAATATATTTATCGAAGTATGACCTCATTTTGAATTATAAATCATGAGAATCCACGATTACTTTTCAAGTAAATAGTACTCTAAAGCAAACACCATCTTATGTTATTTTTTCTTTTGAAAAAATTAATTAATATTCAAAAGCAGTATGTTGTTGTGTCTTTTAATTGATACATTAAGTTAGTATATATATAATACAAAACGATAAAACTGACAATTAGTTGTACTTTAAGTATTTAAAAAATATATTCACTAGTCACAACTAATTGAAACATTTGATTTATATATTGATTCTAAAAGATGATTTACGTTATGGTGCTTTGCACAATGAAAGGGTCGATATTTCTGTTACTTCAAATTAAAATTCTTAATTTGTGTGTGAGTAAACAAAATGACTTAAATATGCGGGTGTAATAACCGCCATCCAAAAAAAAAAAAAAAAATCTTCTGGTGTCATCCAATTATTTTTTCCGCACATCTCTCTTTGCATGATCCCTCTCTCCATGTCCTCCCTCTATTCTTGGCGTCTCTCCCCTCCTCCCATTCCCCATCCTAGCGTCTTTCCTCTCCTTCTCCTTCTCTCTTTCTCGATTTCGCTTCTGTTCTCTTCCGATTTTCCTTCGACACCATCTCTCTTTCCAAAGTGAATATTTAAACCAAATAAATTGAACAGATATAACAAACAATGTGGATTCATACAAAAAGATAAAAGTAAACATATATAAAATAAATATAACAAATAAATTGAACATATATAATAAATATATAAGTTCAACACTTATTTATCAATATCAATATACTAATATAATTTGTGTGAATTTTTTGCGCGAGTTTTAATGCAACGCACTCGATACTTGCGTCACTTCTTTTTTTTTGTCCTATTCGATGGTGCAATCACGACACGGTATCCTGTCCATTAGATTTTTCTGATTGATAAAATCTCATCCGTTTAACTTTTTTTTGGTAAAAGTACTTCCCCGATGGAACAAGATAACGATGAAGAATGGGTGCGCATGGAAATAAAAGAGGCCACAAATCGGACAAAAAATATATGAAAAAATTAGAATGAGTCATGAACCGGTCCATGGAAATAAAAGAGGCCACAAATCGGACAAAAAAATATATGAAAAAACTAGAATGAGTCATGAACCGGTCCGGTTCAACTAAAAAATTTTCCGACTCTACCCCTAGTGCGTCCCTCTCCATAGTTTCAAATTTTTTTCAATTTAGTAAGTATAAATATTCAGTTTGTTGATTGCAAGCCTTTATGGCACAACTCAGATAGATCAATTACAGCAAAATCTGCTAACCTCACCCCAGTTAAAAGATATTTTAGACGCTTCCACATTCCTGCAGTACGCGATTTCGGCGGCTCCAGATGGATCTGTCATCTGGAATTGGTCAACGGATGGTAAGTATCGGGTCTCTAAAGCTTACCAAAGAATGATGCACACGGGAGTGATTTCCTACACTCACAAATATCTCAGGAAGCTTAGGGTGCGCCCAAGGTCCGAACCTTCATTCGGCTATTGTTACAAGATCGTCTGCTTACACAAGCCAACCTACAATTGCGAGGATGGCCGGCCCAACAAACATGTGTTCTATGTACCTGCCAAGGAAATCAAATCTAGTACCGCGCGGCACCGTGCAGCGCACAATCTGAACCGTCCAGATTAAATCCAATGATGATGGATGCCCCGTGCATGTAACCAGATTGTAAGGCCCGAAAAAATCTAACCGTCGAGATCAGATCGAACGGCTCGGATTGCTGAGCGGCACGGTGCCGGACGGCACGGGATAAGGATTCCCTGCCAAGCAGTTGAGGACTCACAAAAAAAAAAAAAACCCAGTTTCAAGTATATACTTGAATACGCTATTACCTGACCTCCTTTTTTCTCATTAATCATAAGAATTGACGATTATTTTTTTCAAGCATTACAAGTACTTGAAGAAAAAATTGTCCTTTTTTTTATATATTCTATAGAGTACTGGATAATTGGATATTCATCAAACTTTTACAAACAAGTATATATAGACATTGATTGATATTCTATAACTCTGTCACGAGCTGTAAAAAAATTAGAGCTAGAACACTAGATACAAGTCGAGCTAATTAGCTATTAGAATCAGTTCGAGCTAGCTTGCATTGCTCCCAATTATAAGAAACAAATACAGGTACAAAAAATAACTTAATTATTTGAAGCTACACAATCCAATTTATCAGATATGCAAGTGCCAAAATCAGTTGCATGCATGATTGAATATATTCAATATAATATGCTGCAAATGAACTTCCATAAAATGTAAAACAATTCCACTTGTTTTTAATGAAACCCAAGTCTTCCCCGTCCAATTCCCCGTGCCCCAAAAGAAAAATTTATCTAATTAACATTCAAAATAATGATACAAAAATGAAGAATAGTAAGACGTAATAGGAGCCAAAATTAAATGACCAACTAGAGATTTTGTTGGAGAACAAAAAGTATAAACTATTCTCAACCTGAGGCATTCAGATATTGTAGAGTAGGCACAAAGACATGCCAATCATTGAAAGGGCAACTTATCTTTTCTATTCCGCCGTCTTCAATGCTGTATCTAAATATAATGGAACCACCGATTGCTAAAAGCTTTTTGATGTAGATGCAATTACCTACCATTCCGTGAAATTGACCAGCTTTGAATGAGATCCCAGTTTTTCCGCATATAAACAACACACGATCACCAATACTTTCAGTTCGCACCCAACAAGGATTGTGATTTGCATTATCAAAATCTACCTTTAATTTGTAGATACCAAAGTCATAGTGATTATTGGTCCTAGATTCTAAACTAACCACCATCAGAATATCTCCAAAAGATTCGACAAGCCAGACAAACTCTTGTGTTTCTTCCATAGGGGATGGTACGACAGAGATCAAGTCTCTGGTAGCAATCTCAACGATCTTCGTCTTACCTTCCAAGCAATCATAGGAAAAGAACATTCCATTGACACATATGCAGGTTTTCGTGAATTGACAACCTTTACCTACTATATTCCACTTCTTGTCACCGAGTCTAAAGAGCGCCAAACTCGATGGATCAAAGCTCTCACTGCAACCAATCACATAGTCCCCACTTCGCTGCAATATTCGACGAGGCAACCTTGAATCATCGAAAGAAGGAAGAAGGATTTGGTGGTGAGTAAGTGGGTTAAAAAGCCATGTGTTATTACTAGGATACTGACCGACAAGAAGGTATCCATCAAGTGTGGGTCCGATCCATGCTTCGCATATGATTTGATTGGGAAAAGGAAGCATGAAGACCTTACCGGTGGACAGGGAGAAGAAACGAAGATGATCAGGTAAAAAGAGATTGTCGCGTTCCTCTATAATTAATGGACATTTCTGAGGTGGGTCGGAGATGGGAACCGAGGAACGCCAGGACCGGCAAACAGCTCGAAAGTTCATGAAATCAGGAAGATCAGAGAGTTTTCTGGTGATGAGATAGAGAAGCTCTGGAGGAACACTAACCCAATCAGGGTACGTTGATTTTCTATGGTTCAAAATCACTGCCATGGATGGTAGGAGAAGAACGGACGAAATCGGCCGATAACTTCTTCCGCGTGCTAGACTGCTAGGGTTTTGTCGGAAAAGAGACCAAGAGAGATCAAATCAAGGAGATGAATATATTGCTATATTGTAACTGTCATTAATGGGCTTTGGTTGATGACGCATTGACCACATATGGGCTTTTGAGGCTTATCTATAGATGCATATTATAGAACATGTCGATAACACTTGATTGATAGTTTCCTTGCCGTACGATCGATAAATATATAAGTATACATATACAATCTCTAATAATCTTTTCTTATATTAATTTTTGAATCTCCACATATTTAATTTAAATTGATCTCTATACTTATTCTGTTATTATTGCATCTCCTGAGTATGTAATAGGTAACTTAATCCGCATGTACATGTCATATATACATTTTCCCTATACTTAATTAAATGTACCAAATGTTTGGGTCAAAAAGAAAAATCACACAAATCCTATAAACACAACATCAGAAAATGTCCAATAATAATCCATTTTTCATTTTTTCTCATGAAAAATGATAAAAATATTTTGAAAATAAATGTAAGACAATCTTAAGTTGATAACTGACCCTACACACAACTAAAATGCTTAAACTATCCTTGCTTTGCGAAAGTTTCTTTTGATTAAAGTTCATAGTACTTATAGGCCAAATTGGAGATCACATCACTGCCTCCGGTGTTCATCCAGTGCAACGAGGGGGACTGGCCTTAACGCTTATATCTCATAACAAGGAGATTAACGACTGAACTGCTGAAACAAGAGAAACATCCAGGATGTAAATATGTAATTACTGACGAACTAATTGCGTGTCAGAATATTTTAAGAGCAAAAAATTATTTTAAATCATTTTATTGTGGTATATGAGGTACGATTTAAGTCCATGCCATTTAATTGCATTATACAAATTCCTAAACAGAAATCCATTTGCGGTATACAGAAGTTTACAAAATAGTCAGACTTCAATAAAAAAAAATTATGACATCTTCTAATATTATACTGGTATTATTAACCCAAAAGACCTTACATTAAAAAATTTCATCGAACTAAAGCAGAACCTAGTTGAATCCTATTAGAATAAAGACACTAATATCCTGAATCCTAGGTGTGGAGAAGATGATGTAGACTAGGCATAAACAAATGCCAGTTTTTGAAAGTGCAAGGAATCTGTCGTATCTCCCCGCCTTCAACGTTGTATGTACATGCAGAACCACCCTTCTCTGTAAATTCTGAAGTAGATAGAATTACCTATGGATCTGCAAAATTGGCTGGCTGTGAACAAGATGCCAGTTTTTTCATATGCAGACAATACACAATCATCAATATTGCTGGTTGGAACCCAACAATGGTCTAAATTTCCATCATCAGAATGCATTGTTAATTTGTAGCCGGAAAACCGAATGTGAAAATCCAAGGAATTTAGCATTACCACCTTAAGAATTTCCCCAAAAGATCCAATAAGGAACTCAGGCAAGTTGTTTTCTTCTCTATTCATTAACACATCGAACAAGTCATTGATGCTGTGGTTTCTCGTTTCCATCGTCTGCCAATCCAAGGTGGTATACACCCCATCATGAAGTAATATGGATGTTACATATATAGTACCTATATTCTGGACCCTCTCCTTGTCACCAAGGTGAAAGAAAGCTATCAGGGAACGATTCGATTTGCTCTGAACAATTGCATAATTTCCTATTCGTTGCAATGTTCGATCTTGAGAGAACCTTGGATCGTCCAAAGAAGGAAGATGGACTGTGTGATTGGTTAGTGGATCAAAAAGCGACATCCCTTTATCCGGATACATATCAAAAAGGAGGTAGCCGTCATGTGTATGTCCCCCCCACCGTTTACCTTGGAGTTGAGGAGGCAGGGGGATGGTGAATATCTTTCCAGAGGTGGGGGAGAAAAAACGAAGGTGACTAGATACACACAAATTGGTGATATCCTCGAGGATCCAAGGGAATTTCTGGAGAGGGGGATTGGAGATGGGAGCAGACGAACGCCAGGACTTTCAAACAGCACGAAAGCGGATGAAATCAGGGAGATAAGAGAGTTTTCTGGTGATAAGATAGAGAAGCTCTGGAGGAAGACCAGCCCAATTGGGATTCGTTGATTTAGTAGGTTTCAAACTTGCCGCCATGAAAGGAAGGAGAAGATCGGTTGATGACTTCTCTTGCGTGCTAGGTTTTGTCAGAAGATTAACAGGAAGAAAGGAGCCAGGCGATGAAGAGTGCAACCGCGCGTATGAATAAGGGTGATCTGATAAGTCTTTTATATTTTACATAAAGGAAGCCCCTACTATATTTTGATCATTATAAATATAGTTTAAACATTAATCATTTCAAACAAAGTGAAAAATATTTAAGGGACAAAAGTGAAAACATTAATCATTTCAAAAAAAGTGAAAACAGTAAACTTGATTTTAGCTATTTCAGAATATCGAAATCTGAGTAAAAAAAAAAAATAGAAAAAACTACCACAAGCACCTTTCTATTTTGATAACTAAAATTAGAAGAGAGAAATGATAGTTTGAATGAACTTTCTGAAACATTAGTCACTTAAAACAAAACATGTCGGTACAGCATAGATAACAGTTTCTTTACCCTTACGGTTAGTATAAAATATCTATTTAAATAGATAGCATGTAGCAGGTAAATTAATCTATATAACATCATATTATTTTCCCTATGCGTATGTCACGACGTGTTTCAATTTTTGGGGCAAAAAGGGAAGAATCACGAAAAAAAAAATATAAAGGCAACCTTAAAAACTATGTTAATGAAAAGTCTCATTTTGCTCATGAAAAATGATACAATGGATATTTTAATATTTAACGCAATCTTAATTAGTCAAGTTCGTAACAGGTCTTAATTATACACATCTCAAAATGTGCACTATCCGTATTTGAGAAACTTCCCAATTTTTGGGTGATAATTAACACATATCCTAAAACAACCAGGAGATTAACAGACGGGTGTACCGGTGTTTTCATAATTTCATGGGACAGATATTTCTCCTTCTTTCAATGAGTGAATACCTAAAACAAAAGTGATTGCTTTTTTAAGTTTGAATAAGAGAAATAATTACATATGACACAGAGAGGAGAATTTACATTATCTCGTCTATATTACACCTGAGCTTAATCTCTAACTATGATTTTCTGTAACTAACTTGTACATGCAAGTGGTCCTAATCAGTTTCACTAACCATATCTCTGTTCCTGATGCAGAGCTGCAAGCTGTGTTAGCTTCTGATGTTGTTGCTGCCATTTCCATCTTCCTGGTGTCTCCGGTGCGGTCTTTACCGTGCGTCTTATGGGAGTTAACGAGTTAAAAATGAAGCATCCAGGAACTTATTACTATAAACAACTGTGTTGTACTGTCAAATTTTTCACAGTAAACAATTATTATAGATCATTATATGGCGGTCTACTCTTCAATGTGGTACAGACTACTATATATGTCTCATAAATCCATTAGCACGGCAATTTTTCAGTTTTAAATCTGTTAGTTTGCTCCTTTAGTTCTGCAGCTACTCTTTTTTACTTTTTTTAAATTCGAGTTTTGCATTATTTATTAGGGACGTCGGAGCTATGTGAGGTTGTTGAAAACTTAAATAATGAAAATATGTCCCTTTTGTTAATGCTTAATTGGCAATATATATTGTATTTATGTATTTATATTGAAATAATTATAAAATTAGCTCTCATTTTGAATTGGTGTCCTAACTTCCGATAATACATATCTCCGTGCTGTATTTTAGTTGTAATTGTATACTTTCAGCCCGCACGCAGCATATTGTAACGGATGGGCTACACTTTTACGTTTATATTTTCAGCCTACTTGATTCTGAATGAACTTACTAGCTACCAGACTAAGTGGCTAATGTCTTTCTGATGAAAAACAGCTTTTGCTGATTTGAAATAAAAATAAAATGGTTAAAGAAAGAGAGAACAGAATTTCAAATCTTCCACAAGGCGTAAGAATAAAATTAATAATATGAACGAACTTGATCCTTCTTCCAATTCATTAAATTGATATAAACTTGTTACATGTAGAAACAAGTGGAAATAACTTCATCAAACCAAAACTAAAACAAAAGTGAAATGATGAAAACCTACGTTTCTTGGAAAAACCGTTCAAACTTATCATGAACCAGAGCTGTTGGGATGATGAAGATTAGGCACGAAGAACTGCCAGTTTTCGAAAATGCAAGGAATCTCTTTTGTTTCACCGTCCTTGATACTGTATCGACATATAACAGAACCTCCGCTTTCTAGAACATTTCTGTAGTAGATACAATTACTTAGAGGTTTATAAAATTGACTTGCTTTGACTGAGACGCAAGATTTTCCCCTCAGAAACAACACACAATCACCAATGCAGTCGGTTTGGACCCAAGCGTGATTCAATTTTCCATCGCCAGAATGCACTGCCAATTTGTAGATGCGAAACTGAATGTGGTGTGATGTCTTATTCATAATTACCACCTTGAGAATTTCCCCAAATGACTCGATGAGGTACACAAACTCATCCTCCTCTCGCTTAGGGGACTCTATGAAACCGATCTCCACATTGGTAGCACTGTCAACGATCCTGGTTCCCCATGGCCTCCATTTATAGGAGAAAAACAGCCCGTCGTGACTTAAGCAGCAGGATGTATTTTCAACACTACATTCTTTGATCCACCTCTTATTTCCGAGTCGAAAGAAGGCCAATTTCTTTAAACCACACCATGTGCCCGAGAAAACTACATAGTCCCCTCTTCGATACAAGAGTTTAGTATCATAATAAGATGGGAACTCCACAAAGGGAAGATTGACTAGGTGATTGGTTAGTGGATTGAATAAGATCCTCTTGTCTTGAAGCAACCAATCACGCTCACCAAAAATGAGGTAACCATCAGGTGATGGTGCACAGCACATATTCTGGAGCTGAGGAGGCAAGGTTAAGGTGAAGACCTTTCCAGTGGAGGGGCAGAAGAAACGAAGACGACCACGTAAATTGGTGCTTTCCTCGAGGATCCATGGGAATCCCAGTGGGAAATCGGAGACCGGAACCAAAGCGCGCCAGGCTTTGCAAACAGCACGGAAGCGGACGAAGTCGGAGAGATTCAAGAGTTTTCTGGTGATGAGATAGCCAAGGTCTGGAGGAAGACTTGCCCAGCCAGAATATGTTGATTTTCTGGGGTCCATGATTGCCTGACTTTTCTTACGTGCTAGGATTTTGTTAAAATAAATATTATAATATATATATATATATATATAAAAAAGGAAATAAGGAACAAAGGCTCTTTAGACAGTCTAAAACTTGCAAGGTAATAAAAATAACAAATATATAAAATAATGCAATTTTATTTTTAGCGCGTAATAAGCTTGCAATAAATTCTTTCCGCTATCTAATAACAAACTATAAAATATCTTTTCCTTTAATGTTTGGGCAAATAAATTAATTGCTAAATATACATATATTCTTTTCAAGTGTGCATGACATTTTTTTTACAATACGACAAAAATATAAATGGCCCATCACACTTGTTTCCTTCATTTAGATATCTAATTATTTTGTAGGATAAAAAAATTATGAACAATCAAAATTTTTCCTACTAAAATATTTATATTTCTGACGCTCTCATTCCCAAATTAATTTGTCCCCGAGTTTCTCCTCCAATCCTCCTGAACTTGCGCTCTTCTTCATTCTAAAATCTCTATTATTAGAGAAAGCTTTGTACAAACCATTTAAAGACACTAAAATTTGTGTTTTGGTTATTTCAGGATCTCTAAAGTCTGAGATAAATCTATACTACTTATAAAAGCACCTTACAAAGATTGTAACAAAAATCAGATAAAGGTTGTAACATACCCTTAACATCAATTATGAGTCATTGATTTTATTGATCTAATGTGATCTATGGTCTGGATTTGTATATCAGATAAAAAGATAGTTATTTGTATGAAACTGGCGAGGCGCTGGGATGGTTTTTAAGCGAACTCGTTCGCTGCAGTTCAGCAGTTCGATCCCTGTCTTCGTGTTTTATTTTTTTTCAACTTTTTGGGAAAAGGACTGTGCTTCTCTTCTCCGCACCCTATCTGACCTTCCTCCTCACTTCCCCATCGCAGCCAGATAAGGAAAATTCCACAACAAATTTCGCTAGAATTTTCATTTCTTGCCTGCTATTCCCTTCCATCTACGGAAGTTTGCTCTTCTTAAAAATTTCACAAAAATGGAAAGAACTACCGCCGTGATATCTCTGAACCAAATCTAGAGTTTACATACATTCACACAATCTCTCTCTGCGAGACTTATCACTGCCACGAGCCATCTCTCTCTCAAGACTGCGACAATGGTGGCGACGAATCTGAAATCGAAGACGAAATCGTTGATGGATCGAAGAGCGGCCTTGGAGGTGGAGATGAACGCCTTGATCGACACTGTCTCTGGCCCGGCTAGCCCCGGACTCTCCGGAAACCTCACTGACAGAGGTATAACTAAAATCCTAATTTCTTGTCCGTTTGTTTCCTAAATAAATCGTTCAGACTCGAGAAATTCGAAATCTTGTATATGAGACAATATAAAATAAGTTTTGTAGAATGATTGTCAATACTTGGAATTTAGTTGGGGTTGCAATTTTGAATCCATTTATTGATTATTGATTTTGATTTGTAGGGGTTTCCTAGGTCAGATGTACATCCCCACTGTTCAATCATGCCGGCATCGATCTTTGCCAATGAATGGTTTATTCTCGATCAGTATTTAGGAGCGGCAGCATGAGGTTGGCCGAGGCGACCAATTGTTCCAATGGTTGGTGATCACATATATGATCCAAGAAACGGCAAGACATGCCATCAGGTTAACAAATATAGGTTTCGATTGTGTATATTCATCCTTTTGCACCTTATTTTTTCGTATCGTAAATAGCACTTTTACTTCAATTAAAAACCTGAAAAAACTATTTAGTTTTAATTTTTCTTTGTCAAAAATCTATCTAATAACGGCACTTGAATAGACTAATAATAATTGAATTTGCAAGCTATGTGAACTGTACTGGTATGGGTCTTGAAGAAACCAGTTATTTTACAGTTATCGAAGGGTCGGATTGTTAATTATCGGTGATAATCAGGTGTTGACATGGTTTTGACTTTCTGATTTCAGGGGCAAAGGCATATCTTTTTGCAACTCAGGTAGGCTTCCCACATCTGGATTCTTCTCTTTTCTTCCTTTTTTAACATTGATCAGAGCAAATTCAATCTACCTTTCAATAGTTTTGATTGCTCACATTATCCAAAATTAGTTTATTATTTGATTTCGTTTTTTTACCCTTATGTGGTGCAAAGACACTGTCGTCACCGTTGCTGCTGGGTCGTTGAAAACCCTGGATAAGATGCAAACACTATAGGAGAAAGATCAAAATTTATTTGTCGTGCTGCAACGAGATTTTTACTGTCGTCATTGCAACAACGAATCAATGGTAGGTCAGTTTTCGATCACTTCTTCTTTCCTTTCACACAATTTGAAGAGGTCAGTTTTTTTTCCTAAGACTATATGAGGTTTTCTTTATCTTTTTCAAAAGTTTGAGGTTATTTAATTGCCATTTGTAAAGACGGTACATCATTTGTAAAGACTATATGAGAAGCATTGTAACTTCGGACACTGTTATATTGTTAAAAATATTTGCAATCATGCTAATATCATTGCTATTTCAGAGTATCGCGTGATATTCCACAAATTTGACAAGGTGCCCACATAAAAAAGAGATGGAGCATTGTAAAAGGCCATGCCTATGACATCGATCATCCATGCAGGTAATTGCAAAATGAACTAACTGTTGGTGTTAAAATGAACTAATAGTTATATGTTAATCGGTTGAACCTGAATTGGTACAATTTCATTTTGAGTAACTGGTTCTACACTCCCTATGGGAAAGTGCTTTGGGCAACAGGTTTTTTTTCCTCCGAGCAACATATTTTCTTCTTAAATGACTAATTTGTCCTTCAAAATTTCTCTGAAGAATTTAGATCACTTTCATTAGCATTGGCCTGTTTAGTCATTTTTGGAAACAAATAATGATGCTCCAAGTTAAAAGTCCGTTGCCCCTCCTTATGTGATGATACTGATGGTACCATTCTTAATGAACTACTGCTTTGATTGCTCAGCATGTATTTAATATGGATAGAAAATAGATAACTCTTTAGGGGTATTTTGGGTCTATTTCTTAGTTCATGGTAATGTATGTTGAACTATGATAAATAGATTGCCTTGCAAATTGTAAAATATTTATCCAAAATAACTACTGATAAACAACACAGGTCTGGATGGTTAAAAGTTTACTTTTAAATCTATTTCTTTTATTTTGTTCTCAAATGATGTAGTATTGTATTAATAGATTATAAATGCTTTATTTATTTAATTTTTGTAAATCTTGTTTATTTTTGTTCTTTCTTTTTTTTTCATTTTCTGATGAAAGGGGAAAATAATGAGGCATTGAAATAGGATCAGAGGGTTAACATAGCAATAGATGTTGCTTGAGGACTGGAGTGCCTCAATGATGGTGTAAGTCATCCTATGAGGGTATTCCACCAGTCATCCATAGTGACATTAAATTTGTCAAATTGCTTGCATTCTGATGGTAAATATGTCCAAAGCAACCTATGTCAGCATTCTTTATATTTTTAATGAGAGTCGTTATTCGGCAAGCTCTTTAAGTAATTAACTTTTCTTAATGATGAGTTATTAAGGTATAGAGGAAACCTAATTCTTTCATTTTTTTTATTGATTACATTCTTCCATTGTAGTCTCTAATTTTGCTTGATTTTTATATAATTATGTGTTTGTTTGATTGAGCATGATAAGCATGACTATTTTTCAGTCACTGGACAGGTCAGCCACTGGGTAAGTAGCAAATTCAATTTAAGATCCTTCATTCCAAGTCTCTAGCTAGCAAATTGAATTAGTTTATTTAGTTTTCTTTCCCTTCATTCTTTGTGCAATCTTTGTTGAAGGATAAGTGAGCTGACTACAAATAATTGGTTTAATCTTTTCGCTGAATCCTTTACCATGTCAATCCATTCATTGTTTCTCAACTTTCAAGTCATGATTTCAATTTCTTGTGGTATTGTGTCCCTAAACTTTCAGGTCGGAGAGATGATGTGAGGCCCGTGTAAAGAGAAGAATGGTGCAAAGGTTGGTGGAGATGTGGGGAGACTTGGGCCGCATATAGATTGAGAACAACCAGCTAGAATATATGACTAAGGAGATCAGCACCACGCTATGGGAGCTTTAGGAAAAGAGGTATGGATTTATCAGAAAATACATATACATGTCTAATAATACTTGAATTATTGTATTGTATTGTATTGTTAGTTGAGTCATTCTGATTACGTGCTTTGCCGATAGGGCGGCAATAGAGTTTGAGAAGAAGGCGCATGTAATGCAAGCATATGGTGAGCATCATGATTTCTATGTTGTTTGAGGTTGACGGAAGCTAGGTGCCAAGCTGGTGAATACGGAAAATAGAGCTCAGGTTGCTGCCACAGTTGCCACTAATATTGGTACTTTTTATCTTCATCTGTATTAATGCAAGCACTGGATGACTATTTGCAATTAATACTGTCTGACCAGTACTGTGTGCTGCCACTGATCTATCTTTCCAATTTAGACTATAATTACATTTTATTCAAATTTTGTTTGTTGATTGCTGCATGTAATGGTTCCTACCAAAGCATTTCGGATGTCGTGGATTATCTGCACCATCTTTTACAATTTAAAAATAAAAATTAGGACAGCACCCTTGAATACTGGTTGGCTGTTGATTATATGGCCAGGTACCAACAAATTCCTCTTTCATGTTTGACTGATTCTACTGTTAATCTAATTGAGCATGGTAATTTGTTTAAAATTGATTTGGCAACTTACATTTATATAAACAAGGAGCTGTCAATTATGAATGGAGATCTGGATGCATGATTTGGAATTTGCAGAGTTCAAAATGAAGTAAAATTCTGTTGAATTCTTTTATGGTGGAAGTTAGCACAAGTAAATTTTTTTTCTTGGTGCTCTCTTCGTTGATTAGTTTAGGTTCTCTCTTTTGTAATCATGTGAAATAAACACTGTGCTGCAAGTTATGAATGTCAAATATTTATATAATTTGTTGATTCACATTTGATTTCTCATACCTTCGGCCAACTTTAATTAGCCTGCTATAGTACCTTGTAACCTTAAAGAAAGTTTTCTTTAGCAAAATGCAAATATGCGAAGTTTCTCTATTAGCACAATAGAATTTATTTTTTTACAAAATTGTAATATGTTTAATTTAGATTTGAATGCTTTACGTGTCTAGCAGATCATATATGGAGAGTATGTTTTTACCAAATGACAATTAGCCCACACATTTGATAATAAAAGTCCTTGTTAGATCATGCATAGCGCAATTCTTTATAACTTTTTGAAATATATTAAATAAAAAATTATCCGCGCATTGAGCGGGCACTGCTGCTAGTACTATAAACAAACCACCACAAACACTTTTTATGAGTAATAATGCTATAGTCAATCGCTATAGTACTTGAACCCGTCAAATACAATCGAATTTCAATTTTGAATATTACAATAGCAAATCCGAGCAGCTCAATTTATTTTCCATAATGAAATCTACTTAATTAGAAATCAAATTTTATATTTTTACAATTTTTTTTACTATTAATTTTGAATTTTAGAAAAATTTTCAATCTAATTAATTCTGGTTAAAAAATTTGAAAAAAAAATAGTTAATGATTTTGAAAAAATTATAAAATTTGGTCTTGAAGATAATTTCAATATGAAGATCATATTGAGTGGTTTGGATCAGACATTTGAAATTTAAATAGGTAAGACTAGAATCACATTTGACGTCAAACGCGTTTGACTCTAAGCATTACTCCACTTTTTATTCTCTAGAAGCAAAAGATATCCACAATATGTTACCAAATAAAAAAATAAAATTATTGAAATTATTTTTGTTTTATATAGAACTGTATATATCAGGGTAGTAAAGATATGTGACTTAATCTTACAATAATACAAGTAGATGTCTCTTCGAAATTCTACCGACCTGGCACTCAATTTGTTTATGTTTTAGATAGAAACTCAAAATATATCATCTCTTACTCTACCGATTGATATTCGAAGACAGATTAAATCAATCGAACGGCACAAAAAGGTGTATTAGATCTAGAGGTTTCACATCATTGGATCCATACTTTTATAGAGAGTAGTGATAGTGATTTCGACAACTTCTAATTTAGAAAAGAAAAAAAAAAACACAGCAAACACATTTTATTATCTATTTCGACAACATCTAATTTAGAAGAAAAGATGCATTCGAATGATATTTCATGTAGATTAGTCATTTAAAAACATAACAATATATCGATATGGCATTGCGCGTAAGTTTTCTTTACAGTACAATGTCTAAATTATCTTTTTTCCATCATTGCAGAATCTCCTTATTAATTAATTTGTAAAGAACTATAGACTTACATTTAATTTTATGTCGTATCCTGAGCATGTAATAGGCAAATTAATATGTATATATATCATTTTTCCCTGTATAGACTTCACTGAAGGATTAGGATCAATCACAACCAAATTATATGTATATACAAACGCTTAAAATATGTTGACTCGTTTGGCTGCGTACACGATACTAGTATTTTGTAATTTAATATATCTCATAAATCCATTTGCATCATTTTTCAGATTTTACATCTTGTGTTGTCCCCCTCGTTCTGCAGCACTCTTTTTTTTTTTTTTTGTGGGAGTAGAATTTGCAACTTTTCCAGTAGAGCCGGAGTTATGGTGGTTGTTTTGAAAAAAATTAAATTATGGCCAACTCTTTTAGGCTTTTTTTCCAAAACTCTAAAAAAAAATATGCTTCTATATAAGAATAATTTTGAATTTGTGTCCTATCTTGTGATAATCGCTCTGTGCAATGTGACTGTGTACATGAAGCAGATTATAACAGACCGGCTACTTTATAATGTTTTTATATACATATATATTTATGCTAGCTGCAGGCTGATTAATTACTGCTGTCGTTCTGATGAAAGGCAACATTGGTCGATTTGAAAAAAGTAAAGATTAAGAACAGAAAATACAAATTGTATAGTATTGACAAATAGTAGGAATAAAATATGAACGAATCACTTGCTGGCAGCTACGCCAATTTTAATTCACTAATTTGATTTTAACTTATTACATGTAGGAAAAAGTGGACCTAATTGTTAAACGTGGTGTACTCATCTGACTGATACTGGCACCACTGCAAGATACATGGATATCTATTGATATATTTAACACAATCATTTATAGCATTTAAATCTTGTCTTTCCTTAGTTTGTTTGATCACGTACAGCCATAGATATTGCAGCAATATACTTTAGAATCTGTATAGGATTTCTTTTCTGGTTTTTCCAATTATGCATATTTTCCCTATGTAATATATTAAAAGGCTGCTGTAATTTTAGACATGGGATATACAAATTTTCTTCGGTTAATTTTCTTTGTTACACATAACAAAATTTGTCATGGTATCAGAGAGTAGGGTTTAAAATCCTCGATCTTCGTGAAGATAAGCTGGTCGACAAGCTACAGGGAATCAAACGTTTCCTGCCTCTATAACAGGAACAACCCTATTAGCTTTTCCTCATCCGTTCACCATGCCACCCAAAGGAGACATAGAGACGAAGATGTCCACTTTGGACCCTTCATCAGATTTTTATCTTCATCATTCTGACAACCCAGGTATCATCCTGGTGCCACAGCTTCTTACCGAGAGCAATTACCCGGCTTGGAGTCGGGCCATGATTACTGCCCTCTCTGCCAAGAACAAATTAGGTTTCATTGATGGAACCATCACAAAACCAAAGGAACCGGCAGATCTTCAAGTTTGGAAAAGGTGTGACACTATGGTACTCTCATGGATATGGAATTCTGTCTCAAAGGAACTAACAAACAGCGTGATATATATGAACACAGCCAGAGAGGTATGGGACGATCTGAAAGAGAGGTATGCTCCTAGTAACTCTGTTCAGATCTATCAAATAAAAAAATCCATTGCGGCTCTCTCTCAAGGAGAGCTCTCTGTCACAGCATATTACACTAGCCTAAAGGGCCTTTGGGATGAACTGAGTTCTATCTTACCTATGCCTGCTTGCACGTGTAGTGTTTCCAAGCAATATGCTGATAATCACCAACTTGAGAAGGTGATTCAATTTTTAATGGGGTTGAATGATCCTTACTCGACGATTAGAAGTCAAATCCTGGCAATGGATCCATTGCCAAATCTTTCAAAGACCTATTCCCTTGTACTGCAAGAAGAAAGGCAACGTGCTGTTTGCACACCGCACATTCAATCCCTAGAGTCAGCTGCACTGGCCGTGGGTTCTGAGAGACACCCGAACAGCACATATGGCCGGGGCAGGGGACGCGGCAGTGGCAGGGGAGTCAAGACACAAGATAGACCGCGGTGCGACTATTGCAACATGATTGGGCATACACAAGAGAAATGCTACAAGCTACATGGGTATCCTGACAAATCAAAGGAGAAGCAAGTTGCAGCAGCCCCAGCTGCCAATCTTTCATCAGGACCCAATTTTTCCCTCACTGCCAACTAGTACCAGCAATTAATGACATTGCTGGGAAGCAACAGCACACAATCTACCATCAATTTCGCAGGTATGTCTCAAACCACAGATTGCACTGGCACATGGATAATAGATAGTGGGGCATCTGATCACATGACCCCAATCACCAAATGGATAAGCCAGAAAGAGTGTTCAAATCACCATATTAGCATGCCAAATGGTTCATCAGTACATGCCTCTCAATTGGGAAGGACAAAACTGGGACCAAACTTAAATCTGAAGAAAGTACTTCATGTTCCTTCTTTTTCACAAAGCTTACTCTCAGTAAGTAAACTAACCAGAGACAACAACTGTGCTGCAATTTTTTTCCCAAATTTCTGTGTATTTCAGGACCTGTCCACGAAGAAGATGATTGGGATGGGTGAGGAAAGAGATGGTCTATATTACTACAGAGAGCTTGAGAAGTCAGCATGTCACCAATCCAGCAGCAGTCAAACACTACCTTTAGACACATGGCACCTCCGCCTAGGTCATACACCTGAAAACCGTTTAAAGGAATTGTTGGATGATGTTTCTATTTCATTCTCGGCTAAAAATGACTTTTGTTGTTCTGTTTGCCCTCTAGCAAAACTTACTCGTAAACCTTTTTCTTTAAGCAACATTAAAAGCATTGTTCCTTTTGAACTTATCCACTGTGATATTTGGGGTGGATATGCTGTATCAACTCATAATGGCTCTCACTACTTCTTAACCTTGATAGATGATTTTACTAGGTGCACATGGGTGTTCCTAATGAAAAACAAATCTGAAACACAATCTCTCATGAAAAATTTTCATGCAATGGTACATACACAATTTTCTTCTAAAATCAAAATTGTTAGGTCAGACAATGCACCGGAACTTTTATCAAATGAAATGCAAGAATTTTTTCGCATAAATGGCATCAAGCATGAAACCACTTGTGTAAACACACCACAGCAAAATGGAGTTGCCGAGCGAAAACATAGGCATTTACTTGAAATTGCTCGGGCTTTGAGATTTCAATCGGGGTTACCAAAGATTTTCTGGGGAGAGTGTATTTTAACAGCTACCTACATCATAAATCGACTTCCAACAAAAACACTCAATGGAAAGACACCATATGAAATGTTATTCCACAAAAAGCCTTCATATACACATCTTAGGGTTTTTGGTTGCCTTTGTTATATCCATGTCCGAAATCCTGACAAATTCGAACCTCGTGCTGAGAAATGCATTTTTGTTGGTTATCCACAAGGAAAAAAAGGTTACAAAGTTTTTAATTTAACAAACAACAAATTTATTATTAGCCGAGATGTTATTTTTCATGAAACAACATTTCCTTATAATGTACAGACACCACAAAGCATGCCAATCCTACCATATCACATTCCTGAAACAAACTATGATGACCACAGCCTTCAACCACCTGAAACACATGCGCAACCTCCTACTCAGGATGAAATAAAAAAAAATTTATCCCAACCAGAGAACACTGACCCTGAATCACATGCGCAATTTCCAAGTGATATTCCCAGACATTCCAATCGAGAAAAAAAACAACCCAGTTACCTTGCTGACTACCAATGCTCTCAAGTACAGGCCTCTCCAAGTCACTCATCCCGCAATTCTTCAGTGGCAGGGACTAGATACCCGATTGAAAGGTTTGTTTCCAACCAAAAGTTTTCACAACGACACCAGGCTTTCCTCAGCACAATTTCATCCAGTGCTGAACCAAGATGCTATGCAGACGCAGAAATGAGCCAAGAATGGCGGGCTGCTATGAAAGAGGAAATTAAGGCACTTGAAGAAAATAATACATGGACTGTCACTACTTTGCCGCAAGGGAAACATGCCATAGGGTGTAAATGGGTATACAAGATAAAGTATCGAGCTGATGGGACTATTGAGCGACACAAGGCACGGTTGGTAGCCAAGGGTTACACTCAAAAGGAAGGCATTGATTATCAGGAGACTTTCGCACCAGTTGCCAAGTTGATTTCTGTGCGATGTCTGATTGCTATTGCTGCCTCCAAAGGATGGCCGCTTTATCAGCTTGATGTCAATAACGCCTTCCTACATGGTGAGTTGACAGAAGAGGTGTATATGCATGTACCACTTGGTTATCAAGTTGACAATTCAAGGAACCAGCATCTCGTGTGTCGGCTGAACAAGTCCTTGTACGGACTCAAGCAAGCCTCATGAAATTGGTACTCAAAGTTTGCTCAGGCCTTGAAATCATTTGGTTTCAAACAATCATCTAGTGATTACTCTCTATTCACACTGAGATCAGGTGGGAACATCACCATTGTGTTAATCTATGTGGACGACATGATCGTCACAGGGAATGATGAGCGGAGCATCTCAGCCGTGAAAGCATTCATTCAGTCTCAATTCAAAATCAAAGACCTTGGGACACTAAAATATTTCTTGGGTATAGAAGTTGCTCGATCACGAAAAGGAATTTTTCTCTCTCAGCGTAAGTATACACTCGATATCCTGAAAGAGGCCGGGCTTCTTCGAGCTAAACCAGTTTCTTTTCCCATGGAACAAAACCTTAAACTAAACTCAGAAGATGGTAGACTTCTCAATAACCCAGGTGCATATCGGCGATTAGTTGGGAGACTGATCTATTTGACCATTACACGTCCTGAAATTACCTATGCTGTCAATGTGCTAAGTCAATTTATGCATAGCCCTCGACAGCCACACATGGATGCTGCAAACCGAGTGATCCGGTATCTAAAATCGTCTCCAGGAAAAGGAGTTCTTATGAATTCAGAAAACCCTCTCCAGTTGAGTGCATATTGCGACTCAGACTGGGCATCTTGTCCAACTACTCGCCGATCCATCACTGGCTATTGCACCTTCCTTGGCAGTAGTCCCATATCGTGGCGCACTAAGAAACAAAGTACAGTTTCTCGTTCTTCTTCCGAGGCTGAGTATCGCTCAATGGCAGTTGCCACTTGCGAGTTACTGTGGCTCAAGGCTCTGATAGCTGATATGGGAATTCACCATTCACAACCCATGACTCTATATTGCGACAACCAGTCTGCTATCCATATTGCAGCAAACCCAGTGTTTCATGAAAGGACAAAACACATTGAGATTGATTGTCATGTGGTTCGCGAGCAAGTCCAAGCAGGGGTGATCCGTACTCAACATGTTCGTACAAATGACCAGTGTGCAGACATCTTCACCAAGCCACTTGGAGCTGCACAGTTCACTGCATTACATCTCAAGCTGGGTGTACTTGATCTGCACAGTCCAGCTTGAGGGGGGGTGTTAAACGTGGTGTACTCATCTGACTGATACTGGCACCACTGCAAGATACATGGATATCTATTGATATATTTAACACAATCATTTATAGCATTTAAATCTTGTCTTTCCTTAGTTTGTTTGATCACGTACAGCCATAGATATTGCAGCAATATACTTTAGAATCTGTATAGGATTTCTTTTCTGGTTTTTCCAATTATGCATATTTTCCCTATGTAATATATTAAAAGGCTGCTGTAATTTTAGACATGGGATATACAAATTTTCTTCGGTTAATTTTCTTTGTTACACATAACAAAATTTGTCACTAATTTCATCGAATAAAGCAAAACTGATAAGTGAAAACCTATAACTTCTTTTTTTTTTTTTGGGGGGGGGGGGGGGGGGGGGGTGGGGGGGTCGGGGGGAGTTCAACTAATCATGAACTTGAGCTGTTATTGAAAAAGCAAGGGACTGGAGCTAGAGTAGGCACAAAGAAATGCCAGTTATTGAAAAAGCAAGGAATCTCTTCTATTCCACCGTCCATGCTGTATCGACATATAAAAGAACGACCATTTCTTACACTTCTGAAGTAGATACAATTACGAACGGATCCATGAAATTGACTTGCTTTTATTGAAACGCCAGATTTTTCACCTATAAACAACACACAATCACCAATGTTGTCGGTTTGGACCCAAGAGCGATTTGATTTTCCACTATCAGGATGCACCTTCAATTTGTAGATACGGAAGTGAATGTGCCTTGCTTGGAAACTCCAAAACTCACCATTACCAAAATTCAGCATTTCCACCCTTAGAATTTCCCCAAAAGATTCGATGAGGGACACATAGGCTTCCTCCTGTGGCCTAGGGGAATGTATGACACCGATCAAGTCACTGGTAGCAATGTCAACAATCCTTGTTTCACCTCTCTGGCAATCAAAGGAGAAAAACACCCCGTCATGACATAAGCAGCTGCAGCAGTATACATATCCTGGACATTCTATACTGGTCCACTCCTTATCTCCGAGACGACAGAATGCCAATTTCGAGTAACCACACAATCCATTCCAAACCATTGCATAGTCCCCTCTTCGATGCAAAGTTCGATAAAAGAAACTTGGATCATCCAAAGGAGGAAGATCTACTAGGTGATTGGTTAGCGGATTAAAAAGGTACATTTCTTCACCTGAATTCTGATAAAAATGGAGGTAGCTATCATGTGTGGGTCCCCCGTGTCGTTTACCATGGAGCTGAAGAGGCAGTGGGATGGTGAAGGACTTTTTAGATAAGAAGGAGAAGAAACAAAGGCGATCATGATATGCGCCATACTCGGTGCTTTTATCAAGGATCCAGGGAAATGGCTGAGGTGGGGGATTGGAGATGGGAGCGGAAATTCGCCACGAGTTGCAAACAGCACGAAAGGAGACGTAATCAGGCAGATGGCATAGTTCTCTGTTGATGAGATAGAGAAGCTCCATCGGAAGACTAGCCCAATCCATGCTTGTTGATTTTCTATGCTTCAAAGACGCCGCCATGGAAGGAACCCAAAGGTCAGTCATGGCTTCCCTATCCGTGAGGGTTTTATTTAAAGGAAGAAGAAGGGAACGATGTTATATCGAGGACCACGGGAAGCATGAAAGTCTATATTTGTATGTGATCATTAAAATAGGCTCCAATTGATTATGCATAGGCCTATAATTAATGGGTTTTGAGGATTGGTGCTTGTGTCCTGTACGTTTTAGTGCAAGTTATGTGCTAGCCTTGTATGATATCATACTATGAATAGGTTGCTTTCCAAAATTCTAATTTTTTCAATTCCAACTTCGACTACGTACGTCTCAAATTCTCAATCTCTCTTGAAACAAAAACTTCGGCTGCTCTTGCTGCAAGGCTAAAAATGGGCCCAAATAAGTTGGACAAGCCCAACAAACTCTCCCTTCCTAATCTATGAGGCATCTGTATTACTGTATACGGTATACTTCATCAATGGGACAAATACCTAATCTTACAAACCAGCAAATCACATGCTATATGCGGCTAAATTATATAGGGAGATATTTCATTTCTACAGACTATTAAGGAATACAGGAGACCGTATTTAAAAACTTAAAAATATTAGTTTATTTTTAAATATCGAAAATAAACAAAGACATCTGTTAATCGGTTTTCCTTTTTCAGATGATTAAAGTTTTTCACATTTTATCAAGTAAAAAAAAAATAAATAAATAAAAAACTAACATTTAAATACTCAGCTCCCAACCTCACCCACTCTCAATCATTCCGGAGGGTACAACTAATTCCAAGTTCCAATCTACCATGTTAAATATTCTTGCATCAGTGTTTTTTCTTTAATAAAAAAGGTACTTAAGCTGTTATTGAAAAAGTAATGCCAAGTTCCAATCTACCATGTTAAATATTCTTGCATCAGTGTTTTCAACTAATCATGAACTTGAGCTGTTATTGAAAAAGCAAGGGACTGGAGCTAGAGTAGGCACAAAGAAATGCCAGTTATTGAAAAAGCAAGGAATCTCTTCTATTCCACCGTCCATGCTGTATCGACATATAAAAGAACGACCATTTCTTACACTTCTGAAGTAGATACAATTACGAACGGATCCATGAAATTGACTTGCTTTTATTGAAACGCCAGATTTTTCACCTATAAACAACACACAATCACCAATGTTGTCGGTTTGGACCCAAGAGCGATTTGATTTTCCACTATCAGGATGCACCTTCAATTTGTAGATACGGAAGTGAATGTGCCTTGCTTGGAAACTCCAAAACTCACCATTACCAAAATTCAGCATTTCCACCCTTAGAATTTCCCCAAAAGATTCGATGAGGGACACATAGGCTTCCTCCTGTGGCCTAGGGGAATGTATGACACCGATCAAGTCACTGGTAGCAATGTCAACAATCCTTGTTTCACCTCTCTGGCAATCAAAGGAGAAAAACACCCCGTCATGACATAAGCAGCTGCAGCAGTATACATATCCTGGACATTCTATACTGGTCCACTCCTTATCTCCGAGACGACAGAATGCCAATTTCGAGTAACCACACAATCCATTCCAAACCATTGCATAGTCCCCTCTTCGATGCAAAGTTCGATAAAAGAAACTTGGATCATCCAAAGGAGGAAGATCTACTAGGTGATTGGTTAGCGGATTAAAAAGGTACATTTCTTCACCTGAATTCTGATAAAAATGGAGGTAGCTATCATGTGTGGGTCCCCCGTGTCGTTTACCATGGAGCTGAAGAGGCAGTGGGATGGTGAAGGACTTTTTAGATAAGAAGGAGAAGAAACAAAGGCGATCATGATATGCGCCATACTCGGTGCTTTTATCAAGGATCCAGGGAAATGGCTGAGGTGGGGGATTGGAGATGGGAGCGGAAATTCGCCACGAGTTGCAAACAGCACGAAAGGAGACGTAATCAGGCAGATGGCATAGTTCTCTGTTGATGAGATAGAGAAGCTCCATCGGAAGACTAGCCCAATCCATGCTTGTTGATTTTCTATGCTTCAAAGACGCCGCCATGGAAGGAACCCAAAGGTCAGTCATGGCTTCCCTATCCGTGAGGGTTTTATTTAAAGGAAGAAGAAGGGAACGATGTTATATCGAGGACCACGGGAAGCATGAAAGTCTATATTTGTATGTGATCATTAAAATAGGCTCCAATTGATTATGCATAGGCCTATAATTAATGGGTTTTGAGGATTGGTGCTTGTGTCCTGTACGTTTTAGTGCAAGTTATGTGCTAGCCTTGTATGATATCATACTATGAATAGGTTGCTTTCCAAAATTCTAATTTTTTCAATTCCAACTTCGACTACGTACGTCTCAAATTCTCAATCTCTCTTGAAACAAAAACTTCGGCTGCTCTTGCTGCAAGGCTAAAAATGGGCCCAAATAAGTTGGACAAGCCCAACAAACTCTCCCTTCCTAATCTATGAGGCATCTGTATTACTGTATACGGTATACTTCATCAATGGGACAAATACCTAATCTTACAAACCAGCAAATCACATGCTATATGCGGCTAAATTATATAGGGAGATATTTCATTTCTACAGACTATTAAGGAATACAGGAGACCGTATTTAAAAACTTAAAAATATTAGTTTATTTTTAAATATCGAAAATAAACAAAGACATCTGTTAATCGGTTTTCCTTTTTCAGATGATTAAAGTTTTTCACATTTTATCAAGTAAAAAAAAAATAAATAAATAAAAAACTAACATTTAAATACTCAGCTCCCAACCTCACCCACTCTCAATCATTCCGGAGGGTACAACTAATTCCAAGTTCCAATCTACCATGTTAAATATTCTTGCATCAGTGTTTTTTCTTTAATAAAAAAGGTACTTAATTTTATTATATATGTCAGAAAAAAATAGGTAATTTTAAATGCGGAGTTGCTGACTATAGAGACATAGCATTTTGATAATTTGTGATATGTTCGGGTATATGTTAAAGGCTTACAATAATAATTTGATAGAATTTAAAATGGCCATAGCAATTAGTGACCATTTTATGGAGGATGGATCATTTAATTTCATCATCTCCTAGTCGTCATTCGAATGTTACAATGTTTTTTGTGGATTCACTTTTTCCGATCATTGAAATTATCACATCTGTTTTTTTACGTATATATCATAAGTTACTTCTAGGTCCCAATAAATTGTCACGAAGAGAATGTCAACTTAATCACGTTCAGAACCAAATGTAAATTTGATAGACTTTATGATCTTGTAATTCATATAAAATAAATAAATCATAAGTTTGAACTCACAATTCTGAAGGGAAGACATCGTTAGGCGGAATATGTGAATTTTCTTCAATTTCCCTTAGTCTAATTGATGGTTCCTTGAGGCGTTTTTCTTCTTTCTTCTGTCAATTTTCTCTATTCCGAAAAATTAATGAAAGGATGCAACTTAATGACAGAAGATTAGTACATAAGACCAAGGTAATTAAAGGGATCACATATTGAATGAACATGGTCCATCAGTTTTTCCATCAAAAACTAATGGACCCTTTCTTAAATGAATTTGGTTTAATCATTAAATATAGGCCATATTATATATAATTAATAATATTAATATTAATTATAACATTCTCCCACTTGGCCTATAAAATATCATAATGAAACTCAAACTCAAAAAAAATTGGCCAATAAAACTTAAACCTTGTTCAGTTAGAAATACCAAACTAAACTAATATAATCAAAATAACTATTAATGTTATTTGATCCCTATTAATTCTAGAAGTGGCATTCTTTCCAACAAATGGTTAATAAAATTCATTCGATCCTCATAAGTATATTTGCTTATAGTAATAACATTAACGCGCAACATAAAATAAGCAAACATCATAAATTGAAAGTCAATACATAATAGAAGCTTCATTACATTACATAACTTAATTAACACATTATTGTTCATTACAACATCACAAGCCACTAACCAAACCCATGCTAGCTACGTGCTCTCGGAAGAGAGTAGGTGGTAGTGCTTTTGTTAGAGAATCAGCTAACATAGCCCTTGTATTGATGTGTTGTATGACAATAATATCATCCTTGACTTTCTTTCTAACAACAAGGTACTTGATGTCGATCCACTTAGATGCACCGCTAGACTTGTTGTTTTTTGAAAAGAAAACAGCAGCCTCATTATCACAAAATAACGTGAGTGGTCTTGCAATAATCTCAATCATTTGAAGTTCAGGTATGAAATTCTTCAACCAAACTGCTTGACCAGTAGCTTCAAAACACGCTACAAATTCTGCTTGCATAGTAGAAGATGCAACTAAGGACTGCTTGGCACTCTTCCATGAAATTGGTCCCCCTGCAAGCATGAATATGTATCCTGATGTGGATTTCTTCGTGTCTACACATCCAGCAAAATCCGAATCGGAATAACCAATGACCTCAAGGTTATCGGACTTTCTGTAAGTAAGCATGTAGTCTTTAGTCCCTTGCAAATAGCGTAAGACTTTCTTAGCAGCTCGCCAATGATCCAGTCCTGGATTTGATTGATATCGGCCGAGCATGCCAACTACAAACGCAATATCAGGACGTGTGCAAACTTGAGCATACATTAAGCTTCCAACAACTGAAGCATACTCATTCTTTTCCATTTGCTTACGTTCTGATTGAGTTTTGGGACATTGAGCCTTGCTGAATTTGTCACCTTTGAAAATGGGAGCAACACTTGGAGAACAATTTTGCATTTTATAGCGTTTAAGCATTTTCTCGATATATGCCTTTTGTGATAAACCTAAGAGACCACGAGACCGATCACGGTGGATTTCAATGCCTATAACATAAGAGGCTTCACCAAGATCCTTCATTTCAAATTTCTTTGAAAGAAAACGTTTGGTCTCGTACAACATGTCTAAATCACTGCTCGCTATTAAAATGTCATCCACATATAAAACGAGAATAATAAATCTGCTCCCACTAACTTTGAGATATATGCATTGATCAAAAGTATTTTCTTTAAATCCAAAGTCCGTTATAACCTCATCAAACTTGAGATACCACTGTCTTGAAGCTTGCTTTAACCCATAAATTGATCGTTTCAACCGACAGCCCATATGTTCCTTGCCTTTGACAACAAAACCTTCAGGTTGTTTCATGTAAATTTTTTCATGCAAGTCACCATTAAGGAATGCGGTTTTCTCATTCATTTGATGCAACTCGAGATCATAATGAGCTACAAGAGCTAAAACAATTCTTAATGAATCTTTCTTTGAGACAGGAGAAAAAGTATTATCATAATGTATACCTTCTTGTTGCGTAAAGCCTTTAGCAACTAGTCGGGCCTTGTATCTTTCGATGTTACCATGAGAATCAGTTTTAGTTTTGTAAACCCATTTACATCCTACGGGTTTAACACCTTTAGGTAACTCAACAAGGTCCCATACATCATTTTGTTGCATTGAGTTCATCTCATCATTCATGGCTTCCAGCCACTGAGATGACTTATCACTCACCATGGCGTCCTTAAAGGAGATAGGATCATCTCCATGACCTATATCGCCACCTTCTTCAGTAAGGTATACAACATAATCATCAGGTATTGCAGATTTTCGTTCCCTTTGCGACTTGCGCAAAGGTTCTTGTGGCAGCAAAGGTACTTCTTCATTGTTAGAAACATTACTAACATTAGTACCTTTATTTAGTGATAATGGAGAAACAGAACTTGTAGCCTCCGAAATGACCGAAGTTGGAACATAAATTCGGTCTTCTTCATCGAGATTTATAGCTTGTTTTTCATTACTCCCACTGATGTTGCCATTTTCAAAAAATACTGCATGTCTTGTCTCAACTATTCTAGTGGTATGCGAGGGACAATAAAATCTAAAACCTTTGGACCTCTCTGGATAACCTATGAAAGAACAACTAACGGTTTTGGAATCTAATTTCTTAATATGTGGATTGTAGACTTTTGCTTCAGCAGGACAGCCCCACACACGTAAATATCCTAGTTGCGGTTTTCTTCCAGTCCACAATTCATAAGGTGTTGCTGGAACAGATTTACTAGGAACTCGATTAAGAACATGTGTGGCTGTTTTTAAAGCCTCGGACCACAAAAATTCTGGTAAAGTGGTATTGCATATCATACTTCGTACCATATCCATTAATGTACGATTACGCCTTTCAGCCACTCCATTTTGCCGAGGATCACCTGGCATAGAGAATTGATGAATAATACCACTTTCTTGAAGAAACAAAGCAAATGGACCTGGACTGTGACCCAAGTCAGTGTGCCTACCATAATACTCACCGCCTCTATCTGATCGCACTACTTTAATTTTAAGATTATGCTGATTTTCAACTTCAGCCTTAAAAATCTTAAATTTGTCTAGTGCCTCAGATTTTTCAGAAATTAAGTATACATAAGCATAGCGTGAGTAATCGTCAATAAAAGTAATGAATGATTTGTGTCCATTGAGACTCGGAGTGGGAAAAGGACCGCATATATCGGTGTGAATTAATTCCAATAGTCCCCCACTTCGAGTGGCTCCTTTCTTATTTCCCTTAACAAATTTTCCCTTAACACATTCAACACAGTTTTCAAAATCAGAAAAATCTAATGTTGGAAGAATTTCATTTTTAATGAGACGTTGCATTCTATCTCTTGAAATATGACCCAATCTGCGATGCCATAATTTGGAAGAATATCCAACATCACGATTTCTCTTTGTGCCACGTTTATGATCAACACAATTAACATTCAGGGATAATAAAGAATCAGAAAAGGAAGAATCCAAACATAATTTATATAGATTGTCACATAATAATCCAGAACCAATAAACATAGAGTTATGATATAGTCTCAACTCATTATTTCCAAACTGAAACATAAAACCACACGCATCAAGTCTAGAAACAGAAATTAAATTCCTAATAACACTAGGAATATAAACTACATCATGCAAATAGAGAATAAAGCCACTCTTCAAGACTAAACGAAGAGTTCCTACGGCCTCCACTTCAGCCTCTAATCCATTGGCAACTTTAAGTTTCCTTTCTCCCTTTTCCAGCATCCTCACGGAAAGGAATCCCTGCAATGAGTTCGTAATGTGCACAGAGGCACCAGTGTCAACCCACCACGTATTTAAGGGAACATCAATTAAAAGAGATTCACAAATCATATAATTTAAATCATTACCCTTCTTGGCAAGCTATGCCCTGAACTTGGTACATTCCTTCCTTACGTGTCCAGGTTTCTTACAGTGATTGCACTTAGGAGCATGTTTTGTACCAGATGTACTTGCTTTGTTAACACCAGGAACCGTATCAGTCTTATTCTTTCCTTTACCATTATTCTTTTTCTGTTTTGGACTTTCAATGGCAGCATGTGCAAAGTCAGGTTTTTCAATCTTAATCCTTTCCTCTTCTTCAACACACATGGCAATCAATTCGCTCATTTTCCACTTCTCTTTCTGCGTGTTATAATTGATCTTGAAAGGACCAAATTGAGCAGGAAGAGAAGTCATAATGAAATGAACCAAAAACCCTTCAGAAATTGCCATATCCATGCCATTTAATTTTGCGGCCATATCATTCATCATCATGATATGTTCACGTACACCGCTAGTCCCATTATACTTGGTAGTGAGCATTTTCATTATGAGAGCACTTGCATTAGCTTTTGATGTACTCTTAAACTGCTCCTCAACAGAGGCTAAAAATTCTTTAGCAGTAAAGAGTTCACCAGCAGCATTCTTTTCAGGGATGCCACCCCGAATTGCCAAAGAAATGGTGCTTTTCATAATCATGAGAGACATGCGATTAGAACGCTCCCATTTAGCATAAGCAGTTTTTGCATCATCTGCAGCATCATCTGCAGCATCATCCTTTGGTTTTTCGAGTTTATCCAAACGTAATGCTTGGTCCATTTCAAGAACACCAAGACATATTTCAATTTGCTCTTTCCAAGTTGAAAAATTAGTTCCATTCAATAAAGTTATTCCAGACATTTGAGAACTAATATTGTTCAATGCTGCAAATTCAGAACAAATAAAATGCTTACTATTAACTAAAATCCACATACATATAAAATTAAATAAATTAGATCAACTAGAATTAGGGGACTAATAATTAACTAATCTGAAATAATAAAACGCCAATTAATATTTCAGGTTTAATAGTTGATCCATCATTTACAATTTATATCACCGTTGGGCAGAAATAAATTGAACCATAAGTCAAAATTAATTTAATAAATTATATTTGACAATTAAAGTTGGTAAAATTGACATCTATAATTTATTAAATGTTAAGCATAATAGTAATACAATAAACATAATGTAAAACATAGTTCCTTTTAATAAATTGGCAGTCACAATTAAAGTTTGTCAAATTGATAACAACCAGATATTAAAAGTAGATTTATATGATAAAAATTACATATAACATAGTATCGTTGGATTACTTAGTATATATAATATAAAATCATATCCTTAATTAAATTATCACATATAACACACAAAATTATGTACGGTTATATATAAAACATCATAAAAGAAATATAAATAATTTTAAATCCTGTAAATAATTATGATGATAAATTTTGTGATAAAATAAATTCACCACACAAGGCCCTGGTTAACTGAAGTACAGTAACACGATTGATATAGAAATTAAATCCAAGTGTTACCACATGTACTCATGTGATTAATTGAGACATTAAGAGAGTAATTGATGGGGACCAGATGAAAGGGCGTGAGTGTACAGAAAAGAAAAGAAATTAATAACAGTAGCGCACCATAATTCCAGCGCGTACAGAAAAGAATAATGGGGTATATTGTTAGTTTATTGATTCTGAACAAACTAGGAAGTATGGGGCGTATACTCACTACTCCATAAGCATCAGATGAAATTTCCCAAAAAGTTCGTTAAGTTTGCCAAAAAATGCAGCAATTAACGGTTTGAAATGGTTTGGACTAACAAATTAAACTATAGCTTTGTATCCAATCCAAGTACATAAAATGGCAGATCTTGGTTGCACACGTGAAGGAAAGAGAAAGTAAAATGAATTCTGATAACAAACACCAATGTGCACACAAGGTTAATATTTCAGGAAATAGGAAATATGCGAGAATAATTCAGTAAATTCCAGTAAAATACGAAAAATTACTGTATAATTTTATATGAAATTACAATACCCGACAACTGATACCAAATGATAGACTTTATGATCTTGTAATTCATATAAAATAAATAAATCATAAGTTTGAAACTCACAATTCTGAAGGGAAGACATCGTTAGGCGGAATATGTGAATTTTCTTCAATTTCCCTTAGTCTAATTGATGGTTCCTTGAGGCGTTTTTCTTCTTTCTTCTGTCAATTTTCTCTATTCCGAAAAATTAATGAAAGGATGCAACTTAATGACAGAAGATTAGTACATAAGACCAAGGTAATTAAAGGGATCACATATTGAATGAACATGGTCCATCAGTTTTTCCATCAAAAACTAATGGACCCTTTCTTAAATGAATTTGGTTTAATCATTAAATATAGGCCATATTATATATAATTAATAATATTAATATTAATTATAACAAAATTTTCATAAGAAATGTAATTCTGATAATTTTTTTTTCAAATATTGTAATCCTGTTATAAAAAATTTTAAATTAAATTTTCACTTTAAATCATCAATCTTGTTCTTTAGCCCATCTTAACTTTTAATTTTTCTGGTCATTACATATCATTATGAAATGTTCAAGGAGAGCCGGGTGAGTTTTTCCCTTATATTTACAATTTCGACGAAAATGTAATTTTTTAATTAAATTAATAACAATTTCACTTCGTGAAATTTTTCCATTAAGTGCGAGTAGTACAAATATTGGAGCATTTTTTTATATTTTACCTGGATGTGCACTTTATTTAATAGCGGCACTGAAATAGAAGTTACCTACCCATACAATCCATCGTTGTAAAATGTCATTCTATCACATTGAAAGTGGAATTTGAGAATTTTTTACATCACATTTGTGGGTAATTAGTATGTTCTACTATATAAATCTAATGATAATAGGCTTCTTGTAACAAGTTCTGTTTTTAATATGATCTTGTTGTTGTGGAAGCCGCCACCCAACATTTATAAAAAAAAAAAAAAAAATCCCATTTGTTTACAAATAAAAGAAAAGCCACCATCCAAATAAAGAAGTATAAAAATTTTAAGAAGTTAGCTTGCTCGTAAAATTATTGTTATATTTGAATTTTCATCATGAAATTTAGTTACGAAGATAAATCAGTTCCGCAAGGCAAGCTTTCCAGAAACAGAGTCAGGAAAAAGAATCCTTGTTACTTCCATTCACAATTACTCACAAGGCAAGTTATCTGCACATAGTTATTGTATTGACCAATTAACAAAATATCTTGAAAGCTATATTAGTTGAGTTTCAGAACTTACCTGAGATTTAAGTTTTATTCAACAATAATAAAGCCAATAAAGCCAAGTTATTACGAGATCCCTACATTGTTTCGCATGAAGAACAATAATAAAATTAAAATCCAGCTTAAAAAGTGAATATGAAGAAAATCGATGTATAGATTTGCTATGATTAAATAGTAATAACAATATAATTAATAATTAATGAAATTTTAAATTAGTTAGCTATTAGTTAAACGGCTGCTCAGCTTTGAATTTGATTGATATTTAATATCATATATATACCATTGGTAAAAAGTAATGTTCACCCTTAAAACGAAGTCAGAGAAATAATAGTTTTTAATTAAAGTACTAGTAAAATAGTAATTATCAACGGGACAGAAAATCATCACCACAAAAATAGTTTTCAATTATTATTTATATATTTTCTTGAGTTGTAATTATTATTTTTATTTTTTTATATATTTTGCTTTTAAACGAACATTCAAAACAATAAAAGGGGTTGGTCACCGTGAAGGCACGTCAAGTTTAACACGATGCACAAATCCACTCACACAAAACCTGTGACATAACCCAGAAATTTTAGCGGATTAGCGGTAGTGTTTGTGTTTGGTATCAGAAAAGTCTGAGGTTATTATTAGTTTATTTTTTTGGTAAGAAAATTATCTATTTTATTTTTTTTGGTAGAATATCTATTTTTATAATTTTATTCCATGTTCATAGTCAATATTGCCTGTGCTTCCGTGACTTCTTTGTCTTACCAACAATAGTAATAAGAGATCCGTGAACCCGGAATTCCAAGACCGACAAAATGCCAACGTAACATCTAAAGCGTGCCACATATATATTTTGTTCCAGGTTCTTCTAGAAATATCTCGTTGAGGTTTCCTATCTTAATCGACTCACCTTCCGTGCTATTTCCCACCGCTTTAAGAAATCTCTACGAAGACGTGTTAGAGACGGTCATCACTGACGCCGTAAACCCTACGGGCCAAGCAATAATTGGCGAATTATTCGAGGCGGTAACCTAACCGACGGTTTAGAACCTCTGAAAATAATTATAAAAGGGCCCTTGGTACCCTAGCCTCTCCATCCGATTATTTCCCAATAATCCTCTCTGAAATCAACACAGCTGCGCTCTTTTTCCTCTTTCAAAGGTATCAAAGGTATTATTCTCTCTCTCTCTCTCTTGGATCTTTAGATTTGATAGTTTATTTTTCGGATTAGCTGTAGATCGAGGCTAATTATCAAGGGAGAAAGGAATTAGGTTTTGTTTATAGATCTTGTTATGAAACTGTGCCTTGCTTTTCTTAATTGTTCGTACGAAATTACTTGATATGGGCTATTTATTTGTTTTCGTAGGTGTTAATTGTAGTAGCTATTTCAATTGGATCAGTTCAGATCTGCTTGATTTTTACCCTTGTACTATGATCTTGGTTATTAGTAGGCGCAAATAGTTTTGCAGTTTCGATTTTCTTGGAAAATGTTATCCAATAAGCAGTAGTTTTACGGGAGTCTGTAATTTAGAGTTGCAACCTTGATTTTATTTAACAAGAACATATATGTTGGTCGGATAATAGTAATCTAACAAAAAAAAAATTCTTGATCTGTCAGAAGGAGCCTTGGTAGGTGTTTCTTGACCTGATTAGTAAACAGTGGTAAAAAAGTCCTTGTTGGTGTTTAATTAATTTTAAATCTCATTAATTCTTTTGTTACTATTTTCTGAATTGATGCTGATGTTTCTGGATAACTTTATTGATGCAACAGATGCAGATCTTCGTCAAAACCCTTACTGGCAAGACCATCACCTTGGAGGTCGAGTCCTCTGACACGATCGACAATGTTAAGGCTAAGATCCAGGACAAGGAGGGCATTCCCCCAGATCAGCAAAGGCTGATTTTCGCTGGAAAGCAGCTTGAGGATGGCCGCACCTTGGCCGATTACAACATCCAAAAGGAGTCCACCCTGCACTTGGTGCTCCGTCTCCGCGGTGGAATGCAGATCTTTGTGAAAACCCTCACTGGCAAGACCATCACCCTTGAGGTGGAGAGCTCTGACACCATCGACAACGTGAAGGCCAAGATCCAAGACAAGGAGGGTATCCCCCCAGACCAGCAGAGGTTGATCTTTGCCGGCAAGCAGCTTGAGGACGGCCGTACCTTGGCTGACTACAACATCCAGAAAGAATCCACCCTCCACCTTGTCTTGCGGCTTCGTGGTGGCATGCAAATATTCGTCAAGACCCTTACTGGTAAGACCATTACTCTTGAGGTGGAGTCTTCTGACACCATTGACAATGTCAAGGCTAAGATCCAGGACAAGGAGGGGATCCCCCCGGACCAGCAGAGGTTGATCTTTGCTGGCAAGCAGCTTGAGGATGGCCGTACCTTGGCTGACTACAACATCCAGAAGGAGTCGACTCTTCACTTGGTCCTCCGTCTCCGTGGTGGCATGCAGATATTTGTCAAGACCCTCACTGGCAAGACCATTACCCTTGAGGTCGAGTCATCCGATACCATTGACAATGTGAAGGCCAAGATCCAAGACAAGGAGGGGATCCCACCGGACCAGCAGAGGTTGATTTTTGCAGGTAAGCAGCTCGAGGACGGCCGTACCTTGGCCGACTACAACATCCAGAAGGAGTCGACTCTCCACTTGGTGCTCCGTCTCCGTGGTGGTATGCAAATTTTCGTGAAGACCCTCACCGGTAAGACCATTACCCTTGAGGTTGAGTCTTCTGACACCATCGACAATGTTAAGGCTAAGATCCAAGACAAGGAGGGTATCCCACCGGACCAGCAAAGGCTTATCTTTGCAGGTAAGCAGTTGGAGGATGGCCGCACCTTGGCTGATTATAACATTCAAAAGGAATCGACCCTCCACCTTGTCTTGCGTCTCCGTGGTGGTAACTAAGTGAGCTGCCTCTGGCTCATGGATGTATGCTACTGCTCTCTGTGTATGGTCTGGTGATGGTGTTGTTAAGTCTGTGTTGGTTGTTTGAAACTATGTGGGTGCTGGTCAGTTTCTGCAAGTTGTATTTGGGGCTAGGCCATGTATTCTGTTGTAGTATTTCTGTTTTGGTAATGTGGTGTGCTTGAAGTGCTAAGGTTTGTTGAGGGCAGTAGTGTTATGAAATCCTGTCAATAACAATTAAGAATATGGAACTTGTGGAATCCATGAATTATCATCGTTTTATGTTCAGTATTTGTTGTGTTTTTGTATTTGTCTCAAGGCTGCTATTTATTTTGTGTTCAGAATTTTGATAATCCGTAGGAGAGCAGAGCTCTATTTGTTTATATTGGTGATTTGCATTGAGATCGTGTTTGATGTGTTTAGGATGAACTCTTTTTAACTCTAGCGTCCTCCTGCTTTTTTGTATGTTGACCTACGACCTCTTCTCTCGTAAGTCCTATATTAAGGTCTTGTTTGGATGAACGGGAATAAGAGATTTCCGGAAGAACATTTTCCCCGGAAGAAAAATCAATCTAAATACACAAGAATAAAATGGGAAGAGTTTCTTTCAACAAGGTGAAAGGAGGAAGAGCTTCTTCCACTTTATTTTTTTTATTTTTATTTTTTGATAAAACCATCGCATTATGTAATAATATTATATCACATTATATAACAATATAATTATAATATCATAATATTAATTATTTTTATAATTATTATAATATAATATTTTTTAATTTTATTATTAAGATTAGTAATATTAAATAATAATAATAATTATTTTTTAATAATATTATTATGATATTATTAATAACAATATATTACTATAATATTATAATAATATTAATAATGTATTATTATAATATTATAATATCACAATTTAATTATTTTTATAATATTATTATAGTATTCGTATTATTATTACTTATTTTATTATTCTTATTATTAGTAATAAAATAATAATAATAATATATTATTATTATTATTATATTACAATAATAATTATTTTTATAATATTACTATAATATTATAATAATTATTACTTATTTTATTATTATTAGCATTAGTATTAAATAATAATTACATTTTCATGATATTATTATTATTAATTATTGTATATAATATTATATTTTCTCAAGTAATGAATAAACAATAACTATTAATTTTTTAATTATTATTAGTATTAAAATAATTATTATTTTATTTTAAAATATCAAATATTAAAATAAATAAGGAAAGAATAATACTATACAAATTGGTTTGAAAAAATTAGAATGAATAATTATTTTATTTTTATCTTTCATTTTTACTATAATATTACATTATTAATTATTTTCTATTATTATTATTATTGTTTCTTATTTTATTATCCTAATTATTAGTATTATTAATAAATAAACTACAACACTAAAAAAAGAGAAATGAATAAACTATAAATAAATAAATAAAAAAAAAGACAAATGATTATTTAATTCAACTCTTCCATTACTTATTCCTAACTCACCATCCAAACAACATTTCTTCCTTCCTTATTCCTAATTCATAACTCATCCAAACAAGACTATTTGAGAAAGAATATTGTAATAAAATTGCCTACAGAATAGTACTTTATGATATTTATAAAAAAATATAAATACTAACTAACAAGGATTCTGAGGTTCAAATCTAAATCTAAAATCTTTATGTCAGTTTAATCAGTTTTAAACCTTATCTATTTGTAGGTGGTTGGTCAAACTTTAGGTTCAAACATTAACTCTCGTTTTCTATTTGAATACCTAAGTCTTAACCTTTAATTCCTCTTAAAAATTCTAAGTTTCAACCTTCGTTTCTTGACTTAGGGTTTCTAAATTTATCTTTCTATTCGGTAGGATATCCTATATAATTGATAATATGGGAAACAAAACTAAAACTTTCGTACCTGAAATAGTTTGGACTTCTTCCTTAGTAAATGTGCTCTTAGTTGGAACAAAAATGTTAAATCTGATAAGTGCTGCTGGAACTGTCTTGCTGACCTAATAATATTTTATTTGGCATGAAAGAAAATACATTTATTTACAGACTTATCAAATTTCAACAATTATCCGTCAAAACAGATATTTTAATTATTAACAGCATCAGTGATAAGCAAGTTCTCAAAATCAAACATTGATGGCAACAATTTAAAAAAAATAGAAAGATGAGGCGTACTTGCGCTCAAGAATTGCTAAGAAGAGGCTTCCTCCATTTAATGGAGGGTCATGGAAAGCAGCTGTTGCTATGTCACCCATTCCAAAAAAAAAAAAAAAAAAAAAAAGCTGTTGCTATGTCATCTTAATTAATCACCTTTGTTAAAATAACCATCAAGCATCATATTTATAAAAGTTTCATCTCTCTGGGTAATTTCAACAAATACATGGCGGGCTCATCAATTTATTGTCAAAGTACGCCTAGAAGTACAAAACCCAATTATGAAATTATGCGTGGAAAGCACCTTACCCGATCCAATCATGCTCAAGTAAGTTTTTCTCAAAAAAAAAAAAAAAATGCTCAAGCAATACACTTTCAACATGCATGGAATTGAGTGCATGTCAGGCCTCAAACCAGCCTTTCAGATCCTACTATAGAAAATTGTAGCCTTTTTAAATAGTGGTATTGTTCAAATAAATATTGGATTCCTTAAATTTGAATACTAGGTGTGAGCAATTGAAAACGCTCAAAAGAAGGTGCTATTTTAAGGTCGCCAGTCATCGTGAACAAATGGTTTGTATAAAATGATTGAAGGACATACATTGGTTTGGCAAGGAGAAGAGAAGGTTCCAATTGATAGCAAAATGTACTAATAGAGAGATATCATCTACTGATTGAAAAGTTCATCAATTTATTGACCAATTGGTAAATGAGACATTGACCCCATTGAGCTTGTTCTTTACCTGTTCTATTACTGCTGCAGAGGTTATTTCACTTCATAATTTGTGCCTCAATAGCTTTATGGTGGATTTAAAATTTCGAACAGGTATATTTATTTATACATTAAATACATATTATTGTATATAATATACATTAAATATCTACATTAAATGTATCATAATTTGTTCTTTATATATTAAATATCACAAATTATGATATAGATATATCACAAATTATGATATAGATATATATTAATATACATTAAACCTCAATAGCTATATCATAATTTGTTCTTTATATATTAATATCTACATTTAATGTATAACAAAATTTTTTTATTGGACTGTTAATCTGAATAGTAGTTAATGTATTACTATTTCGTTTCAGATTTAACAATCAAATTCTGAATAGCAGTTAAAAATTGTATCATTCATTCCGGCTTGTGTCATTTAAAAAATGAGTTAGCACTGTTAATCTGTTATTGTTACTTCGACTCTTTATCTAAAGTCGGTTTAAAAAAAAAAATAAAGTGTGCGTGCGAAGAGGTTTAGATAAATTTGTTAGGATTTTTTTTTATTTCAAAACAAAAAAACAAACATTCAATTCATATTAATTAAAGTATCAAACAACAAAACAATTAAGTGGTATCAATCGTCAATTAAATATTTTTTTACTTTTTAACTATCAGCATTTATGAATTCCCAATTCTTAGTTGATAAAGCATCAGTTATCTGCTAATAGAGGACCAACCAAACTTGTGCAAAATGTCAGATTGTTAAATTTGAGCTTAGAAAAGTACATAGAACTTTTTTGCCTGTCCAACCTAAAAAGAAGGTCATGGAAAAGGTAGAAGATTGCATTATGGAATTTTTCTGTCACAATATATGCATCATTTTAATTAAATAATTAAAATGACTATTATCATAAAAAATAAACATTTTTCCTAGCCATGCAGCACCTGATACCAACTGATGAACCTAATGAAATATAATTATAAATATACATAAATATACATACAAATATATATAATTATAAATATACATTAAATATACATACAAATATATAATTATAAATATAATATACATGTATAAAATTAAATATAATTAAATAAAAATTTGTATGTACAACAAAAAAATTTTATATATTTTTATTTACATTTAATGTACAACAGAAAATTTTATTGGACTATATTGTAAAAATAATAATTTTAGGGTCATCGGCGAAAAAATTGAATATATTTTTGTTGAATTTATTCGCCGATGACCCCAATATTATTATTTTTACAAAATAGTACAATAAAAAAATTTTGTTATACATTAAATGTAGATATTAATGTATAAAATTTTTTTAATGTATAAATAAATATACATAGAAATATATGTACATTTTATGTACATATAATAATATGTATCATATATTTTAATTATATACAATAATACGTATTTAATATATAAAATATATGATACATAATATATATATATATATATATATATGTATAAATTAGTATTATACACATATACAATATTATGTATTTAACATAAATAATTTAATTATATACTTATATTTCATTATAGAAGTTTCAATTATGTTTAATTACTAATCACTAATTATATGTTTTGTAATAATAAAAAAGTTGAGGGCTAAAAAGCAAAATTACAAATAAAAAAAAAGTGCAAAAGTTAGATACGGCATTGAGTGCCTCAATAGCTTTATGGTGGATTTAATTGGATCGGCAATTGGAATGCCGATCCAAGCAGATTTTTAGATCGGCAATCCGAATGCCGATCCAACAACGTTACTTTTAAAATTTCGAATTTTTAACAGTTATTATCGTAATTCGTGTGAACAGTAACGTTAGTTTTAATTTTTTCAGGTCTCCACCACCGAGCACTGATTATGGGCCGAAGTTAATTAGGCCTACAAGCCCACCTTTTGCAAAGGAACAAAACTTCAATAATAGTCACTACTCGGGTGTGATATACACCATCCATTAAAATATCTTCCAACCATCCAACCGACTGAGCGGAAGAAAAACGAACCATTTCAGGCGTGCTAGCGTCATCATTTCCTCACACTGATGTCATCATTTTCACATGCTGACGTCATCACTTTCGCGTGCTGGCATCATCAAAATTTTTGCGCGCTGACGTCATCAAATGGATGAATTTTTATGTTCAATTAGATGCACCAAGGGATGAGTTAAATTAGTTATGTGTTCAGTTAGCTGCAGTGGCAATATGACGTTTTGGTTCTGATAATGACTATAAACGATGAGTTACACTGCGTTATGTGTTCAGTTATATGTAGTGGTAATATGACTTTTTAGTTCTGATAATGGCAAATAAAGGATGAGTTAAACTGAGTTATATGTTCAGTTAGATGCAGTGAAGATATGATGTTTTAGTTCTGATAATGACCATAAAGATGAGTTAACCAGAGTCGTGCGTTATGAGTTTAAATTCCTTAAATAATCTAATCCCTTGCGCAAAATAAAAAAATATTTATAATAACAAAAACTTCCTAATTTTCAAATATTAACAACATGGTCCTTAAAGTAATAAATATAACATGTGTAAATTCTAATTAATCCTTTCAAGCAATGAACATACATAGTGATACAAGGTGATTCATTTGGAAAACTAAGTTAACACATATGATCACTAAGTAATTTTTTTACAAATTATGAAGTGAAATAACCTTTGCAGCAGTAATAGAACAGGTAAAGAACAAGCTCAATGGGGTCAATAAATTGATGAACTTTTCAATCAGTAGATGATATCTCTCTATTAATACATTTTGCTATCAATTGGAACCTTCTCTTCTCCTTGCCAAACCAATGTATGTCCTTCAATCATTCTATACAAACCATTTGTCATGATGACTGGCGACCTTAAAATAGCACCTTCTTTTGAGCGTTTTCAATTGCTCACACCTAGTATTCAAATTTAAGGAATCCAATATTTATTTGAACAATACCACTATTTAAAAAGGCTACAATTTTCTATGGGGTCGTTTGGATGGGCTAGGAATAGCCAATTCCTAGGAAGGAATAAGGATTTTCGTTGGGAAGTGTGTAACTTTGTGAGAGAGATGAAATTCCTAGGAATATGAAATTCCTAGGAATTGGCTATTCCTAGCCCATCCAAACGACCCCTATAGTAGGATCTGAAAGGCTGGTTTGAGGCCTGACATGCACTCAATTCCATGCATGTTGAAAGTGTATTGCTTACTTGAGCATTTTTTTTTTTTTTTTGAGAAAAACTTACTTGAGCATGATTGGATCGGGTAAGGTGCTTTCCACGCATAATTTCATAATTGGGTTTTGTACTTCCAGGCGTACTTTGACAATAAATTGATGAGCCCGCCATGTGTTTGATGAAATTACTCAGAGAGATGAAACTTTTATAAATATGTTGCTTGATGGTTATTTTAACAAAGGTGATTAATTAAGATGACATAGCAACAGCTTTTTTTTTTTGGAATGGGTGACATAGCAACAGCTGCTTTCCATGACCCTCCATTAAATGGAGGAAGCCTCTTCTTAGCAATTCTTGAGCGCAAGTACGCCTCATCTTTCTATTTTTTAAAATTTTTGCCATCAATGTTTGATTTTGAGAACTTGCTTATCACTGATGCTGTTAATAATTAAAATATCTGTTTTGACGGATAATTGTTGAAATTTGATAAGTCTGTAAATAAATGTATTTTCTTTCATGCCAAAAAAAATATTATTAGGTCAGCAAGGCAGTTCTAGCAGCACTTATCAGATTTAACATTTTTGTTCCAACTAAGAGCACATTTACTAAGGAAGAAGTCCAAATTATTTCAGGTATGAAGGTTTTAGTTTTGTTTCCCCTATTATCAATTATATAGGATATCTTACCGAATAGAAAGATAAATTTAGAAACCCTAAGTCAAGAAACGAATGTTGAAACTTAGGATTTTTAAGAGGAATTAAAGGTTAAGACTTAGGTATTCAAATAGAAAACGAGAGTTAATGTTTGAACCTAAAGTTTGACCAACCACCTGCAAATAGATAAGGTTTAAAACTGATTAAACTGACATAAAGATTTTAGATTTAGATTTGAACCTCAGAATCCTTGTTAGTTAGTATTTATATTTTTTTATAAATATCATAAAGTACTATTCTGTAGGCAATTTTATTACAATATTCTTTCTCAAATAGTCTTGTTTGGATGAGTTATGAATTAGGAATAAGGAAGGAAGAATGATGAGTTAGGAATAAGGAAGGAAGAAATGTTGTTTGGATGGTGAGTTAGGAATAAGTAATGGAAGAGTTGAATTAAATAATCATTTGTCTTTTTTATTTATTTATAGTTTATTCATTTCTCTTTTTTTAGTGTTGTAGTTTATTTATTAATAATACTAATAATTAGGATAATAAAATAAGAAACAATAATAATAATAATAGAAAATAATTAATAATGTAATATTATAATAAAAATGAAAGATAAAAATAAAATAATTATTCATTCTAATTTTTTCAAACCAATTTGTATAGTATTATTCTTTCCTTATTTATTTTAATATTTGATATTTTAAAATAAAATAATAATTATTTTAATACTAATAATAATTAAAAAATTAATAGTTATTGTTTATTCATTACTTGATAAAATCTAATATTATATACAATAATTAATAATAATAATATCATGAAAATGTAATTATTATTTAATACTAATGCTAATAATAATAAAATAAGTAATAATTATTATAATATTATAGTAATATTATAAAAATAATTATTATTGTAATATAATAATAATAATAATATATTATTATTATTATTTTATTACTAATAATAAGAATAATAAAATAAGTAATAATAATACGAATACTATAATAATATTATAAAAATAATTAAATTGTGATATTATAATATTATAATAATACATTATTAATATTATTATAATATTATAGTAATATATTGTTATTAATAATATCATAATAATATTATTAAAAAATTATAATTATTATTATTTAATATTACTAATCTGAATAATAAAATAAATAATAAAATTAAATAATATTATAATAATTATAAAAATAATTAATATTATGATATTATAATTATATTGTTATATAATGTGATATAATATTATTACATAATGCGATGGTTTTATCAAAAAATAAAAATAAAAAAAAATAAAGTGGAAGAAGCTCTTCCTCCTTTCACCTTTGTTGAAAGAAACTCTTCCCATTTTATTCTTGTGTATTTAGATTGATTTTTCTTCCGGGAAAAATGTTCTTCCGGAAATCTCTTATTCCCATTCATCCAAACAAGACCTTAATATAGGACTTACGAGAGAAGAGGTCGTAGGTCAACATACAAAAAAGCAGGAGGACGCTAGAGTTAAAAAGAGTTCATCCTAAACACATCAAACACGATCTCAATGCAAATCACCAATATAAACAAATAGAGCTCTGCTCTCCTACGGATTATCAAAATTCTGAACACAAAATAAATAGCAGCCTTGAGACAAATACAAAAACACAACAAATACTGAACATAAAACGATGATAATTCATGGATTCCACAAGTTCCATATTCTTAATTGTTATTGACAGGATTTCATAACACTACTGCCCTCAACAAACCTTAGCACTTCAAGCACACCACATTACCAAAACAGAAATACTACAACAGAATACATGGCCTAGCCCCAAATACAACTTGAAGAAACTGACCAGCACCCACATAGTTTCAAACAACCAACACAGACTTAACAACACCATCACCAGAGGGTGAGTTCGTGGTTCCACCTGCAGTTCGGGTTTTTTGTTTCAAACCAAAAGTGATTTGTTGCACTGGCATCGACAAAGAGAGGGTTTACCAGTTTGTTGGTGCAGTTCGGAGTTGTAAACCACCTGAAATTTACAAGGGGAAAGGGATCCTTTACTTGGATGAAGTTGTGAAGAAGAAACAAGGGAAGAAATTCAAGTGATCTGCAATTTTGCTCTTTGCCACTTTGTCACTTTGTTTAGGTAGGAAATTGGAGAGAGGCGGTCTTCTAGTGTAGTTTATCTAGTTTCTATTAGGCAATTCAATCATTTTTCTTGTTTATTTATTTATTGTTGTATGTACCTACTTATTAACTTGAATGGTGTGATTTGTGCAAATCGTATCTATCATACCGAGAGGATGCACTGGCTCAACTGCCACTTGCCCACTTGTAACCGTACCAAATCGTATCTATCATACCGAGAGGATGCACTGGCTCAACTGCCACTTGCCCACTTGTAACCGTACCACTAGAAGTGTATAACGTTTAGTTTTTCTTTGTTTTGAACCAAACTTAATTTACTGTGGCATAGGGTACTAACATGCTCATCAAATATTCACACTTCTGTGATGTGGTACTTATGGAAAACTAATAATTTGTTGCTAGAAAGTAACTTTGCTTCATTACTGAAAAGTGGGAGCCAGCACAATGAGAATTGAGGCAGCTCAGGCGGGATTATATTATAAGTACAACTATAAAGAAATTAGAGAAGTGTAGGTAGGATTATAGTATAAGCACAGCTCTTAAATGCTTTTAAAATAAAATCAATTGACCTCTATTCTCCACTGGTTTAAATTGGTAAAATACCTTTAATGTAGACCTGATTTAAATTATTAAGTGTGGCAATTAGTATCATCACGCCTTTCATTTTAGGATGCAGCTTTCATATGGTACATGGTACATGTACATGTTCTCTGTTGAGTTAATTGAGTAATTGGAGGCTTTGGAAAATAAGAAATATTTTCTATTATACTATCCTTTACAAGAATATACACGCCTTATATAGGCTAACAGAAACTAACGGTAAAAAGATTGTACGGTAAAGAGTTTACCGTTGGATCCTAACGGCTAATTTTCTATGAAAAGAAAAAAATAATTTGCAACCCCTTTTAAATAATAAAAAGGTTGGAAGGCAAAAGATAAACTAGCCTACGATGATTTATAATCTGAGGTTAACAAGTCCCTTCTTTATTTTCAACACTCCCCCTCAAGCTAGGCGTGTAGATGTCGTACAAGCCTAGCTTGTAAGAAATATCTTCGAAAGCCTTAATGCTTAGACCTTTTGTGAAAATATCCGCCAATTGTTCTTTGCTCTTAACAAATGGAGTTTCAATCTCTTTGGATTGGATTTTTTCTCTAATGAAGTGGCAATCCACCTCAATATGTTTTGTCCGCTCGTGAAAGACGGGATTTGCCGCAATATGCCTCGCCGCTTGATTATCACAAAACATTTTCATTGGCTCTTCATGCTTGATATTCAACTCGGCCAACAATTGCTTGATCCATATCAATTCACTAGCGGTGGATGCCATGGCTCGATACTCCGCCTCCGCGCTTGATCGTGCCACGACATTTTGTTTCTTGCTTTTCCATGTTACTAGATTTCCGCCTACAAATGTGCAAAAACCGGTTGTCGATTTTCTATCGAAACTTCCGGCCCAATCTGCATCGGAATAGCCACATATAGCGTTAGTATCATTTTTCCTCATCCAAATTCCCTTTCCGGGAGAACCTTTTAGATACCTTAATATTCTATTAATGGCATCTAAATGAGGTGTTCTAGGTGAATGCATGAATTTACTAATTTGGCTTACGGCAAAAGATAGATCCGGTCTTGTAACGGTTAGGTAAATTAATTTACCTACAAGTCTTTGGAAATGGCTTATGTCTTTTAATGGTTCACCCTTTTCAGTATCAAGTTTTTTATTTATGTCAATTGGAGTTTTGGCCGGCTTACAACCTAATTTACCGGTTTCCTTAAGAAAATCAAGAATATATTTTCTTTGGGATATAAATAATCCTTTTGAAGAACGAGCAATTTCTATCCCTAAAAAATATTTTAATTTGCCTAGGTCTTTAATATCAAACTTATGTTTTAAGTCATTTTTTATCCTATCAATTTCAAATTGGTTATTGCCGGTTATGATTATGTCATCGACATAAACTAAGACCGCGGTCGTACCATTGGTATTATGCCTAACAAACAATGATGTATCGGCTCCACTTTTTTTAAAATCACAAGATAATAAAAATTGAGAAAGTTTGCCATACCATGCCCTTGGAGATTGCTTTAATCCATAAATGAATTTTTTTAACCTACACACAAGGTTAGAAATATTCTCTTTTTTGTGGCCGGGAGGTAATGACATATATATTTCTTCTTCAAGATTTCCTTGAAGGAATGCATTTTTAACATCCATTTGATGCAAAGTTCAATTATTATTTACCGCTATGGAAAAAAGTATCCTAACGGTATTCATTTTGGCCACCGGTGCAAAGGTTTCATGGTAATCTATACCATAAGTTTGGGTATACCCTTTGGCCACCAATCTAGCTTTATACCGTTCTATGGTACCGTCACTATGGTATTTAATTTTGTACACCCACTTGCAACCAACCGATTTTTTCTTTTTTGGTAATTCACAAAGTATCCAAGTTTGATTTTTTTCTAAGACATAAAGTTCTTCTTCCATTGCCTTACACCATTTTGGATCCTTTTTAGCTACCTCATAATTGGTTGGTTCCTCAATTTTGGACAAAGAATTTAAGAAGGCATAATGTTCACGAGATATATTATCATAAGAAATGTAATTTTGAATTGGATATTGTACCGAATAAGTGACAAAATCCCTTAGTCTTATTGAAGGTTGAGGTTGTCGACTTGATCTTCTCAAAGGCATCTCTTGCTCTTGGTTTTCATCATCATCCTCAATGTGTTGTTCTTGTTCGGTTTCTTCATTTTGGCTTTCATCATTTTGTAATCTTCTTTCACTTTCTTCGTGTGATTCTTCACCTACAATATTTCTTGATTCTCTTCGAAACTCATTTGTTTCAATGTTAGTAACACAAGGGTATATAAATTCATTTGGAAGAATTTTTTCAACATCATTTTCATTATAATTTTCATAAAATGGTTCGGTCTCAAAAAAACTAACATCTCTAGAAATGTAAAGTTTTTTATTTTTAGGATCATAACATTTATACCCCTTTTTTTCGGACGAGTACCCAACAAAAATAGTTTTAATTGAAGTAAAATCAAGTTTGTCTAATTTTTTGTTGTGCACAAAACATTTGCAACCAAAAACTCTTAAATGACTAATATCTAATTTTCTACCATAAAGAATTTCTAAAGGGCTTTTAAAATCTAAGATAGCACTTGGCAACCTATTTATTAGATAAGTTGCGGTTAAAACGGCATCCGACCAAAAAATTTTTGGAACATTATTTTGAAATAAGAGAGACCTAGTAACTTCTAAAAGATGACGATTTTTCCTTTCGGAAACACCGTTTTGTTGAGGAGTGTAAACACAAGTAGTTTGATGTAAAATACCTTTTTGTTTAAGATAATTAGACAAATTTTGATTAACATACTCGGTACCATTATCCGTTCTCAAAATTTTGATTTTTTTCTCAAATTGATTTTCAACAAAATTCGCGAAAGCTTGAAAATGCGAAAAAACTTCATTTTTATTTTTCATCAAATACAACCAAGTAATTTTTGAAAAATCATCAATAAAAATAACAAAATATCTATAATCATTATAGGAAGTTATAGGGGCCGGACCCCAAACATCGGAATGGATAAGTTCAAAAAAATCATTACTTTTAGAGTTTGAAATAGAAAAAGAAGGTCTAGTATGTTTTGCAAGTTTACAAGTTTCACACTTACTACAATCTAAACTAGAAAAATTAAAAATTTTGTTTAAAATTCTATCGGAAGGATGCCCAACACGCTTGTGCCAAAGTTTACTCAAATCTTCATCTTTACTAGTTTTGAAAATAAATTTATTGCTATTTAAAAAATAAAGACCGTTTTCAAGAAAACCTTCACCAATTTTTTCTTTGGTGACTAAATCTCGAAAAACAACACTTTTGTCTTTGAAAATTATTTCACAATTCAAATCTTTAGAAAGTTTACTAATAGACAACAAATTGACCGAACAATTTTCAACATAGAACACATCTTGCAAAATTTTTTTTGACAAAATACTAATCATACCCCAACCTTTAATTTTAATTTTTTCATTATTAGCAACGGTAAAATATTGGTCACTACTAATTGGACGGTAATTTTTTAATAAATTTTGGTTTCCCGTCATATGGTCAGTTGCACCGGAATCAAGAACCCATTTGGTACAATTATTTTGAGCATTTATAATGGTAGATCCTATAGTAAGGCACCTATTTTTATTTTCATTCGAATTTTTCATATTGGACTGAACGATATTAGGATCATTTAGCACCTTTTGACTCGGTTTAGCCCTCACAGAATTTGAGTCATCAAAAATTAAACCATGATTATCTTTATTAATGAGAGTTTTGCAATTTTGGAAATTTGTAAAATAAGTCTTGGGGTTATGGGCTGTACCAAGCCCATTTTGAGATAATACAAAATTTGGACCTTTGATGAGGTCGTGAAGAAAAGCTTCTAGGGCCCTTTCAATTTTGTCGAGTCTTTTACCGACACTACTCGGCTCAATGCCGTTCTCCCCCTTTCCCGAGCAATCTTCTCTCGTTCTCCTCTCGAGTGTGTCGCCGCCTCTCTCTAACTCGGCTGCGACACCTCCCCCTTCCTCCTTAGCCGATCTGAGGCAAGAATAAGGAAGCCAGCGTCTCTCCACTGTCTGACCGTACGAGCGGGATCTGTCGACGGCTTTCCTTGTTTCTCCTCTTCCATGGCCGGAATTAAGGTTAGGTTGATGGGCGATGTTGATGCCTTGATCAACACCAATAACCTGATTTTTTCTCGAGAGACCGAGAGGCTCAATGCTAGGTAGCTGATTTTGAGATTTGTGGAAGGTCGAATCAAGGTAACACTGTTTGACACTGCACTCGGTTCTCCCTTCTTGTTTTGTCAGCTTTCGTGCTGAGCAGTTTTTCGATTTTGTTTGGATTATGCTTGTGGGATTTTGATGTTTTTCTATAATGGATTTGGTTACGATTTGTGCCCATGAGGTAGTACTCGTTTCTTTCAATTTAGCTGCCATGGGTTGAGAGGAAGAGGCCTCAGTTGAGTGCAGCTCCTCTCGATTCTTTGCCATTAGAACAGAAGGCATTTTACTGGTACAAGAATGGCTTTGAATTTGCGGAAGGATTTTATTGCTCTGATACCATGTTGAGTTAATTGAGTAATTGGAGGCTTTGGAAAATAAGAAATATTTTCTATTATACTATCCTTTACAAGAATATACACGCCTTATATAGGCTAACAGAAACTAACGGTAAAAAGATTGTACGGTAAAGAGTTTACCGTTGGATCCTAACGGCTAATTTTCTATGAAAAGAAAAAAATAATTTGCAACCCCTTTTAAATAATAAAAAGGTTGGAAGGCAAAAGTTAAACTAGCCTACGATGATTTATAATCTGAGGTTAACAAGTCCCTTCTTTATTTTCAACATTCTCAACTAATAACCCCTAGTTCCATCGTACCTTTGGTCCTAATAAACCCTTAATTCCAAACAAAAACAGTATTTCAATTTTGGAAACAAGCACAGTATCCAAACAACTGGTACAGATTAATACATGATTATCTAACAATTCTTATATTTGTACGCTACTCATTAAAGCTGCAGCATGGAGTTACGTGTATGTCATTCTTATAACATAAAGAAAAATTTACATAACTACAAAACTAAAGAACCTGTAACATATGAACTTGAGCCAAGTAATTTTACTAGCTGATTATTAGCGGAATGAAAGAACAACAGAACCTAACATGCAACTCAGATACTATTTGTCAAAATTAAGAACATACAAAATCTAACCTATTCCAATCTTATTCATTTCAAAATTGCAAAAATAAAAACTTGTCGAGGTTCAGTATTGCCAGCAAGAAAATGCTATTGAACACCAGCCAACCAGTGAACATTCTGCACTCACATGCTTGAACATTATTTTATTTCTGATCCTTCAATCTCTCAGGAAGAATAGAGACACAGTGTGTACCTATTGGGGCCATTGAATAGAGATGGAGCAAAAGAAAAGAAAAATAAATTATTAGAAAAGATGTGAAATAAATTATGCACATGACTGAACTTAATTACTAATCTATACACAACAAAAGCAGTCTCTGGGAGAAATAGGTACTGATATGACATATATCAGAATGAAACAGCAAAACTAAACTATTACCTGTGTTCTATAGCTATTAATCTTGGACTAAAGCACCGTTTAAAAAAAAAAAGAAAAAAAAGAAAAAGAAAACAGATTTAGCGCAATTTGTCAAGTTTGTTTCTCCTTCTAACCTGTGTTACAACTCCCTTGTCATTCTATGAGAAACAATGGGATTTCAAAAAAAAAAAAAAAATGGTTTGAGATACATTGTTATTTCTCCTTCTTACTGTTACAATTCCTTCTTACTAGAAAAAGCCAGCAAACTAAGGAGAAAATCACACTAGAAATTGACTAAACCTACAAACCCAGGCAAGTGGTTTCAGGCCAATCAGGCCAGTCTAGGGTTTTAGTCGAAAAATTCAGGGAATCCATCGAGTTTGAGAGATGAGTTTGAGAAATTAAGGGATTACCTTTAAGTTTGAGAGAGAGAGGGGGCGAGATGAAATTCTTTTGCAGATTTTGAGAGAGGGATAGCGAGATGGAGAGATGGAGACACGATTACTCCTTTCTCTCTCTCGATCGCTCTCTCTTTTTCTCTCTAAAAGGTTGGAGCAGAGGATGCGTATACGAAGAGAAGCGTATAAATTGCGTTTTTTTTTTTTTTTGTACGGAAGAATTGATCTGTTGAGATCCGACCGTCCGTTTAGATCGGACGGTCCATCTTACAAAACGACCAGTGGTCGTTTTTTTGCAAACGACCAGAGGATCCGGATTGGAGAACCCCACAATTCGCGTGAAGCCCATTAAAGGGATAACGCCTCTCTTCTTCGTTTTCTCATTCCGGACCCCACAAGACAGAGGCTTCACCCCCCACAGATGGCGCACTCCAATTGACTCCCGCATGGACCCCACTCGTCGGCGCTTCAACCGCTTACAAGTGGCGCGCTATGGTTCGTTCTGCCGATGGGACCCACAGTGAATGGATTTAATAAAAAGGAAAGGAGAAAGAAATCGGAGAAGAAGCTCCGTCCGTCTCTGACAAAACCAGTTCCGGCGATTGCCGCCGCCATTTCCAGCGTTCTTGATACCGTTGGAAAGCCCAGGCCGAGGAGAACACAACGGTGCCACTCTCGACTTGCCTCGTGCTCTAATTCGCGCTCAATTTGAAGGACAATCTTCCATGCCGATGTAAAGAGGAACTACAAATTGGCATAATTAAGATCAAATTAAAATATTAAATGCTTAGAAAGCTTTGTGAAGGTGTCGAGAGTACAGGTGCATCATTAATTTTGGCTGAAGCCAAGCAATGAAGCGAGAACATCAATTGAGTAACACGGTTTGGTTAGGTGTTGGTCAAACCTTGATATAACAGTGACTAACAACTTAATTAATGGCCGAGACATATTAAACATGATTATGAGATGCTCTAATGATGGGATATGTGTTACGAAAGTATTCAAATCAAATGGAGAGGAATTCTATATTGGCTGCAATTGAGAAGAAACAAAGAGCACAAGAGCATGTTCTCTCACTGGTCCCCTCCCTCCATGTGTCCTTTAAATCGCAAGTGAAGACAAGATGGAGATTGCTTGGCCCCCAAAGCAATTGTACCAGCCACCAGATAGAAATCAAAAGAATGGGGATGTAATTGACATGGAAATGCATCTTCATAAAACCTAACCCAGCCGCCTAACTAAGAAATATAACATCAAAATCTTTGCACTAAGTAACCCTATATGTGCAGCCACAAATGATCAAGCTTCAGGCCTGCTACATGTTGCTCTGAAAAAAATAAAAAAGAAGATGAAATTGAGACACAAATGCACTCAATTAAACACTCAGATATAAGATGGAAATTATGTGTATGAGAAATTAAACTAAGTGTCTCAGGTCATAGACAGAGGGATTTGAGTGCAATTATCATACATCAAATACCTGTTACACATGCCATGGGCATTATTGAAATTACATTCAACGCAAAACAGCCTCCAGTCAAGGCTAAATGTAAGGATTGAAAAAAGAAGAGCAAATGGAGAATTAGAGGCTTCATTGGGTCCAGATCTACAACAAAACAGCTGATAGCCCAATTAAGCATGCATATTACAATCAAGATACAGCTGTCTGATACGCTCCAATTTGCTCCTTTTATCGATTGTAGTACGAGGTTGAACCGGCAACCCAATAGAACGCCCATGATATATTGCCGGGGCAATCCGTGATCGATTTGAGTATCAGACAGCTGTATCTTGACCGTAATAGCATGCTTAATGATGGATGCAATTGAGGAAACCAATTGGAAAGCTAGCTAACTATCTCTCTGTGTTTACTAGGTAGCCTCTGCCTAGTTTGTCCCAAAAAAAAAAAACTCTCTCTCTCTCTGTTAGATGTAGTGATGTCGCAAGAAGAATTTATAGACTGAGAAGAAGACATTATGGGAAATTAATCGTTCAATTAATGGATACTATTTAGATCATGTAATCAATTCAGGAAAAGTATCAGATTTTTCTTTTATTAGATAATATTTGCTATTATTAATTTCAATAAGAATGGTCATTCGGATGATATCTACTTTCCTACATTTTCCATATATACCTGATGCACCGCATTTTAGTGCTAGGTAGCCATCATATTTCGGATGATATCTACTTTCCTACATTTTCCATATATACCTGATGCACCGCATTTTAGTGCTAGGTAGCCATCATATTTCATTAATGCACATATTATTGAATTTCCATGTTTGTATTTTTGCTACCTTTCTTGAAAAAACTAATCGTGTAATGTATCTTGAATTCATTAATGGGTAGGTTTCAACAAATTTAGAAACGAATGTGGAAAACAGAAAAGAAAAGAAGAAAATACTATCGTATCCTCTTTTCTCATACAAAAATTTATTTCACCTGATTGCTCAATATAGTGGTTACATTTCTTAAACAAATACTTCAAAGCGACTATATGTGGTAGGGGATTATTCCAAGTTAACCGGTGTTTTGAACAATAAACTACACAACAACGCAATTTTTTTAACTTTCAAAAGAAAATTTTTATTTCTATGAACAACCACCTTGGGAATGAAACGCTACTGAATTTAATATCTGACATGATCTCGTTCCAATCGATTTTGTATTTTATTTCTTGACATAATCAGTCAACCATATATAATTATGATATTGCTTTGTTTATGATTATAAGGACTATTGCTTCCCTCCATAGGATAGAAAGATCATAAAATCAGTACATTCCATTAGAGATAATTTACAATCTTAGATCTCCATCTTACACTAATTAAGAAATAAAGACCTTTCCAGATCCGGATACATATTTGAAATGTCAAATACCGTCAAAGTGGAATAATTATTTTTTAATTATTTTGCAAAAATAAATACATCCAAAATGCAATTACTAGCTACTAGCAAACGAACCCACCCATTTGCACAATAAAAAAAAAAACCCCACCCATTTGGGTGAGTAAGTAATTATTTCCAGAAAATTTTACATATATGTTTTATGAGCAAAGTTCCGCTACTAACATTTTGGTTACACCCAAATACCAATATTTTACCATTAAGTTATTTTTTCAAAATTTAAAATTCAAATGTTAAGTCCAAACCGTTGATCTTATTTAGTTTAATGAGCGATGCATTTTCATATTAGTTTTGTAAAATTTGGAATTTATTTGATACTCGATCAAAGGCTAAAACATGAACGTATTAGAACGAATCCATCATAGTTAACTAGATTCATTTGTTTTTCTATCTATTGATTGAGTATCAAATAAATTCCAAATTTTACAAAACTTATATGAAAACGCATCACTTATTAAACTAGGATTTAACGTTTGAATTTTAAATTTTGAAAAAATAACTTAAGTAAAATATTGGCATTTGGGGGCAACCAAAATGTTGGTAGCGGAACCTTGCTCATGTTTTATTTTCAAAATGAAAAATAATTATTATTTTAATGAAGTTTTCCATATGTGTCGTGTTTTCTTTCTAAAAACAGTGCACAATTAATTCAACAATAAATTTATTTCTATTTAGATGAGTGCACAACCAATCTAGCAAGAAATTTCTTTCTATTAACAGTGAAGAGCTTGTAAACTTATATCCAGCGCTAATATCCAGCCATTGGTTTAAACGATCAATAGCTAAGATTGCATGGAATAAACAATTGTAAAAATCAAAGAAAAAAATCCGAAAGAGCAGAAAGATTTTAGAAGATTGTTTCATAAGAACAGACATACAATGATGGTTTAGAAGAATTATTGTCAACAATACAAAACAAAAACATGTAATACTACCCTTGTAGTAAGGATCTTGAACTTTCTACACATAAAAAAGAGGCCATTTATATGCGTATGAAAATGCTAGAATACAAATGATATTTAAAGAATGTTAGAGATTCTAATTCTATTATTTCATTAAAGCATCCGTGTCTCTGTGACTATCTACCAATTTGGGTAAAACCAAGTCGCTGGCAATCCAGAAGGGGCATTGCTAATAGCCCCTGTGAAGTATTATATCATTAAATTTTGCCAATTGCTCCCCTACCTGTAACAAATCCATGTTTGAAATGATAATGAATGCGTAATTTAGTTAATCAGAACTAAGCCAAGAGAGAAATTATTTGTTCAGACTTAGCGTTGGTTTCAAATTAGAATTGTCAGATGTAGAAATTTTTATACCAACACTGCTATTAGCAAACATACTGAAAGTATGCAACACAAACAAATAGATGATTTTGTGTGTAGAACTAAATTAGGCAATAGGCACAATATAAGGAAAAAAAAAAAGGGAGATGGTTTCATTAATCTGTGAAAAAATTCATCTTTCTTCACCTAAGCATCCAGCCAATACTATCTTTGTACTATTAAGTTTCTATTAGCGATCCTTTTAACAAGGTCACGAATAGATAAACCAAGAATTTCCCCACATAAGAGGTGAGTTCTTCACGTCTCAAAATAACCTGGGAATTGAAGGCACTAAGCATAACAAAGCTCACTTGTCCATCATGGTTGATCAAGTTTTCGGTTGAAACCTCTGTCATTGTTGAGTACCAGCAGTCACGCCCACTCCAATGTGTGAAAATGTTGTTTTAATATTGATATTTAATTTCCTTATTTAAATTTTTGTATGTCCAACCATGTCATAAATGGTTGTGTATAGACTCCAATTCTTGGGACATGCCAGGTTCTACCAGCGATACATCAAAAAGAAATGGAGATGAAAATGAGAGATGGGCCGTCGTAAATCAAATCAAGCATCCCTTGCTGCATCCTTCTAGTTTCTTTCTTTGCCCAATGATCCATGATATTTATATCACCTTTTCTCCTATTAATATTGAATATTAAATATTAAATTAACACAGTCATATGGCGAGCTGTATTAATATTAACATTAATATCGATATTATGGTTTTTAGTCCAGGCACTTCTTTGCTTCAAAAATTGACCCTCTTCTGAGAATATAGACCCGACTTGTCTTTATGGGCCCCATCTTCACTGCCTTGTGAACTGTTGAATTTTTCTCATGTGGCAAAATTTAGAGGTAAACAACAACTGACCCTAGTGCACCCAGTGCACCTGCACCTGGCTAGATAGTTGCTGACAGTGAAAATAGGTATGTGGCCCCACAACCATACAAACCCTCACTGCCATTCCTGAAGCGATTCACGACGACTAAGCTTGACCCCTTATATGGGAAATTCTTGGAGATGTTGAAGAAGATTCACATCAACATCCAATTCACTGATGTGTTGCTCCAAATGCCGGCATACGCCAAATTCTTGAAGGAATTGCTGACAAACAAGAGGACCTTGCTGGAATGGGAGACGATAGCACTCCTGGCAGAATGCAACGCTATTTTGTTGAGAAAAATACCTAAAAACTGAAGGATCCAGGTAAGTTTACTGTCCTTTGCAGGATAGGCAACATGAAGTTTGAGGAGGCCTTGTGCGACTTAGGAGCGAGTGTCAGCCTCATGCTGCACAGCATCTCCAAGAAGCTGGACATAGGTGAAACAAAACCCACTCGCATGTCCCTCTAACTTGCTGATCGTTCGGTAAGGTTTCCCATAGGTATTCTTTAAGATGTACCCTTGTAAATGGGTAAATTTTGCGTTCTTGTGGATTTTGTAGTGGTGGAAATTGAGGAGGATAAGCAAGTCCCTCTCATTCTTGGTAGGCCGTTTTTAGCTACAGCAGGTGTATTTATTGATGTTAAAAGAGGTATTCTTTCTGTCAATGTAGATGGGGAAAAGGTGGAGTTCAACCTTGCAAAGGTCATAAGACGACCCCCTCTAGACAACACTTGCTATAAAATTCACATTATTGATGAGATAATGGTTGAAGCTCTTGGACAACACATGCTGAATGACCCGCTACAACTCGCCTTGGAACATTCTGAAACACCGGTGGACTGGTTATAAGTAAAAGAGCTGATTGCAATCTTAGACTTCAACCCTGCACTACTGCCAGAAGAAAATGCAACATAACCTCTAGAGGTTGATGCGCCTGCATCTGGTGCTGCGACCTTAGATGCGCCTGCATCTAGTGCTGCAACCCAGGATGCAACCAGTGTTGATTCTGGTAAGAACACCAAGTGCAACCCAGGTAGCAATCTGCTCAGTTCAGAAATAGTACCAAAGGTGGAAATGAAACCTCTTCCACCCCATCTTAGGTATGAGTTCTTAGGACCAGATAATACATATCCTATGAGAGTTAATGCAAATTTGAATGAGTCACAGATTGAAAGATTGCTCAAGTAACTCAGGGTGCATCGTAAGGTGATAGGTTATACAATTGATGACATCAAAGGAATCAGCCCAACGATGTGCATGCATAGAATATTGATGGAAGACGATCACAAACCGACAGTGGAGGCACAAAGACGATTGAACCCTAATCTTAAGGAGGTAGTAAAGAAAGAGGTCACAAAATTTCTAGATGCAGGTATTATCTATCCTATCTCCGATAGCCAATGGATAAGTCTAATTCACGTTGTGCCAAAGAAGGGTGGAACCACTGTAATTGTGAATGAGAATAATGAATTGATACCAACTAGAGTAGTGTGAAGAATGTGTGTGGATTATAGGAAATTGAACAATGCAACCCGTAAAGACCATTTTTCACTACCCTTCATTGATCAAATGCTTGAGAGGATAGCCAAACATGAATATTTCTGTTACTTAGAGGGTTATTCGGGATTCTTTCAGATTCTCATCTACCCGAATGACCAAGAGAAAACCACCTTCGCTTGCCCTTATGGAACTTTCGCTTATAGGCACATGCCTTTTGGTTTGTATAATGCACCCGCTACATTTCAGTGGGCCATGATGGTAATTTTCTCTAAATTTATTGAAAAAATAATAGAAATTTTCATGGACAATTTCTCAGTTTATGGTTCCAATTTTGATGATTGTCTCACTAACCTTTTTAAGGTCATGCAGCGCTGTGAAGAAACTAATCTAGTCTTAAACTGGGAGAAATGTCACTTTTATGGTGCATGAAGGCATTGTCTTGGGGCACCTGATCTTATCCCGAGGAATTGAAGTTGACCAAGCAAAAGTATAAGTGATTGAGAAGCTGCCAGCTCCCACCAATGTCAAAGAAATCAGAGCCTTCTTGGGACATGCTAGGTTCTACCAGCGATACATCAAAGATTTCTCGAGAATTGCCCGACCTCTCACAAATCTGGCCATGAAGGATGCACCTTTCAACTTCGACAAGTCATGCTTTGATGCTTTCTACTAGATCAAGAATGCTTTAGTTTCATCCCCTATCCTTCAACCGCCCAACTGGTCCTTGCCGTTTGAACTCATGTGTGATGCAAGCGACTATGCGGTGGGGACAATACTTGGTCAACGCAAGGACAAGCGCGCATATGCAGTTTACTACTCGAGCAAGGTGCTTGATGCAACCCAGGTGAATTATGCAACTACTGAAAAAGAATTGCTCCTTGTAGTTTTTGCAATAAACAAGTTCAGGCAGTACTTGGTCGGGTCAAAAGTAATTGTGTACACCGACCACGTCGTGATTCGGTATCTTCTTTCCAAAAAAGATGCAAAACCCCGCCTCATACGGTGGATCTCGCTCCTTCAAGAATTTGACCTTGAGATTAGAGACAAAAAAGGTATCAAAAATCTGGTGGCGGATCATCTCTCCCGTATCAAAACTCAACCAACAGAAACCGAGGGAATTTTACTAGAATGCACCCAGAACGGGTGCATCCACTCAGGCTACACCCTCCCAATTGATGATGCACTCCCTGATGAACAGCTCATGTTTGTCTCAACCATGCCATGGTTCGCAGACTTTGCAAATTTCCTTGCATGTGGTGTTCTCCCTTCAGACCTGAGTTACCACCAGAAAAAGAAGTTTTTCGCTAATTCGAAGTACTACTACTGGAATGATCCTCTGCTGTTCAAGTTAGGAGTTGATGGCATTTATCGTAGGTGCATCCTTGAAGAAGAGTGCACTAGCATCTTGGTACACTGCCACAATGCACCTAGCGGAGGGCATGCAAGTGCATCCAAGACTGCATCCAAGGTGTTGGAATGTGGTTTTTTATGGCCTAGTATATTTAAAGATGCACGCAGCTATGTGCTTTCATGCGATGTTTGCTAATGAATCGAGAACATTTCTAGCAGGCAAGAGATGCCCCTCAATGGCATCCAAGCGGTCGAAGTGTTCGATGTACGGGGAGTCGATTTCATGGGACCGTTTCATTCTTCTTATGGCAACTAATACATCCTCATTGCTGTTGATTATGTCTCCAAGTAGACCGAGGTAGTGGCGACGAAAACAGCAGATTAGGAGATAACAAAGCTTTTCAAAATGATTTTTTTCAGGTTTGGTACGCCTCAAGCTGTGATATCAGATGGTGGCACTCACTTCATAAATCGACAATTCAACTCGCTTTTGTCCAAGTATGGGGTGACTCATAAGGTTGCTACGCCTTATCACCCGCAAACCAATGGGTAGGCTGAGATTACCAACAGAGAAATCAAGACAATCCTTCAAAAGACAGTGTCTAGCATTCGAAAAGATTGGGCGGTTAAACTCGATGATGATGACATCATTCAAACTGATCTATGGCAAACCTTACCATCTCCCTGTTGAACTCGAGCACAAGGTGATGTAGGCTATCAAGGTGCTGAACTTTGACATGAAGGCAGCCGATGAAAAGCGACTCCTCGAGTTGCATGAGTTAGAGGAGCTCAAGTTAAATTGCATGACAAGAAAATCCAGCACCGCGAGTTCAATGAAGGGGATCTGGTCCTTCTCTTCGACTCCCGTCTCAAGCTCTTCCCTGGGAAGTTGAAGTCGAGATGGACAGGTCATTCCATATCAAGAAAGTTTTTCCATATGGTGCAGTCCAGATTTGGAGCAAGAGTGCAGGCGCACAGAAGGTGAACATGCAGAGATTTAAGAAGTACATCACAAGAGAATCAAATGACAAAGGAGACGACATTCCCTTGGCAGATCCACACATCGAGTGAAACATGTGACGGTCAAACTAATGACCTAAAAGAAGCGCTCCTTGGAAGGCAGCCCAAACTTCTTAAAACTTTGGCTCAATTCTATTTTTATTTTCTGTTTTTTTTTATTTTGCAATTTGAATAAAATAAAGATATAAACATTTTGATTGATTCTTGACTTGTTTTTCAGAAAAAGAAAGAGAGTACAAAAATTGAAGGATGCAACTGAGGATGCAACCAGAGATGCACCCAGGACTTCTCAACACGAGTTTATCAAACTATCTAGTCGGTACAAGATACCGGTCAGACGGTTTAGATCTTTCATCACTTAAAATAAATAGATATCCTTCAAATCACATCATCAAATTGATGTGGCTGAAAACCATGCATATCTAGATTATTCCTAGGCACTAAAACAAGCAACTTATTCACAAAATAAAATTGATTAAAGTCTATATTCTCAGATCTGGTTAGGCAGAAACTGGTTCTGCACACCGTCACGAGAAAAATCACCAAAAATCCATTATTGATTGGATTGAGGTGAAACCAGAGGCTAAATACTCACAACTCACAGATTTATCAACTCTAATAAACCAAAAAAATCAAATCGAATGCTTCACATAGAGAAAATCACGCAAAACCACAGAAAACAGAAGTTTCAGCCAGCAAGCAAGTGCATCAACTCTACTAGTACATTAATTAACCATTTTCTCACTTTATTATGTGTTAAAATGCTTAAGAACGACCTAATGCTCTGATACCACTGTTAGAAAGTGTTGCTAATGCTCAATTTTAATTTTTATTACAATTAATAGCACATCATCCAAGAAAGAACGGTTGTAGGAATTCTATACCTCTTGCGAAATCGTATCCGCAAGGTTCGACCACAATCGTTTGGAGTTGATGGCGTGCTCACCACCACCTAGGCCGCCTCAAGTCCACCAAGGACTTAACCAAAGGCTAAGAGTAAGTGCTAGCAAACTCAAGCCTAAAGCTAATCCCCTTTTTGAACCTTTTCTTTCAATCAACTAATTTAATAGAAAGGAGAGATGCTCAACACATGAGCTAGTGAGGAGAACAGAGAAGAGAGCAAAGAGAAAATTCTAAAAATTTTCTCTTCTTGGAAAATGTCGGCCAAAGAGGGAGGAGAAAGAAAGGTAGAGGTGGCTAGGGTTTCACCCAATTGTGACCCCTATATATAGACCTCTCTAGACCTAACTCTCCTCAACTTTACTTGGACATAAATGCCACTCCTTAGCCGACTTTTTAATAGGCTTGTAAGCCTTCAACACTTGTTGGTTTGGCTCATTACTCTATTCCATTTATTGCTCTTTCATCTAATCTCAAATCAGACTTTTAATTAACCAATTAAATAAAAGGCCCATAGCTCAATACAATTAAAGTATGTTGAACAAAATTAATTATTAACTTATTAATAATTATTTTGGGATTAGAAAATGCATTAATTTATTTCTATATGATCCCTTTGACTTAATTAATTATAACGGTTCATAACGGTATATAAATAATTAATCAACTTATCACATTTTCACAATACTCACTGCTGTGAATAAATAAATAATGCACTGTATGGTTAAAGTCCTATTTGTGTGACCATTCGAGAATTTATGTTATGTTGGCCATGGAAAATAAATCACTATTTATTTCCAATAATCATAAGCGGTATCTAGCAATACGTTATGATTTCCAATTAACATAAATAAATAATGTACTGCTACAGTATTTCAATCCTGCATAAGAAATAAAGCATTTTCTTGTTTTGATTCTTATGTCACATGATATCACTGTATAATTCAAGATAGAAATGTGTCATTCTTACAGATTATACATTTCTTGATTTAGAAATAATTGTATCAAGTTGCTAGCAAACAATCTATCTTCATCAAGGGGCCCAAACAGATATCATCACTCATCAAGTAAATTAATGAGGGACATACGGTTTTCTTGATGAATAGAGCATAAATAAAGCTCGTATAGCAGTCCTTATCAGGAATTAACGTTAGACGATATTTATTGAACCTATCCTCATATGGAAAAGTTGAACTATCTCAAACTTAGAATCAAACTCATATGAAATAAATAATGGCACTTAACACAATCCATATATTTATTTCGTTGGGTCATGTCCTGTACTATGTTCTATAATATACACATATACAATTAAGTTCGTAACTCCTTACCTATGATTTGTAGAACTTAATTATCACTTAACTTGCATACTAATCTTATATGATAATTAATGCTCCTTGCTAATTATCAAGATTATGGACAGTTTAGATTTATTATTGTCATTTAATTATAAATAAAACACAGAGATCCACAATTCAGATCCTTAACCTGAATGATCTGTAAATAAATAAATCAAACAAATGATCAAATATCATCAATAGCATAAACCACAGAAGTAGCCATAAATTGATTGGCTTCTACGACATATCTCTAACATATTTTACATCATTTTGTCTATTTTGCACAAAAGATTGAGATACTGTCGATTTGTTGTTTTGTTGCATTTCAGGTTTAAGGGTGCACCCCAATCTCAGGGTGCATCCTGGCGCTTTCAAACATGGTGATCCACCTGCATTCCAGGGTGCAGTGCACCCTGACACAGCTTTGGAAATTGTGTTGTGTCTCAAGCGATAGCTGGCTGCTCCTCTCAGATATGATTTTCTTTATTGTTAGGTTGAAAATGGAAAGAGTTAGAGGTTTTCCAGGCTGAAGAAGAGAAAATCAAGGAGGACATCAAGGAATGTTGAATGAGTCCAGCAATAAAAGGAAGGGAAGCTGCTGTCCATTCTCTCTCTCTCTGAAAATTCCAGATCCAGATCCATTCTTTCTTCCTCTCTTTCTATTTTCGAAACTAGGGTTTGTAGACGCCTCTCTTGTTGACAGCATGGGACTAGAGGTGCTGGATTTCTGTTTGGAAGAAGCTAGAGTTAAAGGGATAATCAGTTTTATCTTATCTTTTTTTTTTTCTTTCAAGATGTTTGTATCCAAAACAATTGTTGTAGGTTTTTATTTCATTATGAGTAGCTAAATTTATTTAGGGTTATGATGTAGCAACTGAAATGCTTGGATTATTGAATGCTTAGTTTATTTTATATTATGGTTGTTTGTTAATTCTTTCTATTCTTTGCTGAATTTGTGCTGTGCGATTTATTTAATCACTTGCACGCTTGTTATAAATCTCTTTGGATTTATCATTGAGTAGCTAGACACAAAGGTGTAATTGATTTTTCGACTTTCTAGCAATCCTCTTAGACTATTTGTTTGTGGTTTGAGTAGACAGATTCAAGAGGAGGTTAGGATAGATTATTACCAAACGGTCCGCTCAAGTTAATGGATTTCAGGTTTACACAAATAGACATGCATAAAAGTACTTATAAACCACTCTTTAACACTTATCTGTTAAGCCATGAGAATAAAAATAAACAAGCTTCATTGATCCAAGTATTACATAGTTGTGAAGTCATAACCCTAGCCCAAAAACACATAAATACATTCAGTTTCTATTTTGAGTCTTTTCTGTCAGCCTGCACCATGTTTCAACACTTCACCTGCATCCTTAGTTGCACCCAGCCCAGTGCGACTGCATCATTTCCTTGCACTATCATTTAAATTAGCTATTTGCTTTCTTGTTTTACCCATGTAGTTTAAATACCAATCCAACTACTTGTCAGGTCTAGATTACCCAAAGTTGTTAGTTCGGTAATTCTAAACCACCTCCCTGTGGGATCGACCCCTAAGTACTACACGGTAGAATAGTGCGTTTGCATTCCGTCCAAATAGGGTTAGAATTTTTGTTAGCCTTGTGTACCTAAAAAGCACACATCATCGATAAAAATAGAAATTTTAAATTTTGAATGTCAGCGAGAGGCATAGAGGGCGTGCATGCCCCGATTTTTTTAAATCGTCAGTTTTAAATGGGTATAAAGAGGCATAGAGGGCACACATCATCTCTAATTCATCAGTTTTAAATGGCAGCGATAAAAATTTCCCTTACAATTATTATACCATCAGTGACTTACTGACTTCCCCGATTTTTTTAATAAGAAAAATAATATACTAAACAATTTTAAATTGAGCACATATTGGTTTTTTTTTTTAAAAAGAACAAAGCATTAGAGGCTTTTACAATGCCGCTATTAGCAAGGGAAATAGCGGCATCTTGAGTGCCTCTATTAGGCTAATAGCGGCACTGTGGGTGCCGCTATTAAGCTTTCTATTTTTTTTCCTCAGTTGTTTTATTTTTTTTTCTGAATTTGAAATTTTTTTTTGAATAATCATTTTTTCTTAACATTTGTATTTTGCATGAATTATAAAATTTTGCACATATGTGTATTCATGCAAAATACACATATGATTCATGCAAGATATTAATACTTTACACATAAGTTATATTGTTTTTTTTCTTATGAATGTAATTTTTTCCAATTTAATGATTTTGTATTTAAAAGTAAAACTCAATTGTAATGTTTGATTTATATTATTGAGAAATATTATTTTTGTCCATTTACTTTCTTGTCTATTTACTTTTGTAAATTTATTTAAAATTAATACTTAAATATATTAGAACAACAACTAACTTATAAAGCATTAGAACTTGAGAGTTGAGACTACAAAGCACTTCATAATAAAAAAAAATCGCAAACCATTACAACAACAACTAACTTACTAAACTATAATATAATTCAACACAAAAAAAAAATCTAGTTAGATATTTTGACTTTCTGCATATTGTAGAATTCCATCCCACCATAGGTCATCCTCTTCCTTTTTCTTTTGTTGTTGCTGACTCACACCAACATTGTCGGCCAACTGAGCGGTTTCGTTCCAGAAAACTGCATCAACTTCTTGTTGTTCTATCTCTGCCATTCGACTTGCTACAATTTCTTTTTTCCTCTCTCTTCCTTTTCTCTCTCTCCCATTGCTTGAGTTTTTTTACCATTTTTTGAATCGCCTCTTTCTTAGCCATAAGAGCCATTTTCTTCTCTCTCTCTTTCCTCATAGTTTCTTGGCATGACATGTCCAACATTAGGCTTAGCTCCCGAGCTCTTTCTTCTTCCTTGGTGCGACGTTGGTGGTTATCGTAGTGGTCACGCAAGATGATCTCTTTGTAATTCAAAACTTGACCACACCATGTACAGGTGACTGTGTGGTCTCCACGAAATTTGTAGATTTCTTCGCAAATGGTCCAGTGTGTTTCTTTTGGTAAAGAAATTTCTCTTGGTATTTGTTCGGGGATTGGTTCATGTGGTTTAATTGTAATAATCTTTAAACCAATCATAATTCCTTGGTTTGTTCAGCATCCGTTGGTGTTCCTACTCTCGACGCTCTAGAAACTCCTTCCGATCTCTTTCCTCCCCACAATTAATGTGCCACTCGTAGTATAATTTTAACAAGATCATGTGCATGTCTTCATAGATATTGTATTCGAAAGTGTGATAACATCTGCGACGTTGTATTGTATAATCTCATTTTTCTATTTCATTTTTATTGACAGGCCAATGGTGGAAACTTGGCCAGTACTCATCCCGGGTTGCTCTTGGGTAGTTTGGCACATCACTATTGGAGTTGGAGCTATTTTCTTTCTGCATGATAGTGAATTTTTTAAGGAAGAATGATTGAGTGGTTGTTGTTGATTCTGGTGTTAGAAAGTGCTCAATTTTTAATTTTTTTACTAATTAACTTAATTAAACATCAAGCAATCACAAATCTAGTGCTACAAGCCATCCAAACACATCACATGAGAAAAGGGAAGGCGATTTTTTTTACCTCTTCTAGTATGGTAACTAGAAGGCCCGATCCAACTCTTTAGAAATCGGTGGCGTGCCTTCTCCACCACCACCACGTAGCCGCCGGCTGCCTCGAGTCCACCAAGGAGTTAACCATTCTCTTAATTCCTATGCTAGTAAGAACAAGAGAGAGACTAATCCCTTTTGCTATTCTTCTTCCAATCAACACTTAATTAGTGGAATAGCTATTCTCAACACATGAGACCTATCATGAGAGCTTGAAAGAGAGTCCATCAATGGAGAAAATAATTTTTCTCCATTAATGGAGGTGGCGGCCATGGAGGGAGAAGAGGGAGAGAGAGGAGGAAGAAAGGAGGCTAGGGTTTTTCTCTCCAAATGGTCCCCTTTTATAGCCAACCACTCCTCATGACAAGTTGCAACTATTTACAACCTTGCCACTTGCCCTAACTGAAATTTTAATGGGTCCAAGAGTCCATTTTATCATGTGTTAAATGATCCATCAATTCATTAATTAATGATCCATATAATTACTCTCTTGTTGGACCTTTAGTTCACCAATTAAATAAAGGCCCGTTAGCTCAATTTAATTTCATTAATTAAATTATTTTGGGATTAGCAAATGCATTAATTTATTTCTATATGATCTCTTTGACATAATTAATTATAACGGTTCGCAACGGTATATAATTAATTAATCTACTTATCATATTTTCGCAATACTCACTGCTGCGAATAAATAAATAATGCACTGTATAGTCAAGTCCTATTTGTGTGACCCTTTGAGAATTTATGCTATGTTGGCCATGGAATTAAATCGCTATTTCATTCCAATAATCATAAGCATTATCTAACAACACGTTATGATTTCCAATTCGCATAAATAATGTACTGCTACAATATCTCAATCCTGCATAAGAAATAAAAGTATTTCCTTGTCTGATTCTTATGTCACATGATATCATCGTATAATCCAAGATAGGAATGTGTCGTTCTTGTAGATTATACGTTTCTTGATTTAGAGTTGATTGTATAAGTTGGCCAAACAATCCAACTCCATCAAGGGGCCCAAACAGATATCATCACTCACTAGGTATACTAATGAGGGACATACGATTTTCTTGTTGAACAACTTTTCCCCGCACTATTCAAGAGAACATAAATAAAGTCCATATAGTAGCCTTTATCAGGAATCAACGTTAGACGATATTTATAGAACCTATTCTCATGTGGAAAAGCTGAACATCTCAAACTTAGAATCAAACTCATATGAAATAAACAATGACACATAACACAATCCATATGTTTATTTCATTGGGTCATGTCCTGTACTATGTTCTAATAATATACACATATGCAATTAAGTTGGTAACTCCTTACCTATGATTTGTAGAACTTAATCATCACTTAACTTGCATACTAATCTTTTATGATAATTAATGTTCCTTGTTAATTATCAAGATTACGGACTATTTAAATTTATTACTGTCATTCTAATGAATGATCCATAGAAATCTACAGTTCAGATCCTCAACCTGAATTGTCTGTCAGTAATAAACTCTAGGAACAAATGATCAAATATCATCAATAATATAAACTAAGAAATTAAGGGTGTGTTTGGAACAAACGCGAACAAGGGATGAACAGGCGGCCCACGAACAGGCCCACGAACAGCCAAGGCAAATGAGTAGTTCGCCAAAATCTAGAAACAAGGAACAGGGGGAGTAGTTCGCAAATCGTCCTGTTCGTGCTTTGTTTGGTACCCGCGAACTGGCGCTGTTCGCGAACAAGCTGTTCACGTGCGCTGCCAAACACACCCTAAGTCATTAAATATTGATTTCTATGACACAACTCCAACAATCTCCCACTTGACCTAGAGTCAATCAATAGTGACTTCTAGCCAGTGAAGAATTTAGACCGATGTCATATATCCATATATATACATGTCTCGAATCTTGAAAGAAATAATATGCTTATAGCAAGTTACTCATACACCGTCACGTATGGATGCACAACTGCATTTCGTATACTGCTTAAGGTAGAGGTTATGTCAGAGTGTTCGCTGTGTTCACGAACCTATCCAATTTTGTTTGACCCTATATGTATATATACTCCTATATATGTTCTTGATTATCATCATATGAGATCAAGTGATATTATCATAGATCATAGTTGGATCACAAATTTAATATTGGGTTCTTCAAGCCTAAACTATGGTTCGAGATGCATATAACCATATTAGTTTGACTGAGAACTTCTTGATCCAAACTATCCTTTTTCATTATTTCACAAGTTGCTATGTATTTTATTTTGGAGACGGAAACGGTTGTAATATCCCATTTAGAACACTTTCTAAACTTACAACACCACCTTTAAGCAAGATATGTAGCTCAATTGTGATTATATCAATCCTTTTAAACTCAGCATCAGTGTAACAGCTTACACGAGCTCTTTTCATCTTACCAGATGAAAAATCATATCATTCTTTCTCATAAGATACTCGAGAATATCCTTGACTATTGTCCAAATATGTCTCTATTGTATCCATTTGATAACTGTTTATCATGCTGCTTGGATACTACACATTGGGGCATGTGCATAAATATGTCGTTCATAATGAAACTCATAATGGAAGAATACTTGAACTGTTTCATGCACTTTTCTCGAATTGAGTTGCAATAAACCGAGTCAAACTCAAGTTTTATGCCATATGACATGGTTGGACATCCTTTCTTGGAGTTCACCATAATGTGTTACTAGAACACTTCGTCATTACATACACATTAATTCAAACCTAATATCCACCATAATCTATCTCCATAGATTTTGTTTCCTTGGATTTAGGTGATCTTGCCCAAGTTCTCTATTGAGAAAAATATTCTCCAATGAGATCTTGACAATATTCATTTCTTTAATGTTAATCTCAATTAATATATTGTCATTTTGTACAATACAAGTAACACAATCATGCTCCCACTGAATATTTTGTCTATACAAAATGCTTTTGATGAAGTTCAACTTCAAGACTTCCTTGTCAAAATGTTTATTCCACCTTTTACAATACTTGCTTCAATCCATTAATGGATACTTGAGATATGTATATGTTTCTAGCAATACATCAAACATAGTCCTTAGTTTGTATCATATACACAATATCTTCCTTCATTCATTCGAAGAAGACGGTTTTGATGTTCCTTTCCATATATTAATATATACGAAATATAGCCGTTGCTAGAACGATCTTTATTGACTTATACATAGCTACAAGCAATAAGCCGTGCTTAGTATATAGTCAACTCATTATCGATTTAGACATAACTACAAGCGCGAAACTGTGCTTTGTGTATAGTCGACCTGCCATCCACGTCAATCTTTCATTAAAAATCTAAATGTTCTTGATGGACTACTCCTTCATAAACATTAACCAAGGTCTATACCTTGTTGGTATACATGGATTACTTTTAAAGAACATATGGATTCAAACCATACTTGTGGAATCGGGTGCTTCCATCACTTCTTTATTTATCAACGGATTCTCATATGTCAAGTATGAGGATATCGTGAAGCCTATGTACCATTCGGTTAGGCGATTCACTCTCGCTGACCTTTGTAGGATTGATGCTCGAGGTTCATGAACTATTTCTACAACAATTTGTAAAATAAGTTCTTGATCCTAATATATCGCACGAGTTTCTCAAACGTCATCAACACACGAGATGTTTGAGTACTCCTTAGAAGCGAGCGTGCATATAAACTTCCTCCTTTCAAAACTGCTTGTGAATGAAATTCCGCTCAACTCCCATTAAGCACCATGTATGGAGTGGCAAGTTTCCAATAAGAGTACTTTTTGTGGTGATGCATAAACTCTATTAATGCTCGTTTTACTCCTACTACTTCTTATTGTTAGAGTTATGTCCTAGAAGTCAATAATTTAATGACTTAAATATTAGTTTATGTTATTGATGATATTTAATCATTTGTTCCTAGAATTTATTACTGACAGATCATCCAGGTTGAGAATCTGAATTGTAGATCAATGTGGATCATTCATTAGAATGACAGTGATAAATCTAAATCGTCCGTAATCTTGATAATTAACAAGGAACATTAATTATCATAAAAGATTAGTATGCAAGTTAAGTGATGATTAAGTTCTACAAATCATAGGTAATGTGTTACCAACTTAATTGCATATGTGTATGTTATTAGAACATAGTACAGGACATGATCCAATGAAATAAACATATGGATTGTGTTATGTGTCATTGTTTATTTCATTTGAGTTTGATTCTAAGTTTGAGATGGTTCAACTTTTCCACATGAGGATAGGTTCAATAAATATCGTCTACCGTTGATTCCTGATAAGGGCTGCTATACGGACTTTATTTATGTTCTCTTGAATTGTGCGGGGAAAAGTTGTTCGTCAAGAAAACCGTATGTCCCTCATTAATTCACTTAGTGAGTGATGATATCTGTTTGGGCCCCTTGATGGAGTTGGATCGTATGCGCGCAACTAGGCGATTAACTCTAGATCAAGAAACGTATAATCTGCAAGAATGACACATTCCTATCTTGGATTATACGATGATATCATGTGACATAAGAATCGGACAAGGAAATACTTTTATTTCTTATGCAGGATTAATATATTGTATCAGTACACTATTTATGCGAATTGGGAATCATAACGTGTTGCTAGATACCGCTTATGATTATTAGAATTAAATAGCGATTTAATTCCATGGCCAACGTAGCATAAATCCTCAAAGGGTCACACAAATAGAGTTTTAACCATACAGTGCAGTATTTATTTATTCGCAACAGTGTATTGCGAAAATATGATAAGTTGATTAATTAATTATATGCCGTTGCGAACCGTTATAATTAATTAAGTCAAATGGATCATATAGAAATAAATTATTGCATTTTCTAATCCTAAATTAATTATTAATAAGTTAATAATTAATTATGTTCAACACATTTTATTTTATTTGAGCTATTTGGGCCTTTATTTAATTAGCTAAATAATAGCCCGATTCGAGGTTGATTTAAGAGAGCAATTAAAGGATTAATTTAATGGGCCAATGTAACTTGACATAGCCCATTAAAACCCAACCTTGAGGCCGGCCTAGGAGGGGCATATTTGTCCATGTGAAATTTGTGGGAGTGCTAGGTCAAGAGGTCTATAAATAGAGGTCCCATTTGATAGAAACCCTAGCCTCCACCTACCTTCTCTCTCTTCCTCCCTCTTTGGCCGAAATTAATAGAAGAAAATAGAAATTTCAGAATTTATATTCCTCTCCTCTCTTAATCTACCTCTAGTTCATGAGTTGAACAAAATTTCTCCACAAAATTAAAAGGTTTAATTAAGAAGAAAGGAGAAAGCCTAAGGATTAGCCTTGTTCTTCTCAAATTGCTAGCACAATTTGAGAAGGAATTGGTTAACCCTCTTGGTGGACTCGAGGCGGCCGCCGACGAAGGAGAAGGCGAAGAAGAGCACGCCACCGACTCCTACGCCATTGGATCGAGCCCCGCGGATGCGATTTCGCGGGAGGTAAAGATCCAAACCTTTTCTCTTGTGTGTTGATTAACTTAGCACTAGATCTATGTTGCATGATGTTTAATTAGGATTAATTAAGTGTAATTAGTCTAAAAAAATTAAAATTGTGCACTTCCTAACAGTGGTATCAGAGAACATGGTCGTGCTTAAGTTATTTTGGCACTTAATTAAGAGAAATTGGTTAATTAATGGATTAGTAGAGTTGATGCTATTGCTTGCTGTCTGGAAACAGCAATTTCTGTGTTGTTATGCGTTTTTCGCTATGAAATGTTCTCTGGAAATTTTTTTTGTCAACTAGAAAGTTGTAGATCTGTGGATTGTGATTCTTTTGGCGTTGGATTCACATTTTTCTGAAATTGTATGGATTTACTGTGAATAAAATGGCAACGGTGCGCAGAACCAGTTTCTGCTTGCACTGTTCTGTTTGAATGACTTAAAAGATTTATATTTTGAATATAAGTACCAGTGTTCTTTGGCTAGATTTAAAGAGGACTTGAAACTCTTTCTGGACATGTATAGGATGTTGCATGGTTCAGATTAATTCGTGGGTTTTCAAGTATGAAAAGAAAGATGTCGTCAGATCTGGTTTATTGAACAAACTGATTGTTCTAATAAACTGTACCAATTGAGAACTCTTTCTGGAAAATTGTTTGAATAGAGTTGTTTACTTTTAAGTTAGGATTCCAGGAAAATTAATTTCATAATTTTTCATGGAAGTTTGGTACCTCAATCAGGTCAAACTCTTTCGGTCGACAGTCTGTTCCAGTACAGGTCTAGTCGATTGTTAAGCTTGTAACTTGAATTTATTAAACTGAACTTAGTGGTTTTCTTTTCATGAATAGTTAGCCAATAGATTAAACAAGTTTTTCTATGTATATTGTATGTATAAAAACTGGATGGAAGGTGATCTTTCAGATCGGATGGTTGAGAAGAAAAACAGAATATCTCAAAACGGTGTTTTCGCGCACTTGTTTCAGATTTGTCTTTTTTGATTCTCTCAGATGGTTTATGATCTCTTTCTGAAATTTTGACTGGTAATTACAATCTAGACAAGGAGCTTATATAAATTATTTTATATTTTTTGGAGACCGAAAACTGTGGATTTTGTCGTGTCCCATTAGATATTTTTTTATCAAAGTATTATTTACTAATTATTCAAACTAGTTGAAAAAGTAATTAGGAGACTCCTTGTGTGATCTCCTTTCAATTTTTGATGATTGAAAAATTTTCAAAAGGAATTTAAACAAGTTTGGTTGTTTGAAATTTGAGCATTTACACACGGAAATTGCGAATGGCAAATAATACGCAAAGACACTTGAAAGTCATTAATTATAAACAAATTACACTAGTGGATAGACTTGTGATAACTTTGTTTTGTAGGAGGATGTGGGTTTAATATGGCTCATGATTCAATGCCTTGTGGTTTGTAAATTGAATGCATGTGTGATTGCGTGTAATAAGGCCTTTGGTGCCATTAATTAATTTTGATTAATTTTTGTGTAACTTGTGAGCCTTGCATGCCCCTAAGGTTAGGATGGGAGTAGAAATTTACACATGTAATTTTGTTCCTTTATTTTATATAGGATTTGGATCCATATAGAATTTAGTGGGAGGGACAAAAATTAGATTAGTTTTGCTACATGGAGATGCGGCGAAAACTAATGCAAGCGGGAGCCATACAAACCCACAACAATGCTTAAGATGCTTATTATTATGTGAATGTTTGTGGATGCTATGAATGTCATAGGATAGGTATGGGTGTATGTTTACACGACCACCAAACAAGAGTCGCATAATTATTTGTCCCATTAATTTGATTAAGTCGACCGCCCTCCTTCTCTCTATTTCCTTCACGTCGTTCGGTGCCAAATGACGCTTTCTCGCCGACGCGGGACGTCTTTTGGTTAATCCTCGAAGTCGGGGTGTAAATCGGATTTACTAAGAGCAAATAGAGAGATGTTACTTATCGATGGACCCTAATCGGATTGGACATCGGGGCGAAGTTTGTGGATGTACATGAGACATTTCACAAACCAAGAGTCATATGGTTGATATGATTGGTTGGAGAACCTACCTTATCTAGTTGTTTTGGTATTATGCCGACGCTGGCCCCATCTCAACGAAAATAGGGATCTTGGATAACCAACTACATTTGAGACATTAAATAAATGTAGTGGGAGTTTTATTTGTTATAAATAAAATATTTGCATAAACTAAATGATCTTAAATTGTTATAGATGTTTAAACTTGTTAATTTCGTTGCGATCAATCTTTGAAAAATAATAAACTCGTTTCTAAAAGTAGTTACTTGGAGAAGTAATACCGATTCCTAAGACATGATCTTAGTGAAAAGAAATTTGAGCATACTTATTCCCAAAAACTTTCCTCAACTTTCCGAACGTAGCATCGCAATGATTGATTGACTTTTAGCGAAAAGTTTTTCAATAAAGCAGATGCCTATATCCATATTTTGGAATTTCTAGACTTTTGAATTGGAGAAATTCATACGGACTAGATTTGACTCCTACGGTCTCATCCGCTTACTTAAGAAGGTGTTCTTAGAGAAAGTAGATATCGACTCAATCATTTATGATCGAGTGATAGAGTATGAGTGAACCAAGAGATTCTTATACATAAATGTTCCATTAGCTTACAAACCGAGAGGTATGAATAGCTAATTGCCAACTAGAGATGTTGAGATCTCCAATATCAAGGATTGTTAATATTGTCATGCAATCTCTTACTTATTGATGAAGGATATGATGTTACTTTTCGCACACTTGTTTGTGCAAAAAGGTAATTAGTCGAGTATTAAAGGAATATTTCGCTAAGGTATGAGTTGAAACTTCGAGACCCTCATTGGAGACCGTGTGTCGCATGAGATGTTTAATTTGCCGTTTTATGGAGGCATTTGAAAGGTAGTTCGAAATACCATGATTATGATAAATAGAAATGTTCTAATCCTTAAAGTGCTTGTCATTCAAATTATCTCGTTATCTCTAATTCACACTAGTAACTTGATACTAGTTCATATGCTCGCATTTAACGAAATGTGTTGGCAATGGAGAATAAAAGAATGTTCGAGAGAGGTAAAGTAAACTCCGTATAGGAAATGGCTTGTTCGTCTAAGCCATAACCATTAGATACGTAGAGTTATCTTTACTAAAGATTTATTTAGGAATTAGAGGTTGTATACCTTATTCCTAACATCTCAAAAACTCTTATCTTCACTTCATACTTGATGATGGATGATAATGTTTTTATAAAAGAGAAATATTGTTCTCTTATTATGGATTCGTTTATATGATTTCATGCATCTTGATTGAATTTGCTTGAAATAGATAAACAAATATTGAATGACAAATATGATACGTAAGACTTCATGTAAAGTGTTTGACTTTCGTGAGTAAAAACCGCTTAGTCATAAATAAACGAGAATCGCATCATGAGAGTCTATGTAACATAGAGCTCGTAACTCAATTCGATTACGAATCAATTGATATATGCGAATCATGTTTGTTTGATGACAAAAGCGCCTTTGACCTACGAAGATTTAAGGACAAGTGACTTGATTAGGACTCATACATGTCGATGTATATAGACCTATAATTACTTGTGGAATTGAAAGGTTGTTAAAACTTTACCGCTTGACCAACGATCATTGTAGATATTAACGTATCTATTTGATATGGTATAAGTATGAACCTTTTGACAAGTTCAAAGGAGTTCAAGAATGAAGTTGAAAGACCATTCAAGAAAAGTAAAAGTCTTACGATGGATCATGGTAAATAGTTAAGTCATATAGTTTGATATATTACCTAAAGAGTATGAAAGTCGTTTCACAACTCGCTTTATGAGGAATATTATATTAGGATAATATGTCCAAGAATGGAGGTATCGAATATTATTTGATATCATTCGATCGGCAATAAATCAAGTTGACTTATTCAACTCGTATTAGGGATTTAAGTTTGAGGACAATATTGTTTACACTGAATAAAGTTCCATCGTAGTCCGTTGAGAGAGATATCTTACGAGATTTGATCTCTAAAGTACGTTATTTCTCAAGATTTGGTATTAAGAAGTTTATTTCAAATTTATTGATTGACATGCTTAACCCAAATAGGACACTTAATGTTTTGTAGGATACCTTAAACTGACCGAAAGGTACTACTTATACGAACATGATAAGAACAAGTTAGTTGTTGCTCATCATGACGTAATCTTGGAGAATAACTCTCTCAAGAAGAAGTAGTGGGAGCAAAGTGAGCATTAAAGGAGTTTATGCGTCACCACAAGAAGTACTCTTATGGGAAACTTGTCACTCCATATATGGTGCTTAGTGGGAGTTGAGCGGAACTTCATTCACAAACAGTTGTGAAAGAAGAAAGTTCATATGCACGCTCGCTTCTAAGGAGTACTCAAACATCTCGTGTGTGGATGACGTTTGAGAAACTCGTGCGATATATAAGGATCAAGAACTTATTCTACAAGTTGTTGTAGAAATAGTTTATGAACCTCGAGCACCAATCCTACAAAAGGTCAACGATAGTGATGCCTCATCGAATGGTACATAAGCTTCACAATATCCTCGTACTTGGCATATGAGAATCCGTTGATAAATAAAGAAGTGATGGAAACACTCGATTCCACAAGTATGGTTTGAATCCATACGACCTTTAAATATAATCCATGTATAACAACAAGGTATAGACCTTGGTTGATGTTAATGAAGGAGCAATCCATCAAGAACATTTAGATCTTTGAAGGAAATATCGACATGGACGGCAAGTTGACTAAGTACAAAGCACAGCTTCGCGCTTGTAGCTATGTCTAAGTCGATGACGAGTTGACTATATACTAAGCACGGCTTATTTCTTGTAGCTATGTATAAGTCAATAAAGATCGTTCTAGCAATGGCTATATTTCGTATATATTGATATATAGAAAGTAACATCAAAACCGTCTTTTTGAATGATATGTATATGATACAAACCAAGGACTATGTTTGATGTATTGTTAGAAACATATACATACTTCATATCCATTAATAGATTGAAGTAAGTATTGTGAAAAGTGGAATAAACATTTTGACAAGGAAGTCAATGAGTTGAACTTCGTCAAAAGCATCTTGTATAAACAAGATATTCAGTGGGAGCATGATTATGTTACTTGTATTGTACAAGGTAACAAAATATTAATTGGGAGTAACATTAAGGAAATGAATATTGTCAAGATCTCATTTGAGAATGTTTTCTCAATTGAAAACTTGGGCAAGATTGCCTAAATCCTAAGAAACAAAATCTATGGAGATAGATTATGATGGATATTAGGTTTGAGCTAATATGCACATAATGACGAGGTGTTCTAGTAACACTTTATGGTGAACTTCGAGAAACGATGTCTAACCACGTCATATGGCATAAGACTTGAGTTTGACTCGGTTTATTGTAACTCAATTCAAGAAGAAGTGCATAAAACAGTTCAAGCATTCTTCTATGAGTTTCATTATGTACGCCATACTTATGCACATGCCCCAATGTGTAGTATCCAAGGAGCATGATAAACAGTTATCAAATGGATACAATTGAGACACATTTGGACAATAGTCAAAGATATCCTCGAGTATCTTGTGAGAAAGAGTGATATGGTTTTTCCATCCTTTAAGATAAAAGAAAGATCGTGTAACCTGTTACACTGATGCTAGTTTTTCGAAAGATTGATATAATCACAGTTAAGCTACATATTTTGCTTAAAGGTGGTGTTGTAAGTTTAAAAAGTGTTCTAAATGGAATATTGCAACCGTTTCCGTCACCAAAGCAAAATACATAGCAACTTGTGAAACAACGAAAAAGAATGGTTTGGATCAAGAAGTTCTCAGTCAAGCTAATATGGTTACAAGCATCTCAAACCATAGCTTAGTCTTGAAGAACCCAATATTAAAATTGGTGATCCAACTGTGATCTATGACATTATCACTTGATTTCATATGATGATGATCAAGAACATATATATAGGAGTATATATACGTATAGGGTCAAACAAAATTGGATAGGTTCGCGAACACAGCGAACACTCTGACATAACCTCTACCTTAAGCAGTATACGAGATGCAGTTGTGCATCCATACGTGATGGACGTATGAGTAATTTGCTTTAAGCGTATTATTTCTTTTGAGATTCGAGACATGTATATATATGGATATATGACATCGGTCTAAATTCTTCACTGGCTAGAAGTCACTACTGATTGACTCTAGGCCAAGTGGGAGATTGTTGGAGTTATGTCCTAGAAGTCAATAATTTAATGACTTAAATATTAGTTTATGTTATTGATGATATTTAATCATTTGTTCCTAGAATTTATTACTGACAGATTATCTAGGTTGATGATCTAAATTGTAGATCTCTGTGGATCATTCATTAGAATGACAGTGATAAATCTAAATCGTCCGTAACCTTGATAATTAACAAGGAACATTAATTATCATAAAAGATTAGTATGCAAGTTAAGTGATGATTAAGTTCTACAAATCATAGGTAAGGTGTTACCAACTTAATTGCATATGTGTATGTTATTAGAACATAGTACAGGACATGACCCAATGAAATAAACATATGGATTGTGTTATGTGTCATTGTTTATTTCATTTGAGTTTGATTCTAAGTTTGAGATGGTTCAACTTTTCCACATGAGGATAGGTTCAATAAATATCGTCTACCGTTGATTCCTGATAAGGGCTGCTATACGGACTTTATTTCTGTTCTCTTGAATTGTGCGGGAAAAAGTTGTTCGTCAAGAAAACCGTATGTCCCTCATTAATTCACTTAGTGAGTGATGATATCTGTTTGGGCCCCTTGATGGAGTTGGATCGTATGCGCGCAACTAGGCGATTAACTCTAGATCAAGAAACTTATAATCTGCAAGAATGACACATTCCTATCTTGGATTATACGATGATATCATGTGACATAAGAATCGGACAAGGAAATACTTTTATTTCTTATGCAGGATTAATATATTGTATCAGTACACTATTTATGCGAATTGGGAATCATAACGTGTTGCTAGATACCGCTTATGATTATTAGAATTAAATAGCGATTTAATTCCATGGCCAACGTAGCATAAATCCTCAAAGGGTCACAAAAATAGAATTTTAAACATACAGTGCAGTATTTATTTATTCGCAACAGTGTATTGCGAAAATATGATAAGTTGATTAATTAATTATATGCCGTTGCGAACCGTTATAATTAATTAAGTCAAATGGATCATATAGAAATAAATTATTGCATTTGCTAATCCTAAATTAATTATTAATAAGTTAATAATTAATTATGTTCAACACATTTTATTTTATTTGAGCTATTTGGGCCTTTATTTAATTAGTTAAATAATAGCCCGATTCGAGGTTGATTTAAGAGAGCAATTAAAGGATTAATTTAATGGGCCAATGTAACTTGACATAGCCCATTAAAACCCAACCTTGAGGCCGGCCTAGGAGGGGCATATTTGTCCATGTGAAATTTGTGGGAGTGCTAGGTCAAGAGGTCTATAAATAGAGGTCCCATTTGATGGAAACCCTAGCTTCCACCTACCTTCTCTCTCTTCCTCCCTCTTTGGCCGAAATTAATAGAAGAAAATAGAAATTTCAGAATTTCTATTCCTCTCCTCTCTTAATCTACCTCTAGTTCATGAGTTGAACAAAATTTCTCCACAAAATTAAAAGGTTTAATTAAGAAGAAAGGAGAAAGTCTAAGGATTAGTCTTGTTCTTCTCAATTGCTAGCACAATTTGAGAAGGAATTGGTTAACCTTTTGGTGGAATCGATGCGGCCGCCAACGAAGGAGAAGGCGAAGGAGAGCACGCCACCGACTCCTACGCCATTGGATCGAGCCCCGCGGATGCGATTTCGCGGGAGGTAAAGATCCAAAGCTTTTCTCTTGTGTGTTGATTAACTTAGCACTAGATCTATGTTGCATGATGTTTAATTAGGATTAATTTAGTGTAATTAGTCTAAAAAAATTAAAATTGTGCACTTCCTAACACTTATTGAGAATAACATTCTCTAAGACTACGTAATGATGAGCAACAACTATTTTGTTCTTATCATGTTCGTAGAAGTAGTACCTTTCGGTTAGTATAAGATATCCTACAAACTATCAATTGTCCAATTTGGGTCCAAACTTATCAATCAACAAATCTTGAAATAAGCTTCATAACACAAAATCTTGAGAAACAATATAATTAGAGATCAAATCTCGTAAGATATTTTTCTCAACGGATTTTGATGGAACTTTTATTCAGTGTAAACAATATTGTCCTCAAACACAAATCCCTAATACGAGTCGAATAAGTTAATCCGATTTATTACCGATCGAACTATATCAAACAATGTTCGATACCTCCATTCTTGGACATATTATTCCAATATAATGTTACTCATGAAGCGAGTTGTGAAACAACTTTCATACTCTTTAGGTAATATATCAAATCATATGACTTAATTATTTACCATTATCTATCGTAAGACTTTTACTTTTCTTGAATGGTCTTTCAACTTCACTCTTGAACACCTTTGAACTTGTCAAAAGTTTCATATTTATACCATATCAAATAGATATGTTAATATCTACAATGATCGTTGGTCAAGTAGTAAAGTATTAACAACTTTTCATAACACAAGTGCTTATAGGTCTATATACATCGACATGTTTAAATCCTGATCAAGTCACTTGTCCTTAAACCTTCGTAGGTCTAAGATGCTTTTGTCATCAAACAAACATGATTTGCATATAATAATTGATTCGCAATCGAATTGAGTTAAGAGCTCTACTTTACGTAGACTCTTATAATGTGAATTTTTTTTTATATATGACTAAACAGTCATTACTCACGAAAGTCAAATATTTTACGTGAAGTCTTACGCATCCTATTTGTCATTCAACACTTGTTTATCTATTTCAAGCAAATTCAATCAAGATGAATGAAATCATATAAACAAATTCATAATAAGAGAACAATATTTATCTTTTACAAAATATTATCATCCATCATCAAGTATGAAGTGGAGATAAGGATTTTTGAAATGTTAGGAACAAGGTATACAACCTCTAATTTCTAAACAAACTAAAGATAACTCTACGTATTCAATGGTAGTGGCTTAGATGAACAAGCCATTTCCAAAACAGAATTTACTTTATTTATTCTGAACTTTCTCTTATTCTTCATTGCCTACACATTTCGTCAAATGCGAGCACACGAACTAATACCTAATTACTAGTGTGAATTAGAGATAGCAAGATAATTTGAATGACAAGCACCTTAAGGATTAGAACATTTCTATTTATCATAATCATGGTATTTTAGACAACCTTTCAAATGCCTCCATAAAACGGCAAATGAAACATCTCATGCGACACACGGACTCAAATGAGGGTCTCGAAGTCTCAACTCATACCTTAGCGAAGTATTCATTTAATACTCGCCTAATTACCTTTTTGCACAAACAAGTGTGCGAAAAGTAACATCATATCATTCAGTACTAAGTAAGAGATTGCATGATAATCATATGGATCCTATCCTATATAATTAAAGGAACAAAATTACATGTGAAAATATCCCTAATTCCCTTCTAGCCTTAGGGGCATGCAAGCCTCACTTGTTACATTAAGAAATTAATCATGATTAATTAATTAACCATGGCACCAAAGGCCTTACATACAATCAATCACATGCATTCACAAAATTATAACACACAAGGCATTGGTGTCTTGAGCCATACTAAACCCACGATCCTTCCTACAAAACAAAGTTAGCACATCATATGTAATTTGTTTATTAATTAACAATAATGAATTAGAGTCTTTGCACATTGCTTGTAGTTCGGGTCTTTCCGCATAAAAGTTTAACTTTTGAACAACTAATTTGCTTAAACCATTTGACAAGTCATTTCAACATTTGAAGACAGAAAGGAGGAATCTTAAGGAGTGTTCTAATTAACTTATTCAACCAATTTGATTAATTAGAAAAATATTTTAACTATTTAAAATATTAAATAGGACCCGATAAAATTCAAAATTCTTCGGTCTCCAAAAATTATGAAATAAATCATGCATACTCTCTATCATGAGTGTAACTACCTGTCAAAATTTCAGAGAGAGATCATTTACCATCAGAGAGAAACAAAAATAATAAATCCTCAGATTGTGCACGAAATACGGTTATCGGATTTTTTGTTTTTGTCCAACTCTTTTGGTCTGTAGGTTCGTCTTCCAAAATGTTTTCATGCAAATACTTTACAAAAGAAATATACTATATATTATTGGCTACCAATCCATAAAAAGAAAACCAACAAGTTCTATTTAAAATCATCAAGATAAATAGAATATAAGCTACTTGCCCTGTTCTGAAACAGACTGACGACAAAAATGTTTTGACCCAGTTGAGGCATCAAACCTTTATGAAAAATCTTGAAACTAATTTTTACAGATTTCTAACTTCAAGTAAAACATCTCTATTCAAACACTTTTTCATAAAGTTTTCTCAATAAGTACAATTTATCAAGCAATCAGTTTGTTGGAAAACCAGATCTGACAACCGATTCACTTCTCATGACTTGAACGCCCACATAAAATCCAAAGCATGTAACAAATTTTACATGTCCAGAAAGATCATCAAGTTTACAAGATTTCTAGCCAAGAAAAACAAGTAGATATTTTCGAATAATAATTCCTACAAGCCATAAACACAGAACTGTGCAGACAGAAACTGATTCCGCGCACCTTTACCGTCTAATTCACTAAAAATTCGTAACTGCTTACAAAAAGGTGAAAACAGTGGCAAATGGACCACATCTCATAGATCTATAACCTCCATCCAAAAAGAAAATTTTTCTGCAAGCTTTTCCCATCGAAAAATCCGAAACAATCACGAAATCAGAACAGAAATTCAGACAGCAAGCAAGTGCATCACTAATCCATGTGTTAATTAATATTTTCTCACTAAATTATGTGTTCAAATGCTTAAGCACGACCTGTCTCTGATACCACTGTTAGAAAGAGCTCAATTTTTAATTTTTTTACTAATTAACTTAATTAAACATCAAGCAATCACAAATCTAGTGCTACAAGCCATCCAAACACATCACATGAGAAAAGGGAAGGCGTTTTTTTTTTACCTCTTCTAGTATGGTAACTAGAAGGCCCGATCCAACTCTTTAGAAATCGGTGGCGTGCCTTCTCCACCACCACCACGTAGCCGCCTGCTGCCTCGAGTCCACCAAGGAGTTAACCATTCTCTTAATTCCTATGCTAGTAAGAACAAGAGAGGACCAATCCCTTTTGCTATTCTTCTTCCAATCAACACTTAATTAGTGGAATAGCTATTCTCGACACATGAGAGCTTGAAAGAGAGTCCATGAATGGAGAAAATAATTTTTCTCCATTAATGGAGGTGGCGGCCATGGAGGGAGAAGAGGGAGAGAGAGGAGGAAGAAAGGAGGCTAGGGTTTCTCTCTCCAAATGGTCCCTTTTTATAGCCAACCACTCCTCATGACAAGTTGCAACTATTTACAGCCTTGTCACTAGCCCTAGATGAAATTTTAATGGGCCCAAGAGCCCATTTTATCATGTGTTAAATGGTCCATTAATTCATTAATTAATGATCCATATAATTGCTCTATTGTTGGACCTTTAGTTCACCAATTAAATAAAGGCCAGTTAGCTCAATTTAATTCCATTAATTAAATTATGTTGAACGAAATTAATTATCAACTATTTGATAATTATTTTGGGATTAGTAAATGTATTAATTTATTTCTATATGATCTCTTTGACATAATTAATTATAACGGTTCGCAACGGTATATAATTAATTAATCAACTTATCATATTTTTGCAATACTCACTGCTGCGAATAAATAAATAATGCACTGTATGGTCAAGTCCTATTTGTATTACCCTTTGAGGATTTATGCTATGTTGGCCATGAAATTAAATCGCTATTTAATTCCAATAATCATAAGCGGTATCTAGCAACACGTTATGATTCCCAATTCGCATAAATAATGTACTGCTACAATATCTCAATCATGCATAAGAAATAAAAGTATTTCCTTGTCTGATTCTTATGCCACATGATATCATCGTATAATCCAAGATAGGAATGTGTCATTCTTGCAGATTATATGTTTCTTGATCTAGAGTTGATTGTACAAGTTGGCCAAACAATCCAACTCTATCAAGGGGCCCAAACAGATATCATCCCTCACTAGGTATACTAATGAGGGACATACGGTTTTCTTGATGAACAACTTTTTCCCGCACAATTCAAGAGAACATAAATAAAGTCCGTATAGCAGCCTTTATCAAGAATCAACATTAGACGATATTTGTAGAACCTATCCTCATGTGGAAAAGCTAAACATCTCAAACTTAAAATCAAACTCATATGAAATAAACAATGACACATAACACAATCCATATGTTTATTTCGTTGGGTCATGTCCTGTACTATGTTCTAATAACATACACATATGCAATTAAGTTGGTAACTCCTTACCTATAATTTGTAGAACTTAATCATCACTTAACTTGCATACTAATCTTTTATGATAATTAATATTCCTTGTTAATTATCAAGATTACAGACGATTTAGATATTACTGTCATTCTAATGAATGATCCACAGAGATCTACAATTTAGATCCTCAACCTGAATGATCTATCAGTAATAAACTCTAGGAACAAATGATCAAATATCATCAATAACATAAACTAAGAAATTAAGTCATTAAATATTGACTTCTAGGACACAACTCCAACATCTGGTTCATGAATGATAGTTTTATAGATAACTTCAGAGGAAGAAGTACTCATTGAAAAATAAATTTCACGTGAAACTTTTGCAGAGGGAAGCAGACCATCAGAATACTTTTTAAGTCTTTATCAGAGCACGTCTATACTTTTGCAGAAGGAAGCAGACCATCAGAATACTTTTTCAGTCTTTATCAAAGCACGCATGTCCTTTTGTCGATGGCAAAAGGCCATAAAAAAAACTTTTTCAGTCTTTATCAGAGCACGCTTGTCCTTTTGCATTCGACAGCAGGCCATTGTTATATTTTTCCAAATTGACTACCTTAGTGATTTGTCAATTTTGTTGCGATGAAATGCTTTGTAAAAAAATTTTGAAACTTTGTGATGCCAAAATAGGAGTGGAAGTGAGAATTGTCTCATTTTTGGGGAATTTTTTGAAATTTTCTTGTCGGTTTTTTAGCGCCCAACTTTTGATACCCAGCGCAGTTTTTTAGTTTTAAAATAATTATCTTGGTGTTTTGTCAATTTTGTTGCGATCAAACGCTTCGTCAAATAATTTTGAAACTTTGTGATGTGAAACTAGGAGTGCAGTGAGCATTGTCTCATTTTTGGGAAATTTTTTTAAATTTCCTTATCAGTTTTCTAGCACCCAACTTTTGGTATCCAGCATAGTTTTTTCGTTTCAAAATGACTATCTTGGTGTTTTGTCAATTTTGTTGTGATCAAACGCTTCATCAAAAATTTTTTGAAACTTTGTGATGTGAAAATAGGAGTGGCAGTGATCATTGTCTCATTTTTGGGGATTTTTTTTAAAATTTCCTTGTCGGTTTTCTAGCACCCAACTTTTGGTACCTAGTGCAGTTTTTTCGTTTCAAAATGATTATCTTGTTGTTTTGTCAATTTTTTTGCGATCAAATGCTTTGTCAAAATATTTTAAAACTTTGTGATATGAAAATAGGTGTGACAGTGAGCATTGTCTCATTTTTAGAGAATTTTTTTAAATTTTTCTGTCGGTTTTCTAGCACCCAACTTTTGGTACCCAGAGCAGTTTTTTCGTTTCAAAATGATTATCTTGGTGTTTTGTCAATTTGTTGCGATGAAACGCTTCGTCAAAAAATTTTGAAACTTTGAGATGTGAAAATAGGGGTGGCAGTGAGTATTGTCTCATTTTTGGGAAATTTTTTGAAATTTCCTTGTTAGTTTTCTAGCGCCCAACATTCCTAATGCATTGCACTATTTTTTGTGTCGTAATGCATTGCATTATTTTTTGTGTCCTAATGCGTTGCATTATTATTTGATACAAGCAAATAAAGATTTAAAAAAAAATGAATCCATAAACTACTAGTCTATAAAAATAGAACATAATAAAATTACAAGTTCATAAACTACAAGTCCATAAAATCTATGGTGACAATTATAGTTCTATGATTCTTTTTTAGGAACAAATAAGGCTCAAATGATTATTACATTGAGGTTATTATGAATTGCATTCCAGGAATGAAATCTATGGTGACAATTATAGTTCTTTGATTCTTTTTCAGGAACAAATAATGCTCAAATGATTGCATTCAAGAACAAGCTCTTTCAGCACTTAAAGGTTTAAATCTTATTTTTATATTTTCTTTATTTTACATAACATAGAGTGATCGACTTTTGACTCTTGACAGAACTGGCCTCTTTGCTGTACTTTGTTTACCATTGTATAATATAATTTTAATCAAGTCACAGAAAGTTCAAATAGAGCATAAGATAAACAAGAGTTTGAATAACTCCATAAGGGAGGCTTCTTGCAAAAACAGATAACCTATCTCCATAAAAAATAAATAAAAAAAGATTGCAATTAAAATTAGTTTTACTTGATCTCGATTTTAAAATTGTGAAGGAAATAAGGTAGGAAATTCATGCACTGAATCAGCGACGTGAACTGGTAAGATTATTTAACTTCTACTTTTCACATTTATTCTTGATGGTTAACTTAATTTGAATTCAAAGTAAAAAAAACGACACCATGTTTATTTTTCTGTTGTTTCTGCACGCTATGAGCAACACATGAAGCACACATTTATATCATGTAGGTGTATCAAACACTCTCTTTGAATAAATTCTAGACTACCACAAAATATGCCTTTAGCACCGCCCCTTTTGAACCGTTTTTTTAAATAAATGGTGCAAACAAAATTGAGTGGCATAATGGATATTATATTAAAATATTTTACACCGGTTGTTTTAAATTAAAAGGATTAAAAATAAAAATAAAACAAAATATTAATCTATTTGAACCGGGTTTAATAAAAAATCGGTGCGAATCTTTTTGAAGATTAGCACCTGTTGTTAAATAAAAACCGGTGCGCAACCAATCTACACCGGTTATTATTTAATAACCGGATCTAATCTTCAAAAAGATTTGCACCGGTTTTTTATTAAACCCGGTTCAAATGGATTAAAATTCCTTTTTTTATAAATGACGGCATAAAACCGGTGCGTCTCTATCATTAAGTCCCTTTTTTTTCTTTCTTCTCTCCGTTCCCTCATTCGCTAAAGTTCATATGTTGTTCTCCGCCAAACCCTAGCCGCTCCCTCTCCAGCTCTGCCGAGCACCTTACTCTTCTTCTCAACAATTCTTAGCCCCCAGCCAGTCGCACCCGCACCCGACCCCGCCAGACCTGAGCTTCTCCTCTAAACTCGAACTCCTCATCCTTTCCTATACTAAACCCTAACCTCTCTCCTCCGACATCACCCCCCCCCCTCCGGCACCTCTCTTCCTCCGACGTCGCACCTCCGTATTGGACCGAGCTCCTACTTTCTTCCTTTGTCGCATCTCTGCAGTAATCAGCCTAATCGACTACAAAACTGCATTCCTCATATGGAAATTCGACAAATTTTATTTTATTGCATGCATAGAGGTATGAATATAAGACTTAGATTTTACATACACTGCCAGTAGAGTCTCAAATAATTCTAGTTCTGTAGAACTGAACCCTGATTTCACATTTAGGCAATATGCTGGTTAACCATACTGCTTCACTTTTACAATTGAGGTTGAATTGAAATAGAGGTATACAGCTTGACAATGGTGTCAATGAACTACGTTTATATTATATATTAACCAATAGTTGCATTATAACTTCAATCTGAGAGCATTTTTTTCTTTCGTCAAAAGCATGGAGATTTGATAGATGCACTACCATCAGGCTTGATACAAATTCTCTCTGTTAAAATTAGTTTAAGAAAACAACAAGAAAAAAAGTAAATTGCACAATGGTAACACCTGTTGGTTAATCTGTAGAACTGGATTTGTACATTATGATTTCTTTTGGGAAAGAAAAATGAAACAAAATTATGGCATCGTATTGTGTTTCTTATGGATTATATATAATGATTTAGAGTTTAGACTTTATGACAGCATCCTACACCTAATTCCTATATATACAATTTGCAACATGTAGGCTATCACATAGAAGGAATTCATTGATTGGTATTACTAGATGTACTGCCATCAGGTATACTTTAATCTAAAATTTCCTTTCATCTCACCAAACATGCTCATAAATCCACTATCAAATCAGCTTCAAATGATGATTTAAACCACTGATCTTGATCTAATTTAGGTGCCAAAATTTGCCTCCTGACAGTTTCATTTTTTCAGGGTTTTGTCTTGCATAAGATCAAGAGGGTGAAATTTCTTATTGAACTTTCTATTGCTCGTCTGCTGATTTCTTCCATGTTAATAATCTTGTAGGCATGGAGGCACGTAATGAGGTAACTTTGTGCGCTCTTGTGGAACTCAAATAATTATCATGATGCTCTCTTCTGGTAATTATAATTCTCAAACTTTTAGTTAGTCAACATCTTACATTGTATTTATTCTCTGGTAGTCCTAAGTTCATTCCCTGGTAGTAACTTTTGTAGGTGGCTACTCTGCCAAATGGAGGATATGCTAGCTAGCCTGGATGCACGATGGTGGTAAGGTAATCAACTAACAACTTCATGTTATTACACTTCTTTTATTCTATAAAACTTTATTTATGTTATTGCTTTAGATTGGCATATTGGATGCAACAAATAGCACTAGAAAGAGGAGAAGGCATTTTACTTAATCCAATTATAATTGTAGAGATAGAAGAACTTACAGAAAAATAAGGCCTAATTAGAGAAATAAGAGGGCAGCCTATTGAAGCAGACAGAAGAAGGCAGCCTATTGAAGTTGATAGAAGAGGTTAAGTAGGGTCCTATTACATTTATCTTTTGCTTTGTAATTTGTTCGTATTTTTTTCGTTTAATTGTATGTTGATGAAGTTTGAGCAGACAGGAAGTAGATGGGTAATTTAATGTGTTACTTTGTTACTTTAATTTTGTATTTGTTCGTTATGTTTGCATGTATTACTTTTTTTATTTTGTGTAATGTGTTAATTACATATCTGAAATATGTGTATATATTATATATTATTTATGGCTGACAATAATGGACGAGCCACAGAAAAGGACGAAATGTTTATTAAAAAAAAAACTAAACACAGCACCGGTTTTGACTAAAACAGGTGCTAAATGGGTGCCAAAATTTGAACAGGTTTTTACTTCAAACCGGTGCGAAAGGTTCCCATTTGAACCTGTTATGATGTAATAGCCGGTGCTAAATGGCTTCATGTGCATCTGTTTTTTGTCCAAAACCGGTGTTGAGATCCTCATTTGCACCCCCTAATTTGCACCGGTTCTCTACTCTATTTGCACCCCCCTCCATACGCACCGGATAGAAAACTGGAGCTAATCTATTTTAAGAACCGGAGCTAAAGACCGGTTCTCTACTCTATTTTGAAAACTGGTACCTTTTTTCTCTTGTAAAGATAAGTGTACAACTCTATATCAACGTACGTAGAATCACTAAGTTTTTTATTGTTTTTTTTTTTTTTTTTTGTACTTTCAAAGTTTTACAGCTGCAATGTTTTGCCTGACCTTTATCTTAAATCTCATAGTCCACACTTTTTTTCTGCTCTTGAAAATTTATATTTCTATTCCTAACATAGGAAAACAACTATGGAAATTTGTAACAGGACTTCCATTTTGAGAAAAATCGTAAATATTGCATTTCACTGAAATGATTAGGAAGTTGATTTCTTCCAATCAGTATCCTTGCTGGCCAGGGCCTCTTCATCATTATTCTTTGTTATGGTGAAAAAAAAAAGAGAAGAGAATGATGACAAATGGTGCAGGTCAACTTTAGTTGTAAAGGTAAGGTCTATTTGTACATCTCAAATTAGATCTACTGTAATTTGGATTTACGTTTTTTGAGGGTTTTGACTTATTATTATTATTTTTTATCTTATCATCTCATAAGATTTTGGCACTATGCATAGAATTTCAATAAAGACAGTGCCTCACAATTATTTCTTATGGAAGTATTCTCTTTGTTTTCTTACTTATTTTTTTCAATAATTTGATGGTTGTTAACGGGGGGATAAGCTTCATGTTTAAAATCAAAATAAAGAGGGTTTGACAAATTATCTGAAGTTTCTAAAATTTATTTTTGATAAAGATTTAGGCTATGTTTGGTAGCAACTTAAATCATTTAGTAAGTTAAGAATTTGTAACTACTTAAGTCATCCTACTCCACTAAAATTAAGTTGCGTTTGGTATAAAAATTAAGAATTTGTAAATCATAAGATAGTCATATATGTTTAGCGTATGTAGTCCTTAGATGGAAAAAGACTAAAATGCCCCACTACGGGAAAAAGGACCTTCTGTAACGGCACTTCTGTAACGGTTTTTGAAATAACCGTTACAGAATAGTGAGGCATAAGGCGGGAAAATTGACGCCACAAATCTGTAACGGTTATTATTAAAAAACCGTAATAACATTTCCGTCATGATGAGGGAAAAAAATGCGTTAACCTTCTGTAACGGTTGTTGGACAATAACCGTTACAAATTTCTTATATTCTGTAACGGTTATTATCCAACAACCGTTACAGAAAAGAAAAAAAAATATATAAATAATAACAATATTCTGCAACGGTTATAAGAAAATAACCGTTACAGTAGCTTCTAAATCTGTAACGGTTATTAGGAAATAACCGTTACAGAATGTTAACGTATTTTTTTTATTTTTTAATGATTCTGTAATGGTTATTGGTTAATAACCGTTACAGAAAGGTTCTGTATTTAGGTCTTCCTTCCCCATTGATATCCCAACAAACTCACAGGCGCCGCATAACTCTTTTCTGATCTTTTCATTTATTGCGATTGTGGTGTCCACTCCACTCCCAAAAAAATAGCCAAAAATTTCTAAAAATTCTGAAAAAATAATAATTAGAAAGAGAATAAGAAGGAGAGCAGATTTAAGGTACAAAAAAGATATTTGAACCGTATTTTTTATTTTTACATTTTTTTCTTATTTATTTCGGTTTTTTCATTAATTTATGGTTATTTTATGTTTTTTTAAATATTTTAAGATCTCATTGAATAGGAGAAGTTCTTACATCGGCGGGATAAGTCGCACGATTCAACGGATCGAAAGTCACACGATTGAAGGTATATTTTCATAAACTCCTCTCTTTTTAAATTATTTGCATTTCGTTAAGAATTTGCATATATAGGCATGAATTTCGTATTGTCATATAGGACCCAAATACCGGAACACAAATGAATTTAGGTCATTGCCCGTCCGAGATTAATCCATTAGGGATTAATCTCGGATAGTACTCCCGGTCGGGAGTACTGCTCTTTGGATACGATCTGTCTCATTTAGGACAACGAGTTGTACGTTAGATGCAATGTGTTGTCTGAGAAAAATTCGGCGGCATTTCCCCTTATGTTCCCACGGATACGTACGCACGAGCAATCGTGTGTTGGCGTATTCAGGGAACATAAGGGGAAATGCTGTCGAATTTTTCTCAGACAACACATTGCATCTAATGTACGCTCGCTAATGAGACAGAATATCCAAAGAGCGGGCTAGGATGGTGACCGGCCCGAAAACCTAATATGACAAATTGGCCCGAAACCCTAATAATTTGCATAAATTTTATTGTTCAGATGGATCGGACGTGGATGTACTCAAGTAATCGATTCTCGTCTACATTTTTGAGAGGACTTGAAGAATTTATGGTTTGTGCTAAAGAGGATTTGAAAATGAAGGAAGATGATAAAATGTATTGTCCTTGTCGTGCTTGTCAGAATTTGTTGAAGTGGTCTAATTTTGAAGAAGTGAAAGCTCATTTGATTATAAATGGATTTCAACCGGATTATAGTCAGTGGACACTCCATGGAGAGAATGCAGGAGATTTTTGTAGAACTAGTACTAGCACAAATGTATTGGATTATGTGTATGAGGAAGAAAATGTATCATTGGATGATGAAATTGATGATGTGAATGTATTTGTTGATGAAAATGTAGATGATGATAGAAATGTAGATAATTCGGAATTGAATGCTGATTTAGATGAAATTGTGAACAATGTGGATGAAAATTTTGTTGATAATGTTGAAATTTTTGGTATGTTACGTGAAGAAGATAAGATAGCTTTATATCCTGGTTGTGAACTGTCAAAACTTAATGCTGTTTTCAAACTGTTCAATCTTAAAGCCAAAAATGGATGGAGTGATACCAGTTTCACATCTTTGCTCAAACTATTGCATAAAGAATTTCTTCCAAAAGATAACCAGTTGCCGGATTCAATTTATAAGGCTAAAAAGATGTTGTGTCCTTTGAAAATTGGAGTTGAGAGAATTCATGCATGTCCAAATGACTGTATATTATTCCGAAATGAGTACAGAGATTTGTATAAATGTCCAAAGTGTAATGCGTCACGGTATAGACCGAGAGACGATCAGATTGATGAAGATAGTAAGGGACCAGTTGCGAAGGTGTTGTTTTATCTCCCAATAATACCAAGATTTCAGCGGCTTTTTTCTAATGCAAAAGATGCCAAATTATTAAGATGGCACGCAGATTGTAGGAAAAAAGGTGATGGCATGCTCAGACATCCAGCAGACTCTCCGGATTGGATGAATATAGACAGGGAATTTGAAAATTTCGGCAGTGAATCTAGAAATTTGAGATTGGGTTTATGCACGGATGGGATGAATCCTTATGGCAACATGAGTAGCCGTCAGACTACGTGGCCGGTCTTATTGTGTATTTACAACCTTCATCCATGGTTATGCATGAAAAGGAGATACATGATGATGCCCTTATTGATTTCAGGTCCTAAACAACCAGGTAATGACATTGATGTGTATTTGGCTCCATTAATAGATGACCTTGGTGAATTGTGGCGTAAGGGAGTGACAATATTTGATGCACACTCTAGAACTGAGTTCAACCTCCGTGCCATGATATTTTGCACAATCAATGATTTTCCTGCATATGGTAATCTCTCTGGGTATAGGAATAAAGGAGCGAAAGCTTGTCCTATTTGCATGGAAGACACTCATTCTATTTACTTGAAAAATTGTAGAAAAAATGTTTACTTGGGACACCGGAGGTTTCTTAAGAACCGCAATCACCCTTACCGGCGAGACAAGGAAAGGTTTGATGGTAATGTGGAAAAAGACAAGGCCCCAATACCGCTATCCGGTTTAGGAGTGTATCGACAGGTTAAGGACATAAATGTAAAATTTGGTAAGAAATTTGCAAATGAGATTCCGAAGGGGATATGGAAGAAGAAGTCTATATTTTGGGATCTTGAATATTGGCAGAGTTTGGAGATTAGGCATTGCTTAGATGCGATGCACATAATCAAGAACATATGTGAAGCTTTGATTGGTTGCATGTTGGAAATTCAAGGAAAAACTAAATATGGCGTGAATGCGAGGAAGGACATGGTTCAAATGGGGATCCGGAAAGATCTAGCGGCACAAGATAAGGGTAAAAGTCGAGCTTGGCTACCTGCAGCACAATTCAATTTGTCAAAGGAAGAGAAAAAAAGCTTGTTGGGATGCCTGAAATCTATTAAGGTTCCTTCCGGTTATTGCTCGAATATATCAAGAAAGGTTTGTGTTAAGGACAACAAATTACTTGGTATGAAGTCACATGATTATCACGTCTTGCTGACTCAGTTACTTCCGGTTGCAATTCGAGGAATTCTTAAGGAAGAAGTGAGGAAAACCATCACTAAGTTATGTTTTTTCTTTAATTCCATTTGCTCTAAGGTGATTGATCCGAATAGTTTGGACAAGTTACAGGAAGGTGTTGTACTGACCCTTTGTGAGCTTGAGATGTACTTTCCGCGTTCGTTTTTTGACTCAATGGTGCATTTGACCATTCATTTGGTTAGGGAGATAAAAATGTGTGGTCCTGTATTTTTACGGTACATGTATCCTTTTGAAAGAGCAATGGGTCAATTGAAGGGGCTCGTTCGTAGCCGATCTAAGCCTGAAGGAAGCATAGTGGAAGGATATGTTGCGGAGGAGGTTATTGAGTACTACACCGATTATTTGGAAGATGTACAACCGATCGGTCTTCCAAAGTCTCGACACGAGGGTAGACTTGAAGGAAAAGGTACAATTGGAGCTAGTACTTATATACCGGATCTTGAAATGAGAACAAAAGCACATATGAAAGTTCTCCAACACCTTGCTGTTGTGGCGCCTTACATCAACGAACATCTGGGAGAATTACATAAACAATACCGTTCTTACACTGAAAACTTGATTAACATAGAACATGAAATAAAATTTGTCCAATGGCTTCAAAAAATAATAGAGTCCCAGTTGAAAGAAGGGATAGAGATCGATGAAACCGTGAAATGGTTATCAAGACGTCCTGATGCGGTGGTCGAGACGTACCAAGGGTATGACTTGAATGGATTTACCTGGTACACAAAGAAACAGGATGGTAAGAGTGCTGTGCAAAATAGTGGAGTCACAGTTGTAGCTGTATCTAGTGATAATGGAAGTTCAGCCACTTATTACGGGTGGATTGAGGAGATTTGGGAACTACATTATCTTAAATTCAAGATACCCTTATTTAAGTGTGCATGGATCGACAACGGTCACGGTGGAGTAAAAAAAGACAAAATGGGGTTCATAACTGTTGACTTCAATAAAAGGGCTTATCGAGATGACCCTTTTATACTTGCAAATAAGCAAGCAATGCAAGTTTTCTACATTCAAGATCCGGCGGATAAGAAAAGGCATGTTGTACTTCCAGGTAAATGTTCACTTAAAACAGAATAAATGTTCAAGTAAAGCAATATAAATGTTCACATTATTAAGTACATATTTCACTTCATTAAGTACAAAATGTTAACTTAAAACATTATAAATGTTCATGTAAAGCAACATAAATGTTCATTTCATTACATATAAATGTTCATGTAAAGCAACATAAAAGTTCATTTCATTAAGTACAAATGTTCACTTCATTAAGTACAAATGTTAACTTAAAAATGTTAACTTTCAGGAAAGAGGCGTATTGTCGGTGTTGGAGATGTCGTGGACGAAGAAGCATACGACCACTTTGAGGAAATACCTCCATTTTCCACTGGTATCGACGATACATCACAGCCAGTATCGATTAATTACCGGCGTACAGATAACACCGAAGGCGTGTGGGTCGATACGCGAGTAAAAAAAAAAGAAAGCAACTACATAATCACATGTGCGTTAAAATCTAATTTAATTTTAACATAATCACAAATATATATTTATAAACATTTCTAATATTAATATTTACATTTTATTTATTTTTGCAGGTTGTCCGTCAATTTTTCATTTTTTTGATTTTATTTAGTTTTATTTTATTTTTATTTAAATTTCAAATTGTAATTTTATTTTGTTGAAAAGAAAAATTAGAAGAACAGAAAATTAAATTAGTTATCGATTTTATTTTAATTTCAGTTCATTTTGATTTAATAATTTATTTAGTTTCAGTTTATTTTGGAAAAAAATTAAAATAACAGAAAATTAAATAGACCTTCTGTAACGGTTATTAGATATTAACCGTTACAGATTAGAAAGCTTCTGTAACGGTTAATATGTAATAACCGTTACAGATTAGACCTTCTGTAACGGTTATTAGATATTAACCGTTACAGATTAGAAAGCTTCTGCAACGGTTAATATCTAATAACCGTTACAGAAGGTCTAATTTCTTTTTTTTTTTTGGAGAAACGCTGATTAATTTCGAATTTAAGTACCGGCCCCCTCTCCCTCTCGCTCTCTCTCACTCTCCCTCTCTCAAAACCTAGCCGCTTCCTCTCTCTCTCTCTCTCGACGGTGCGGTGCTCTCTCTATCTCGACGGCGACAGCGGCTCTCTCTCTCTCTCTCAAAGGTACTCTCCCTCTCCCTCTCGCTCTCTTGCTCTCTCTCACTGCCTCTCTCTCTCCCCTCTCCCGGCCTCTCCCTCACTCTCTCTCACTCTCACTCTCCATTTCTCTTTCTCTCTCTCACTGCCTCTAACTCACACTGTTTCTCACTGTCCACAGCCCCGACCTCACTCTCTCTCAACAGCCCCGACCTCTCGCGACAGTCGACGGCGACAGCCCCTCTCTCGACAGCCGACACGTCCTCTCTCTCGACCGGTAAGTACTCTCTCTCGATTTCAATTTATGTGAGGGGTTCTTTTGTAAAATTCTAGGGGTTTTTGTGTAAAATTCCAAGGGCTGTTTTATAAATTTTATGGGCTGTTTTATAAATTGTAGGGGCTGTTCTATAAAATTTAGGGACTGTTTTATAAATTTCCATGCATGTGTGTGTTGAATCGATTGAATTGGCATGAAATTGATTAGAATTAATTAGTTTATTGAATTGCCAATAGATGGAGAATGATAAAAAAGTGGAGGTAGAGAAGGAGAAGGAGAAGGATAAGGTGGACGAGGAAACGCCCAAGGTGGCTGTGAAAACATTTTTTTACGGGCCTCCCAAGAGAAGGGCAGTATCTGCTGTACGTCGTTTCCCTCCAGGCTGTGGCAGGAGCCCTAATTTCAAAATGGGAATTCACATAGATGAGGGATCTAGTCAGAACAAGGAGGAGGAGACTAAGGAGAATGAGAACAAGGAGGAGAAGAATTAGGTTTAAATTAGGATTTGGGTTTATTTGAAGTTTTATCTATGTTATTTTGTCTGAACTTTTGTATGAATTATTGTCTGAACTTTTTTATGAACCGATTATGTTTAATTATTTTCTAAATTATTGTGTATGAATTTTTATATGAATTGATTATCTATCTATGTTTAATTATTATCTAAATATCTAAATTATTGCGTATGAATTTGTGTATTATATATGATGGTTCATCATAATTAAATGTATTAATTATGATATTTTAATTAGGTAGTAATGGAGAAAGGTGAAGGAAGCAACCAGAAAGGAAAAAAGCCGATCGAACGTGTTTATGTCCGGCGTAAGGGCCGTGCCAACCAAGCAAACCCGACCAACCAAGCAAACCCGACCAATGAAAGCCCCGCCAACCAAAACCCACCCAACCAAAATCTGATTTTTCCAGACGTCCAGGTCAGCGAAATGGCTCAAATGGCCATTAAGCACTTAATGGCAAAACTTGTGGCACCGTACCTTGAATGGAAAGAAGAAGATAATGACGAGAACAAGCCGGAGGATGAAGAATAGTTGTGTTAGGGTTTGGCTTAGAGTTTGAGCGATTTTATGTTATATGTTATTTGAGAATATGAATATGAATATTAAATAGTTGTGTTATGTTATTTTATAGTTGTGTTGTGTTGTGTTATGAGAATATGAATATTATCCTGTTATTTGAGAATTCACTTGCTATTTATTTAATTGTCTATTCTAATGTTATTTGAGATTGAATTGTGAATTACTTGAATTTTATAATTTGATTTAATTGCTTTCATTGTTGTTAATTATTTGTTAATAGATATGTCTGGAGATCAAGATAGAGATTTACAGGGTGAACAGGCTGGTATAGAATCCAGCGATGAGGAGGTCACAACGTTTCAAATAAAGAAAAGGAGCAGAACGACAATGGAAGAGTTTAGGAGAAAAAAAGCTGCTGGGGAAAAGTATGAGATTAAATTTGACAAAGAAGGAGTGCCAATTGGTGATGCAGAGTCGGTCGCCAAATTTGCATCATATTGCGGGTATCTGGCTAGAGCAAGAGTGCCAATCACAATTAATGATTGGCGGAAGGACGTTTCAAAGGATTTGAAACTTGAGTTGTGGTTGGATATCAAGGTGAATAAATTTTCAACTAAGTCATCTAATTAAAATTTCTATGCTATTAACTAACGTTTCGCAATGTTTCAGAAAATGTTCAACATTGAGAATGATAAGGCCATGAAGAATATTCTCAAAGCCATGGGCATAAGTCACAGGGCTTATAGGAGTAGGATTGCTGACGATTACATCACAAATGCCGATCCAAACAATCCCCAAAATCCATGCGATAAACACCCAATCTCACAAAAAGAATGGGAAGAATTTTACAAGAAGAGGACGGGTACAGATTTTATAGAAAAAAGCAACAAAGCGAAGGAGTTGAGAAAGAAATAGAAAGAACCTCATAGGATGGGTTCCTCTGGCTATAGAGGAAAAAAGGGTTCATGGAAAGCTACAGACAAGATTGTCATACCCGGTGATTCTGAAGGGGCCGGTTCCACGACCATTATCATCGGCGATTTGGAACCGAGGAGTCAAAGGTATTTCATGGGAAGGACTGTGACTACGAAGGATAAAGGTACTTCAAATTCTATAGCTCGCTAGGCTTATTATATATGATAACTTCAAATTCTGTTTTGTAATTATTAATATTCTTTCTTTGTTGCTCGCTAGATACTTACACATTCCATAGCTCAGATTCGGCGACTATTGAGAATTTCAGTCGGTTAAGTACCATGTCTGATGAAATCAATTCCGGATCAATACCTGAACAAGAAGTCTTAAATCGGGCGGTTAACAGGCCGGAGCATCCAGGAAGAATTAGGGGATATCCTTTATGGACTAAGAAGGAAGATATTTATAAAAGAAAGTCTAGAAAGGATGCGCATGAAGGATGGATGGCACCGGACCAGATTGAAGAATTGATGAGCAGGGTCGCAGCTGAAGCCGCTGAGAAAACCAAAAGGGACTTGATTCACTCTGAGGAGATAATGAATGCGGCGAGACAACAAGCTTTTCAAGTAATCTTTTTTGACAATCATCTAAATGTAATCAAAATGCATGAAATTAATCTATTCTTCATCATCCGGTTGCTTGATAATTTTCAGGAGGTGAAACAATGGTTGGCCAGTAGCGGATTGCAGTTTCAAGCACCGCAGCAATTTGTGACGCCGTACCAGCCATTCGTTGAAGCTGAGGTAGACTCAGGAATGCCAAACGAGGAGATATTCCGAACGGTTGCCTCAAGCTATATGCCTCCGGATCCGAAAAGCATTGTTCAGGTTCATATTGATCACTTTTCTCTTTTCTATTTAGATTTATGTTTGGCTTAGCATTAGGGTTTCTGATTGAACTGAATTTCAGGAAGAAACGCCGTGCGATCTCTTTTCCCTTGATTACCTTAACCAGAAGATTAAGGTGGCCGAGGGAAATATTATTCCGAGTGTTGTTGGTCAGATCGTACACGGCGTGCCACTGACTGATCAACAACTCTATATCCATCTTCTCCGAGTAGGCGATGATTTTCGTCAGTGGAAAGTCCCTGGTAGGTCAGATGAGCTATTAGGAAATAATATAGGAGGGCGATTCCCATGGCCGTCATTTTTGGTGGAGATAGGCCGGAAGGTATCGTTTTATTTAATTATGATAATTTATTTCATCCATCTCTACTAGAACTCACTAATTAATTATGTGATGACATTGAATGCAGAGTTTGATAAAAAAGAAGCCAGATGCGAACAAGGCGGTGGCGAAAAAGGTGATCGAGAGTCCAAAGGTTCCAAGTGCAGGTTCATCCAAAACCTAATTAGTTCAATTGATTGTTTCAGGGTCGATTGTTGCTCAATGTTGAAATACCTCTTCTTTTGTGACTGATTATTTCAGGGTCGATTGTTGCTCGCGATCCGCTACTTGAACAGGATGCGATTGAAAAGCTTACCCCATCCGAACGAGAATTGTATGAACTATTGATGCTCCAACCAGAGCTTGAGAAAAATTTTGAGTTGCATAAATGTGATGTTTGGGGTACACACAGCGGCGAGGTTAAGTTCAACGTTGAATTGTGCGACATTCTCCAATGCTTTAGAAGAGAATCTCTAAACGTGTCGATCGTCAAGTTGTACTCTTGGTATGAATTTTCAACCTTTAAAATATTTTTTTAAAGTACCATATTCAATTGGAGGTGAAAAAAGTATGAATTAATATCCGTGAGTGTAGGTTTTCGATGGATGAACTTTCGGAGGGAGCAAACAACATCACCGTATTAGATCCAGAGATGTTGGCTGCTACTAAAATCAAACAAGAACCAAAAGCTGCTGCGGACTACTTGATCAAGTCATTCGCGAAATATTCATCCAATTATATGGTTCTGCCTTATTTACAAGAGTAAGGACAATTATAACTAATAAAATATCAATTATCTCGTTTACATGTTTGGTTTAATTTCATGAAAACAATAATCTCTATTATTGCAGCTATCATTGGGTCCTTATTGTTATTAATGTCGAGAAGCGCACCGTTCACATAGCAGATTCTATCGAGCGCAAGAATCCAAAGATATTGATTAAGGGATTCATAACCCAGTAAGTTTTCGTTTCTAAATGAGATTCTGATATTGAGATAAGGACTACGTACGGTTCTATCTAAGCTATTAATGATATTGTATGCAGGATATACAAGCGACACCTTATGGAAATTGGAAAATATAACGCAAGGACCCGAACAACATTTGATTGGTACAAAATTCAGGTACGAGACTTAAAAAAGATATTAGCTACCTAGGGTTTCTGAAACTATGCAAAATCTTAACTGTCTTTCTTGTTGGATCTTAATTAGTGTCCGATACAAAAGGGCAGCACAGAATGTGGATATTTCACAATGCTCGCCATGAAAAACGTATTATCTTATTGGATAGGACTTCAGGAAATACCTCATGTAAGTAACTTATTCTTTTAACTAATAACATTTGATCAAACAATTAGATTTTAGAATTTCATGATCTAACTAATAATATTTTTGACTTGTTTATCATAATATGCAGACGATCGAGCCGGTTGGAGTACCATACAACAAAGAAGCGATTGATGGTATCGTGACAGAAGTTATGGACTTCATGCAAGGGGTATTATTTTGATTAAAATGTGTTATTTGATGACTTGCATGTTTGATATGATACTTGTGATATATATAAATACTTTGTTTATTGTTTGTGTGATATGCATGATTATATATATGTTTGATATATGTGTGCTTTGTGATATATATATATGCTGCATGTGTCATCTGATGTAAATTGGGTACCAATTTGGTACCAATTCGGCTAGCAAATTGGGCTAGCCAATAAAACAGGCGAAACCCAAAAAAAAAAAAGGAATTCTGTAACGGTTATTAAGGACTAACCGTTACAGAATATTATAATTTCATTTTTTTTTATTATAAACATTATCTGTAACGGTTATTACCTAATAACCGTTACAGAAGACTGGCTTCTGTAACGGTTATTAGATTATAACCGTTACAGATGCTCTCCAAACCGTAGTTCCGCCCACAATACCATAACGGTTATTAGATAATAACCGTTACAGAAGACTGGCTTCTGTAACGGTTATTAGGTAATAACCGTTACAAATGTTCTCCAAAAAACTGTGCCCAGATTTCCCATGCATAATACCATAACGGTTATTAGATAATAACCGTTACAGAATAGGGGCTACTGTAACGGTTATTGTCTAATAACCGTTATAGATCTGTAACGGTTATTAGACATTCTGTAACGGGGGCAACAGTAACGTTTCGTGTACCGTTACAAATGCCTTTTATTGACCGTTACAGAAGCCGAAATTTCGCGTAGTGCCCTCTCCTTATTATTTTTTTTCTATGCGCTTGTTGTCACATGGCTTCCGCTGAATTATTTTTCGTAGCATATAAATAAGAGAGATCGCTTCCTGGATGACTATTTCATAATTTATCTTATTATTCTGATAATTCATCTTAAGTCATATTATCACACCGTCCAATTTCTCATTGCATTAACTTTTTTTTTTGTGTAATATGCTATATTTTCTAAGTTAATTTAGGAAATACCCTAGGATAATTTGTTTCTTGCTGATACAGGATATCCCAGTAATTTAAAGTATTTGATAGGAAAGTTTTATTGCTCATAATCTCATATCACGTGCTCTATGAAAGTATAGAAAAGAAAGACAAGTGCAGTGAACTATTATTAATTTTTTATAGAATAAACCAAACAAAAAAGAAACACTGGAGATAAATAAATCTTAAGAAGAACTAGATAGCAAACAAAACGAAAACAAGCTAATGACATAAAATACCAGTACTGATACAAGTAGTTCCAACAAACAAAATTAATAAATATTGCATGAATTGTGTTTAATTTCTATCCTTTTTCTTTGCTGGTCAATGGTCATTTCATGACAGTTAATACATATAGACCAAAAAAAAAAAAAATCTTACACAACATATAGGGAACTGTATGTCCGTCACAAGACACAATTCAACTTGAAAATATCCAAAACATTATTATAAAATTAAATAAAGAGCAAGAAATTTTAAAACTTATATCAGTACCTATAATTATAAAGAGCTGCAATGGTTTAAAGAGCTGTAACAATTGAAGAGCTACTGCACTGTTCAAAGAGCTGCTAGGTGTATAACTGCTATACTAGAATAGAGAGAATTCATTAGATCAAGTCAAATTTTGCATGCTTCTATTGGCGAAGCAAATTGTAGTACAATAGTACTTTCATTTATCCATGGTCATGAGTATACATGCCAAAAACAAAAGAAATATTTGAGTAGTGGTTTGCAATTAAACATTGAACTCATTTAATTTTCTGTGTATCCGATAATTAATTTTGGACAATCTGAACTGAAATCAGGAGGAGGAAGAATAATTCAAGATGTTTGGGATGTACCACTCAAAATGGGATCGGAAATGGGGATCTATGGATGTACAATTTAAGATGCTTCCTTTGAATGTACCTCGGTTTTGTTGTATATGTTTGTATACTTAACAAACTTTTTATTAATAAAGTCTAAGCCCATCAATTACAGACTGATATCGGCTGATTTAGGAAAAAGAAATCACATGAAAAACAATTAGACCTAAAATAAGGGGAAAAAATATGTACCTTGTTTAGCGAAGCGGAAGAGTACTAATCTGTGAGCAATTCATAGATAGAGGGAGGTCGCTAGGTTTTTATAAGAATCGAAATCTATTCTTATCACCTTCATCGGCGAATACTAAATTTGGGAGCATGGAAGAGGGAACCTTTCTTTTCGGAAGAGAGAGAGGAGCTGCCATTGCTTTCGGACGAGCGGCGCAAAAAAATTAAAGCGTTTTTTTCGGACGAAGGGCAACAATGTAAATGACACTGAATTTTCCGCTTTTCTTAACTTAAGACACCAGTGATGGCGTCTTAATTTAAGATGCCATGTCAGCCGATTTTTTCTTAACTTTAAATCCCAGTCAGCATTTAAGTAAACTTACTAATTCAATTTTAAGACATGTTTGGTGTCTTAACTCATTCTTAACGGAGTTAAGAATGATTTAAGTCTCTACCAAACAGGGCCTTAGGTGCTAATGAAGCTAACACAATCATATTGTGGAGGTAAGTTAAATTAAGATCAGAATTTCGCTTTGTTTTCCGGGCTCAAAATTTGTATTGCATGGCACTTGTATACGTGTATATGCAAGAAGGCACTCTACAAGACAAGCTCAGAGGTGATTACCGCGCCTTCTATTCAAATCTTGGTCTTTTCGAGAGACTATCAAACTATATATCATGTTGTGAACGATTTAAACCCAAAGTTTCAAATTAACATGTCAATTGCAGAAAATGCAAGGCCTTTGACTTGGAAGCAACAGGTTCGTAATGCATACGAATCTGCACTTGGTAAAAAAAGCTTTTAAAAATATTGATTACATAATTAACTTTCTGTATAGTCAGAAAAGGTAGCTAAATACATTCAGCCATAATTGAAATTACAATGTGTGATATTGACATCATGACTCAATCATAATATTTATGTTTTAGTGTACTTCTATGCACATACGTACAATTAATGAAGGGTTGGAGTATTTACATAAGGCATGCAACCCTCCACTAATCGTAGTCCATAGAGATGTGAAGACCAGCAATGTTCTTTTAACGAATAATTAACAAAGTATAATATAACAATATTAGTTGCGGCGAAGCCGCGACAGGCAAGTAACCTAGTTATATCATATGCGTAAATTAATGGTGCAATTCAAAATATACAATTAATTATTTTAATAGTTTGCTTTCACTATACTTAATTTCTGAATTACTTGAATTGGAAATCATATGCCAAAGATATGTCAAAATACTGGTTCTATGACTGCAAATTACAAATTATGTTACTACATTTCGATAAAATACAACTATAGTGCAATTATTTGCCGTTACTTTTTTTACTTTTTTGCCACTGACCGAGAAAATTGCTAAATATATACTTTATTCTTTAGTCACTACCAGAAAATGGGGCTTTTGCAACGGAGGTTTAGCCACGGTTTTTATAAATAACCGTTCGAAACCATATAATAGGAGAGAAAAAAATCTGAGAGAGAAATAGCAACGGGTTTTACATTAAAACTGTGGCCCATTTCCCGGCCTAAAAAAAAAAGAAACTGTTTATATCAAATAATGACGGGTTTTTTTAAGAACCGTTGCTATTTTTTTTTCAATTTCCGACGGTTTTTATGATAAAACCATCATAAAAACCGTCTTTATTTAAATAACAACGGGTATTATCTAAAACCGGTCGTTAGTTTGATTTTTTTTTTTTAAGCCAGAAGCAGACCCTCCTCCTCCCATTTTTCGCTAAGTCTGAATCCCCCCTCTCAAGCCCTCCTCCCATTCTCTAAAACCCTCGTCTCGATCCCCTCTCTCAAACCCTCCTCTCCACAGCGTCGCTCTCAACAGCCTCTCTCAAACCCTCCTCTCGAAGCACCTCGACTCAAGCCCCTCATCTCGATGCCCTCTCTCAAACAGGGATGGTCATAATGACCCGAAGTCCATCAGCCTGCATGTACCTGCCTGGAGACAGGAGCAGAGCTTGCCTGGCCCGAAACTAAAACAGGTAAGATAACAGTGGATTTTTTAAATGTAACGGGCCATACACAGGTAGGCCCACAGGCGCCTTCTTGCCCTAGGCGCAACAGCTCCATGCTTTCTCCGAACTCTCTCTCTTTTTCAAAATCAAACGATGCTCCGCTACCCTCACAACTCACCGTCAGATCAATCTACCTCAGCCAACTGAAGGCAACCTCGCCGTCCGTTTAATCTACCTCAGCCAGCTGAAGGCAACCGCAAGCAGGCACAGGCACGGCGGAGGGAAGCCAATGGGCGGAGCAGGCAAGCTGTCTCGCCAGGCACAGGCACGCACGGATTTTTGATTGAGCAGGTTTAGGTTGCCTGCAGACACTCTAATGGCCATCCTTACTCTCAAACCCTCCTCTCGATCTCGATCCGACAACCACTCGATCCGTCCTCTAGCTCTCCGTCGCTCTCGACAGCCGCCACTCGCTCTCCGCCTCTTCTCGACTCCCTCACTCCCTCTCTTCTCGACTCACTCTCTTCTTGATCCAACACCAGCTCTCTCAATTTGGTGTTGGTGGCGATCGTTCCTGAAGCGACGTACTTTGCCTCCAGAACGATGGCAGGAGCAGTTGATCTGTCCTTCAGCTCTTCTGTGAATCTCGAGATATTCAAGCTGGATTTCCAATCAGATGCGCCTGACCTGCCTCTTGCAGCGTCAGTTCCAACTCCAAATCGGTTTGATCGGCTCTCCTGGTCTAAACCAGCTTCATCTTAAGAGTTCTCGCTTGGAGTGATAGCAGTTGGGCTTGGCGGCGGATCCATTGGTGTGTTGAACCCTTCGACTATGTTCAGGTATGTGTAATTTAGCAGAGCTGGTGTGTTGTTTGATTTACCGTGTTGTAAGATCTGAATTGTTTTGGTCTTACAAAGAGATTGCATTTGAGGTGCGGCCATGGCATTTTTTTATGATAATATGATTTTGATTACCCCAGAAATGACGAGGGGTGTTGAACTTATTGACGTGCTTAATTTCAATTGCCTTACAATTAATAGTTCTGTAAAATTCATACTGAAATTATGAACTAAGGTATGTCTTAATAGTTTCGTTCAAACTACTATTGCAATTTCTATATCCCAAATTCAAATTCAATTGATAGTTGAAACTACAATTAATAGTTACAATGAATAGAGAACGAATGGAATTGAATTTGGAAAACAGAATGCTGGTTGTTTGGGACATAGAAGTTTAGACTGGAAATTTAAAAAGATCATATGAAACAGAATGCTGGTTTTTTCCCAATGTTTTCAGTTTCTAATTTGACTTATTCTCTCACTGTAAGTTACTGATATGTATTGGATGCTTCAGGGATAAAGCCTAAAAGGTAGCTCGCTTTCTGTCTCTAATTGAATTACATGCACAGCTTAAGTGTTACAGGAATTAGTCTTGGTTTTGGAACAACTTTAATGTTTTCCAAATATTCTTTCAGATATAATTGGAAGGATCACAGGTTTTAGCCCGATTAAGAATATTGGCCAACTAGACAACCCGAAGAACATATGGTGCATAAAACAGAAATTATTCTAAGTGTTTTACGAATCAACTCGAATGTTTAGTGTATATAAGGTTCTTGCTTTTGCCCTTTTTTTGTGATTTAATCTTGTATTGCTTTAAGGTGGTGAAAAGGGGTTACCATGAGAGGGGTTAAAAGGGCAAAAAAAAAAAAAACAAACAAAAACAAAAACAAAAGGAAACTAGTACTGATTATTTTGGGTCTGTATTTTAGTACAAATTTTTAACCAGTGGCATGATTTGTGCTTTGTAAGATAACAGGAACATATTAAGGGATGATTCAGGCCACCTCAAAATAGCTGATTTTGGCGTCAGCAAGATGTTAAAATGGGAAAAAAGAGTTAAAGAAAATCAGCCTTTTGTTTCTCAAGATACTGAGTGTGAGTTTATTTATTCCAAATTATACAATGCTGACTTTACTAGGGTGTAATTATCTTTAATTGGTGTTTAGTAAACGGAATAGCCCTGTTGGTTTGGTTGAATAAATTAAACCCAAATTGCAGGTTTAAATTACAACTTAGTTAAGAAATAATTGAGATAAGAAAATTATGTTAAATGTCGTAAAGACCCTTTGCAGTTCTATTCAAGGCTATGACTGTGTATGTTTAGATTGAAATAATAACTACAACAACTAAGCCTTTTTATTAGAACCCACCTTCTGAAGGTGTTTTTGAAACTGAAGAAATTGTTTCTTTTCTCAGTAGCTGTACATTATCTTCTCTGAAGTTGTTTTCTTTGAACTTATTAGATTACTGGTTCAATGAATAATTACTTTGCAGGCAGATATGCAGCTCCAGAACTTTTAAGGAATGAAGAGTATGATGTAAAGATTGATGTTTTCTCATTCGCATTGATTCTCCAGGAGGTAAATTGATGTAAAGTTAGAAGTTTGTATCGATGACTTGAACATTTTCTTTATCTGGAACATGTACTAATTTTTGTAAATATTTGATACACTTCAACTTTAATTTGCTATCTTTATGTGTGATTTTGGATTACTTATGTATGTGATGTTGATATATATGTCAATATGTGTGATTGCTAATAACATGTCAATATGTTGAAATATGGTACATTGGTACCATATGGTACGGCTAGCAATATTGGGCTAGCCACAGAAAATAGGCAAAAAAAAAAAAAAAATTAGCAATGGTTTTATGTTGATAACCGTAACAATTTTGAATGTATATTTTAATGCGCCATTTGTTGTATCAAAATAGAGATGGTTTTTACCCTAAAAACCGTCTTTATCTGTTGGGCCTTAGACGGGCCTTTGTCTAAAACCGTCTCTATTTGGAGCGTTTAAAGACGGATTTTATTTAAAAACCGTCTCTATTTTAAAGACGGTTTTTATACAATTTGCTACAGGGGCTTCTGCAACGGACGGGAACCGTGGCTATTTTGCTTTATTAACCGTTGCACAATCCCAAAAATGGAGCAGTGAGTGATATAGGGATGTACTAACTAGAACGGCTATAGCAGTGCTATAGCGATCGATCATAGCAGGCACTATTTAAACCTTTGCTCATAACCAGGGGCGGATCTAGCACCGGGTCTAGCCCCACCTAACGCCGTCGAGCCCATGGAGTCCCCTTTAGCCCCAACTAATTTTTTCTGCCATTGGAGCACTCAAAGGTGGGGCTGAAGATGTTGAACGGAGGTTGAAGAGTGCTTGCTTCCCGTAATCCCGTGTCCTCTCTCTCTTCCCGGTTACGATGGTCCAATAAATCAATAGCCCACCGGTCCACCATAGATCCACAGCCCCACCTAAATATTTTTCCTAGATCCGCCACTGCTCATAACATGATTTCATTTTTAGAAATCCAAAGAACAAACATGAAACTCCCCTCAATTAAAATGAAGACAGTTTAAACAAGCCTTTCGTGAAGCCAAAAAAAAAATAATAAAATAGGAAAAATCTATACCGTTTCGCCTAGTTTCTCTTATTATCTTGCCATTGTTGTAGCTGGTTTCTGAGTGTCAAATTTTCTTGCTTGAAGAGACGTTTGGTTTTGAAATCGATGGAAAAATAACTTATGAAACAAAACTATTTTTGTAAAGTTATATTACCAATATTTGGTTGTAAGATAGGTTAAAAAATAACTTGATGATATATATATATCTTATTATTGCACCAGTAATCATAATACTAAATGTAATTATAACTATAATGATAAATATAAAATAATAATTACAATTACTATTAATCACATTTATCATATAATTGTATTTATAATAATAAAATAACAATTGTTAATATTATGGTAATAATATTATGATTCTTTATTATAACATAATTACTATTATTTTATTATCATTATTATATTAAAAATAGTTATTATTATAATAATAATAATTATTATTATTATTATTATTGATAATTATAATATTAATATAATTAAAATTACAAAAATAATATTAATTTGACCTATAAGATTTTTTCTATATATACCATCATGTTACTTGTGTAAATTCGAGATTGTCTTGCTAAATCTAATTCTTATTCAGCCTTCAAGACGTTTCTTTTTTTTGATAAACGCCCATAGGCAGCGTTCAAGATTTAAGATGTACAAAACATAGACAGAAGATCCTCAGCTAGATTTGCAAGCTAAGTTAGCAAAATTTTATTTTAATTCGTACTACCTATAAAAAGCATTCACAAAAGGATTTAAATAATTTTATATATATAAAGGTTTGAAAACAATCTTTAATTTAAAAAATGAACTAGTTATTTTTTTTAAAAAATTTGATGTAATCTTTGGCATAGATGTTGATCTTTTGTTTCTTTTTTTTTTCTCTGTGCATTATTTGTTTCTATTTCTACTTTCTATATGAATCACAATATTTCTTTCTTTCCTAATCCGTGAAGCTTAAATTCATATTTTTTTTTTCCTCAGCATTAATTGACGCAATATTCATATTTTCATTTATTTTTGTCTTTTAATTAATTTATATAATATTAATAAGAAATCAATATGATCCATAAATTAAAAACAAATTACTCTCTATACATGAACCAATGAAATTAAATGATTTATCAGATTTTTTTTTCAAATAATAATTATTCTCAAATAAAGTGTAACGATTATTAAGTATTTAACAATTAATGTGTCTTCGTAGAGGAAGAAGTTCTGAATTCTGATAAATAAATAACGTACCTGTTGAACACCTTAAGAGCAAGTAGGGCTGTCAATACCTTCCGTTTCGCATGTTGTTCCGTTCCGTTCCGTCCAAACGGAACATAAACAGAATGGTAAATGAGTTGTGTTTTCAAAAACAGAACGGAAACGGAATGGGTTATTATGCACGTTAGTGTTCCGTTTTACCGAAAAATGACTAAAATCAATGGAAAATAGGCTGAAATCAGTGGAAAATGAGGAACGGAACGGAAACGGAATGATATTGTGTTACGTTACCAGAAACGGAACGAAAACAGAACACCCCTGTTCCGCTTCCGTTTCACACGTTTGACACCCCTAAGAGCAAGGGTTGTCTTCCCGAGCCCGCCAATCCCCACAATTGAGACAATAGCGAGCTCTTCGATTTTGTCATCAAGCAAATGGTTGACAATCTGGACCCTGTCTTGAGTCTTCGTCAAAGCTGAGTACATCTGGATTATCAATGGGATCCAGCTTAACCTCCGAATCAAACTCTGGTGTCTTGTCCTCACCCAAAGTAATTATATATTTCTCTTTAAATTCTGTGATCTCCTTGATCCGTTTCTGGATCCTCTTTATCTCTTTTTGAAAATTCCAAAGTAATGGAATTTTTTTAATATCTTTTGGCAACCCTTTCAGGTAGTTAATTATGCCTGGAAGTTTTTCTGGGCATTCTAAGATGAAGTTTTCAAGAGCGTTTTCTATTTGGTAGGCGATACCCATGAGATCCCTCACCCATTTCTGTTGCGTCTTGTCTACTATACAATTTTTGTCTGCATCCACGATACAGGCTTGAATATATTCTAGTTCTTCACTCAGGCTATTTACATCATTTTCAATCTCACAAAGAGACTTAAATTTCTCAACTTCCTTATCGATCTTGCATAGGGACAGAATCTTCTGAACTGAAAACTGTGCAAGCTTACTCAACACGGTCCTCAGTAAAACCTCAACCATCTAACCCTCTTTCAGAGATAGACAGACCGACAGCTAAAGTTTTTGGTATATCTTTTAAGGGGAAAAATGATCCTTGGGAAATGTTAGCAACTTAGCATATAAACTGATCGAACGAATGGATATTACATTATTACTTAAGTAATATGGCTTAAGCAGAAAAGGAACATTTTGGATGTTGATTGGCGTATAATTATGATAAATATTAAGTTATTAACAACTTGACATTGGAATTTGGAAGGTACGCGGCTAGTTTGAGTCAACAGTCAACTCGGAGTTCGCGTGATAGGGCTTAATTTTAAGTGATAGCTGAATCCCTGATAGTGATAGGGCCTGGGGTCAACAGTCAACTTGGAGTAAGCGTTTCACGCGGCTGTGGCTTGTGGCGTAGGTAAATATAGGCCTAGTCTTTTTGATTTCCAAACAATACATCTTTGCCTAATGGGGAATTACACTACCCAATCAACTTTATGTGCAATTATGAGTCGCTCCTTTTCCCTCACCCTTCTCTCCTTTTAACCTCTCTTCTCTATCGTTCTACCAGCGCATCTCCTCTCTCTCTCTCTATCCGATCTCCTCAATCTCAATTTAATTTTTGTTCCCCTTCGCTCCTCTCTCCTCACATCCCTTTGCTCCTCTCGTTCTGTCGCGCTATCAGCCATCTCCCTTCGCTCCTCTCTCCTCACATCCTCGGCGACAATCAGTGCCTTCTCTGACTTTGTTCTTTCCCCCTAATTCATCTCGCTTCCTCTCCTGCTCACAGGGGCGGAACCAGGATTCAGAATTGGTAGGCGGGAGGCCGAAGTTTGAAATACTAACCTTAGTTGATTCTGATGAGTATATTCATTTCATTTCTTAAGCATCCAATGCAGTCAAGCTTCCTCTTTTTCATATTGAGACTAAGAAAAACATGCAAATATGTAATGACAATCAGTATAATATAAAAAAAAATGGAACGAAAATGCAAATAAAAAAATATAACAAACTTGACGTCAGGATAGCCATTTTACTGCCCTTTAATTACCAAAACTAATCTGATTCCTTATTATTTTATAATAAATATGTAAAATCTTTTACTCTATAATAAACTAGAGAAATCTTAAACTTTCAAAATTGAATACTTATTGGTTCACAATTCTGTAGCCTATTAACAATGAATTACCATAACCGATCATCTGATCAATTAAGAAGATAAATGAATGGAAATTAAACTTTAAATGCGGCACTAGAATTACCAATCCAGAAGCATTAACAGTAGAGAATGTGAGCTTCTCATCATAACTATAGTCCTTTGGGCTTTGTCAGAAGATCTGTTCAAATAAAAATATAAAACGACACTTAAATGAGTTAATAAATTTTAAAAGGAAACAATTAGATAATAATACCAAGAGAAAAACAGGAGAGAGATTTAAATGAAGATCATACCTCTCGCTTTCTTCCCAATATCTAAGAAAAGACCTGGTCCCTGCATCGTACTGGTAATCTCCTAGGCAAGGAAGGAGTTCACTCATCAATCATCAAAGACTATATTAGCATGATAGCATCCCTGACCCTTTAGATCATTAATTTTTAACAGTGGAAGCATAACTAATTACATAAGAAATACTAACCTTGATAAGTGATTCATTGCATGCCTTCAGCCCTTCCTTCCTTGGATCAGAATATAGCAATTCTATTTTAATGTCACAATTAGCAGTAGAAGATAATACGAAGAATCAATTAATTAATTAATTAATTAATTAATAAGTGCATAGTAATAAGATTAACAACAGCAAAAGTTACATGAGATATATATTACAAATCAAAAGTTACAAGTTACATCAGATATGCTTTAAACCAAAAGTTGTGTCATGACTTGATTAATACAGAAACAATTGAACAATACAGAAGGGCTGTGCGTTGGGCTCCTTGGTTGGGCCTTTTCCTATTTTTATTAATTAGAGATGTATTAGGATTAAGTATTACCATATTAAGCACCTTCCTTATTTTGATAAGGTTTAATGGAAATAATATAAAGGCAGATGATGTACGGAGGAAAAAATCAAATAAAATCAATTTGGCAGCCGCCTTTGCTTTTCTATTTCTCAATTTCTTTTCATGTTATTTTCTTCAATTTATTTATGTTTTCTTTGATTTATCAAAACAACTAAGTCGGGACATGACAAGTTGCATCAGATTTCTGAATTCTAATACATACTTCATAAAAGTTACATCTCTATTAATTTTAATTTAACTCTACGACTACCTAAAAAATCAAACATATCTATAATTTCATCAGCACTGAAATTTTTAGCAATTTCCTTCTCAATATAGACTATCATGCGCCAGCTGGGTGGAGGTCGCGAAGTAGCCGACGGCCCGCCGGCCGCCGCTGCCCCTGTCAAGCACACTGAAAGCCGGCGATATCGATGCACCACAGGTCCACAGCGGCACAGGCGCCCAACCCACAAGACAGGAGAGAGAAGCCAGCGAGTTTTAGCCTTTTAGGTTTTTCTGAGATCGAGAGACGGAGAGAGTTAGACAATTGATAAGGATTAAACTTTAAAGGATGTATCATGTATGTGAGTCCGTATGTTTTCTGAACTTATTCACGTTGAGGGAGCCGCCAGTTATTAAAATACTAATAAAAATTAGTAATTATTAAAAAAAATAACGATTTAATCATATTTATTTAACTAATAACGCAATTACGAAATCCGGGTTTCCGACGCTAAGTACGGAATCCCAGTTTCCGTAACAAGCTAGTTACGGAATCCGGGATTCCGTAACTAGCTAGTTACGGAATCCGGGATTCCGTAACTAGCTAGTTACGGAATCCGGGATTCCGTAACTAGCTAGTTACGGAAACTGGGATTCCGTACTTAAATAAAAAACCATATTTCGGGCGAAACCTGTCTCTCTCACCCCATTCTCTCTGGCTCTCTCTCTCCCGACGCCTGAGGTAAGGTTTTTTTTATTTAATTTATTTAATTTATTAATTTATTTAGTTAATTAATTAGAAAAATAGATAATATATTGTAAAAATATATTAAAAAATATGAAAAAATCATAAATAATAGGAATAATTTTAATATGTAATTCAAAATTATTTTTAATTTTTTTAACATTTAATAAAAGAGATTTTGATAATTAAATATTATAAAAATTAAAGAAAATTGTTAAAAATTAATAGGATTAATTTTAAATGTAGGAAAAATTATTGAAAAGAGATTTGAGCCGAACTGCTTCTACCGGAGGTTAGTTTTTCTATCTGTATAGTTATTTATTTTATTAATTGTAAGGAGTTAATTAAAAAAAAATAGTGAATAGAAATACTTGTGAATGATTGAATGATTGTTCGGGGATAATTATAGGGTGGGATGAGGGTTTAAATTTTTGGAAAACTCTCTCGGTACAGGGGAGATGCTGTCGAATTTTTTTTAGATTTTTGAATTTATTGATTTTTAATTGCAGAAAAATCGAAATGGCAACACGAAGAAGAGTACCACAGGATCCACGTCGATCCACGAGGCTTCAGAGTGATCCAGCCGCTTCTGCATCGGCAGGAGATCCCGGGGCTTCTTTATCTGGTGCAGATGCCGGAGCTTCTTCATCTGTCCCCCTTGGTCCTCCTCCTGTTGATCAGCTCCTGCACCTACATAAGCCGGACCTTCGAGGCGTACGGGTAAGTTTTTTGAATGTATATATTTAATTTTTTTCGAAATAATATAAATAGAAAATAATAATTATTTTTAATTGTTAAGGCTTGGAAGCCTGACGTGCACAAGCCTGTTATATATATATATATATAATATGTAATTAAATTGTATATTTAACGCAGGAAAAATCACGCGGTGACGTTTGTGAAACTGCGTGAGATGTGGACAGATGGGCTAGGGACAGAGGACGTCAACAGGATCGACAGATACACACGGGCCCTGGTGCTGGAGTTGCTCGGTTGCGAGTTATTTCCAGATGCCACAGGAGATTCTGTTCCATGTTTTTATCTGGAGTTACTTCGGGTAAATATTTATAAATATTATATTTAAACCACTACGAAATATTTATCTGGAGTTCCATTTTTCAAAACGCTTACGAAATATTTGTAAATATTTGCAGAATGTTTCCTCGGGACATTCAGTGAAGTATAATTAGGGTGCGGCCACACTTGCTATGCTGTACCGAGGTTTGGACAATGCCGCCATGTGAAAAGGTGGTCAAAAGATTGCAGCTTCGTGGATATTGCTGCAGTTGTGGTCGTACGCTCGCCTGTTGGTTTGCTGGCCGTCCTTCACGAATAAATTCAAGGACTGGGGCCTACCATCAGCCGATAGATGTCCGCCGTACGGGAGGTATTTTTTTAATATTTTTAAATAAAATTTTACGTTTAACAGTGTTTCATTTATTTTCGGAAAAAACAAAAGTACAATGGAATCGTGATGGTTTGGCAGGCAATGGACGACACGACGTAGGTCGAAAAAAATCAAAGGTCCCTATCGCAGCGGTGTTGAGTACGCGCGGGACGTACTCGTGAAGATGGATCATGGGCACGTGGTGTGGAGGCCATACGATGAGGTGACCCAGGTGATCATGCCTCCGTATGCCCGCATTCCAATGAGGATGTACTGTCTCCGCGTGCAATGCATCCATTACTGGGTCGTGGCGTGGCACCATGCCGATCGGGTCATGCATCAGTTCATGCTGTACCAGACAGTTCCGCCTCCTGTACCTACGGTGCGTCAACCTTTTGACATTTTTGTTTTGAAATACAATATTTACAATATATGCACTAAATCTAGTCTAAAATAAGCAGGGTTGGAGGAGGATGGAGCAGCTGTTACAGTATACGCATACCACATTTCGGGGGAGAGATTGGGGGAACCTTTTCAATGCTGAGGTGGGTATGTGGACTGACACGACTCAGGTCGAGCTGGGAGAGGTGCGGCCATGGAGCGATGCTGTTTTGCCCTCTTATGACCGATGGATGAGGGTACATGGAGGTGCTCATCTTGTCCCCATTCCGGGAGCAGCAGAGCAGATTCCACCTGCAGAGCTGACCTACCTTCAGGAGGCTCCCGTTCGCAACAGTTTGGTAAGTTATTTTATTTTAAATAATTTTTATTTTAAGCAAATGAAAATAAATTATTTTATAATCTAGTTGCTAATAACAAATCAACAGGTGAAACATATATTGACCGAAGCTCTGCGGGGATGTGCGTGGGCGGTCAAGAAAGGGAGCAGACGTGCTGCGAAGTTTTTGCTGAAGAGCTGCAGCACGCAGTTGGGCCTAGTTGGCGAGCCTCATCGATTACCTCGCCTTTTAGAGGCGAAGGATTTACCGACGGATATCGATTCTATACCACATACGTCGTCGGAGGAGCACATGCCAGAGCCTGCATACGAGGAGCAGCAGTTCATGACGGTATAATAATATTTATAATATTGTTATTTCGTTTTTCTATTATTTATAATATTAATAATATTTCTAATATTATTATATGTAACAGCCGTCTGACTATACTCTGCACGACTGGGACACATATTTTGATCAGCCGAGACCCAGTCAGCCTATTATTAGGAGCAGACGGGGAGACCCCCAGCATCCCAGCTCTCAGCCCCCTAGTGAGGGTCTACCCCCACCCCCACCCCCAGGCCCCACCCCAGGCCCATCATCACATTTTGAGTACGGGACACAGTATCCACAGTATCAGACGTAGTTCCCGTATTATCAGTATCCACCTGGCCCATCACCCTATTCTCAGGCCGAGCCTACATCGGATGACGCATTTTTCTCCTCGATTGGTGTACATGTGGACGATCCGTTCACGACTCCAGCTCAGCCATTATTTGGTCAGACCTATGATTCATTTGGTCAGACCTACGGCGGAGCTTCTTCGTCTAGTGCACCGCCTCGTCATTCGACTCTTGAGATGCCTCCTCGTCCACCCCCAGTCGGACTTGCTCGCGGACGAGATCCCCGACAGCCACGAGGTCCTCCGCTTATTTGGTCCCCGAGTGAGGGGAGGTGGATCCACCGTACTGGACATTATTATGACTTATTTAATTTTTTATTTATGTATATTTCGTATTGTGACTTATTTATGTATGACATGGTTATGATGCGACTTTTAGATTTATATTTCGTATTATGAATTGCTTTGCGTATTAATTTCACTACGGAAACTAGTCGTCTTTCGCTCATTAGTGCAGAAATTTAAATTACAAAATTAAAAAATATATATTTTTGAATTTCCAACATATAATAAAAATTTTACATAAATATAATTAATAAAAATTTTAGATGTTCCAAACCATTCAAATTATCTAATATATTACATAAATATAATTAAATTTTATTATTTAAATAACGCAAAATAAAAAATGATAAATTTAAAACTATAATACAAAATATAATTAAATACAAATTATAATATAAAATTTGAAACTATAATGATAAATATTTTTATAATAAAAAATTATATGAAATATTTTTAGAATACAAAATTTTAAACTAAAAAAAATAAAAATTATATGAAATTAAAAAAATTAACAACAAATAAAATAAAAACACAAAATAAAAAATATAAAACAAAAACAAAAAACACAAAACAAAAAACATAACACAGAAAACATAAAACAAAAACAAAAACACAAAATAAAAAAACAGAAAACAAAAAAAAAACAAAAAGTCGGACAAAAAATGGATAAAGTGCAATTACGGAATCCCAGATTCCGTAACTAGCTAGTTACGGAATCCCGGATTCCGTAACTAGCTTGTTACGGAAACTGGGATTCCGTACTTAGCGTCGGAAACCCGGATTCCGTAATTGCGTTATTAGTTAAATAAATATGATTAAATCGTTATTTTTTTTAATAATTACTAATTTTTTATTAGTATTTTAATAACTGGCGGTTGAGGGAGCCAGGGTCCAGGGAGGAGAGTAACTTGGGCCAAGCGCCCAAGCCTTAATGGGCTTTTATTTTTTTTAGAGTATGCTGAACTTAATTTAACTAATGGCTGTAAATTAAATTTCCAAATATTAGCGTATGTCTCGCCTACGCTGGCCTCCCCCTAGTTCCGCCCATGCCTGCTCACCCGCTCCTCTGATTTGCACACCTCCCTATCTCTCCATCCCTTCTCTCTTCCTCTTCATCTTTTCCTTCTCGCTATTCCTTTCTTCTTGATTCTATGTGCAGATTGGGAGTAAATAACATAATATATGGGAGTAAATACTAAATACAAGGGAGTAACTAATAAATATAAGGGCAAATACATATAAGAGAGCAAATAACATTCAAATCTGATTCTGTTATTATTTGGAAGTAACTAAATAACTATAAGAGAGTAAATAACTAGTATAAAAGAGTATCTAATACATATAAGGGAGTAAATAACTAGTATAAAAGAGTATCTAATACATATAAGGGAGTAAATAACATTCAGATCTGATTCTGCTATTATTTGGGAGTAACTAAATAACTATAAGGGAGTAAATAATGAGTGTAAGAGAGTATCTAATCCATGTAAGGGAGTAAATAATATTCAGATCTGATTCTGTTATTGTTTGGGAGTAACTAAAAAAATATAAGAGAGTAAATAATGAGTATAAGGGAGTATCTAATACATGTGAGTAAATAACATTCATATCTGATTCTGGTAGAAAAGAGACGAGAGAAGGCAAGAGAGCAGAGAAGAGGGGCGAGAGCAAGGAATGGGGAGAGGAAGGGAGGGGAAGGAGTCGAGTAGGTTAGGGATGGATGTGGGTGAAAGGGAACACGAGTGGGAAGGGATCAATGCGGGTGATAGGAGACACGGGTAAGAGGAGAGGGACGCGAATAAGAGGAGGGGAGGGGACGCGGGTGAGGAGAGGGACGTGCCTTTCTTTTTTGACAGCGCAAAATTATCATTTTTTACTTTTGATTGTTTGATTGCTCAAAAATTTAATTGCACTTATCAGCACTGTCCCTACGCTGTTGGACAGATCACAGGTTAGTCAATTGCAAGAGGGATTGGGTCCCAGATGATTACTCAAACCACATCCTTGCCACATAGACCTGTCAATATGAAGACGTTTTAACGTTTTAACATTACGCAAAAACTCATGAAACGTTAAACGGGAGCCGAAATCTATTCCGTATGGGCCAACGTAACGTAAGTGAAATTGGGCCGTAATTTTCGTTCATAAACGTAACGTAAACGTCAGGGCCCATTTCCGTTTCATTTATTTACGTTTTAACGTATAAATCAGAAATATCAGATATGATTTATATATCGATATGAATATGATTGCAGTAATATGGAATAGGGGAATTGCAAACAAATGACGGAGAAAACTAAGGATAAACCCTAGATTGCGCCGCTGGTTCTCTCGCACGCTTCATCATTTCGTCTCTCTCTCTTTCTCTCTCTCTCTCTCTCGGCTCTCACACACTGCCCATGGCGATGGCCTTGTGGTCTGTGCAGCCTCGTCGTCGACACCTGCGTGCCGTCTTCTCCGACAACGATCTTCTATCTTCTCTCTTTCACTTCAAGCACTCCACACTTCACAGTTGTAAATGCTGAGCACTCTCGCCAAGCGATCATGGAGGCAGCGACTACCACAACTCCAGCTCCCTTTGGGAAACCTATCCTCCAGCCTTTTCTGCTCCGCCGTGCTACCCGACGACGTCGATCAGAGCTTCGACGCCTTCTCCAGTAACTCTGCTGCTGCGCACGAGCTCGTCTCTCAACTTCATTCCCAGATTTCCAAGGTCTCTTTTCCTTGCTGTGTTTTGTTTTGTGTGCTTGGAATTCTAGTTTAATGTTGGTTATTCTCTTGGTGTGCTTTGTATCTGGCAGAGTTAGTCTCAATGTGTTGGTTGATTTTTGCTTTTGGTAAATAGATCTGGTTCCTCTTTGGTCTACTTGTTTTCAAAAAAAAAAAAAATTTACATACTTTTTTGTTGGCTTTTGTTCATCGATTTATAACTGTTTTTTTTTTTTTTTTGTGTGTGGTTTGATGCTATACAACTCACTAGGAGAAGCGCTGGAAGCAAGACGAGGTGTGGTTTGAGTTGTGCTTGCTATACAATACAGGGTGAGGTGGAATCAAGGCACAATTGCAAACCGAGGTTAAAACAAACGTAACATTAAGCGGAACAAAATATCTTTACGTTTAATAAACATAACGTTAAACATTACCACAAATCAGTTCCGTTACATTAACGTAACATTAAACGTAAGATGTGATTTACGTGGACGTAGAGAACGTTTGACAGGTCTATTGCCACACATGGATGCTTCCACCAGTTTATGTATTGCTCGACAACTTTATGAATAATTCATATTAAAATTTGTTATCTATTTGTCTTGTTTCTATGCACTTTGATATTCGAAATTTCGAATCGTAACTCTCAAACTCGGTGGTGAAAGCGACTCACCACTACACAGTTGTGGGATTTTATTATCGTTGCGATTACTATTTTTGTTTTTCACCAAAAAGGTTTCCTTTTGACCGGTCAATTATCTGATCCGAAAAGCACCTTAGAGTTATGATTTCTACCTAATATTAAGAATTATATATCAACTAGGGGACTTTGTTTGTCGCGGCTTCGCCGCGACCCCCCTCTGATATATTTTTGTTAAAATAGTTCGTGGAAGCCATCGGTTGTCAAATCACCGTATTACTTGCTATTTCGTATTTTTTTTTTCGATACATATATACACCATTTGATAGGATATTATATTTTTGTTAAAATAGCTCGTCAAACCACCGTATTACTTGCTATTTCGTATTTTTTTTTTTCGATACATATATACACCATTTGATAGGATATTATATTTTTGTTAAAATAGCTCGTGGAAGCCATCGGTTGTCAAATCACCGTATTACTTGCTATTTCGTATTTTTTTTTTCGATACATATATACACCATTTGATAGTATATGCAATCCGGCAAAGTACGAACTTTTTTGTTAGAGCGCTTCTAGTGAGTATTTTTTTTTGTGGTCTGCAAGTACAAATGGAAAAGCAATCTATGTTTACATAATGACTAGCATGCTTTGTCCACCCTCATAATTTGTATTTTTATAAATCACTCATAATTTATATTATTGTTAATTAAAATTGTAAGCGTACGTTATTGCTAAAAACCTATTATATAATCTTACCACATGTAAATATTTAATCTCATGTAATCTTGTTACCATAGTTATTTTGTATTAACTCTTTCAGAGCTTTGGAGATGAACCTTTAATAGTCACCCACATTTTGTCCTACATATATCACCTTTAATAGTCACCCAAATTTTGTCCTCCATCGGCAGAGAGAATTCTTTCATCATCTCTAATTAAGTTGTTTTTAACAAAGAAGAGAATTGAATATCAAAAAATAATTCTTTTCCCTATTGTTCTTACTCTGTTGTAGTTCAAAACATCCAAATTATGAATGTTAAGATCTTACTTTTTAAAAGATTCAAAATTGGGCACAAAAGCATTAGAGAAGAATGGGCATAAACCTTGAGTGCCTATAAACATCTCCGTAATTACTGTTTGCTTAAAAATTGTAAATAGCCAGCACTATATTTCTCTTTAGATACTTATAAAAACTTTTTGAGCATATGCTTTGTACGTGATCTACCAAATATCCATTGAAACTATTTTTGCATAAACATTTTAACAATGTCTTTTCCACTCTCTCCTTGACATCAGATTACGTTAGCCCCTTCTTCCTACCTTCACTGAAGCTAGTACCTGACGGTGTCATCACTGGTATAGTACCATCTCAACGTTGCCAATGAACCAACTAAATTGTTGTACAATCTGAGCATCCAAACGAAAAGTACAAAACTAATTAGATGCACCAAAAAATACATTATTTGTTACCAACCCATCTCTAATAAAGTAAACCGGCCAGATTTAAAGCTAGAAATATTACTATGTGTCATGTTAACAAAATAGGAAAAAAAAACACAAATTTACAGAAGACATTACTATTTTGTAGATATCATAGTTTATTTATGCTAATTATGACTACTATTTATTGATATCGTGGTCAAAACACAATTAATTGAAATGCCCCTTTTGGCTAATAGATATCATAGTCAAGAGCAAATGCCTCAAATGTCCCTACATGTTTTCATTTGCAGAATTTTAAGGGGGTGATTTATTTTATGATATAAACATGCACATGAGCTTAGTCATAAAAAAGGTATCTTTCTTTCTTATTACGTCAATCTTCAATATGCTCACTCATTATAGGCAGACAATTATTGATATTTTTTATTCATACCTGATGAGAAGCGAGAAGCTATGTACTCGATGGAACAGAAGACTTCTCTGTCATGGATCTAGGAGCACAGAGGTAAAATTTCCCATCAAATTCTGGAAGAACTATGAGTGACTTTGGTTGATTACGTGACACTACATTTATCGCTAAGGTATTTTGAAGGCAAAATTGCTCATTAAATTTTACAATTACCTTTTCAAATGATGTAGCGACTACTTTGTGAGGTGTTTCGGATGATGAAAAGCAATCAATCAAAACATGATTTTACGCCCTATCCCAAAGAGAACATAAATTGTCTTGAGAAAAAGAATTTCAGTAACCTGAGATTCTTGCCTCTCCATGGGATTCTTGCATCTTCCTACGTCATATGTCAGTAACCTGCATCTCTCTATTGGACAATAGTGTCTTGGTCTGCTGGTATCCAGTATGGTCAAATTGTCTTTATGTTGTCAAACATGACAGCACCGAGCTGTCAATAAAGTTACATGTTTATAGTATTTTTTCAATTTAGTATTATTAGAGTTAACAATGTTTCCCATATAGCAAAGCCCCCAAACAAATAAAAAATATCCTCTCATAATAGAAATGCATGATATCTAAATAGTACCTCCTTCGGTGTTGTAATATTGTCCAATAAGGATATTTTGCACATCATTCCAAAACAAATCACACTCATTTCTAAAATAATTCTATAGCACTGAATCAAATTATTCTGACTTGTGAATCAGATTATCTCTCTTAAAATGTCTTATTTACCTTTGTTCTCCTCTGAATCGAATTCCTCTGATTTGAGATCAAACCAACTTTTTTTTACTTCTCTCCATTCCACTGATTAACTCCTAGTAGGGAATGAAGGCACAGAGATTTAGGATAAAGGGTGTGGCTACTCGTCAAATATCCATTTCCCCCAATGATATCACAACATATTCTTGTAAAAGTAAGATAAATATCCAAACTTCGAAAGCATAAATCGAGCTTACTTGAAAAGACCTTTGCAAAATAAAGAAAATTAACCGTTTATTTACCTTAAAAAATGCAATGTGCAATTTCCAGCTGGTTGCCTAATGCAGCTTAAACTGAAGACCCGGGTTGAAACACTAACTACGTAAACGTGAAACAGTAAAAAAAATATTGAAACAAATTTTGAAAAGAAATAAATAGAAGAAGAGGAATGACAACTCATCATTGATACCACTGAAGTCGGTACCTGTAACACAACAGTAAGGTTCTTATGAGTTGGGAAAAAAAAAGAAATTAAACACTGAAATGAATATACAATGAAACTATTCTTAATGTCCAAATTTTAGAGGATTAGAAGGTAACTTGAGGTTCGAGATAACTGCCACTTTATCATTTACCAGTTACATGAAACTCATATTTTAAATTATCATTTACTGACAAATATACCAGTAACATGAAAAAATTTGTAATTTTAATCAGCAAAATCGTAAGGCATAACTTGTGCCTTTTACCCATTCTATCATTTTCTTCTACTTACAATACATGCCTAGTGGTGTTGAATTACCAGTATAGGAGGTGGGAACATACGCAATCGACCACCAGCTTCTTTGTGAATTAAGAAGGGAAGGATCTACATTAATTTTAGCAAACAAACATCATCTCCTTCCTTCATTCCTAAAAGGAAACTACCCATGCTTTGGAGGAGTCAGCAGCAATTACCTGGAAATGATCTAATATTATATTTGATAATCTTATTATGACAATTACCTTCGGAGGAGTCAGCAGCAATTACCTTTGGAGGAGTCAAGTTTAAAATAATTTTGAAGTGACATTTACTAAACCGATATCCCGTCTGCATCTATGCCTACTCCGTCGGGGCGGACGAGTCCTCAGAAAAATGAGGTTGAAGACGACTAAGACAGCTCCGCCATGTCAACTGCCTAGCTAAATGGATCTGTTTTCTCCTCCAAGTAAGAAGTAAAAAAAAGTGAACTTGATTGCTTTTCTAAACTGCCAGCTTGTAGGCTACCTTCTACCTCGTCCTCCTCCTTGTCGATAGGACAAGCACAACTAACAAAACTGTTATCTAACAAAAAATAAAAACTTTTGATTAAAAATTTACTTTAATGGTCTACATGGTCTTAAAATAGAATGCCCAAAAAGAGGAAAAAATAAACATACTTCAAGGTACAGGAGCTCACCAGGCCACCAGCCTTGATCTTGCCACAACCCTTTATACATGCATACTCCAACTGCCTTTGTCTTCACAACAAACTATAGAATATATTTAAAATTAAAAAAATTAAACAGACAACATGGCATACCGTTATGACTTCACTAATAATATAAGAATTCAGTAAAATGTTCGATGCTAGCATACAGAAGGTGCATCCTCATACACATTTATTTCTATATATTTACTAATCTGCGATAGTGTTTATTAATATTTAAAAAAAGGTGTTACATACTTGCAACAGCTGTCTCAGGGCCCGACATTCGCGTTAAAAGCCTGGTGAAAATTGGGATGTTCGCTTGGTACCCAGAAACAAATTGGATCTTCCTTTCTTGCAACAAAACATACACGTGTATCTTAAACTTTCACCTATACACCAAAAACAAAGCTCTTTCAAAACACAATCTGCCTATTTCTGTTTCTTTATGCCGCTATATACCTACATCAGTACCAATTTTATCCCAAGAGTACTGGGATACCCTAACATGTTCTACATTTTCACCTAAGTGCCCATCAGAACCATTATTTATACACAACATCTCAATCTCAGAGTTTGAAGACATTATTTTCACTTTATAGGTATGAAAAAAAAAATGTAAAATAGCCCTCTAGAACCGCAAAATAAAGAGAAGAATAACTGAACCAAAACTAAGTGACACATTACAAAACAAAGCAAGAAATGAAATAGACCAAAGATAAAAGCTTACTCAGCACCCAGCAAACAGCTCTCATCCAGCAAAGCATGTATCTCTACTTCTGACCATTCTCCAGTCTGAACATGCTTCCTTGGGCTCTGCCTCCCATTTCTAGTCATGGTTCGCCTGTCAATTGCTATTACCCCCAGATCTTGCTCAATTGCTACTACCCCCAGATCTAGTCATGATTTGAAAAGGCAAGTTGTTTACTTCCATCTGAGCCTTCATAATCAACAATGTCAGCTGGAAAAAAAAAAAAAAAAAAACAATTAGAATGCATCTTGCCCCAGCACCCGTGGCTGAACTACCTCTATTTCCTCTATGATAGAAAAAACCGCAAAAGTATTTAAAAAAAATATGATAGAATGATATATTAAGATTCTAGACACGCTAAACATAATAATTAAAATTGGACTAAATTGCAATGAAATAGAAGGCTAAACCCTTGCTACTTTTGCTGATACCCTTGACAGCTTCCTTCACACAGCACAAATGAAGCTTTACCGACACTTAAACCGCAAAATTAAGTAAACAGGAAAAGGAGAAACAATTATATGGATTTTGAGGCCTTCCTTTGCTCTAATCGTTTGCCAGAATGCGTCAGACCATACAGTTGTAATGATAATCTGAAATTGCAAACTATGAAAAAAAAAAACTCACCAAATTATCAAAAAAATAAATAAAAGAGAGAAAATAAAATCAACGCATAGAAGAATTATAAATAAAGAAACAACAACTATGTATTAGCTTTTAGAGATTTAACAAATTACCTCATCAATTGATGCTCGGAAAGCTTTTGTTGGGGTGAGGAGAAATCGACAGAAGATGAGATTGGAGGGGTTTAGGCGGAGGAGGGGTCAGAGCGTTGGTTTTCTAGTGGGGTGGGGGGAATTCGACAGACGGACAGAGGAGGAGGATGTGTGGCTGGGGTGAGGAGGGGAGTTGGCGGAGAAGGAGACGGAGATTCACAGAGGAAAGGGAGGAAGCGACAGTGGTGTTGTTGACGGGGTGGTCTCTGTTGGGGTTGGTGGAACTCAATGGAGGAGGAGGGAGGGGACGGGGGTTGGCGGAGGAAGGGTTGGGGGCGATGCAGGCTGTTGGCAGAGAAGAAGCTATCGATATCTGATCTCTATCGATTTCTCATGTCGACGAGAGCATCGACCTCTGATCAAACGTTACAGCTAGGCTCTCCATGGTCGGGAAATCGAAGAGAGAGAATTTCCTTCTCTTTCTTCTCTCTCGGTTTTTCCATTGTCACTCGGAAGAGAAATTGTGAAAAAACAAATGCTTCTACCTAGCGAAAAAGAGAAAAACCAAATGAGGATAAGGAAAAGCGGTGGTAGAATTATTGTTAATGTACAAATCACAACATTTATTGTGAAACACCATATTATAAATAACTAAACAAAACACATCGGTCCACATATATTCAGAACACCGGGCTCACAATAGTGTACAAGATAGCACCGCCCTCCTCTGTCTAAATCAGACCGTAAGATTGCAGCGGACGTTCCCGATAATTCCTTCCGAAATTCGTTGACTAAACTCGGTCCACTGTAAAATAAACAGAACCACAGCTCTTCATACAACCACATGATTCCTAAACAAAGGTCCAGATAATTCACAGAGAAAAAGAAAAATGGCACTGTTCATAGGGTCAAACTACCCCATTTAACTTTATATAGATATAATAACTATGATTGCATGTACATGTATACTTTTGTAAAACTTACCTCTTAGATAACGCGAATAGGCCTGTCAATATTAACATCCGTTCCGTTGTTCCGTTTCGTTCTGTCGAAACGGAACGTTAAATGAAAATGAAATAGGTTCCGTTTTCAGAAACGGAACGGAAACGGAACTGAAATTTGTTAACGTAAATGAAACGGAACACGGAAATAGGGCTGAAATCAATAGAAAATAGAGACGGAACGTTAAATGGAACAGATTTCAGTTACGTTTGACGAAACGGAACGGAAATGAAACAACCATTTCGTTCCGTTACCAAAACGGAACGGAAATGGAACAGGCTGTTTCCGCTTCCGGTACAAACGTTTGACAGGCCTAAACGCGAATAACTCTTACCCTCACCAAAAAGGTTTCCTTTTGACCGGTCAATGATCTGATCCGAAAAGCACCTTAGAGTTATGATTTGTACATAATATTAAGAATTATATCAATAACTATGATTGCATGTACATGTATACTTTTGTAAAACTTACCTCTTAGATAACGCGAATAACTCTTACCCACGATAAGGTGTATAATGAATTTTTATTTTTTATCCATATATATACCCGATAATTTAATAAAAATAAATCTATACCTGATAATTTAATAAAAATAAGGCCGTCTTATTGAATATGGAACAAATTGAATAAATATCCAAAAGAATTTCATTGAAACAAATGTAATAAGGACCAGAGATGCTAACCACAAAACTAGAAATACACATTTAAATTTAGGTACTTCATATTAGTCACTATATTTAAGAATTTGGTTTGAAGGAAATTAATCTGTATCCGGTCCAGCGCGGAACGGTGCAGCGCACCATTCCACACCGTCCGATTTGATCTGGACGGTTTCTTTTTTTCAGGCCTTACAATCCGGTATTTTCTAGGAGCCGTCCAAATTAAATCGGACAGTGCAGGTTGGTGTGTTGCACCGTCCTGCGTGGGATTGGATTTGGTTTGGAAATTAAGTCACCATTAATGCGGCGGAAATGGACAGAGAGAAGAGGAGAAGAAGGGATAAGCTACCCTTCGGCTAAGGATCCTCTATGGCCATTTCTTTATAGACCACTGCGTTGCAAATTTCAGTTTTGGATCTTAAATCCTACGGCTCAGAAAATGTTTAGAGTTAAATCAGATTTTCAACGGTCCTAATAACCATTTTTACGATCTGATATTCCCGATTCATCATACCATGATTATTTTAATAATTCTTAGGGCTGAGATCTTCCAAGTTTAGTTTAATTTCCCAAACTCAGATTTTTAAATTAGACATACAGGAATTAAATTAACCGATCAGAGGACTCGGAATCATTCAAGGCTTGATTTACCAATTATACGGCTGCAAATGACAAAACTTTTATACTTTGATTCTCTAAACTTCAGATTAATTTCACAAATTTTAAAATGATCTCCAATGTTTATCGAAATTAAGATAACAACTGAATTTCCTTTTTATTTTATTGACATAGTTATTTTAACATAACTAAACATCCTATCAAATTCTTTTTTTTTTAGAGATACTAAGCAGTGGCTACCCAGTTAATTCTATTAAATTCTTATATTACAGAATTTCTCGGACAAATTTTAACAAATGTTACACAAACAAACGGGGCCTTTAGTACATCAACATCAAACACGGTTCGGTGAATCATTCAATTCGTAACGCCACACCATTCAAAGCCACTTCTCGTTTACTTGACTCAATCCCTGTCTGTAGATGGAATCCAAACTCCACAGGACCACGCCTTGTCCTTTTGCACCCAACCACACACCTTATCACTCATCTCTCAAAGTAACTTTTGTTCGAGTGGGGGAATTGCCGATCCTGATCCGTGGCGCGCGACACACGTGTAGCGCGGCTCACGAGCCGTTCGATTTGAATCTGACGGTCAATTTTTTTCGGGCCTTACAATCCGGAAAAAATAGAGGTCATCCGATTTGAATCTGACGGCCCGTGAGCCGCACGCGACAAGCGCTACACGTGTGTCGCGCGCCACCTGATTTGGATTTGGGGACATGCTTTTTGTTTCTTTCCCAGTTCCCTGCACCCCCTGAGTTTGGAGATCCACACCTTATCCACTCTTTTTGTTTCTCCAATCGTACCCTGTTCACTTTTTGTTTCTTTCTCATCCCCCCACTTATTTCCATCATCAATAATGCTAATAGTTTGACCACCTCTCTGAGTGTTTTTGAACATAAGCTTTACTTAGATCCAGAATTTATCAGATCCCTTACTCCGTGCTTTATTCACTCCTTTTTTTTTTTCCTCTTTTTGTTTCCCATCAATGCGGCCACTTAAATCATTCCCTATTGCCTTTTACTTGCTTCCTATGTTTCTTCCAATAAAGAGTTTTCTTTAACACAGATCCATGTTCTCTAGCATCCTCTAAGTTTCTATCTACTCGCAGTTATCAGATCTGATCTTTGGATAAAGCTTTTCTTAGATCCAGAATTTATCAGATCCACTTCTCCTAGCTTAATTTCTTCACTCTGTTTTAATTTTTTTCCCCCTTTATTTCTCACACACTATAATTTTCCCCATGGCTGAGATTACGGAAGCTGTAGGATGGGTGGTGTCCCCGGTCATAAAAAACGTTATTGAAAAAATTAATTGTTCTATAGAAAAGAAGTACTTTGAAAAATCCTGCACAGAGGATGATATGAAGAAGTTGAACACAACCCTTCTAGAGATCCAGTCGACCATGGACACAGAGGTGCAGTTGGCGCGAGAAATCAAAGCTGCAGTCCATGAAGCAGATTATTGTATTGATTGTTTTCATTGTGAACTCTCCAAGGAGGAATATGAGAAATTACTGCCAAATAAGGTTAGGCGTGTAGCTGCGGGTTCTCGTGTTTTTGACCAGGCTACAGTTGGTTACTCCATCTTGAGAACAGTCAGAAAGCGCTTGGATCGCGCTAAAACATCAGCAAAAATACTCCTTGCAGACGTCTTCCCTCATTGTCAAGACATCTCCCCTCATGGTGATAGGAGCTGGAAGAAAATTCGGTTTCTTGGCAGTGGCGCCTTCGGTGCGGTTTATGAGGCTATTGACCTGTAAGTTTATTGCTTATTCATTTTTACTTTGTTGAATGTAAAGCTGTTAATCTAAATTTTTGTCTTTGCAATTATTGCCTTTTAGAAACTCTCAATAAAACCTTGAGGATCCCATTACTTGTGAATAAAGTCTAAATTTTATGTGCTTACTATTCTAGCCACTGCTTTATTATAAGAGGAGGGTGTTCATAATTTGAGTGTCCCAAAATATCTCAAAATGCATTTTTTTATTATTTTTTCTACATATAAAATTTAAATTTTGGATCTAAACTATTAATCTTATTTAATATAATGAGGATTTATTTTCATATAAGCTTTATAAATTTAAAAAAAAATTTTGATATTTGACCAAGATGTCAAAACATGTATGTATTAACATTAATCTATCATATTTAGCTACATTCATTAATTATTCAATTTCTTGATGAAGTATTAAATAAACTTCAAAGTTTACAAATTGTATATATATATAAAAACATTGCTTATTAAATTGAACAGGATCGACGTTTTGGATTTGATATTTAAATTTTATATATGAAAAAAGTAATGGACATTAAATTTGGGGAAAATTGGAGGTAACCAAATGGTGGGCATTGCAACCCTCTTATTATAAAAGCATTCATAAAAGAGTTCAAAACAATTTCAGACAATGAGTGTAAATAATCCTTAATATTAAATATGGATCATTTATTTTTGCAATCTAATGTGATCGGTGGTCTAGCTATATGCTGATTTCAATCTAAAAGTTATTTAACTGTGGATTTTTCATCTAAAATGAAAAAAAAAATAAGTTGCACATCACCTTAAGGAAAGAATATATCTATTTAGTAATGGATTGGTATCTTTCCTAGTCTTCTATAAACTCTGAATAAAATCTAAAACTAAGTGTTACTTCAAAGCTAGGACGCTAAGGGCTATTACTTTTACAAAGAAAATTTTATTTTATACCCGACTAGTCTATTTATTTTAGAGAAATGTGGTTAATATTGATGATAAGCTACTTTAATTTGCTAATTCTTTAGTGAACCATTATTTCAGCTTCGGATTCTCCTTTGCCGCCAAGGAAATAATTATTCATCCAGGCAATGATAACCAACTCCAGCAGGTGATAGCAGCTTCTGTTTTTCAATTTGCTGCAGTTATCTCGTTCAACATAAATCTTTCATTGGCATCAATCTATTAATGCAGGAGGTCTCACTTTTGAGTCGTCTGCAGCATGACAATATAATTCGGTACTACGGAACATATCAGGTAAATATTCATTTTTCCCCTTATTACAGCTACACCCACTATTTTATGGTATTATTTACCCAAAAAAATTATTTTACGGTATTTGCAATCAACTTCACTCCACTCAAATCTCATCTAAAAGAAAGAAATTTTGTGAGAATTGATTTAGAGCTGCAACATCTTGGAACCTCTGAAAGACTCGTAACAATAGGATCTCCTCGAATTATACTACTCCACCGGATCTTCTTCTCAAGAAAATCAGCGAGGACATCAATTCCTGGACTAAATATGCTTAGGATCTTATAGTTTTTCTTTTCTTTTGTTTTTTTCTATTATCTTATAGTTCTTCATGTTTTGTTTTATCCTTTTCTTGTAATTATTTATTCTTGTAAATATATTTTTTTATTAATATTGCCGGAGTGGTAATTTCCACCTGACCCTTAAAAAAAAATATATTTAGACCATCCGATCATTCCTCTCTATGGTTATCGATGGATTTCCATCAATTCTTCCTATCACTCTTATGATCAATAAATTTCATTTTGGAATCAAATCATTCCATTCCACTGAAATCAATTCTACCAAAATCAACTTCAAATTTATTTCCGATTAGAGCCTAATTATTATCCCCATCCCCCCATCCTGGCCCCCCAACTCAACCGGGCACCCATTCTCTGCTGTAGAGGGCAGTGCTTTCATTACAAACATCCGATCTAATTTCGACAATTAATATTTACGGGTCGTACAAATTCGATATTAATCACAACACCCATAATGCAGGGCAATGCTACACAAGATATTGATTCCCACCCAACCACCCCAAACAAAAAAAGTGTAATATATACATTTTGGTGGAGTTATTAGTGGGTATGTTTGGCAAATTGGGGAACAACGCACGAATTCCAATTCGCGAACCCACACCCTATTAAAAAAATATTTTCCGTTTTCGCGTTCTTGTTCGCGAAGTTCGCCAAAAATGGAGAATACTGAATAGGGGTTTTGTTCGCGTGCAGCGTTGTTTGCTTTTGGTTTGGTTCTTGCAAACAGAAGGTGTTCGCGAATTGCCTGTTCGCGAGGATATCCAAACATATCCAGTAATGGTATGTAGTCATTTTTACATTTCAGTTATGTTGGACTCCACTTTGGAAAGTACTTTTTCCTTATCTTAAATTTTTTATTATATTTATAATTGAGATTTTATTTTCTTATTGGGATGTGATTTCTACCTTGCGAGAATTGAACTACAAAAACTAAAACTTCTTCCTTTTTCTTTGTGCATTGTCAACGATATATAGATGGATGAAAAGTTCTGGATATTCCTTGAACTAGCTACACAAGGCTCCTTGGTATCTCAGTACGGAAAAAAAGGTCTTCAAGATTCACAAGCCTCGGCATACACACTGCAGATTTTACATGGGTTGATTTACCTAAACCACTGCAAAATCATACACAGGTTGTATAATTTCTGGCCTTTGACATAACAATTCTTAACATCCGATATCATAATATCCGTAATGTTGATATGTCCCTTTGAAGAATATACATGTTATTTTATGTTGCATGAAAATTGTTGTCTGTGTCTTTGTAATTTTTTTTTGTTTCTAATTTGCTGTTATTTATTATGAGAACAGTAATTCTTTATCGGACAAAGTTTTGGTCTAGAAAGATGGAATAAAGAAATGGTTTAGGATCAGAGAACTTTCTGAAAAAAAGACTTGCAAGATTTGCAGGTCCCTGCAATAATCATGGCCTTGTTAATTTGACTGTCCCACTAATTAAAGCTATCAAGATGCGTCTGGAATAGAGTTGAATACGTTATCCATGAACAAGGATTGTGAACAAAAATGATGAAAGAATAGCCTATTAACCAAATGGAAAATGTTGTTTGAATGATTTGTTAAGAACAAAGTCAGTATATAATAATTTCATTTTATTTTGAGTCTACTTTTTATGTATATATATTTTTTAAATGCACAAACTATTTTCCGTGAGGCAATTTCTATTGGTAAAGGCTCATAAAAAATTAAATCCTGGTTTTCACAGAGATATCAAATGTGCGAATATATTGGTTGATTCAGAAGGATGTGTGAAGCTAGCAGATTTTGGTGTAGCGAAGGAGGTATGATCCTAGTTGTTGCCTTTTACTGTTAAATTAACTTTAAGGCTAAAATAACCTGATCATCTATTGAAAATTTCAGATTGATCTTTTGGTCCAAAAACACTCACTCAAGGGAACTGTTCGTTGGATGGCCCCCGAGGTAATTTCCATCATATATTATTCTAATTAAGGTTTGCAAAATTACAAAAGTGATGTGGAATTACTTTTTTATATTGTTATTTTTCTATTTCTCTTAGCCGCTTCCAGTTCCACATACACCTGTTTAAGATGCGTGTGAAGCACTTGAAAAATGAACTGACTGAAAATATCGTCTTTGTTGATAAAATGAATTGAATTGAAGCTTGGATCAATAATTGTAAGATGTATTTGGCTGCACCAGAATAAAGATATGAGAGAGAGAGAGTAACAACCAAACAAAAAAAATAAAAAATAAAACTTCTTTCATTTTCTAAATTCTAATAAAAACATGAAATCTGGAAATCTGGGAATGACTTCTTCCTCAATTTATTCTTTATTTAGTTATGACAAATTCTCTCTTTATACATTTTTTCTTATACAACCAAACACATCAGCACAATAATACCTTGTTATTTTTTGAATTCATACTCAATTTTCCATATCTTTTATCTAACCTGAAGAGGTCAGTCATGAGACAGTACCTCTGACATTTTCCAATAACTCTACTGCTTTTCTTTTAACACAATCAAGCACTATATGTGATCTTTAGGGGCAAAAAGAAATAATAATAAAATCTAACCTGATGAGGCCATTCAGGTTGCTAAATCTACGCCATATGGACCTCCTGCTGATATTTGGAGTTTGGGGTGCACTGTTTTGGAGATGTTAACTGGACATCCTCCACATCCTGAACTTACTGAATGGGTAAGTGCAGTATCTTCTCTCAACAGATTTTCAAAACATACTTTTTTTTATTGAATAATGCTGTTGTCTTAAGGGCGTTTGGCATTCATGAGGGTCAGGGTGCGTTTGGATCATCTAAGAATAAAATTAAAATTAGTTATTCAAATTAAAAAGTATTATTCTTAAACGATCAAAAATAATTTTTTTAGGTATTGAGACTTGATTTTATATGGTCCAACATTCGGAATAAATTTTTATTCACAGTATTTTTGGATCATCTTTTTAATTCATATTAAAAGTAGTCCCAATAGCTTTTTAATCCGTGGTATTAAAAAAATGATCCAAACATATAAAAAATAAAAATTTATTTTGAATGTTGGACTACTTAAAAATCTTCAAAAATTTATTTTTAATCGTTTAGAAATAATATTTTTTAATCCGAATAATTAATTCTAATTTTATTCGTAAGCGATCCAAACGCGTCTAAATTAGTAAAGTAATTTGTTAACAAGTTAGAATATGTTGTTTCCAAATTTTTAATACTTTATCTCACTTAATTAACATAATTATATACGTAAAAAGGTCTCTTTGTAAATTCAGCAACATGTATTTTTCGCGGTTGTGAATGGAAAAAAGCCGCCGATCCCTGATACATTGTCAAATGCTGCCCGTAACTTTATTGAAGAGTGTCTCCAGGTAGATCCCCAAAAGCGTCCTTCTGCCATTGCTCTCTTGGAACACCCTTTTGTAGACCATGATTTTCTGGATGCAGGGGCGGATCCGGGGGATGGTGGGCATAGGCCTGGCCTACGCCGAGAAAAAAAATATCAGCGTAAAATATTAAAACTGACAGAAACCAGGCTGTAATGAAATTTCAGATGAATTAGCTTAGGTTTAGTATTGTTGTGTCTATGGGTAATTATTAAATTACACCTTCTATATGTAGTCCATGGAGGTCAAAAGAGATTTTCTTGTTTTTTAATTTTGTAATTTCGATTAATTTGAGGCGTGGATATAAGTATGTCATTTTGGTTAAATTTAGTTGTACATATTCCTTGAACTAGCTACACGGGCTCCTTATAAGCCTGCTAATGAACAGGCTTAAGCCAGATATCCGATCAAGTCCTTTATGGAAGAAAAAGTGTTCGGTCCAAAGTTCGGCCCTCTAGCCATATACTGGGCCTCCTTGACATCTCCCTTGACATAATAATTGTTAACATCTATTATATCCGCAATTTTGAATGTTCCTTTGAAGAATTTCATATATATATATTTTTTTGCATGATATATGTGATCTCTTGTGCCTTTCTAATTTCATAATATGCTCTTTTATTTCTGAGAAATGGTGATTCTATATCCATTATCCAACAAACTGCTATATTTGGTCAAGAAAGATGGAATAAACAGATGGTCAATTGGACTGAGAGCTTGACTAAGGGAATATGAAGGAATAACAAGATTTGAAGGTTCCTGCCATAATTTTGACCCTATTAGTTTACTGTCATACCACTCAAAGTTATTAATAGAACAAAGGGGAATAATTTGATTAATAAACAATAATGAAGCTGTTATTCTCAATGTTGATTTTAACTAGCTATTGTCCTGTAATATGTTTTAATTGTTTAATAAAACAAACGTACCAATGGTTTAATATTTTTTGCCTTGAACAATGCGTGGTTTGCGCTCATTTTAGTAATTTGACAATTGATCATTTTATTACTAATTTGACTTACGGCAAAAGATAGGTCCGGTCTTGTAACTGTTAGATAAATTAATTTACCAACAAGTCTTTGGAAATGGTTTATGTCCGTTAATGGTTCACCTTTTTCATTATTAAGTTTTTCATTTACATCTATTGGGATTTTGGCCGGTTTACATCCTAATTTACCGATCTTTTTAAGCAAATCAAGAATATATTTTCTTTGAGATATAAACAGCCCTTTTGAAGAATGAGCTATTTCTATTCCAAGAAAATATTTTAATTTGCCTAAATCCTTAATGTTAAATTTTTATTTTAGGCTCATTTTAATCTTTTCAATTTCCGATGGGTCATTACTGGTTATGATTATGTCATCAACATAAACTAAAACCGCGATGGTACTATTGGTGTTGTGTCTAACAAATAATGAATTATCGGCTCCACTAATTCTAAAATTACAAGATAATAAAAAATGAGAAAGTTTACTATACCATATTTTTTGAGATTATTTTAGGCCATAAATAGATTTTTTTTAACCTTCACACAAGGTTAGTAATATTTTCTTTTTTGTGGCCGGGAGGTAGAGACATGTATACATCTTCTTCAAGATTTTCTTGAAGGAATGCATTTTTAACATCCATTTGATGCAAAGTCCAATTATTATTTACTGCAATGGAAAAAAGTATCCTAACAGTATTCATTTTGGCCATTGGTGCAAAGGTTTCATGGTAATCTATGCCATAAGTTTGGGTATATCCTTTGGCCACTAATCTAGTTTTGTACCGTTCTATGATACCGTCGCTATTGTATTTAATTTTTTACACCCACTTACAACCAATCAGTTTTTTCATTTTTGGTAATTCACAAAGTACCCAAGTTTGATTTTTTTTTTTCTAAGACATGAAGTTCTTCTTCTATTGCCTTACACTATTTTGGATCATTTTTTGCAACCTCATAATTGGTTGGTTCCTCAATTTTGGACAAGAAATTTATAAAGGCATAATGCTCACAAGAAATATTATCATAAGAAATATAATCTTGTATTGGATATTGTACCGAATAAGTGACAAAATCTCTTAATCTTGTGGAAGGTTGAGTTTATCGATTTGATCTTCTCAATGGCATCTCTTGTTCTTGGTTTTCATCATCATCCTCAATGTATTGTTCTTGTTCAGTTTATTCATTTTGTAGTCTTCTTTCACTTTCTTTTTGTGATTCCTCACCTACAATATTTCTTGATTCTCTTCGAAACTCATTTGTTTTAATGTTAGTAACACAAGGGTATATAAATTCATTTAGAAGAATTTTTTCAACATCATTTTCATTATAAGTTTCATAAAATGGTTCGTGTCTAAAAAAAACTAACATCCCTAGAAATGTAAAGTTTTTTATTTTTAGGGTCATAACATTTATATTTCTTTTTTTCGGACGAGGACCCAACAAAAATGGTTTTAATTGAAGTACAATCAAGTTTTTCTAATTTTTTTGTTGTGCACAAAACATTTACAACCAAAAACTCTTAAATGACTAATATCTAATTTTCTACCATAAAGAATTTCTAAAGGACTTTTAAAATCTAAAATAGCACTTGGCAACCTATTTATTAGATAAGTTGAGGTTAAAACGGCATCCGACCAAAATTTTTTTTGGAACATTATTTTGAAATAAGAGAAACCTAGTAACTTCTAAAAGATGACAATTTTTTTTTTCGGAAACACTGTTTTGTTAAGGAGTGTAAACACAAGTAGTTTGATGTAAAATACCTTTTTGTTTTGAGATAATTAGATAAATTTTGATTAACATACTTGGTACCATTATCTATTTTCAAAATTTTTATTTTTTCTCAAATTGATTTTCAACAAAATTCGTGAAACCTTGAAAATGCGAAAAAAAAACTTCATTTTTATTTTTCATCAAATACAACCATGTGATTTTTGAAAAATCATCAATAAAAATAATAAAATATCTATAATCATTGTAAGAAGTTATAGGGCCGGACCCCAAACAGCGGAATGGATAAGTTCAAAAAAATCATAACTTTTAGAGTTTGAAATAGGAAAAGGAGGTCTAGTATGTTTTGCAAGTTTACAAGTTTCACACTTACTACAATCTAAACTAGAAAAATTAAAACTTTTGTTTAAAACTCTATCGGAAGGATGCTCAACACGCTTGTGCCAAAGTTTACTCAAATCTTCATCTTTACTAGTTTTGAAAATAAATTTATTGCTATTTTAAAAATAAAGACCGTTTTCAAGAAAACCTTCACTAATTTTTTCTTTGATGACTAAATCTCGAAAAACAACACTTTTGTCTTTGAAAATTATTTCGCAATTCAAATCTTTAGAAACTTTACTAATTGATAACAAATTGACCGAATAATTTTCAACATAGAACACATCTTGTAAAAAATTTTTTGACAAAATACTAATCATACCCCAACCTTTAATTTTAATTTTTTCATTATTAGCAACGGTAAAATATTGGTCACTACTAATTGGACGGTAATTTTTTAATAAATTTTGGTTTCCCGTCATATGGTCGGTTGCACCGGAATCAAGAACCCATTTGGTACAATTATTTTGAGCATTTATAATTGTAGAACCTATAGTAAGGCACCTATTTTTATTTTCATTCGGATTTTTCATATTGGACTGAACGAAATTAGGATCATTTAGTACCTTTTGACTCGGTTTAGGCCTCACAGAATTTGAGTCATCTAAAATTAAACCATGATTATCTTTATTAATGAGAGTTTGGCAATGGGAATTACTTCCTACAATCAAGACTTGAGCAATCAAGCAATCAGAGCGCTATCGCTCTCACCCTCATCCTCACCCTCACCTTCACCCTCACCCTCATCCTGCGCGAATATATTCTATTCCCTACGCACCGTCTCAGATCCAGCCTTCCGATTCAAATCTCCACCACCTCCTTCGCTCCTCTCTCCTCACGTCCGTCTCGCCTCCGCCTCCGCCTCTGCCTCCGCCTCACCTCCGCCTCTCCTCTCCTTCGCCTCCGCCTCTCCTCCGCTTCGCCTCACCTCTCTTCCGCCTCAGCCTCTCCTCTCCTCCGCCTCAACTCTCCTCTGCCTCGCATCCGCCTCTCCTCTCCTCCGCCTCTCGTCTCCTCCGTCTCACCTCCATCTCCGCCTCCCCTCACTGCTCCCTCTCCTATAGGAAGAAAGAAGTAGAAAGCAAGAAGGATAGGAAGAGAAAAGATGTTTAGATCTAGTTCTGTTACAACTTGGGGGTAATTAAATTACTATAAGGGATGATATTAATTAGTGTAGGGGAGTATCTAATATGTATAAGAGAGTAAATAACATTCATATCTGATTCTACTGTTGTTTGGGAGTAACTAAATTACTATAAGGGAGGAAATTGATCAGTATAAGGGAGTAACTAATATATACAACGGAGTAAATAATATTCATATCTGATTCTGCTGTTGTTTGGGAGTAACTAAATAGCTATAAGGGAGTAAATAACTAGTATAAAAGGAGTATCTAATATGTATGAGGGAGTAAATAACATTCAGAACTGATTCTACTGTAGTTTGGGAGTAACTAAATAACTATAAGAGAGTAAATAAGTAGTATAAAAGGAGTATCTAATATGTATAAGGGAGTAAATAACATTCAGAACTGATTCTACTGTTACTTGGGAGTAACTAAAAAACTATAAGGGAGTAAATAATTAGTAGTAAGGAAGTATTTAATACAAGTGAGGGAGTAAATAATATTTAATTTCTGATTCTGATAACAGCAGGGCTGCGCGGCAGGGCTGGGTGACGGCGACAGGAGGGCTGCGCGACGGCGACGGGAGGGCTGGGTCGGGCGACGGCGACGGCAGGGCTGGGCTGCGCGACGACGACGGCAGGGTTGCGCGCCGGCGACGGAAGGGCGCAACGGCTGAGGGCGACGAAGTGCGAGAGAGAAGGTCTGTGGGGTGAGAGCGACGGAGAGATGCGCGTGAGGGGGTGAGGCAGGGTGAGAGCGACGCGGGGGGTGAGAGGAACGCGTTTTCCTTTTTTGGACAGCGACTTTTTTCTATTTTTGGCATATGATTGCTTGATTGCTTGACTGCTTGATTGCAGTTATCAGCGCCGTTTTGCAATTTTGGAAATTTGTAAAATAAGTCTTGGGGTTATCGGCTGTACCAAGCCCATTTTGAGATAATACAAAATTTGGACCTTTGATGAGGTCGTGAAGAAATGCTTCCAGGGCCCTTTCAATTTTGTAGTCTTTTACCGACACAATTTTGTCGAGTCTTTTACCGACACTACTCGGCTCGATGCCGTTCTCCCCCTTTCCCGAGCAATCTTCTCTCGTTCAGTCGTTCTCCTCTCGAGTGTGTCACCGCCTCTCTCTAACTCGGCTGCGACACCTCCCCCTTCCTCCTTAGCCGATCTGAGGCAAGAATAAGGAAGCCAGCGTCTCTCCACTGCCTGACCGTACGAGTGGAATCTGTCGACGGCTTTCCTTGTTTCTCCTCTTCCATGGCCGGAATTAGGGTTAGGTTGATGGGCGATGTCGATGCCTTGTTCAACACCAATAACCTGATTTTTTCTCGAGAGACCGAGGGGCTCAATGCTAGGTAGCTGATTTTGAGATTTGTGAAAGGTTGAATCAAGGTAACACTGTTTGACACTGCACTCGATTCTTCCTTCTTGTTCTGTCAGCTTTCGTGCTGAGCAGTTTTTCAATTCTATTTGGATTATGCTTGTGGGATTTGGTTACGATTTGTGCCCATAAGGTAGTACTCGTCTCTTTCAATTTAGCTGCCATGGGTTGAGAGGAAGAGGCCTCAGTTGAGTGCAGCTCCTCTCGATTCTTTGCCATTAGAACAGAAGGTATTTTACTGGTACAAGAATGGCTTTAAATTTGCGGAAGGATTTTATTGCTGTGATACCATGTTGAGTTAATTCAGTAATTAGAGGCTTTGGAAGATAAGAAATATTTTCTATTATTATATCCTTTATACAAGAATATACACGCCTTATATAGGCTGATAGAAACTAACGGTAAAAAGATTGTACGGTAAAGAGTTTACCGTTGGACCCTAACGGCTAATTTTCTATGAAAAGAAAAAAATAATTTGCAACCCTTTTTAAATAATAAAAAGGTTGGAAGGCAAATGATAAACTAGCCTATGATGATTTACAATCAAGTCCCTTCTTTATTTTCAACACTTTTAATTAAGTTACAGAAGTACTTGCATTTTGTTGTTATTGGATCCACCATTGAATCCGATGTAATTTCTATTTTGTTGTTCCTTTTAATTAGTCAGGGGCTAGTTTGTATCCTAAATGTTATTTGGAACCTAGACTTTTAAGCTTGAGCATGTTCCTCTTTGTTTACTGTTATATGGAGCTCGACTACTATTTATCTGTTGTTTCATTTTCCAACTTCGTCTTTGTTTACTGTTAGCAGACCTTTGAGGCTCTTACAGGCTCTCATTAAATGTTTCATACACATGTACCATTATCTAGCAAGCTTTGTGAATTACTCTAAAAATTTACCAGGTACCATGCGCACTTACTGTTTGCCTGAAATGGTTCTGACATCTTGAGGCTCTTACTGTTAGTCACGGGTACTGTTAGTCACGGGTATATGATTAATAATGTATTATAGGCTCTCATTAAATTCTCTTTGTTTACTTTAATCACAGCTTGGTACACTGATAAATTTTGTACTTATTTCATTATCGTGCTAGGTACCAACTTGGTACATCAGCTTGGTACCAACTTGAAGGCTAGCATCTCAAAATTGCTACATCTCAAAATAAATGTGTGCTACCATCTCATAATTGTGATAGCATCTAAGGATCTGTGCAAATAATTGTGTGCTAGCATCATTGCTGCATCACTGCAAATAATTGTGCCACAACATTGCTTGGTACCAGTTATTTGTATGACAGCATCTCATTTGTGATTAAATCAAGAAAAAAATTATGACGACATAATAATGGTGACAGAATAGCATAGCACAGTAACATAATTTCAACAATATGCCAGTAATAGAATTACATAAAAGCATCCAATTTTAACAAAATAACATTCATTTTTTGACAGCACTTCATATTCTACTACTACTCCCTTCTCTACTCGACTAACAGTTAAAGAAAAAAAAAATAATAATAATGTTATTTCCAATAAAACTAATTAAATGAGTAAAATGAAAAATAGGAGATGATTTCCCTTTGGTTGCTTAGTCTGCTTCTCTTTTTCATAATCATTTATCATCTAAGAAGTCCATTATATAATAACTTCTTTTGATCATTCTGGAGTAGGTTCATCATATCATCTAAAGTATCGGCATGCTCTTGATAACTATAAAATTAACAAAAAAAATGTTAATTTGAAAAATTTATGTTCAAAATTGAGAAAATCGGAACTAGCCCTGTGAAATCTACAGCCAAAAAACTCCTCTAATTTGAAGCTTTCCATGCTGTTTTCAATTTAGTGAACTCACTGCAATGACAGCTTACCAGGAATTTATTAGCATTTGAACCTTCCATGGTAGGGATCGACAGTGGCGCAGAAGGAGACCTGAGAGAGATGTTACACTTTGGTTGACAAACTTCAGATCAAGATTGGTCTCGTATTTTGTTGAAATTAAGAGAGTTGGGTTTCGTCGAAAGAGTTTTGAGAGAGAGGTTGAGAGGATAAAGAAAGAGGAGAGATTTGATGCCCACCCCAATCTTTGCACCAAATAGTGATTAAACAAGCGGAGTTGGCTGGAATCGTGACGGAAGGACAAAAAAAGGACAATATCTAAGTTGAGTGGTTGCAGAGGGACAAATGAAAGTTGAGTGACTAAAAATGGATTATGTACGAAGTTTAGTGACCTTTGAAAAAATTTACTCGGCATATTTTTGTATAGTTCAGTGCAAATTTAAATTTGCCAACTTTTTATGATTATGTGTTTTCATTGTTTTGTATTAATAATTTTATTTGTTAAAAAAACTAAGTCGGTAATTTGTGTAGCCAAAAGTTCATTGTAATACTAGCGGGGCCTAGCACGTTGCGCGATCTATTTTTTCTTATTTAGTTATAGAAAATATTTGTGTATTTAAATTTTTTTCTGTGGATTAGAAAGAATTAAATATTTTAGTATCATTAATAGGTAAGGTTGTTCAATATGTGAGAGGAAGAGATCGTTGGTATTTGTTGTTTCATGAAGTATTAGGAATAGTAGAACTATTATCATGGTTTGTGTGTTTCTTTTTCTCAATTGGAATTTGATCAAACATAGTAGAACTATTAATAAGAGATTATTAGTAAATAGCAATAGTAGAACAATTATTATGTTTACATTGAGATGTTAAAGAAATAGCAATAGTAGAACACTCTGATGAACAGTGATATTTACTAATTAGAGATTTATAGCAAAAAATCAAGCTGAAAAAGAGCACAACATTTTATTTTTAAATTTGCACCAGTAAATTGTAATCATTTTCCAATCTTAAGTTCGCACCAATAAATTATCATTATTTTCCAATCTTAAGAACATTGCAATATATTTTTATTTTATTTTTGCAAAGTCAAATATAGTAAATTCTATTTATTCATTCCATTTAGCTAATCAGACTCTACAAATGTCTGAACTCCATAACAAATTTCAGCAAAAGGGAACAAAAATATGAAAACTGAATTTCTTGGAGATATTTAGCGTTGCATGCGCCAGTATAATAGATCTAGTAAGATCTATCAAAGCTTTTGATTCCCCATGCGATATTATTCTATATGCCAGTATAATAAATATAGTAAAGAACTGTCACAGCTTTTCAACCTAAAGCAGCTGCATCTAATCTACACCCTTCATATAACAAATGCAATCGATTAATGAGAAGGGAAAAAAAAATCCGAGGATAATTCAATGGAAAGAAATATGTATGAACATTTGGCATGAAATTAACACCAATAGAAATAATAATAGCATGTTGTGTCATTCTCATTGCATTCATAATCAGCACAGTCGAATATGGGTCAGTAAGCTACTGCCAACAATTCATTCAAAACATAATATAATCTTTGTATAAAGATTAAATAAAATGCTTAACATACACACAAACATAAGATAGATGCTGAAAGAAAGAGGAAAATAGAAAGAGATGTGACATTATCGATATTGTCTTCTAGTTTCGGACAATGTAATGAATCGAGGTCAGTTTTTGAGACATCACATTAAGTAAGGTACACCGCTCCATGCAACTTCATGTTGCTTTACAGAGTCACCTCATCTAAGAAACAATTTAGAACATTTATGCAAACTTGCATGAACCTCTCATTTCAGTTCACTAATGCGTCACAACAAAAAGAATTTTATGTTACTATTTTTGCAAATGCATTGATAATTGTTTTTTCTAACAATTGCAAGTTGACTTTGTGCATGCAATACTATTAGTGTTCCTTTGTCTAATGTACTATTGTTATTTCTTTAACATCTCAATGTAAACATATTGAAAACTGATACCTTTTTTAGTTGATTTCGTTTGGCCACAACTTATCTGTTATTGTTTGTTCACTTCGTCTCAAATTGCTGACCAAAGAAAATGCTGACACATGAGAATCACATGGTGGCAAAAGATAGTAGAGCATTAATTGCTGTTCTGAAGAAATAAATGAACGCAAAAACTTAGTCAGCTATAACCAAATCCGAACTATTTATATAGATTTAAATATGTTAAAATTGCACAGAAAAATTTACTAAAGAAACAAATGAACAGCTCTAAACCAAGGGTTATGATTCCCTCGTGGCATCAAAAGACCAAATCAACTTGTAGACCTAAACTGGCAGACTGAGTCAAATGATCTCTAATATATCCTACGACGGTGTAGTCTGAATTGAAATCTAAAAATATATTCTGTAATAAACAATCACAATAATATGAAAATCTAGTTTAATGACCTTTTAGAATCAAATGTGTTTTAACAATGTTATAGGATAATGGATCAGAAACCATAGCTATCTGGATCAACCCCAAATAAAAAAAATTTCTAGTCAGAGGATGATATTCACTAACCTTCAAATGTGTATATCAATCAGAACTCAATCAATGTTGCTGAAACCAAAATTAATTAAGGTGTATCTAAAGTTGAATAGAAGCAAATTCAATTAGCAAGAGATTATATAACGAATAATATGATCTACAAAACATTCCATGAAGTATATTGTCTAATGAAGTTTATTATCGAAATACCAGAGCAGATTATATACATTGACTGAAATACCGTAATATAAGAAGAAATAATCAAGTTAGGGTCCAGAATAAAGAACTCAGGATCTTTCACAGTACCAAATCGTTGAAAAAGTAAGGCATAACACTTTTAAAACCAAGCTCTAATCAACCAGGTAAACTTCAATTCATAGAGATGCAGGATAACCTGAAAAATATCGAATCAATAAATCTTCTATACTCACATCCACATCATCTGTTACGAAATTTTTATTTCTCTCCTATAATAATGAAAAGAAACAAATGGACAGGTCTAAGCTTTAAGAATGTTATTAATAGAAAATTGGCAAAAGAGAGAGAGAAGGAAATTTACAAACCTTTAATAACTGTAACACGACATGAACAAAAGTAATTGCCTCCCTCATTTTTTGGTCATGCACGATAAGGACAATTGCATTCCCTTTGCTTCTTTTCTTGAATGAACACTATACTTTGTTTCCATAGCTAACAAAAAATTCAAATTATTATAAATTACAACCAAAACATCTAACAATATATGAAGGTAATATATGAAGACAGAATTTCTGTATCTGGCTTGAACCATTTTAGTATTATTGTAGACCAACTTTTGAAGGAAAAAAAGAATTTAGTTAATGTCTGTTGTATAAGAGAATTCAGAGTTGTATGCAAAAAAAAATTTATAATAAAAAAATTAAATTGATCCAAAGTTGAGCTTGCAATAAAAAAAGAAAAGGCTTTCCATTAAAGAGCAAGATGAAAGGCACTACTCATTCCGTTTTTTTTTTTTTTTTTCTTGATAAAAGAAGAGATCAAATTAGCTCATCATTCCATTAAAGATGAGCTTAATAGGAAAAACGATAAAAGTATTGGCCAAGTCTCACTACAATAAAAGTTATAACAGCTTTGTAAGATTACTATGGAGAATTTAGAACCTATCCTCTTATACCATTTACCTTGTCATTCTGACGAACGACATTTGTCTAGTTAGGATTTCAAAAATCTCTCTTTCTAGAAAGCTCATACATTCTAAGCAAATGACAACAAAAAACAAACAAAATCAATATGAGCAAAGCAACTGAAAAGTTGACATAGTCAAGTCCTAAAAAATCGAAACCCATAATATCAGAACCAACAATTAAAACCCAAAATCAGATTGTAGGTGCTAATTCATTTTCTAAGCTGGTAGTCTCCTAAGCGAAAGATATCAGCAAATTAATTCTTACCACCTGTTAATTAAGCTCGAAGTCAAAGCTACCATGTAACATACTGATTTTATAATGGAATTTAAACAAAATGTGTATAACAACATATTGGTTGTCACTAACAACATCAAGATCAAATTAAACAAAGGCTAAATTTAATCAATACTTTCAGCTAGTCATGCACACACAATCACCACACTTGAATGTGAAATGTCAGGATCAATTTGTTGGCTAAACTGCTATAGTTTTGATCAACCAAACTAAGAAAGATTTATTCTGATAAGAAGAATAAATAAATTGGGTTTAAACCTCGAATAAGTTTTATAAATTATGCCTAGACATGAATTTCTCAACGCAATTGCCTCGAATTTTTTTAATTAAAATAAAAAAGGCTAAAAATAAAAAGGCATATAGTCAACATGTAGAATCTTAGCTCTTTTAATTTTCACTTTAAAGAAGCAAAATCTCTTTTTTTTTTTTGGAATAAATTAAAGAAGAACAACCTTTAAAAGGTAGAAACTTCGCTCTTTGTAGTTTTCTTGCTCTCTTGCAATGAACCTTCAATCTGAAAATAGGTGTGCAAGCATATTTCCATTAGTACTGTTCGTTGTATCACTAACATCAGATAAGCTGGTAATAATTAAAATTCAGAGGAAAATAAAAAAAGAAACAGAAATTTAGACCACAAAGTAAAAATAAATAAAAAATGTGATAACTGGCAAAGAAGAAAAAAAGCACAACTAAAGATGAACAATTTGAGAAAATCAAGCTAGGCTATGTCAATATTAATTATTAAATTAAAGAGGAGTCATTAGCGAATGAGTGGAAAGGGGAACTGTTGTCGTCCTTGTGATTTTCAATAACTATATATGTATTTCTGTTTATGTAACGAGACTATGTTGTATTGACATGATCCATTACACAGAAGTTGACCCATAATACAAATTTAGAATTAATCCTGCATCAAGTTTGGACAAACTTTAGTGGGGCTGATGTATATCCATTTAGGTCGAAGTTAAACCAAATAGCATGTTTTGAAAACCGGACCGGACCGGCCGGTTCGACCGGTTCAACTGCGAACCACAACGAACCGGCCGGTCCCGTCCGGGTTTCAGTGAAACTGTTTAACCGAACCGTCCGGTTTAGAAGCTTTTAAATATTTTTCATTTGGTTCAATGAAATTCTCAAAAAATGTCATATAGGGAGGGATTGAACCTATAATGTTTTGAATAGAAATGAGATGCTCTACCACTAGGTCAATTGGCTTTGATGTAAACAAGTGAACATTTAATTTATATAAACTATATGGTAACGATGACGTCATCTGGTTCATTCTACCGGTTCGACCGGTCGAACCAATTAAACCATTGAACCGATGGCTTCGCCGGTTTGATGTCCGGGTCGGTTTTCAAAACATTGCCAAATAGTATCCTATCATTTTAACTAAAAAAAAAAAATTTAGGGGGGCGAAGCCCCCTTGGCACCCCTACTGGTTCCGCTACTGTTTACTTGAGTTCGCCCAAAATGTATTCTACCACTCGTTATCTTATAAAAAGGGGTGTTAACTGGGTTTTAGCTTCTTGCACCATAATTATTGGTTGGGTAATAGTAAGTACGAGTTAATATACAACGCACCACATATCAAAATTAAGATATCCTTCCTTAGCAGCATAACTCAGCGCGCATGCGGGCGTTGCATAACCATAATTGCGTCACAGCTTTGAGCCTTTGACTACAAAAGGAATATCTTTATAAAGAAAGCAATAGCAACAATGTCTTTCAATCATAAATAAAATTACAAACTGAAAAATATATCTTACTAGGCACCACTGGAAGCATTTAAGTTGCCTTCTGAATTGAGCTAATTGATCAAAAATTAGGAGCGCTGCTCGAACGGACAGTAAATGTGGGCACGTGGCCCAACTGCCCATCATCAGCTTTATTGTTTTTCCAAATTTTCCTAGAGCAGCACTCCTCATTATTATTTCCTTTCCATGACTAATTTACCTTTGACTATAGTTCTTCTTTCATTTAAAAAAAAATGTGATGATCCAGACTCATGTACAAACATTGTTATAAATAATATAGATAATCAGATCATGATCCTTTGTATATATGTGATAAATGTCTTTAGTATTCCTTTTTTTCATTTCCAACCTTAATAAGTAATATAATTTATTCTTTTATCACAATTATTTCAATCTTTTTATCGAATCATCAAAAATAGGGTTGAACTATTTTATTTTATTTGTGCTAATTGATCACTCTGCCTGTCTGCCAGACACAAATTTCCTTTCCGTAATTTCTCTTGCTATTTTTAAAATAACAAAAACATTTTACAAAGAACCCAAATTGATTTAAACAAGGAAATTAGTCATAATATTTTGTTTTGGAAACAAAGTTAATTATGGCGCTGCTCCTTGAAATGGAAAGATTAGACACGTCGGAAGCAGCCCCATGATTCCCTGTAAATAGATCTCTGTAGACAAGTCTCAAAATCCATTTCCAGGTTATGACTTATGAGCGAACCGACCTTGATCTACGACCCGTTACATAGAAACTGACACAGTTTCCATATTTCTATTTAATGGCGCCATTTTTGGGAACTCCCACCCCACTTAACTCAAACCGTCTTTTCCAACTCCTCTCAAGTAAACTCGCACCTCTCTTTTCTTCTTCCCCAAAATCACTGATTGTTTCTCAACCAAAATCACTCAACAAACAAAATTCTCCATGGAAATCGAGGAAGATATAGACTACATCTCCTTCTTGAAATGTCTTCGTCAATGCGACGACGATTCCTTTATGGTCGAGACCCAAACCCATGGCGCCTCCTCACCGATTCGCGTCAAGTACGAAGGATTGAACTCTCCCTGCGTGATGCAACCTAATCGCAAGAGAATCAAACCTGATTTGAGCGCAAACGAGGCCGTAAACGGAGATTCTGAAGGTGAAAGTGTGCGGCTTGAGACAGATTCAGTCCGATCGAAACGACGGAGGAAAGAGAAGAAAGACAAGGGTTTGTGTGGGAGGAAGTTCGTCTTTCGTGGCTCCAGTGGTAGGGTTTACGATTGGGAGGGTTTAAGAGAGAGGAATTATGTTCCTTGTTGCTCCAATGGTACGAGCTGTGAGTCTGATTATTCCATGGAGACTTCAAAAAGGGAAGTCCTTGTAGAAATTGGTGGCGAGGCGACAGCGTCAGAAAGAGAAGATAATGGCTTTGAAGAAGAACAAGAAAACTTGGTGGGAAGTGATGCATCAGTAGAAGAGAGAGTAGAGATTGAATCACAACAAACCTCTCCTCACCAAGAGCCAGTCAATCCTCATGTGAGATAACTTTATTTTAAATTTATATTGGCTTTTTTATATTGATTTAGTTTAAATAATTTGGTCAAATTGATGATACTAAATTGAGAGTAAACTGATGATTCCGATTATTACAAGAAGGTTTCGGAAAGGGAAATCTCAGTGGAAATTGGTGGCGAGGCGATGGCTTCAGGGAAAGAGAATAGTAGCTCTGTAGAAGAACAAAAAAGCCCGGGGGGGAACGATGCATCAGTTGAAGAGATGGCGGAGACTGAACCCCAACAGACCTCTCCCCAGCCAGAGCTAGTCAATCCTCATGTGAGATCACCTTATCTTACATGTATTATGGTTTTTTGTATTAATGTAATTACTTTGGTCAAATTGGTACTAAATTGGGGATTGTATCTGCTGTTTGTTGTTGATAAAGTCACAATTACTCTAGTTTTTACATGACAAGTTGTTATAGGACTAGTAAAGGAATTATAAGTTATTGGTATAAGATCAAAGAAGAGTGTGTAAAAACTATTGTAAAATAAAAATTATGGAAATTTTATGTTGTTATTTTCTAACAAAAGTATCGCTGAACTTGTAGTTACAAGTATTTATGTTGCTGATGAAGAAGCTTTGCCCCATTGAAATGACGATCTATCCTGGATATGATGATGGCAATAAAGGTGTGACCAAGCCAATGGCTGAACCTGCTAGAAGCAAAAGCATCGAAATTGACTGGATTGAAGAGAAAAAAGAAGAAGTGGACTCAAGGCGCAAGGGAAATAAGAGGAACTGCACTCACTTCGAAGCTACTGTGGACTTTTCTGATCCATCGGATTCTGATGTAAGTTCATCGTTCCTTGCAACAACAACAAAGCCTTTTAGTCCTAAACAAGCTGGGGTAGGCTAGAAATGTAGTATTTGTAATGAAGGAGTAGTGTATGTACCACTTGTTTACTTGGTATAGTTAAGGGGCTATTTATATTCTTCTGTAAGACCCAGACTTTTCATCTATTTATTAAAATACTTCTGCTTATGTATAGGACGAGCCAAGAATGGATGACATCCCGCTAGATATTTTAAGCAGACCACCTTCAGATTACAAAGATAGGTTAATTAAAGAGCTCAAGAGGCCATTTGACAAGTGTGAGTATAGAAAATTGAAAAACGAGGCAGCTCGTAGGAGTAAAAAAGTTCTCTCCAAAGAGTTGCGTCCCATGGTGAATGCCTTAAAGGCAGAGTCGATTCCTAAGATCAGGGAGAGGGTCGTACAGACAGAAGAGTACAGCAAATCCTTATTTGATTTTTACCCTGGTATATTTTGTTTATTTATTATCTTTTGGAAAGAAGATGTAGAACGTGGACCACCTATTTCAGTATCCAAAAATTTGAAATTCCCTGTAATTTCTATATATAATCTAAACATATGTTATACAAAAAAAGTGAGTCTTGGTTAACACTGCTACTGTTACAGTTTTAAGCTTTACCAGCAGGACTCACTCCTGAGTACCAGTATTTTCCCTGGTAAATTTTACAATTTCTATGATGCCAAAATTAAAAAGTTTGGATAGACTGAACCAAAAAATTCCACCGAGGTTATTCAGTCTAAATTTTCCGGCAAAGCAGACTAAAACTAAACTTGAGAAATGTGTTTTTAAAAGGAATTATAAGAAACATGTCATTAGGTCAAAATTTGGATATGTTTGTTCAGTTTCTATAGAAATGAACACCACTCAATTTATTGATCAAATTACCGTGATCCTTATCTATTACAGAGGTCAAGAACAAGGTTAAAAGAGCAAGACATGGCCATGGTTTGGCTATTTTGAGAGGCTTTTTCTTTTGGCTACTGGTATTGCTCTACTTTAAAAGTATTTTTCATGTTTCTCCTTTTATATTTGTCTTGTGAGGTGACCATGAAAAAAGCTGATAGGATTGTAGTGGTGTGTCATTAAGGTGAGCTACAAATATATGTACCTGGTCAGGTCCATCTCTAGCATGTATTATCACCAGGACGGTCAGGTTATTGCAAGGGATAAATTTTTTTTGTTTTATTTATTCTTTCAAGTTTCAAGAGCTTACCATAAAGATTTGGTATGAGAATTATACCTAACAGAGTAGCAGTCCTTGTATCTAGACTGGTACTTCTTGTACCTTTGACATCTTGTTCCTTTTTGCAAATCAGTGCACATCAGATGAGATTATATGTATTCTTTTTTGTGTAGAATAACAGTTGGGAAGGATCTTTTAAACCGTGGATAAAATGGCGCAAAGGCTCCAAGGTTCAATGGGATAATAAGTAATTGATGATTTATTACCTCTGTACATGTTGACTTGGTTTGTGCAGTAAAGAGTGAATTGTAGGATGGTTAGTTTCTCATTTAGGCTATCTGAATACAGCGGTGGAGCTTGACTAGTATCTTTGGGGCTGCCTGATACACTCCTGACATTTATCAATGATCGGTCACTTTGTGTGCAAACAGAGTTTTTTGGAGGGTTTAATTTGTTGAAATATGACAATATTGATTATGTAATTGCTTAGGTTCCTTCTAACCTGTAATATATGGCTGAAACATTCAGGACTGTAGCATCTCCAGTCCCTATTAAGATCTGACTGCTTTGGATCTCTGAAAGAATGAAAAATATGACGTGCATTCTGAATATTTGATGTTAAATTAGATTCGAGTTGCATGCAATGGTGAAATTCTGTTTGTACCTACTTATTCTGGCATCTGGTAATTGGTGTCTGGATTATTCGACAGAGAACAGATGCGAATATTTGGAGAGTGATTCTTTGTATAACAATTTTTGTTTCCAATCATTTGCTAATTTTTTTCTATACAATCTTTAATATTTATTATGACAACATTTTTACATAGTAATGATATATCAATTTATCATGTTTCCATGTGCGCACACTGATTTATCAAATTTGACAACAAAGCATATTACAAAATTGCTAATATAATGTTTTTAGGGTTATTCATCATTCATCCAATTTGATACGAGTCATCGTACTTGAACTATTCTTCCACTTTTACATTCGAATATAGCCATAGGGTCACATCTTTTAAGGTGGGAACTGAAAGCGCAGTGTCTTCCTCGCATGGTTCTCTCTGTTGCAAACCAGTAATTCTGGAGTGCTCTCATCACTATCCTTGTGAGTTGTGAGAGCTTCAAACCCCCTTGGTCATTTGATAAGAAAATGCTCAAAGATGGAACTGGCTTGCTCCAAGTGAGACGCCCCAGAAGCGCTTATAATGCCACACATTGCCAATTACGCTAGGATGTATTGTTGAACATATTTTTCTCATTGCATGTTTTATTTGAGTTGTTGCAGGCTTGCAGCCCTGATTCTTCTACGACGAATAAATTTTGTAAAATAAATCTTCTATAGTGATAAGGAATGAATTTTGATTCCATATTTTGCACCATGTAACAAATAATGGTTTGGTATAGCAATGTAACAAATCGGGGTTGCAAACCATGCAACAAATAATGGTTACAAATAAAATTCATTGGGTTGCAAGCCAGTTCATTGGGAGAGAAGATCCAAAACATTAATAGTAATGCTATGATATGATGCAAAATATGTAACAAATATTCGGACCCAAGTTCTCCCAATGAAGGGAAGGATTGGAAAAAGATGAATAATAGTAATGCTATGATAATAGTCAGCACTACTTGCTCTACCAAATCGGGGTTACTCAACCTCCCTGCCAACAAAACAAGAAGAACAATGATACCATACGAGATATTTAAAAAAGACCACCAAACAAAGTAAATCTCTTAATTTCAATGCCCTGTGGATCAAAATATTGGGCCAGAAGTGCGGCTGGATTAAAACAGGTACAACACAACAAATGAGACAAACTAGACGAGCAAGCCGCCATTGCAGCACTAAAATCATCATGACAATAACACCCGGATATTCTAACTGACATCCCAAGAAAATAACATCTCGTGCCATCCACTCTCGCATCGCTCAATATTCAGCCCAAGCCCAATACTCCTACGCTCCTTTCTTTCTTCTCTCGCATCACTCGTCCCTCTCTTCTTCACGCTTTCCTCTCACCAATCTCCTCTCCCCTTCGCACCCTCCCTTCACCTCTCCTCTCCCCTTTGCGTCCTCCCTTACCTCTCTTCTGTTCTCCTCCCCTTTATTCTTTATCTTCTATTATTTCTTCATATAAGCACCGTCATTCCTAGTAAAAATCAGAGAGTATATATTATACATAAAGAAGTATGTAAAATGCATTAAGAGAGCATCAAATATGTTTTAATTTATCTTTTATTATGGAAGTACGTAATTTGTGATAAGAGAGTATCTAAATATTACTAAGAGAGTATATAAGACTTATTAAGGGAGTGTCAAAGAAGTTTTCATTTATCTTTTATTATGGAAGTATGTAATTTGTGATAAGGGAGTAACTAATTATTTTTAAGTAAGTATGTAAGTGAGCGTCAAATATATTTTTATTTATCTTTTATTATAGAAATACGTAATTTGTGATAAAGGAGTAACTAATTAAAGGTAAGAGAGTATGTAAGATCCATTAAGGAAGTGTTAAAAATATTTTCAATTATCTTTTATTATGGAAGTACGAAATTTACATTAAGGGGTAACTAATTATTTTTAAGAGAGTATATAAGATTCATTAAGGAAGTGTCAAATATATTTTCAATTATGAATTTACCTCTAAGGAGTATTTAATTCGTCTCACGAGAGTAATTATATCTACGTAATGGAGTACCTTATTATATTATAACATAAGAGATTATATTTTTTTACTAAAGGGAGTATCTATTTTGACTTAAGGGAGTATTTATTATGAATTAAGAGATATATTAAATTGTTATATGCAAAGGAGTATGAAAAAAAATGAAGATCAAGAAGAAAAGAAAGAAAAAGGAATGGCGGTGAGGGAGAGCGACATGGAGAACGAGGAGAGAGCGAGAGTTGAAGGGGATAGCGACAGGGAGAGATGAGAGGGGAAGGGGAGAGCGGAAGGGAGAGAGCGAAAGGGAGGGAGGCGCTGGACTTATGGGCTTGCGCTAAAGATGGGCTTTGGCGCTGGAATGTCGCAGGATGTCGCAAATCTAGGATGTCGCATATCAGTTCCGCTTTTTGTGGTACTCGGGATCTAAAAAGTTTAAAGCAGCTTCCACAACTAAAGCAGTAGCAGCGATGGCACAAATGAACGCATAAGCAGGCATTATAACAAATGCCTTGAAAGCCAGACTCAATCCAGGCTTTGTGTGGCCTGAATTAGATTCACCTCTATAGGCTATAGATACAGTAAAGGTTCCTGCAAATGCAGCTGAAGCAATAAGTGTGGAACCAATGGCCATGCTTTCGGCCGTTTTCTCCAAGTCCTGGGCCTCTTTCGCTTTCTTCTCCTGGTCCATTAACAAGTTACGTTCCGAAATGAAGTTATCAAACCTATGGATGCCAGATGAACATCCAATCCAATTAAGAGTTCGTTCTATTATATAGTTTAGATTGTGCAATGAGAAATAAATGCGTCAATACTCACTAAACATGCTAAATTTCTAATAAAAGTAATTCTCAAGGTTCTTTCCAAAATCTTTAGTCCCCCTGAAACTTATGATTGTGAAAGCAAAGGAGTTGGATTTGGACCTTTCTGAATCTTTATCATTATTTTTCCATTTGGAGCAAAGAACATACATAATATATGCAGGGGTGTTACAATTTGCAGTTATTATTCCACATATCCAATATGCATGATGGAGGATAAAATATGATGCTGACTTAATTGAAGAGCATAATGAGATTATTAACATGCAGCTTTTTTCTTAAAGTATTGCAAAAAGAAAAATAAATGTAAGAGAAACCGATCATGTATGTGACACACATGCCAATTCCAAAACCCAACTGTTCTATTAGCAATAGCAACATCTAAAGGTGTCAATCCGTTTCTGTTCATGATGCAGGTGCGAGTTTTTTGGCTACCCAGCAGAAGTGCAAAGATGTTTACATCACGGGCTTTGACAGCCAAATGCATAGGTGTGTCGCCTTTATTTTCCTGAGAATTCAGTACTTTTACAAGTTTACTTCTTTTGCAGACCCACAAAACTACACTAGCCTTTCTTTCTTCCACTGCCAAATGAAGGAAGTTTCTCCCTCACAATCTACCAGCTCGTCGGAGTCCGGACATTGTTCAAAAGTCAAAATATTCGACCATCCAAACCCAACTTTGCAGCTACATGTATAGGGTATAAGCTGGAATCATCAGCAACATACACTGAAGTTTTTATCTGTTTCCAATAATAGCTTTACTCCTTCCAGATTATTAGCTGATACAGCATAGTGAAAGGTGTGCTACCCGAATTATCGGTGGTTTTTGTTAGCACTGGTTTCTAGCCAGCCACCTTTTGAATAAAACCTGTCCATGTACAAGTGAGTTCTTCAGAGATAGATTGTGCTTCAATTAGGCCTCAACAATTCATTAATTGAAAAAAAATCCATGAGGGAAGCAAGGAATTATAAAATTTTTTTCTTTTTTTGAGCTTAGCCAACAATTTTATTAAAATAAGGATTTATATAACTTTTAGGGATGTATATTATTCTTGGAGCATTATATATTTCCTTTTTCAAGTTTTAGGCACCTTAGAGGATATTTAATCCAGCTCAATTACTCTATTTGTATTTAGACATAAACAGCTAACTAAAACAGTTGATAATTACTTATTGCTACCTTTATTTCTAACAGCTGCAGCGTGCAAAGCCGTTCATCCATCGGTCCCACATATTCAATCCGTGAAGCACTCTCAGGTAATGATCCAACCAAAGAAGTCACAGTTGAGAGTGAATTCTGCATTATCGCCAAGTATAATGGAGATATTCCATTGTTGTTCGGGATACTTGGTAGTTGGAACATGCTTCGAATGTTGAGGCAGTCTGCCACAGCAAAATCTGCACGCAACAACTCCTCAACTACTTCTACATGGGTGTTCTTATCCGCCCGTGCTCATTTCGCATTCCCGAAATGGAAATGGAGAAGTTTCAATTTGCCATACAACCTCAAAACGTCAACTTCAAGTACTTGGCAATGATGAATTGCTTGGAACAATGCAGCCTCGCCAATCTCTGTTTCTCTCTCTCAGTAATTCAGCTACGACATTGCCACCCTCCTTCTCAGCAAGTCGAATAAAAAATGTGGCCAGCTTGCAGTTCCCAGCTTGTGCAGCATAGTGCAGGGGTGTCTCTGCCTTGTCATTGTCCAGCATGAACAGAATGCTATTTTTTTCGCAAATCCTTTTCTCCATGTCATGGTGACCAAAGCAAGTAGCAATATGGAGGGCTGCATCTCCAGCATGTGTTACTTCTAATAGAGGGCTGACTGTCCTGTGCTCAGTAGTAGACATGTTTGCAACATCAATCGCTGTTTCATCTGGTCGTAAATATCATCAAACCCATAGTGAAAAAATTGTCTGATTGGTATTAAAAAGGTACGGCCAAGTCAATAGGACAATAAATTGAATTTAGCAAAATTCAAATCAGCATTCTACACTGTATTATCATGTTTTATTTAATTTTGACATAGTATTGAGAACCATTTTCTAGTGAATACCTGGTTGTACATGATTTTCTCCTTCAGATCTCAGGAGATAATCTAAAAGATCTACATTGCCTCCACTTGCTGCTTGATAGAGTACAGGATGTATATGACCTCACTCTCCTGATCGCCGAGAACTCCCTCCCCCTCCTTAGTTGTAATTAAATCCGCTTTACCAGGTACATTAGACATGATTTAACTGGTACCTACCAAAAGAAAATGAACTATTTTATTCATTTGAGAGATGTTGATATATCTAATGTTCATATAAATTTAGCAAATTACCTCAGGTCTTCTAAAATTATCCATAGTTGTTAATTACATTTCATTTTAAGAAAAAAAAAAGATGCATGTTCCACCCCTTCTCCCCTCGGATCTAATTCTGGATGTTCCAGAGTGTATTATCATCAATTTTTCTACTAATTCTACTCTGCACTTTACATTGAAATATTGATACTTGAATTTGGAATGGTGGATCCAAGCCGCTTTACATGATCCACATAATAAAAAATCTTGTCAGAAACCAGTTCCTGTAATTTTCTCTAATTTTACTTTTATTTATATATAGAATGGAGAAAACAATCATACTGGATGGTCCATAATTCTTTAGATAAGTAGATTTTTTTTCTATATCAAAGGATAGTAAGAAAGTGTAAAATTTGGCTCCAACTAGAATTTCATATGGTGATTTTCTTCAATGACTCTAATCAAAGTCTGAACGCTACCAGTGCATTGGTACTTTGCAAAAGCACCGTAGTACAACTCTGCATTTAAAGGGTGGAAAAAAAAATGATAAATAAAAAAAAAAAAGATGTACCAGCGCATCAGAAGTTGATCTACTGTGAGTGAAATGAAACCTCTCTCTGGTAACTCTACAGCGTTCTGGTACCCTTCCTCATCAAAACCAACTGTAGTGAGCAGAACTTGGTAATTTACAGCTTCCTTTGGATGGCCTTTAGCAACACAAGCCTGTAATTTCACATATTTTAAGCTCTCTGTCAATCAACATAACGTGTCTCATTTAACATCTACAGGTTTAACAGACATTCTATGGATTCTAACTGTGGGTGGTCATTTAACCAAAAATTAAAATATTCAAATTGTTATTTTTAGTTTTAGGGTTAGCTAATACTAATGAGATGAGGGTTACAAATAAATTATTTTTATATTTCGTATTAGGGTTCAATAATACTAATAAGATGAATATGAAGTTTGCAGACTCATTTCAACTTTACTTTGCCGAAGAATCCAACCAGCTTATAGCAATTCATTCTGTACTGCTCAACATTTAGCTGGTCAGGTTTCAAGTTATATAGAAAAATTAACATATCATAGCTTATGAAACTAACCAGATGTTTATTTTCGAGATAAAAAAACCAAAATCTCCAGTTTTCCAATTTTGTGCCGTCTATACATACATATATGTCAGCCCAGTTGTCATGATGGAACTCCAATCTATTCAGCCCAAAACCCAGTCCAGCTCCGATTGCCTTTACATAAGACTCCTTAAGGGACCAATACCTACAGTTAGTGCCAAAAAGTTACTATTTCATATATCCATAACTGGTAATAAGATTACAAAGTGATTGTACCTGTAGAACTCTGTCAGCACTTTATCTATTGACCCAGCATGAACAATATTATCCCACTCAAAAGTCGTGAAATAAGGCACAAAATTTTCCAGAAATTGAAGTGTTTTTCCATTCTCTAGCTTTGTGGTTGAAACAATGTCAAAGCCAACAAGACATATAGGTTCGCATGCCACACCAACGAAGTCTCCATGATGCGAAACACTAAAGTTGAAATTTGCATATAATAGATTCTCTCTATTCTTCTGTCAAAGTAACATTTTTACAAGTTAGACCTAAAACTACACAATAATAGTAATCAGCATTAGCATTTATCTAACCGGCAACTGCAAGTAAACATTTAATTTATAGGAAATTATGCAATAATACCAACCCACAAAACTACAGGTTATGTTGTTGGACATGACTAAATTGCTCCTGATGTTTTAATTCCATGTCACTATGTCAGTCTCATTTTTTAATAACCGGTTCATGCAAACTCATAAATGAACGCTAAAAACATTGCTCGATAGTATTTCATTTTTGGGCTTAAAATGAAGAGGATAACTAGCTTTAGCGGAATATTTTTAACTGCCTGACAGAAATTGTATGAAGCCGGTCAAAAGATGTATTTAGTGGAATGGTCTAACACTCAAGTACAACAAACCCTCCAAAGAGTGAGACCCTAATGTAAAAAATTCAGTGTAAGCAAATACTGAAAAACATTTGTAATGATTAGGAAAAACCCCTCAAGCATACATAATTTGTCAAGATCTCAAACTCACACCATCAGTAAAATGCTGGTATATACATTAAAGTGATCATACCAGGTATGGTTTTCCCTCAGTGGTACGAAGAATGCATATTTCATCAAAAGGAATCCCCATAACATCATTGATAAGGCAGTACTGAAGCAACCTGCTGACAAGTGCTCTTTTTCTGTCCTCGAGCTTTACAAACCTATTAATCAGTATTCAGTAGTAAAGATTAATTTCAGAGTGGTACTGTACTTTTGAAAGTTGAAATCCCCAACATCTCAAACAAATCCACATATCCTACTTTGCTCACAGCAGTAACACTTTCAATGGTTCCAATGCTAGGTGAAGTAGAATTAGCATTTTTCAAGTAAATTGCAAAAATAGGCTATCTCTGTACAATTAGTACTAATACTACATGAGTTTAACTAATTATCCAACTTAAATTTGAATAAAGTAAAATGGTACAGTTCGGATACTCAGTTTTAGTATAATTACTCTACGATTGGTAGGTTCAATCTCCATTTCATTCAAGGAAAACAAGAAGGATAAAGAGAAAAAAAATTTCAAATTCTGACTTTGTGACCTCAGGCCGCTGCTGAGGTGGAAGAAGCGAAAGGAGGGACTGAAACTGGTGCTCCGAAGGATGCCAAGTAGAGATGTTGACTAACCATCTTCTCACACCCTCCATTTCCAATCGCCATGCGCACAAGTCTCAAGTTCAAGCTCTTGTTAAGAGGAAGGAACTAGCAATGCAATGCGGGTCGGGTTCAGACAAGGGAATTGATTTGGACACCCCCGAGAAATGATAAAACACCACCAAACTTTTTCGATGACCAAAATACCCTTCGTAACCTCCTCCGAGGCTCCGATAATTTGCCAACTTTTTTTCAATCGCTACATGGCAGTCTGCCAAGTTTCTCAAAAAAAAAAAAAAAAAAAAAAAAATCTTCTTTTCAATCGCTACTTGACGTCTTGACCCACCTTTAAAAAGGCGTTGCTGATTAAAAAATAACAGTCCAAAGTAATAACATTTAATTAATCTAAAGAAGACAGTTGAGCATTGGTTCAACCAATCTAAAATAAATAATTTAAATACAAATCATTAGTTTCTTATTGATCCTCTTAATTTTGGTCTAAATTCGAAACTAGTGCTGAAAGAGTATCTAATAAAATATAAAGTCAGCGTAAGAAATGATGTGTAGCTTCCAATAAACTTTTGACATCAACTAATTTTTTTTGCTACCACATGTGTTTTTTATATTTACCAGCGCCTTAATAATTTGTGTGTTTTTATAAACTTAATAATTTGCACCTTTCACCATGAACTAGAACGATCGAAATGTGTGTTTTTCTTCTTTAGCGTTTCTTGTGTTAAAAGTGACTAGGTTAATTTTATTATGAGTGGGGGTTTAGGAGCGTTTATTTTTATTATGAGGGTATTTTGGTCACTAAAATTTTGTTGGTGGTGTGGTATCAACTTTTGGAGGTGTCCAAATCACTTCCCTTCAGACAACTGCCATGATCCAAAACCCAATTAACCCCTAAGGTCTCAGAATTTGAACTGGGCCGGGCCACAATTGGGCTGGGCTGAATTGTTGCGTAACACCTTCGGTCGGATGGTTATGTTAAAAGAAGGTAATTGGTGTTACGAATGTTGGTCATGTTTGTTTTTCCTATTATAATGGTCTCAATATACAGTTGGAGGTATCATAATTATTGCACTATGGTTAAAAATGTGACACCTATTGTTTGTAGTACACCTATCATTAAAAAATGCTCAACATGATCACTTGTTTTTCCTCAGCCACTGGTACCACCAATAGCATGTCCTTCGAGGAAAGATGATTTAATTATGTGGATGTTCTTTTCTTATCACTTGATCGATCGAACGTGGGTAATGCACCAATCCAATCTATTTATAAAATTGCAGAGAAAATTCGTCTAGCATGCACAAATAAAAATATTTTTATTTTTTTTTGCAATGAGAAATCTTGATGATTCTGGATAAGGATGCATGCTATGGTTTTAACCAATTGAGATGATATAGCAAACAATAATAATAATAATAATAATAAATTAAATTGACCTCTCCAACAAAATGTTTTTGAAATGCATGAATAGACGCGTTAAAAAATAAAATGTCCAAATAATTTTTTTCTACTTACTATTTAAGACATGTGCTCATATTAAATTTTTTAAATATATATATACTTTCTAAAATTCAACTCTTAGAGGCAATTTCGTAATTATTTTTTAAATTAAAATGTACGGACTAGAATAATTCCTAGCAGCCATATAGCATTGATAGTGAGGTGCATATTTGACCATTTTGCATTGGTAATGAGATACTTGTCAACGTTAGCATAATTTTGTATTGATGGTAATTAAGGGGTTCATATCATATATATATCCTAACACAACAAGTTCGAAATCTGTTTTTTTTTTTCCCTTTTTGTTTTTCTTTTTGGGAAAACTTTGTCTGTAACATCTAAAACTGAGAAAATTGTGAATTTCTCACTTAAAACTAAATTTTTCTCTTTTTGCCACCCTAAAACACCAACTTATTCCCTAATAGCCACGTTTTCTTTTTAATAACATATTTAATAGTAAAATAATAAAAACAAAATTTCCTTACCATTATTCCACAATCCTAAACCAATCAATCTGAGAATCAACCCAATCGATACCTTGTTTCCGTCTACGCCTTCACCTCCGACTTTGGTTCCTTTTCTTCTCCTTTCCTACTCGCACGCCACTGCCTCCCTCTCTCTCTCTCGACCTCACCATCCCCTCCGTCGCCCCCTTATTCCTTTCTCCCTCGACACAATGAAACTACCTAGGGGATGGTGTCGAGGGAGAAAAGGAATAAGGGGGCGACGGAGGGGATGGTGAGGTCGAGGTCGAGAGCGAGAGAGGGAAGCAGTGGCGTGCGAGTGGGAGAGGAGAATAAAAGGAACCGAAGTTGGAGGCGGAGGCATAGACGGAAGCAAGGTGTCGACTAATTAATTCTCATGATTTATTGGTTTGGGATCAGGTATAACGGTAAGAAAATTTTATTTTTATTATTTTACTGTTAAATATATTATTAAAAAAAAAAGAGAATGTGGCAATTAGGGGATAATGTGGTGTTTTATGATGGTAAAAAGGAAGAATTTAGTTTTGATAATAAATCTACAATTTTTTCAGTTTTAAGTGGCACACATAAATTTTTTCCTTTCTTTTTTTAAAGACATGAAAACTTCAAATTTTAATTTGCTTCTGACCAACCAATAAACCAATGGTCCTGAGTGGCTTTCCTTAATTTATCGCATTGGTAACGATGGAATCGCTTGTTACGATTCTATTTTTCTGTTTGTCAATTCCAATCAAGATTGACAGATTTTTTAGGTGGAAAATTATACAGAACTTTTTTGAGCTTAACCTACCTGGTTTTAAAATGCAAGGTGATCCATGGATCTTTATTTCTCGTGTGACATGAAACTATTGCAGATAATTAATAATATGGATACTATTATAATAGTTGTATAAAAAGTTAATTTGTGGCTAATTGAGGTCAACAGTGAAATGATTATCATTGTTTTACTGGATTCAATATATATTTTCTGAAAAAATTACAAAACGTAATACAATAATTATTTTAAAAAAAATAAGGTTATTTATTTATAAAGGCATAGTCTAGCGGAAATTGAACCATTACCTCTAGGACAACAACAGAACCACTGATCATTTATAAATACATTTAATTTGAAAAAAAAACTAATGAGGATATATAATGTTTCCTATTTTAACTACGGCACTGACATTTCATGCATAACATGAAGCCTTGTTCTAAAATTATACTATTATGAATCATCATCAAATAATAACGCTAAGCCTTGATCTAATGAAGCCTTATTGTCACGTTTACAGGTTTACTATTTAAAATACCATATCCAAGCCAATTCCATTCGCCAAGAGTAGGCGGTACTTTTTGTGCGGTTCGTTTTTTTTTTTTTTTTAACTTTTTTTGAACTTTGTGCGGTTCGTTTATAGTTGGCGGCTTTTGCCAAAAGTAAATATTCCCTGGCAGCACAAACAAAAAAAAAGTGACAATACTTTCAAGAAAAGAAAACTTTTGTGTTGTCTTTTTGTTTATTCAGAATAGCGATCGGTACGAGGTTATTAGGCTCTCTTTTATTTGGTATTAAGTTTTCTGCCTTGAAATTTTGTTGCTCTAGTAAAATTTTACTTTCCAGTAATTTTGTTTCGACCATACCATTTGTTCAAACTAGCACTAGTTAATAACGAAGCTGGTAAAAATTTTGCGACTTATAAATTCTATTGTTCTGCAAAAATTATTTTATTTTATTTATTTTATTTTATTATTATTATTTTTGGAAAAGTGGTAGTACCTCCTATTTCATTTAAGAAACCAACGTGGTCTCCAAATAACTTTTAAAAGGGGGGGGGGGGGGGGACTAAAAAGTAGCTTAGAAGTTGTGCAAATATTTTATCTGGTCATAGGACTGGCGGTACCAAATGATTACTATAAATGTCACCCTAATTAATCTATCCCAATATGCATCTATATAGAAATATCACAAAGAACTAATACAAGTGAATTTGCTAAAAGACTAACAACTAAGCAAAATTAGTACTCATAACAGCAATTTGACAGCTGGACCGATAAGTCTTCCACTTTGGCATGTGTGTTTTCTTATAGTCATATACTTGCATATACTTGCGATAAAGCTGACGGTATGTCTCATACGCACCAGCTGACGTATCAAATCTTTAATTATAAACTCAGGACACGACGCAGTTACTAATTCACTCTCCCATTATTTTTAAATTGACCAAAATACCCTCCAGCTCAGTGCGTAAAGTCTGTTTTGAAACAAGAGGGGGAGAGGAGGGCATTTTGGTCAAATCGGAAGTGAATGATAAAAAAAAATCGTGCCGCAATTCCCATAATTTTGTACCGATGGGCGATGGATTCAGCCATGATTGTACCCAATTAACTACCAAATAAGTACTCCTTGACAGCCATTGTCAAGTATATCTAAAAAAACAACCAAATAGTACCTTCTTCCCTTGCTAAAAAAACGAGAGGTACATTATGCAGAGTAATTAATCTGCAACATTTGTTTATATAGTAACAAAAGTACTGTTCTGCCGTGAGAAATTTATGAATAAAGAAATTAAATTCAAAACATAATTTATTTTTTTATATAAAACTAAGTAACTATATACTTGATAAATTTCTCTCGGTGAAACAGTAATTTTGTTACTATATAATCGAATGTTGCATATTAATTGCTCTGCATAATTTTGTTACTAAATTAATTTCTCTCGGCGAAACAGTTGGCAGGCCATAATGTGCCCGTTTCTAGGAACCTCTATAAAACAATAAAACATAAGCTAACTAACCAGGCGGCGGAATGTATCTCTTTGGAATACAATCCCAACTTGGCGACTACTCTCAGTGTTTTAACTACTACACTTGCATATATATAATTTAAATTTCCCATATGTATCCAGTTCAACCATTGCCACTTTGGACGATTACTCCCGACTTAGCAAAGTAAGACTTTCACACGAGTACATTGAAGGAGACACCAAGATTAAAAAATACGTCAGAGAATTTTGAGTTGCTTATTGATTAGGATTAAGGCTAGAATTTTAGAAGCAATGTCTTTTGCTCTCTTGGATAGTTATTTTTTAGCCAATTTAACAGGTTAGCTTAGGATAATTTGCTATGTTGGGATATCTACTGTACCTGTATATTATATTATATGTTCCCTAAAAGTCCCAAAATACTGTTTAATTAAATACGATAATTAATAAATAATGTTTACAAGGTAACTTTGATCTCCCAAGAGGAGGTTTTTTCAAAAAAAAAAAAAAAAAAAAAGTAACGTTCAAAAGGTATTTAAACATTGCCACGTCATGTCTTGAACATATAATAATGCATGATTACAGTTTGTCGTGAGTACTCTTTTTTTTTTGAGGCATTCCGTTTAACTTCCACAAGTATAAAAGCAACCTTTTCTAATGATAAATTAAAAAAAATATGTAACTAAAAAATAAGAGGACAAATGGTTTTCGTTTCTAAATTCTAACATGACGTAGCTAGTTACAAACTTTTCCCTTTACTGAATTGTATTATTTATAAGTTAAAATTGATTATCTTTTATTATGTTTGGAACTTTATAAGATAATAGTGAGGAAAGAGAATTGTTGTTTCTTGTATGAATAATGATATACATTTTTTTTTTTTAGAAAACTTGACGGTGACTTTCAAGGGAGAATAACGATATACATACGAGAGCTATCATTTCATTCTCATATATACTTAGTTGCACACAATCAAGCATTATTTGTAAATATAATAATGATACAAACAATTAATTAACAAAACTCTTTTTTTTTATATATAATTCAAAAGTCGGGTTATTGAGGGTCTGCTCCAGAAGGGGGTTAGAGGGGATGATGGCCGGGGCTCATCCAGAGCAAAAACATTCTTTATCCGAAATGCAGCAGTTGTCACTCGAAAGAAAAAAAGAAAAAGAAAAAGAAAAAAAAGAGAATACATGAAAATGTCGAAAAATCCACTTTCCTACCTCACATTTTAGTGGTCCCCACAGACATAAAATTTCTTTAGAAATCTCCACGTGGCCTAGAATCAGTTTCTTTTGACTGGTGCAGTGGTGCGCCGTGCGCAGAAGGGACCATTGACCCGGGCAGCTGGGCCCAAATGCTTTGGACTAATAATTAAGCAATGGACTAATTAAATCTGTTGTAGAAAACACGAGGAAGTGCTATGTTGCGAGGCCTAAAATATCAATATCATAGTTTGTTACACGAAATATTTATATTACTGTTTACAGAGAATCTTATCTCTAGACGTGGGAAATTTTTCCACTTGAGGCCTCAATTTTAATCTGAAATCCGGGCTTTTGGCTAAATGCCTAAATCTTGATTCCAAATTTCCAATTGCAGTGCCGTAAAGTAAATGACAGTTAATATTAAGGTCGTTTTTTTTTTTTTTTGATGATATATGAAAGTTGGTTAGTTGGTTATTGGCGGTAGATTTGGAGGTCCCATGAGTATATAGACAATAAATACCAGCAGGTATATTAGAAAAATACAAGTTCGTTAAAAATATAATATCACTGCATTTAATTTATTGAATCATAAGAGAAAAATAAAATAATTATGAGAATATTAGAAACTAAGAGGTGGTAAGTGTCTAGCCTTGCAGTGTCCTGGAGTTAATTAGCCGTTTGTGGTGTCTCAATTATCACGTCTATATTTGCTAGATGGTACGGACTAATCGGTAAATCGGGTGTTAAAATTGATTTATCGACTATTAAATTGGACCAGTCTGCTATTAAATTTTATCATCGCTACAGATAATGAAATTTTGAAAAACTTTTTGGGTTGAACAAAATAAAAACATAAGTAGGTATATGTTTTTCCCTTGACACACATGGACAATTAGATGCATAATTTCGATGTTTGTCTTATTTAGATGAAATATAATTTAATAATTAATGCACATATTCATTCTCAAGCAGGTAACGGATACATAGAAATCTACATTTTTTACAAAGTGAAAAACGACGCCCTCCACTAACTATATTGTGATTTGTGAAACCAAAATACATTTTTGTTGCCTTGTTATTTTAATATTTGTTTTCTCTTTTGGTAATAATTGTAGAATTGATATGATAGTTTTTTTTTTTCATATGAAACATATAACAATGATGAGAAATGCTAGAGTCCAATATATTGGACGGATGGGGTCCGTCCAATACGATCGTTTCCATATTTTAAAATTTCAAATAACCGATCGAACCGTTCAATATGTTCTCCGTATTGAAAACTTTGAAGAAATCAATTTTTACATTTTTTTCAAAATTTTTTACTATTTTTTTGGTATTTTTAAAAAATCGTTGTTATTGGACCATCCATAATGTTTATATCATGAATTTTCAAAAATACCAAAAAAATAGTAAAATTTTTTAAAAAAAATGTAAAATTTGGTTTCTTGTAAGTTTTCAATAGGAAGAACATATTGAACAGTTCGGATCGGTCATTGGAAATTTAAAAACGTGAAAATGATCATATTGGACGGACCCATCCGTCCAATATGTTGGACACTAGCATTTCTAAAAAATGATATGATTTTTACTTCATTTTTTTAGTTCCTAAATATAAGAAATGTAAAGTCCTTTTTTTTTGTTTCTAGAAGAATAACGAACTTTTTTTTTTTTTGAAGATAAGATGGCGTCAAGCCCTCCAACTTATTCTTTTTTTTTTTCTGAATGCATTCATTTACATGTATTCCTTGAATTTATGTGTTTAGCGAATATATTTCGAGAAGAAAAACATAATATTTAATGGCGCTGTGTGTACAGATTTTAGACATAAAGTTATTTTTATTTATAGCAGGAAAGATATTATCATTTTTTTTTGAAAAAGAATGTATTGTTATTATTATTTTATCAACATCGCTGAGCAACATTCGATTAGGGTGCTGGACATAATATTGTTCCCAAATTGCCAATAATACATTTGTTCTGTTTTCTTTCTCCAAAAATATATAAACTACGAGTTCTATTTTTATAAGGGATATCACCCTTATGCGATTACATAGCTGTGAAATCCTATATATAGTTAATTGGAGAAAATTCTCTTAATATGAGTCTCTTGTTTGTACATTTTAATTTATTTTTAAATATATGAATTTATTATGTGGTAGCTGATTTACTAATTAAAACTGGGTATATCGACATGTAGCCATATGTTATATATATACATCATATTTTCTGAAAGTTGTTAGATAATTGATGAAGCGAATAAATTGTGTGCCCATTTTGCCTCCTAAATAGTAGATGGAGAAAGTAAACAGGCCCATCATGCAACAGTTGAGAGATGCTTTATTTTATATATACGAGTCCTGCAGTAACGTTTGCATCGTATTTCAGAACATTTTTATTTTTTTGTGAAATTAATTAACGCATGTTGTCCTTTTCACAATTCGATGAGGTTCATCTGAGGCGGCTTTACATGCGCCGTTAAACTAAAGAAAATGACAAAGCACCATAGAATAAACAAAAGTTGCGTTATTCCTCATCCTTCAATTGCATGATCAATCACATCCTGCATCGTAATAGAGCACAGCTGTTGAAGAATAGCGATCAATGGCTCTGATTTAGGTTGTACTATGCTTTATTGTAGAGCATCCAGTTTTCTAGTCCCAGGATCAAATCCGGATTTGATAACTGGAGAAGTCCGCGCTTTCGGAACCGGCATCAGAATCAAAGCATGCCAGCATGGCAACATAAACTGGATATTTCCAGTTATCTAGAAAAGGAGATCAATATTTAACCTCTTCACCGAGTAGTTATTGTTCCCGACCAATCCTTCTCAAGGACATTAATAAATGATTCATTCCCATTCAATATTTCTCTGAACCAGGACAGGACTAAAACTTAAAAAGGTTAAAAGGGGAAGGAAGGAAGGAAGGATACTGACGCAGGAGGTGATGCAATCGACGTCTCAATACGTGAATTAAATACAAGAGAGAAAAAAAAATTGGAGCCACAACTCACAAGAGAAGAGTTCACGTTTCAAATCATAGAAACAAAGCCAGTCTTTCTTTCTCAACTCCAACCTCCTTCCTTCAGTAAGAGCTTTGCCTCTCTCTCTCTCTCTCTCCAATTCCATCCCTACCTCGGCTTGTAGAGATTGAGAGAGAAATGGCAGAGAATGAGGTGCCATTGTTGGAGAAGAAGAAGGTGTACTACGACAACTGTCCTGGTTGCGTTCAAGAGCTCAAAAATGAGCGCTCAAAAGGAATGCCTTATCGAGATTTTCTCCGAGTTTGGATCATCACGCTTTGCACTGGTGCGCTTCTTTCTTTTTCTGACTTTCTCTCGATCTTTCTTTATTTATTTTTTTTATTTATTGGGATGACTTTGGGATTAAAAAAAAGCATTTATTAATGTAATCAATGACCCAATGTGGTGTTTTCTTTGGTGCCAGACTGCTAGTGCTGACTCTTCGGCTCATATTACTTCTTAGTACAAAAATAAAGCTGGTTATTATTGAAATTGATCACGACTTCTGCTCATATGTTTGTTCTGATAAAAAAAAAAAAAAAAAACTAAAGATTTTTCCTCCTTACCGAAGCAATGCTTTCCTAAAATTGATATTAAGAAAAATAGTAGGGGGTGGGAAGGTTGTGAGCATGTTTCTTTTTTCTTTTAAAGAGCTTGACAGTACCTGTCGACATAAAGATGCATGAGCATATTTGTACTAGGTTCTGCTAGTAAAAATTCTTACTACTTTTTTTTTTTTTTTTTTTGAACTAAGTAAGCCCAAAAGGGCTTACCACTTTTCATTACGAAAAGAATGTTTTTATTACAACCATCATAGCCAAATACGGCTACTGCTCAACTAACCTCTCAACCTCCCTAAAAAACTCATTACAACATCACAGTAGAAAATTATCTATCGTTGAGAAGTATTAAAAAACCTCCAACAGTCAGACTCAACAGTCATTACTACTTTTTTGGACCATGAAAAGTTGAAAACAATTGCTGGAGATGTTTTTTAACCAGACTTACCCATCAACCACAAGCCACAACATTGCCCCTCAACTTTGTAAAAAATTGTCCTGTGTCAAGTGTGAACAAGTTCAAAATTAACACTTGTGAACATGTTCTGGAGCGATGTAGCACACTGTGGTCGGTGGGCGAGCTACCGGTGAAAAATGTCCCCGGCAAGCCAATGCATTACACTAAATTTATCACCTGAAGTGGTAAGATCTGTTTCAGTATCTTATCATCTCTCTGCTTTCCTGATTATTTTGACCCTGGATATAATATTTACTCATTAAATGCAGTTAGCTTACTTGGGCTGGTTAGTGAATGAATATTATAATGATCTCTTTTTAATTTTTATATATTGAGTTAGGATGATAAAATAGTCTTTTTCATACTATTATTTATACAGTGTAGGCAGATTCTGAACAAGATCTATAGCAACTTCTTTTAAAATCATTTAGAAATAGTGACATAGTGCAGTCTATGCATGACAATTATTTATTAAGTTGTATTGCATTATTGTAACTACTATCTAAAAAACTTTTTCAATTAAGTGTTTTGTACTTTTGTGGGGTATAAAATTCATTTGAGATTGGCTAAAATCAGCCACGACTGACGGATGGACCCGTCAGTTGCGATTATATCTCAACTTTTAAGGTTCTAATGGCTAATCTGAACCGTTCAATGTGTTCTCCATACTGAAATCTCATTGGAGACCAAATTTTACATTTTTCTGATTTTATTTACTATTTTTTTATTTTTAAAAATCATAGCTATTGAAGGGTCCAGAATTGTTTAGATTAAGAATTTTGTAAAATACAAAACAAATACTAAAAAATTTCAGAAAAATATAAAATTTTGTCTCCAATGAGATTTCAATATGGAGAACACATTGAACGGTTCGGATTGACTGTTAGAATCTCGAAAATTGAGATTTGATCGTAGCTGACGGTCTTATCCGTCAGTCGCGACTGATTTTAGTCTACCTCAATTCATTTCTCTGAGAGTTTTAAGTTTTCATTACAGATAATGTTTAAAACTATCCCAGTTTGCTGAGGTTCAGGGACAAGTAATTTTATTGCATATGCCATATATGGTTCCTGGATAATATGTTTATTGCATTATCAGCCTTTGGTACATCAATCTATAGAAAGAGTAAATGCTTAATTTTGTTTATGCTAATTAACAAGGACTGGACAACTGTTTCTTTTATAACATGCAAAAGGTAGCTAATTGTGTTGTATGTGTTGTTGACATAAGTAAAAGTGTAGCTTCATTGTGATTAGCAAGTAATTAAAAACTCATGATTAAGTAATTTAGCTAATGTTCCTTGATTTGCATTTTTTCTTATTTCAGGTTTGCCAATAGCATCACTTTTTCCCTTCTTATATTTCATGGTATGTAGAACCTAATTACATGCCTTCATTATATAATTTTCTCGTCTTACAGTCTTGTTTATGCAATGTTGTAATATAATTTTTCTCTAACAGATTAGAGATTTGAAAGTTGCAAAAAGGGAAGAAGATATCGGATTTTATGCTGGATTTGTTGGTAAGTTATGATTTCCTCTAATTCAAAATTAAATTATTACTTACATTACTGCAGGCTTGAACGCATACTTGTCAAGTGGTTGGGGCAACAATAGTCCTTATCTTTTGTACTATTTATGATTTCCGTTATGGTTTGACAATTTCTTCTTAGTTGACAACTAAGGAAATCCAGAAAAGTGAAAAAGAGGAAATAATAAAAAAAATACAAAGGGCCTTGATAAATTTTAAACTGGAACTCCAAACAGAGCACTATGCTCAAACACTTTGTTTTTTATATTTGGATTTTTTTTGAGGTTTCTAAATGGATGTTATATTTTTAGGTGCTGCATTTATGTTTGGAAGAGCTCTGACTTCAACTATCTGGGGACTTTTGGCAGACCGTTACGGCAGGAAGCCAGTTATCATCATTGGCATCATAGCTGTGTTAGTCAACACCTCACCCTCCCAAAATACACAGAAAAAGAAAAGAAAATAATATAAAGAAGAAAAAAATTTATGGATTATTTATTTCGAATCAATTTTCAGGATTATATTCAACACCTTGTTTGGCTTTAGCATTAATTATTGGATGGCTATAGCTACACGGTTCCTTCTTGGTGCTCTGAATGGCTTACTTGGCCCAATCAAGGTGGTTTTCCCAAAAAACTATCTCCACTGGTGTCATTTCTACTATTACATAGATACCAATTTAACACTTGATTCCTTTCCCAGGCCTACTCAATTGAAGTTTGCAATAAGGAATACCAAGCGCTGGCACTATCACTTGTAAATACACCCAAAAAGCTTGTCTCAAGTTTCTTATTGGAATTTTATTTTTCATTCTTTTCCTGAATATTCATTTGAAATTATTTATTATTGTTTAAGGTCAGCACAGCATGGGCAATAGGCTTGATAGTAGGTCCAGCAGTTGGTGGTTATCTGTCACAGGTTATTACCTTCTTTGACATTAATATAGGTTGATACTTCTCTTTCATTGAATCTTACGACTGAATAGCCTCTGTTGGCAATTTGTAACAGCCTGCTGAGAAGTATCCAAGTATCTTTTCTGAACAATCCATCTTTGGGAGGTATACCTTTTAGAAAACTTATCATTTAATTGTTCAACTTTTCTCTGTGATTTATTGTTTTGACATACGTTCTAATATAATTTCCTTCATACTAATATTTTAAATTTAGGTTCCCCTATGCCTTACCTTGCCTTTTCATAAGCCTATTTGCCGTTGCTGTTTTAATAAGCTCCATATGGCTCCCGGTATGTAAAATTTGAAATTTCATAGAATCTCAGATTAGCCATCTATATATTTTTTATTCTTAAGATGATAAATATTTCATACTGTTCTAAACTGTTCTAAAATATGAACCATATAACTTATATTCCTTCTCTCTAGGAGTCCCTAAATTGACCCTACTTGCTCAATTGTAGTTTATTATGGATGCCATTTTAGAATAAGCTGGAAATAATGTGTACATTGGACATTTTGTACACTGTGTAAGTTATTTTTCCATAGGGATATGAAAGGAACATTGACGCAGACACTTAATGGGACACAAAAGTGAACGGCCTGTAAAATTTTGTTCTGTGGTGAGTAACAGAAGTTGTGTTTTTACCAAAATTTTGGTTTCTTATCCAGGAGACATTGCACAATCATACAGCTAATGGGAAAGTGGAGAACTTGGAGGCTTCACCAGAAACAAAAACTATTACCAATGAAATTGAGGTCTTGCCACCTAAGCAGAATTTATTGAAGAACTGGCCACTGATGTCATCAATATTAGTCTATTGCATTTTCTCTCTTCATGACATGGCGTACACTGAGGTGATATACATGCTTTTGATTTGCTGTGCTTATATGTTCAACTTCATATACTATGGGATTAAAAAATGCTGACTATGTGTGTATGACAGGTATTCTCACTGTGGGCTGAAAGTGACAGAAAATTTGGTGGGCTTAGTTTTACATCTCAAGATGTTGGCCAAGTCCTTGCAATAGCAGGTATTTGCAGTGAAGTTACCAAACTGCTGCTGGTACTGAATGTTAATACAACACCTGATGGGCACAGTACCCAATTAATAGTCCTCAATGAGCCATACTAAGTAATTTAAACCAATGGAGATATCGAAACTGAAAAATTGGAACTAAAATAGGTTGAGAACTTAAAATGTGAACTTTAATAGGTGCAAGCCTCCAAAATAAAATAAAGGTAAATATCAGCTGTCAGATAGATATGACCAGGACAGCAACTGGACCCTGTGTAAACTTGATCCATAGCATTCACATAACTTGGATGGAACATGTACCAATTCAATCCATCACTATAGACCAAAATGCTGCTTTAATCTACTTCAAATTAGTAACTAATTTATTTTGTAGGTTTCAGTCTTCTGACATACCAGCTATTTATATACCCTCGATTTGAGAAACAAATGGGGCCCATTATTTCAGCACGCATCTGTGCGGTAACATTTCTTACTTTATTGCTGGTGGTCATTTTCTCTTTCACTGATTCACTTCCCATCATATTTACTAGTTTTAACTCTATTTTTCAGGTTTTAACAATACCCTTGCTTTTTGGATATCCTTTCATGACATACCTATCAGGATCTATGCTTTCAATTGTTGTCAACTGTGCAACCGTTCTTAAAAATATACTCTCTGTTAGTACATCTTTACCGAAAATTATACAATTTGTTAACTTATCTAATTATGGGCCAATATCATGTGAACCCTTCTTGTACATTGTCAAAATTCTACATATCCTGTTTTTTATTCTTTTTTGATGGTTGGCAACCAGCCCAAAATTCTACATATCATGCATACCTATACAATATGTTGGACATTTTAGACATAGCCTAATACAAAATTGGTGCCCTTTTTTTCTCCATTTCCTTTTTAAAAGACACCCAAGCAACGAATGATCTCCATTAATTTTCCACACAATGAGAAAGAAGAAGGGTAATTTGTGCTCTTGAATGTGTGATATTTTCCATATACTATTTACAGAAGTATTGATTAGAGATTGAAGCTCTTTGATTTCCTAATTTTGAAACTTTTTATCAAATCAGGTGACTATAATCACTGGCACATTTATTCTACAAAACAATGCCGTGGTAAGTATGGGATGCAGCATTCTTTTAGATACCCAACTTGTCGTTATGCTTCTCCTCTTGATTAAAATATTCTCATACCACTAATTACATGTACCCAATGTGACAGCCTCAAGATCAAAGGGGAGCTGCAAATGGAATTTCTATGACTGCCATGTCCCTCTTTAAAGCAATTGCACCAGCAGCAGCTGGTATAATGTGAGTAACTATTATTATCTCAATATTTAATTATATTCTATAATTAGAAGTAGAAAATGCAACACTGAATTAATTGGGCCATTTAATTCCTTGTTCCTCACAAAAAAGCCAATGCTTACAAAATTGCCCTGAATTGTTGAAATTATTTCTGATTCTAGAAAGTTTTAGTTGACTTATGCCTTATTCTGGTACTTCATGTTTGTCAATCATCTACAAATACATATTTGTCTGAGGAATTATTTAAATAGATAATTTAATGTAGACTTTCCTATCAATAATGAAGTAAAATAGTTGTATTTCTTGCTGGAGTATTTTCAAGAAGCATATTAATCCTCATTGAATATGATAATTAAGATGTTTTTCATTGTGATTGAGATGTTACTGTGTGTGGTAAGAATATTGTTGCTATTATTTACATCTTAATTCCATGATATAATACTTGCAGATTCTCATGGGCACAAAAGCGTCAGCATGCTTTCTTCTTTCCAGGTTCCTGTCAATTCTCGGTTTTCTCATCTATTTGTTTTTTCACGCTTATCCTTTCTTATAGTGTAGTTGATACATATATTTACTTCAAAGAAAAATACGTAAATAATGAACAATTTGGGGGCTGAAGCCCTTTCAATGTCACCGGATAGGCAAATAAAATAAATGAAGACCAGACGAAGGTTCCTAATCCTTCTAGCATATTTGCAGGTGATCAGATGGTGTTCTTCCTTTTGAATTTGGTGGAGTTGATAGGGCTTATTTTGACATTCAAACCCTTTTTGGGAGTCCCAGGTGAATAAAATCTTCATTTATTGAAGCACGCTAGGTTTGTTGGATGTTCATATTGGCTGGGCAGTGGGCTGTGCTTTTCCATTTCAATTCTTTTGAAATGAAATATGGGGGAAGGAAAAATGGTGAAGGGAATTTGTCATATGTTTCTAATTAGAAGATAGTATGATGTAATTGTTGTCAACAAGACTTGAAATCATATTTTTGTTAGTGTAGGGGTATATATTAGCTGATCTTGACATTAATTGCAATAATATATTGATTTTTCTCGTTTCAATATAATTAAATAGCGATATAATAATATTGTAAGCTCATATGAATGACTAATTGTATCGTCAGTTCCAATACCACTCAAGAGTTTTTTTATGCATAAGAGGCTATAAAGGAAATGTAACGTTTGCTTATTTTTAATTGACTAGAAGTATAATGAGGCTCTAGTGCTCTACTATTAATTTATGGGAGGCATGTGATATAAGAGAAGCTGCATATGACCCTTTCATAAGCACAGTAATTTAGGGGGCAGGATTTAGGGTTAAGATTTTTAGAAATAAGGCCTTAATGCTTGCTTTGGCATTCAACATAAGACATTCAATTTTCCATGGTCTACTTTTTGTACTTTTTGCTGGAAATTGATCAGCAACTCCGTAAGAAATTTACTTGGAATAGTTACGAGAGGCTGAAATAAAATCCAACAAAAAGTGCACAATTGAAGTTGCGAACCTCAGAAAGAAGTAAAAACATAATTAAACTTAATTGGTTTTACCGAACAATCATTTTTATTCTATTGGGGTCGTTTGGATGGGTTAGGAATAGCCAATTCCTAGGAAGGAATAAGGATTTTCGTTGGAAAGTGTGTAACTTTGTGAGAGAGATGAATTGTTTATATTAAAATTTATGCCCGGAATTGGAAAATTCCCAAATTCCGGACACATCCAAACGACCCCATTGATAGAATATAGTATCAATTAAAAACAATTAATTCATTTACTGAAACAGATTTTAACATCCAAACGATGTAGCATCTACAAAAAAAAATTATGTTTTTTTTTATTAAAACTATAATATATTCATTTGGAATGCTAAATAAAAATTGCTTTTGCTTTGTACTACAATGATATGTAATAATTTTAGAGAAAGTTTAATATGCACTATAGTGCATAGGGCTTTCTATCCACTGTGAAATTTTTCGGGAGTATTTTTGTAAATTGATAAATCTAATTTAAACAATCTAATCTATTTCTCAATCTTGATCCGATCGCTGAATTAATAAAGATTAATTTTTATTCTGAAATCTTGATCTATTTCTCAATCTAAAACACTCTACCATACTGAATTATATCACAAACAAAATTTGATATTTGTTTTCGGAAGGTTCTTATTAAATGGTAAGAAATATACCGGGCACCATTTATTGGACAACCAACGCAAAACGCTTATAGAAATAATAAAAAACTAAAATTATAGATACATTTTCTTTAGTTTAGATAAATAAAATGTGATTAAAATTTGAGAACCACTTGACTATCATCAAGTGCTACAAGATGATCCGTTGGTGTTTCCTTTTTGTATTAATTTTGCCAGCTTCAGGGAAAAAGTCATGAACCATGATGCTCTAGGCTCTAGCAGGCTAGCAGCACATGCAACCTGACAACATGTCCAATGAATGCAAGCATCTAGTTCCATGAGCATTTGCCTACGGGCCTTTCTCAAATAAAAAAATAAAATAAAATGTTCCATGAGCATTTAATTCTCCAAGTCGCGTGGGTTTCCGTGCCCTCGGGCGATATCAAAGGGAACTCCTATTCCCCAAATAGGAAACTCTCTCCCATGTTAAACTTAATTATGAATACTTAAGTTAAACGCCTTAGCAATTTTAAGAGTTACTAGCAAATGGTTTAAGAGATAGACTAAAATCAGCCACGACTGACGGATGGACCCGTCAGCTGCGATCATATCTCAACTTTTGCGGTTTTAATGGCTAATCTGAACCGTTCAATGTGTTCTCCATATTGAAATCTCATTGGAGACCAAACTTTACATTTTTCTGATTTTATTTACTATTTTTTTTGAGAATTTTAAAAATCATAGTTATTGAAGGGTCCAAAATTGTTTAGATTAAGAATTTTGTAAAATACCAAACAAATACTAAAAAATTTCAGAAAAATATAAAATTTTGTGTCCAATGATATTTCAATATGAAGAATACATTGAACGGTTCGGATCGACTGTTAGAATCTCAAAAATTGAGATTTGATCGTAGCTGACGATCTTATTCGTCAGTCGCGACTGATTTTAGTCTACCTCATGGTTTAAACGATCAACGGCTAAGATTACATAGAGTAAACAATTATTTACACCCTTCACCTAATTATTTTAGCCCATGTTAAACTTAATTATGAATACTTAATGAAGTTAAACGTCTTAGGAACTTAAAGAGTTTTTTTATGAATTTTCCAAAGGAGCTCCCTTTATTTAGATCGGGGTTGTCGATGGAATAGTGGAAAATAAAATCGGAATTAGCTTAATATGTTCGGTTCAAATAAAGGAATGCAATCATAAAGGCTGTTAACTAACACAAGCTAAATTTAATTATCCTCTCAATCGACGTGTCAATTAAAAGGTGAAAAAAATATATATCAATTAATTAAAGGGAAAGCACATAATATTAAATTACTTTGTCATTTAATTCCAATTCATCTCCTCTGTAACCTCCTTGCTAATTTATCTCCGCTTTGAATAATAAAAATGTTGTTATTAAGAGGGTTATGCTAAATGCATGAGATTTACTGCAATTGGTGAAACATCCTTGTCTCTATATAGCGGGCACTGGACAATGAGCTCTCCGACTTGTCCATGTTTAAGTGAAGAAAATACCAAGTCTGTCTACTTATAACTTATAAGAGATCAGAGATAAAGTGATATGCCTATGGGCTTTTCTTCAAAAAAAGGATAAAAGTGACAAGAGGAGAGCATTTTACAATCAAGGTATTGTGGATTGATTAAATGACTTAATTATGTGCTTAAAGAAAGCTAATCGACTGCCACAGCTCCACTTTGCTTAAGGTATGCCAATTAAAACCTGCATTGTATAATTTTATTTTATTATTTCTTAAGAGTGTCATAATTTCACTTCACATTGATATCTGTAACTCTAGAGCATAAGTTCATTTTATTTTTGGCAATGTGCTTCAAACTAATATTTCTCCGTTTCATCATATGTTAGGTTGCAGGGACCAATTGCGTGGTAAAATTTTGGGCTTTAGTAAGCCCAATCGGGAATATTAAAGGCTTGATTCTTTGAAATTGTATTTAAAGCCTGTGTAACCACATCTTTCCACACGACATGATATATTTGATATGGGGCTTGCCAAATGCGCCATGTCTCTTTTGATTTAAATTTTTAAATAGGAAAAGAAACGCTAAAAAAATGTTACAATGTAACATATATTGCTAAATTAAATGCTACTTCAGTTCCACACATGTATCATATATATTTCTTAAATTTTGTTTTCGTATCTGTAATTTGACTTGGTAACCGAATCTTTGAGCATATATCGCTTCTTACCTTCTTTTGCTCTGTATAAAACATATTTGCAAAAGTTCTAGCAATACCAATTAGGAATTTTTCTCTTTAATGTTGTTTTTGCATAAGTATTCTACCAGATTATGAACTTTCCAACATTTGGGAGGGGTCTAATAAGGTAATATAGCCCATATAGCAGCAATAAAGGTAGCATAAAGCAGAATTAAAGTTTGACATTGCAACTAGTTTTCTCTTGCAGAGAAACGAGAACGAGCATAGCTTCAAGCCATAGTGAAATAGCTACTCAACAAACAAGCTTGTACAAAGCAAAGCGGCAAACAGAAAGGTTGTTTACTACTGAAGAACCATTCAGTTGGCTTTTGTAAAGGAGTCGATATAAGCACTCATCAAAGCAAGAAATAAAGATAGGAGAATGGGGATGTTGTTCAAAAGGTTTCAGGTGCCAGTGGTGTTTGTTTGTTTACTCATCATGGTCATTGCTTTGACTGTGAGCTCTCAAACACAGAGAAGCTCTAATAGAGTTACTTTGACTGTACGAAATTCTCGGGTAAATTTGTTACTTTTTCTTTATTTATGGGCATTCAAGCTGATAGGTCCACAGTCCAGAAGTACTAATTGAAATTTTGTAATAATTTAAATTATATAAGAGGCACAATTAAGAGTTAATTAAGTATTGACAGGGTCCTGTTTCTTCTGTTAAGCTGATCACATTAGGGGCCTGTCCTATTTTCCTTGAATGTTGGAAATTACATTAATACAAAATGTTCCTTAATATTGAGCTCTCTCTCTCATTATTTGAACGTTTGCTATCTATATAACTTAATTAGTAACATACAAGTTAAAATAAATTAAATACACATTGGTCATTCACCTCATCATGACCAAAAGCAGGGTTAGTGTGTAGCCCAGTAAATAATCCATCAAGTCATACAGCCTGTTTGAATCATCAAAACAAAGAATTTATGCATTAACATGGATGCATGTCAAAATTCAGGTGGTGATGGATAATGGAATCCTTCGTATCACAATTTCAAAGCCCCAGGGCCATATCATTGCCATCAAGTACAACGGAATAGACAACCTCTTAGATCTCTCTAATGGAAATGACAATTTAGGAGGGTATGCATTTATGGAAGCTTATTCCTCAATATATAATGAAGGATCTTGTTCATCTAGGTAGAGCCGAAAATGAAACCAAAATAGCAATCCAAAACTAATTCTATTTTTTCAAATATCAATTTTGTTTCGACCTATTGTTCTAAATTCAAAATGATGTGAAATGACTGATCTCTGTATACCAATGAAAAAAATAGAAAGGGAATGGGGGAAGTGAAATAAAACAATACCAGTGGAATTTTTGGAAGAAACAAACATTTTGCACTGAAATGATATGAGTACATAATAATAGTCATTTTGAATGTATATATTAGGTACTGGGATGTGGTTTGGAACTCTCCTCGATCTAGAAACATTGGTGTCTTGGAGAGGTAATGTTGTTCACTTAATATTTGATTAGAGTTTTCTAAGAAAATTGAAATTAAAAGTTACACAAAAGATTCTATCTTAGGTTAAACATGAAAACGTTTATGCTTTCATAACAACGAAAGTTTTGTTGAATTTTGGTCACGAATTTGTTGGTGTTGTACTGTTAATCAATAAGCTCCTGATAACTCGTGAAAGTTCATATATGGCACAGGCACTACTTTCCTTCTTGCTAAAAAAATCAGTGAGCTTTTTATTAGGACTAAAAGGGAAAACTGCTGACAAGTATTTGTTATCATGTTGAGCAGATTAGATGGGACAGAGTTTAAAATAATAGTGCAAACAGTGAACCATGTAGAGGTCTCGTTCAAGAGATACTGGACTGGTTTCCATGGAAACACAGTTCCCCTCAGTACTGATATCAGGTTGATCTTTTCTCAAACTTGTAATACCGTTTTGATCTGCATAAGAGGCATAATATATAGATATGACCAGAAGAAATAACATAATGCAAAGAATGTGCACATTTAACTATATATGTTTTTTCTGCTTTTTGTTGGGCCAAAATGAACAAGTAATTAACAGACTTCGATCTCCTCTCTTCTAGATACATTATGCTTCGTGGTGTATCAGGATTTTACACATATTCAATATTTGAGCATGAGCATGGTTTGCCGGCGGTCGATATTTCTGAGGCCCGGGTTGCCTTCAAACTCAATAGAAAAAGGTGAAATTACCACTCTAGCCTTTGTGGCTATATCTGACATGTGCATAAGTTGCTCAATGAAATACAAGTACACAACATCTATATTCAGGATCTATACTCTAGTACGTAGGTATTGTGTTAGGCCAATAGGCAATGGGTAGTTATCACTGATATATGCAACAGTTTGAGTCAGCATGCACTATTTTTAATCTTATTATAATTTGTAATCCAGATTTCATTACATGGTGATATCCGATAAAAAGCAAAAGCAAATGCCGGCCGAAATAGACAGACGTGCACCTCGAGGAAAGCATCTGGATTACAAAGAAGCTGTACTGATTGATGGCCCGATTGAGGCAAATATGAAAGGACAGGTAACAGTCAAGAATAAACAAGCGCTCATATAACATGTTAAGCGCTCATTGTTCAATCACAAATAATTTGACTGAGTTCTCATTAAACACTAAGTAAACATGCTAAAAAGAATTTAAATAATAGATAAGTAGGTCTCTGTTAGTTATTTAGTAATTAATAAATTAATTAATTTGTTGACTGATTGATTAAAAAGAAGGGCAAATTCCATGGATTTCAATTTTCAAGAAGAAAATCGTAAAAGTTCACAAGTAAAAGAATAGTGAACTATCAAAACTAGGTTAACCTACCATAATTTAGTGGTAATTTAATCAATAATTTCTGATATAGGTAGATGACAAGTACCAGTATACACTAGATCACAAGGACAACCAGGTTCACGGATGGATCAGTGATAATCCATCAACTGGTTTCTGGATCATTACACCGAGCTACGAGTTCAAAACTGGTGGACCCCTGAAACAGGATCTCACCTCCCATACTGGCCCCACTTCTCTAGCAGTGAGTATATTCATGCTATTTTTCTTGTCTTATTTACTTAAAATTCAAATTTTAAATGTCAATGTCCATGTTGATTCTAGGAAATGCAAACCAAGTTCGGTTCATCCATAAAAACCAGATAAAGAAGATATTAAAATAGTATAATTTGACTGGATTTGTTGATGAGTTCCCATTAAGAAATTAGAAAATCACAAAGAAAACTGCAAAATCCAAAAATGCTGCAGGAATGAAGATCTGATAAATATACAAAATACCATCATGTTATCTGCAAAAAAAAAAATCTTTTCTTGGTGATAATTCACGACATAAGCACACACAAACTGGCAAACAGAATCATTAACAGAAAAAGCAGATTCTTGACAGGATATTAAGGAAATTATTTTCAACATACTTATGAGGCAAAATAATGTAAACAAATTTGTGTAATTCTACAGGTGTTCATTGGTGATCATTACATTGGTAATGATATACACTTCAGACTACAATATGGAGAGTATTGGAAGAAAACCTTGGGTCCTGTATTCATCTACTTAAATTCAAATTCAAATAGAAATCTTCTATGGCAGGATGCCAAAGCACAAGTAAATACTTCTATAATGTCAAGTATTTTATTTATCATTCGTGGGGGCTGTGTGCCGAAATAATCAACAGAATGTTCCGAGGAAAGCAAGACAGTTATTGTACTTGCAAATTGTATTATGGCACAAGCGAAATTGTCCCTGTTGCACTGCTAATTAGATTAGTGTAGTTTTTTGTTAGATTTGTTTTGTTGTTTCTTTGTGAAATCTCTCTTTTCTTTTCTACTTGAGTCAAGCATTCTATAATAAAATGTCAGCTTTTATTTACTACAAAGTAGAGAAATTTTACAAAATTACATATACATGTAAATTCTTATATGTTCATAACAGATGCGAAAGGAGGTTCTTAGTTGGCCCTATAGCTTCCCTGCTTCAAAGGATTACTTAAAATCACATCAAAGAGGCTCGGTCACTGGCAGATTATTAATTCAGGACAGGTAAACTAGTTTTGGCTTGTTGGATAGAGCTAAGAAAGTTCAAACAAAAAAGGAAAGAGTTTCAAACCAAAATTCCCTACATTGACAATAAGACATGAGAATCAAAATTTTTGTTACTATATATTACAGGTACAGTAGCATGCGTCATAATCTGGCTGGTTTTCCTTACGTGGGATTGGCATTACCTGGACAACTTGGATCATGGCAAAAAGAACGAAAGGTAATATGCAGCATCATAGTTTAATGTTAAAAAAAAAAAATCATTGTACTACTAATTGTTGTTATGATTATAATTACAATAGGAGAACAAAATAAAATTCAAGCAAATAAATAAAACATGAACTAGATTCATTTAGCAAGAACTAAAAATATGGATTTCCCTTTTCCGTTTTACTTTCCTTCTGTTATTTAATCTCTGTTTATTTATATTTTTTATGACAAAACTTTCCCTAGTTTTTTTTTTTCTCATGGACTGATATTATTATCAAATAAATGTACCAATCAAAGAGTTCCTGAAAAATTTTGTTTTTCATGATTAGGGCTACCAGTTTTGGACAAGAGCTGATGCAAATGGCAATTTTGTCATAAGAAATGTAATACCAGGATATTACAACTTATATGCATGGGCCCCGGGATTTGTTGGTGATTTTATGCATCATGTCACAATATTTATCACAGCCGGTACAATTTCTGTTCTCATTTGCTTATAAATTTAAGTATAAGATACCATTAAATTAACTTCAAATTACACTATCTTTTGATTAGGAACTATTACTCATAAAATGCTACAGGGATGCCATCTCATTTAGCGCTATTCAAAAGTTAACCTAATCATTTTGTAATTGCCAATAAATATTTCCATTATTGTACTGGTTTCTTCTTAATTGCATTTTGTATTTACATGGACGACCTAATATATTCTTTAAGTATATATATCTCTCTGTTCCTAATTTGAAAGTTTACACAATTAATTAGGTGCCAGAATTAACCTGGGTGTTCTCACTTTCCAACCTCCAAGAGTAGGGCCCACTTTGTGGGAGATTGGAGTCCCTGATAGAAGTGCAGCTGAGTTCTTCATTCCATACCCAAATCCAAAATACATGAACAGTCTTTACATGAACTTTGAGAAGTTAGTTGCATCTTACCTGAATCTAATAAAAAGTTTATTTGGATTTTTCAGTTACTTAACTTTTTACCTGCAATGATATCTTATTTGTTTTTTTAATACATTGTTGATTTTTTAAGGTCTTCTTTTTTTTCCTTTTTAATCAAAGAATCATGCAAGTTTTCAATCTCTCAGGTACAGGCAGTATGGCCTGTGGGAGCGGTATACTGACTTGTACCCAAAGTATGACCTAGTTTACAGAGTTGGTACTAGTGATTACAGAAAAGATTGGTTCTTCGCCCAAGTTACAAGGTATCATCAAGCATTTAACCCATGAAATATATTAATTGCCCAAAAAAATCACATCTCTCTCCTATTTTCTGTTTCTGCAGGAAGTACCATTTTTATAAGTAAATAGGGAATATATTATTGTCCTATTTTTTGAACAATATACAAATTTAATTTGCATTGATTCAATAAACATTTTCGGTCACTATGAATAAATTGTGATTCAATGAATGTTTCATTCAGTTGTATTTTTTGTTCTTTACAATATACTGTTATACTGATCCATAATTAAAAATACTTAGCTAGTCTGTTTGACAACTAAAAAATTTGTCAATATTTCATTTTTTTTATTTTTCCTCTTATGCAGGAGAGTAGGTCGTAACTATTACGGAACAAGATGGCAGATAAAGTTTAACCTCCACAATGTACAGAAAAGAAGTTTTTACACGCTACGCATCGCTATCGCAACCTCTCACATGTCAAGACTAGAGGTTCGTCTCTCTTATTTTGAACTTAATATTTCCTAATATGATTGGTTTGGCACCAAATTATCTCAAACACAATATTTTTTGTTTCTAGGTTAGGGTGAATTATCCGAAAGGAATAGCTTTATTTATGAAGAACCAATTCGGAGGAGGAAATGCAATTGCTCGGCATGGAATTCACGGATTGCAGTGGAATTTTGAAGTGCCGATAAAGGGAACATTGCTATTTGAAGGGGAGAATACTATTTATCTCACACAGTCTAGAGGAGGCTCTAAGTTTATTGGTATTATGTACGACTATATCCGCTTGGAGGGACCCTCTCATGCACGAAGAGCTACATAGTTGTTTTGGCATTTTAATTCAAAATTGGACAATATATCCAATTTTTTTTGTAGAAAATAGAATAATCATAACTTTGATTTTTAGGAGTTCAAAGAGAAGTCATTAATTTTAAAATTATTTTGCAATTTCAATCTTCTCATGGGAAAACCCAATTATAACCAATGTACTCCGAAATTAGGGTTCAAAATTGAGAATGTTACTGGTTCTTGTGAAAATAAAATGATATAGTGTAAACCCCAAATGTTGTAGCATGTTGAACAGTTGAAGAGAACTCATTCGTTGTGCTATTCCATTGCAAATTTCAGTTCTCATGCAAATCCCAATTTGTCTCCGCCATCAAAATTTAACAAATGTTATATCAGGAGCAAGTAAAGTAATGCTCCCAACTTTGGGTTTCAGTTTTCTGGGTTGTCTTATTCGGTTTAATTCCACAGGCTAGAAAGTTCAAAACATATACCCCTGTGGTGAACAAACGGATCAATATGATTAACCCATTTGCTTATATTATTATATCAAATATAGTTCATGGCAAAATTGTTGTTTACCAAAAAAGTAGGAGGAATTGATATTCTCGATCTTGATTGTGAAAATCAAGCCCTCCTACAGAAGCTGCGAACTGAGCCGGATTTTGTTTGGACTATATATGACTATTATCATGCTTTATGGTACTACTGATATTTCCACCCTTTCTTCAATGCAAAACATCTCACACTGTTTAAGAGATATTCTTGGGGAGCTTCATTTGAGGATGTTTCTATATCCCAAAATGAAGCTAATTCATTTTGGAGATGGACAGTAGATGGAAGTAGATGACGTTTTCTCATCAGCCTGCCTACAATGAAATCATTGATACTGGCATGAGAAACCCAATCCTGGCTTTTGTTTGGAAGATAAAAGCACCCACTAAAGTCAAATTTGTAATGTAATTCGAAATTAGGGTTCAAATTAGCCAATGTCGCCGATTCTTTTTTAAAAAATAATATAAAATACTTGAAAACCCCAAAGGTTGTAGCATGTTGAACAGTTGAAGAGAACTCATTCGTTTTGCAATTCCATTACAAATTTGAAATTTCAGTTCCCAACTTCTCATGCAAATCCCAATTTGCCTCCACCATAAAAAATTTAACAAAAATTATAAAGGAGCAAGTAAAGTAATGCTCCACTATGGGTGTCAGTTTTATGGATTGAGTCAGATACGGATCGAATGAAAATTATTCAAGGTATTTTACAAACTGGTCTGATTCGATCTAAATCACAGCTAGAAAGTTCAATAATGTACCATCCGGTGAACAAACGGATCAAGCTGATTAACCCATTTGCTTATTTGATTATATCAAATAGATTTCATTTCATATCAATATATATTTAGGCTAGGATATAAGGTAGAATAATTCATAAATAATTTTACATGGAAAATTACAAATATATATATAATATCTTATTTCACTTGGTCTCACTTCCGAAAAAATTAAAACTAACGTTACTGTTCACACGAATTACGATAATAACCGTTAAAAATTCAAAATTTTAAAAGTAACGTTGTTGGATCGGCATTCGGATTGCCGATCTAAAAATCTGCTTGGATCGGCATTCCAATTGCCGATCCAATTAATCCATAAAGCTATTGAGGCATTGAGCCGTATCTAACTTTTGCACTTTTTTTTTATTTGTAATTTTTCTTTTTAGCCCTCAATTTTTTTATTATTACAAAACATATAATTAGTGATTAGTAATTAAACATAATTGAAACTTCTATAATGAAATATAATTATATAATTAAATTATTTATGTTAAATACATAATATTGTATATGTGTATAATACTTACTAGGTTAGCGAAATCGAGCTTCGCTCGATATGGATTATATCCAAATGTTAATAAGTCATGAGTAGAATTAGTTTAATCAAGTATATAATTATAGAAACGAATTCTCTCCAAATGTTAATAAGCCATGAGTAAGGCCTTGATCAAAATGTTTTTTACGCGGGTCGGATTTCATTTCGTTTAATTTCAATTCAGTTGATCTTTCACGATTTCATTGGAGCGGATAACATAGAAATTCCAACCAAACGACACCAAATCTATTCATTTTGATCAGAAAATTTCTAATGAAATGAACTGAAATGAAATCCCACGTGTAAAAGAGGATTTTGATAAGGCCTTAGTTTCATCATGTATATGATTATAGAAGCCATTATCTATTAAAAAAAATACAGATTTATTACATGAACTTTAGCGTATCCAAATATAAATTAGGGTAGTAACACAACATGTCAAATACATTCGACTATTCAAACTAAATATTAAAAAGTTTAAATGTAAACATTGTTTAATTACTTTATTATCTTTTTCATCATCAGCGACCTCATTTCGCTCTGGCATCTCATCTCTTTGGTTAAGTTGACTACCGATCATTAAGCTTCTCTCGGCTCGTCTTCTAATTTGTTTTTTTATGCCCCTGATATAAGTACAAAAGGTAGTTTATTACAATTCTAGCATTATGAGTCCAACGAAATTAGAGCAGAGTTAAATAGATTAAAGAATGAGTACATTGTATTACTAACCAAAATTATAAGCCATAATAACTGTTATTTATCTTTTTATTCAAACACCAAGCTAACAGTATTGGTAACTGCAATTATATGACTAATGCACAAATAGTTCTTGCTACATAATAAGAAAAAAAAGGTATCAACCGTCAAGACACAGTCTTCTTAATTTGGCTTTCCTTTTTATGGATTGAAATTTGAAACTCTCAAGATCACCATTCTTTATGCTAGTTTCCAACTGCTCAGATAAATTTACATATGTTTTAGACAATAGTAAAGTGTATTGCTAGTAGTAGAATTATTGTAATAGTATGATATGGCTAATCCTATTATTGGTTAATATGCCTATTTCATATCACATATTCTTTTCACCTTGCATATTCTTCAATCATTATTCATACTGTTAAATATCTGATTTTATATATAGAAAGATACATGCTTTCTTTTAAAGAGCTTACAAAAAAAAATTATTGTTTACGTTTACCATCATCAGAATCTAATAACATGTACAGGATAACAGTTCTGATGTCTCTAGACCTAAGTAACAGTACATGAGTAAAAAAGGCAATATGGGGAACTTGAAAAGTAGTCAGTTCTTTAGAACATTTTTGCCGAGTACCATTATAGAATAACATGTTTATATAGTTCTTTAGCATATTTAGTACGTACATAAAAGCCAACAAAAGTATGCTTCAGGTTTTCTTTGCACAATTATCCTTGATGTTTCTAATAAATTTTAATAGACGAAAAAAAGGAGAAAGTAATAAGAAAGATTGAACATTTGACATACCAGATCTAAGTTTCTGCCTTCATACATGAGAGAGAATAATTGATACTCCTAGGAGTTTGAGATCAGTTAAGTATATTCAGAAAAGGAGAATTTTGAAGAAGGCAAGCTCATCAAATAAATTCTAGGTTTCAGTGAAATCAGAATTATAGCAAAAACCATATGAACTCACTGGAATCTATGAAAAGATGATCATGAACACATTTTTGAAATTAAGCTATCCCTCTTGTACGTACCAGCTGAGTACACTTTCATCCTTCTTTTTATTTAAAAAAAAAAAGAAAAAACAAAAGGCACTGCGTAATTATTTTAAAAAAAAATAATTTGGGGTAATTATTGTGTCGTGCTTGCCCCAGGTGCTTGGCAATTTTCTCATTACTATCAACACAGTAAAATTTGATCCTTTCTATTATAAAATTCTCAATATAACCGATCAGAAAATTGTAGAGAGGCTAATTACTTGTGCATTGCTAGAAGGAGGTCATCCAAGATGTCGCTGCATATTTTCCACCAGAAAATCTTTTCACTAAAGTAACTATTCTAGCATTATTAGAAGTCCCAACTCAAACAAAGAAAATAAATGGAAATTATTTCTTAAATTACCTAGCACGATGTTTCACTTTGGGATCATACTCCACCCAAACAACTCAATGCAATCTTATTTGATACGCTATGAAGAAAATCACAATTCAGACCAACAAAGCCACTGCGCAAGCTAAGAAACTGGCATTGAAAATCATTGCTGGTGGGGGCAAATTAGTCAAATTCTAGTGAAGATAAAGAATTTGGAATCATTACCTCAGTTGTTTGGCAGAAAAGAACAATGAAAGAGTTAAAATGGAGGGTCATTTTGGTCATAAGTTAAGGTTCCATCAATTATTCTTGAAAGAATAGGATGTGTGAAAGCATGGCCATGATTCGGAGGGTCTGAAGAACAGTTTTAGTTGTACTTCCACAAATAAAAAAAATATCTGTCAAGATCATTTTATAATGCTTCATTTCTAACTATTGGCAGTTCAATTAGATATTATAGGATAACTGAGGGAAAATGAGGTACCTTTGTACCCCCACAATAGGTGCATGAGCACAGGGATTTAGTTCCCTTGATGATTCCATGGAGCATTGGTAACTGAAACACATAGCAATTATAGAATTGTCATTTATTGTAGAGATTATCATACATGATTTTTAGAACTCGAGCAATATTAATAGATACAAAGTAACCATTGGGGAACAGCCAACCTTTATTTCATGGATTATCAGATGAAATAGAAACCTAATTTAACAACAGACATTTGTAAGAAGACTAAACTATTCTGATTTTAATAATAACTATAAATAGTGGTTAGTAGAAGAAACTAAAACATAAGTTTTACTCATCTAAAAATTCGAATTAACCAATCATTGATTGAACTTCACGTAATAAGAATAAAACCTAGATAGATTTAAGATGTTTAGATTCTTAATATCTTATTAACTAAGCAAATCATCAGATATTTATCAAAAAATTTCTTGTTAAATTTAATAAAAGATCCCAGAACAACATTAACTCAAGTACCATTTGCCTTTTCCAATCAAGCAAATCTAGCCATCCCAATACCAAAAATTAATTAAAAAAGAAATCCACCAAAAAATACCAAATCAAGTAATAGGAGCAGAAAAAAGAATATCCAGATAATCTTTATGTCTCTACCATTCTTCATCAGAGATGAGCCAGTTAAGAAAGTAATAGATTGGGGGTAGAGAAGGACCAAAAGGGCCCATCATGGGATGTATACTAAGTGTTAATAACGAATTTATATAGTAATTAACTTCAAGTGCATATCACGGGTACAACTTAATGATTCAATACTGCAGGGGTTTCTGCACTTCAACATAATGGAAACTTAATGACTAATTCTTAATAACAACAACCAAACAATGATGAAATCACAGTTTTAACTGACCAGATTACGTGATAAAAATTATAAAAAAAAAATCTTCTGAAGCTCCTTCATCTATTTGGTAATTATTATTGGCCAAAATCAGCTGAAGAAATTAATTTTTTTCCCAAGAAAAATAAGGAATTGCTGGTAAGAGGTAACAGTGAAGTTCATAGAGACCTGAATTTATGTGGACCAATATATTCACCGAGGAGCAGCCAGCGGGGTATGAAGGAAGGGATATAAGGCAGATTTGGTGGAGGAGCAGCAAAGGATGTGTTGTGGGACAAGGGGCGGATTTTGTGGAGGATATGTCAAGGTTTTTCAGGTGCCGCGAATTTGGCGGAGAAAAGAGGTGGAGCGTCAAGAGGAGGAGACGGAGGGACGGCAAGAGGGGTGCGAAGGAGGGGCGAGGTCGGTGAAAGAGGAAGATGTAGGCAAACAGAGAGAGAGAGTTTTTGAGTACGGGTACGGGAGATGATAAAGGGGAAAAAATCGACGATCAGATATCGGGGAAAAACAAACGAACGGCTCAGATAGGAGGCGATATTATTGGGCGATAATGCGGCCACGGGTTTTAATTAATATTATAGATTATAGATATAGATTATAGATTTATACATATATATATTATGTATCATATATTTTATATATTAAATACATATTATTGTATATAATTAAAATATAAGATAAATATTATTATATGTACATAAAATATACATATATTTCTATGTATATTTATTTATACATTAAAAAAATTTATATATTAATATCTACATTTAATGTATAACAAAATTTTTTTTATTGGACTATTTTGAAAAAATAATAATATTAGGGTCATCGGCGAATAAATTCAACAAAAATATATTCAATTTTTTCGCCGATGACCCTAAAATTATTATTTTTACAATATAGTCCAATAAAATTTTTTATTGTACATTAAATGTAAATAAAAATATATAAAAGATTTTTTTGTATACATTAAATATACATACATGTTGAATATACATACATTAAATATATAAAAGATCTTTTATATATTAAATTATGCATGTTGAATAGCATTATACATATATATTATATATCATATATTTTAATTATATACAATAATATGTATAACTATTCAACATGCATAATTTAATTATATACAATAATATGTATTTAATATATAAAATATATGATACATAATATATATGTACAAATAAGTATTATAAACATATACAATATTATGTATTTAACATGCATAATTTAATTATATACTTATATTTTTATAATAGATGTTTTAATTATGTTTAATTTCTAATCACAAATTATATATTTTGTAATAATAAAAATTTTGGGGGCTAAAAAGTAAATTTTACATTAAAAAAATAAGTCTCAAAAAGTAGCCGAAATGTTTTGTTTGGATCGGCAAATGGGTTGCCGATCCAAACAACAAAATTCAGCAACTTTTTTACTTTATTTTAATGCAAAATTTACTTTTTAGCCCATAAAATTTTTATTATTACAAAATATATAATTTGTGATTAGAAATTAAACATAATTAAAACATCTATTATAAAAATATAAGTATATAATTAAATTATGCATATTAAATACATAATATTGTATATGTTTATAATACTTATTTATACATATATATTATGTATCATATATTTTATATATTAAATACATATTATTGTATATAATTAAATTATGCATGTTGAATAGTTATACATATTTGATATCACACATTTATATATACGTTTTAACCGGACTTTACCTTCAATCGTAACTCAATACCTTTGCTTTTATGCGTGTTTTAGTTTATTTCTGTAGGAATTTGGTACTCCTTGGGTCTATATTCATTTTGTAGGAACTTGGAGCGAATTTGGTGAAGTTTGGCTTTGAAAACATGAAGAAAATGATCCCGTGCGGCCTGGATGGAATTCTGTGCGGCCTGCACAGGGCCCAGCCAGCACGACAGACAAGCGACATGGGCCAGACGACTCATTCCTGGCCCATGCGACCCGCACTAGCTTCCCATGCGCCCCGCACGTGACTCTAAGCCCTAGTTTCGCGGCTATTTAAAGCCCCCGAAGTGTCGAAATTAGGGCATCCTATCTTCTCTCCCATCCGAGGCGGCGCCGCAACGAAAATCTACCCGATCCACCACTTCACCTCTCCTGTGCACCCCGCACAGCCACCCTGTGCGACCCGCACAGGCCATCCCGCCGCCTTGTGAGCCACGTTCCGACCACCGTTACACCGCCGTTCGACCCAAGCAGCCGTATCTCCAGTCCAGAGCCAAGGAAGAGGCTTGATTAGGGGCGTTTGCCTTCCTCCTTTCTTCTCTTTGGTTATGGAGATTGTATCTTTCCCTTTTTTGCATTTCGATTGTGTTTCTATTATGGTAGGCTAGATTAGTTTGTTCTAGGGTCATGTTTAAACCAAGGTTAGGATTGATGTAATGGATGAATGATTAAGTTTCTATGATTTATCACTTGTTGGTTGTCTATTGTTTATGCTTGCTTTGTGTTCGATGAATTGTGTTGAACCTCCTACTAGGTGAATGGCCACACTTAGTCTTGGTTGAAGGTGTAGACTAATTGATTGAATTGAGTAAGCAACTTGAGGTAGGTTAGGAGCCGAAAGGTGACCAATTGGTATCCCAAAAGGAGAAGATTTCTAATTAGGCGAAAGTCGGTTAGATACCTTAGTAAACCAACTTGTGGACTTAGGATGGTTAAGCCAACAAGCGAAAGTGAGGGTTAACTAGACTAATGGGGGCGTTAGACTAGGTTCCGTGTCACGATACCATGACCAACATGCGACGGCTGAGGTCTAGGGAGTCCAAGTCCGGCTAGATCTGTCCCAAACCAGTTAGGAACTTAATTGTCATGCATTGCACCATCAACTAAGGGTCGTGCCGCACCAAGTACTACCTGTGCGGGTCGCATGGAATCCTGTGCGGGTCGCACAGGGCCAGACTGGTGCAGCACGGGTCAGCGTTTCGTGCGACAGCACGCGCGTTGACAGCCCGAAGCCTAACCGAGGTAAAAACAGAAACCCTAGGACGCTTTATTATTAGAAATCACCAGAAAACAACCAATTTGTTACTTGCTTTGGTTTTGTTTTAGTTTGATTATTTGTTTATCTCATTTTGCTATTGTTCTAAGACCAAAAACCATCTCAATTGACCGACCTAGATTTTGTGAACCGGTAAACCTAATACTCAACTAATCCGTCCATGTGGTTCGACCCCTAACCATATCCAACGATATACCGTACGCTTGCGGTACATTTTAGGACCAATTAGGGTATTATTAGTTTGCACATCAAGTTTTTTGGCGCCGTTGCCGGGGACGGTGTTTGATATTAGGACCTTACTTAAGTATCAAGAGCCTAGGTCATTTCTTTTGTTTCTCACATTTCTTTATTTGCTTTGTTTTTGTGATTCGTAGGGATAAGCGCTGGCCGGTTCGAAGCGAAGGACTCAAACGAACAAGGGGCATCGTTACCTCTTGAGGAGCAATTCTACCGAAGGCTTGAGCACACTCGATCCGACAGCCACCGATCAGCCAACACATGCCCTACCACGTAGGGTCCAATCAGCGCACGACTTGAGCGACCATCCAACGCAGCACGCGCAGCCAGAGCCCTGTGCACCCCGCACAGAACCCCTGTGCGACCCGCACAGACCCTCTGACAGCGAGAAAATGGCCGAATTAGAGGCGTTGCGACGTGAACTAGAGGCACAGCGCCTGGCACTTGAGCAAGAACGTGTCCGACTAGACCAGGAGCGGCAGAGGCTTGCTAATGAACGCCCCGGAGGAGGGGGTGATGATGAAGGAAGCCAAGGCGGGTTTGATGACACCGGGCCACAACATAATCCGAGGACTTTGAGGCATTTCGCTACGCCAAAGTCAAGCAACATTGGAGGGGCAATTGTATTGCCCGGAATCGCAGCAAACAACCTCAACATTACGCCCGCTCATATCAACCTTGTGCAACAAAACTCCTTCACCGGGCTTGAAAATGAGGACCCGCATGCACACTTGCAAACTTTTGAGGATGTTTGTAGTACTATCAAAATGAATGGGGTTACACCATCCGCAATTAGGCTCTTACTCTTCCCTTTCACACTTAGGGACAAGGCTAAAAAATGGTTTGGTGGCCTAAAAAGGGGGTCAATTACCACATGGGATGAAATGGCCCAAACTTTCTTGGTTAAGTACTTCCCCCACAAGAAAACGGCTAGAATTAGGAGCCAAATAACAAGTTTCAAACAAAGAGCCGATTAGACCCTTAGTGAGGCTTGGGAAAGGTTTAGGGACCTAGAGTTTTCGTGTCCCCACCATGGTCTACTAATTGATGTTGTTATTCAAGCTTTCTATGATGGTTTGACCGATAGTACTCGCATAAATGTTGATGCGGTAGCGGGTGGAAGTCTCATGGATAGAGAGGCTCAAGAGGCGATGGACTTGGTTGATAATGTGGCAAGGAACCAACAATGGTCGGGCCGAGACAATGCAAGAAGTGGAGGCCGCTATGAAGTGAGCGAGATCACCGCATTGCATGCCAAAATTACTCAACTTGAGGCCGACATTGCCAAGAAAAACACCGACCAAGCCATGGGCTAACCATTCAACCCATGCGGCGCTTGTGGCGAAGAGGGGCACACTTCTCTCCAATGCCCTCTTGCACAACCCGATGAGGAGATGGCACAAGTTAGCTCAATCAACAATAAGCCATCTTACTTCCCCAACCCACCTTTCACAACCTCTTACTCAAATGATGCGAGGGAGCGACAAGATTGGCAACTCATGAACTTCCCAAACTTCAAAGACAACATCCAAAACAACTCCTATGCAAGGCCATTCTACCCCAAGAAACCCGCTCTTCCACCTCCCAACCAACCCAACAACAACTCCACCACTTTCCGCAATGCTACCTTTGACAACAACCGCAACCAACCTTACCAAAGGAGGCCTTATCTCAATGTCCAAAATTTCATGCATGAACAAGGAAAGTGGAACCAATCGGTGGCCGAAAAATTGGACAAGTTTGATGATGGGTTGAGGTCTATTACAAGGCTAGAACAAATGATGGAGGCACATTTTGCCCAACAAGCGGGACCAAGTCAAAGGAGCCCGGGGCAACTTCCCAGCCAACCAGAGACTAATCCAAGGGGGGAAGTGAATGCCATAAACCTCAGGAGTGGAACGGTGTATAAGGGACCTGAGATACCCGCTGAAACGGTGAAAACACATCCCGTGCGGCCCGCACCAGAATCCTGTGCGGCCCGCACAGGGTCCCAGGATCCCAGCGGCAGTGCCACAGCTCATGTCCAGCAGCCTGAAATCGTGGAGATTGATCCTGTGCGGCCCGCACCAGATTCTGTGCACCCCGCACAGGGACAGAAAAGAGCCGAAAAGCAGAAATTGGCCGAACCCGACCCACGATACATTCCTCCAGTGCCATTTCCACAGAGGCTAGCCAGAACTAAGACTGAGGAGGGGTTCAAGAGCTTTCTACACATGTTGAAGCAACTCCACATCACCATTCCCTTCACCGATGCTATCACGCAAATCCCAACCTATGCCAAGTTCTTAAAGGATATCATCTCCAACAAGAGGCCGCTAGAAGAGTTGAAAACGGTGAAGCTAACCGAGCAATGTAGTGCGGTGCTTAGTAGTGAGATGCCGGCCAAGATGGATGATCCCGGCAAGTACACGATTCCATGCACGATTGGTAAGGCTACTATCAAGAAGGCCCTTTGTGACATGGGGGCTAGTGTGAGTTTGATGCCTAGGACCGTGTATGAGAAGATTGGGGTTGGTGAATTGAAGCCGACTCGCATGACATTGCAACTTGCCGATGCATCGGTCCGCTTGCCACTTGGTGTAATTGAGGATGTGCCCGTGCAAGTGGGAAAATTTTATGTGCCGGGTGACTTTGTTGTGATGGAAATGGAGGAGGACAAGGAAGTGCCGATAATTTTGGGGCGGCCTTTTCTAAGGACGGCGGGGGCATTGTTGGATGCACGAGATGGGAAGTTGATTTTGAGAATTGGAGGAGAAATAATTGAGTTTGCTATTGACAAAGCCATGAGGTACCCCAACCAACTCGATTCTTGTTGCATGATTGAAGAGATTGATACACCAATTGAAGAGATGTTAAGGGATCAGTATGAGGAAGCTCTCAGGTGTTACCAACACTTCCTTTCTGAAAATCAAGAGGCAATCGGAGTAGAGGAATCAATCGTGGATGGAAATTCCGACTCGGATGATGAACTGGAGTCTCTGTACGGGTCGCACCAAACCCATGCGGGTCGCACAGAGCCGGTCTAGGAGGTCCTGACAATCGAAACAGAGCCAAACATAGTCCCAGATGGTCTCTGTGCGGGTCGCACCAAGTCCTGTGCGGGTCGCACAGGGTCCCAGACTGCACCAGTCAGCGCCGATTCGGCCCAGCAAGCGGTGATTCTCAAGCCGCTGCCTGACAGCTTGAGGTACGAGTTTCTTGGTCCAGCTGACACTTGCCCTGTAATTGTGAATGCCGATTTGGGGCCCGAACAAACCGATAGGTTGTTGGCCGAATTGAGGGCCCTTCGCAAGGCCATTGGATACTCAATTGGAGACTTGAAGGGGGTTCATCCATCCATTTGCACCCACCGCATTCTCCTAGAAGATGACCACAAACCAACCGTTGAGGGGCAACGAAGGCTCAACCCCAACTTGAAAGAGGTGGTGAAAAAGGAGATCCTAAAGTTGCTTGATGCGGGCATTATTTATCCGATTTCGGATAGCAAATGGGTGAGCCCGGTCCATGTTGTGCCGAAAAAGGGAGGAACCACCGTAGTGAAGAATGATAAGGAAGAGGAGATCCAAACTCGAGTAGCAACCGGTTGGCGCATGTGCATCGACTACCGCAAGCTCAATGCGGCCACGCGAAAGGACCATTTTCCATTGCCGTTTGTCGACCAACTACTTGAAAGGCTTGCAAATCACTCTTTCTTTTGTTATTTAGATGGTTTTTCCGATTTTTTTCAAATACCCATCCACCCACTTGACCAAGAAAAGACCACATTTACTTGTCCTTACGGTACGTACGCGTACCGTAGGATGCCGTTTGGTTTGTGTAATGCCCCCGCTACCTTTCAAAGAGCCATGATGGCAATTTTTTCCGATTTTCTTGAGAAAGAGATGGAGGTTTTTATGGATGATTTTTCGGTTTATGGTACCTCCTTTGATGCTTGTCTAACTAATCTTTCTCGAGTTTTGAAGCGTTGTGAAGAGGTCAACTTGGTGTTGAATTGGGAGAAATGCCACTTCATGGTGCAACGAGGCGTGGTGCTTGGCCATGTGATCACCGCAAATGGAATCGAGGTTGACAAAGCCAAAGTGGAGGTGATTGAGAAGCTCGGCTTGCCCATGTGTGTGAAAGATGTGCGAAGTTTCTTGGGGCATGCCGGATTTTACCGCCGCTTCATCAAGGATTTCTCAAAAATCGCCAAGCCACTCACTAACCTCTTGATCAAAGACCATGAGTTCCGCATGACCGAAGAGTGCACACAATCATTCCAAAGGTTGAAAGAGGCTCTTGTGACCGCACCAATTTTGCAACCACCCGATTGGTCTCAACCCTTTGAACTCATGTGCGATGCGAGCGATTATGCGGTAGGGGCCGTTTTGGGGCAAAGAAAAGATAAGAAACCGGTGGCAATCTTCTATGCGAGCAAGGTCCTTGACCCCGCACAAGTCAATTACACAACCACCGAAAATGAGCTCCTTGCCATTGTGTTTGCTCTTGACAAATTCCGGTCCTATTTGGTGGGTTCAAAAGTCATTGTCTACACCGACCATGCGGCAATTCGCTACCTTTTGAGCAAGAAAGATGCCAAGTCGCGGTTGATCCGATGGATACTTCTCTTGCAAGAGTTTGATCTTGAAATCCGAGATAAGAAGGGCTCGGAAAACTCGGTGGCCGACCATCTGTCAAGGCTACAATTTCTGGAAAGAAAGGGTGCCGATCTGCCAATCAATGATGAATTTCCGGACGAAAACCTGCTGTCTGTCCTGGCTTTGGCATCCTGTGCGACCCGCACAGGATCTCATGCGACCCGCACAGGCCCCATCTCGGGTCTGGACATGGTCTCTGACATGCTGGGAGACAAGCTGAAGATGGCAACCAAGGCCTGTGCGACCCGCACAGAATCTCATGCGACCCGCACAGGCCCAGAACCTGAGGAATTTACCATGACAGAGGCATGTGCAGTGCAGTCCATTACCCATCCAGTGCGCACAGGACCACTGGGACCCGCACAGAAGCTGCCCTGGTACGCTGATTTGGCGAATTACTTGGCTAGTGGTGTCCTGCCAGCGGAGATGACCTACCAACAAAGGAAGAAGCTCAAAACTGATGCCAAGTACTATTTTTTGGATGATCCATACTTGTTCAAGTTGGGGATTGATGATATCTTCCGCCGTTGCGTGCCGCATGAAGAAGTTAGGCCGATCCTTGCTCATTGCCATTCTTCCGCTTATGGCGGGCATGCCTCCTTCTCAAAAACAGCGGCTAAGGTATTGCAATCCGGCTTTTATTGGCCCACTCTCTTTCGTGATGCACGGTCTTTTGTGATGTCTTGTGACCAATGTCAAAGAACGGGGAATATCTCCAAGTCCAATGAAATGCCACAAAACCCGATTCTTGAGGTTGAGATTTTTGATGTTTGGGGAGTTGATTTCATGGGCCCATTCCCTAGTTCCAATGGATTTGAGTATATCTTGGTTGCGGTAGATTATGTGTCAAAATGGGTTGAGGCTGTTGCTTGCAAAGCGGCCGATGCAAATGCGGTTTGTAGATTGTTCTCAAAGGTGATTTTCCCTAGATTTGGAGTACCAAGGGCGGTAATTAGTGATGGTGGAAAACATTTCATAAACCGCCAATTTGATGGGCTTTTGAAGAGACATGGAGTGACCTACAAAGTGGCCACCGCTTACCACCCTCAAACAAGCGGTCAAGTTGAGGTCTCGAATAGGAAAATAAAGTCTATTTTGGAGAAGACGGTGGCCCGTTCAAGGAAAAATTGGTCACAAAAGTTGCATGATGCGCTATGGGCCTACCGCACTGCATACAAGACCCCAATTGGCATGAGCCCCTTCAAGCTTGTGTATGGCAAGTCTTGCCATCTACCCGTGGAGATAGAACACAAGGCCTATTGGGCGACTAGGGCCCTCAACATGGATATGCAAAAGGCCGGTGAGAAACGGGTCTTGAACTTGCATGAGTTAGATGAAATGCGCCTCAATGCGTATGACAATGCAAGACTTTACAAGGAAAGGAGCAAGATTGTCCATGACAAGCGAATTGCAAGGATGGAGTTCAAAGAAGGCGACCTTGTGCTATTGTTCAACTCACGACTTCGACTTTTTCCGGGCAAGTTGCGCTCGAGATGGTCGGACCCATTCCGTGTGGTGAAAGTGTACCCGTTTGGGGCCGTGGACATTTGTGACAAGGATTCGGAGCCGTTCAAAGTGAATGGGCAGCGGTTCAAGCATTACATCGCCGACCACGACAAGGAGTACATCATGGCGTACACACTTGTCGACCCACTACCGGTTAAAGACTAGTGGCATACGGTCAAGCTAAGGACCTTAAACAAGCGCTTCTTTGGAGGCAACCCAAGGATTTCTAACCCTTCTCTTTTTTTTATTTCACTTATTTTTACGCATTTGGATAATTTCGAAAAACACAAAAAAAAAATTAATTAGAAAATGGAAATTTAAAACAAAATGTAGGAATAACTTAGGTTAATTTAGGATTTAATTTTTGTTCTTTAAATTAAAAACGCATAAAAATTTGAAAATGTGAAAATAAAAAATTGAATTGAGTTGTTTCATGGAGGAATTCTAATGTCAAGTGTTTGATTTGTTTGTGGTTTATGTAGATAATTGTGGAAGTCCCCAATTGGTTTGTACATGAGCACCATAGGTTGAAGGAATAGTGGCATCAACCCGCGCACGACCTCACGCAAGCCGATTGCCGCAATAGATCAAATGTTGCTCCCACGTCGTTTCTCCATGCAACATCGCCACAAAAGATCAAGTTACAAGCCACAACAGACCCACTGAACCTGGTTTGAGCCTTCCCTCCTTGGAAATTTCGAAATTGAAGTGAATTATTGAAGTTTGGGGCCCATCTGACACCTGTGCGGGTCGCACAGGGTCCCCACTCTGACACGGCTGCACCGACAGGACCACGCTCCTCCCACCATCTGACACTGGTGCGGACCGCACAGAGCCGACAGACGCTCCTCTAGGCCCCTACTTGATCCCCACTCACCCCACTTCATTCAAATTTGAATTCCTTTCGGCTCCAAACCGCCCAAATTCAAATTCCAACCAGATCCAACTCAATTTACCTATAAATACCCCACCCCTTCACCTCATTTCACCACCCCAACTCACATTTCTCACTCTCTCTCAATTCCCACTGTCATAGCACCTTAAAACACTCTCCACTTAGCCATTCCCAAGCTCCAAACCTTCAAACACTGCTGCCACAACCGCTGCCCCACGAAATCCGAAAAACTTACCGGCCGAAAACAAAACCCTTCCGCTACATTTGTCCAGAACCTTTCCGTGAACCCGCTGTTAAAATTTGAGCTCAAACGGACAACCGTAGCCCCTGCCGGTGCGCTCTGCAAGTTTCAGCCGCAGACCACGATTTCAGCAGCAGTTTCGCACGAATCGGCAGCCGCAGACCACGATTCCCGCCGCAGTTTCGCACGAATCAGCCGCTTCACGCCGAAATCAGGTTGTAACGCTCTAACTCTCTTATTTTAATTTGTGCTTTGCTTGTGTGAGACATTTGAGCTGTGTTTTCTTGAGTATTTGGCTACACCGACCATCTGTTACCAAGAACTTAGCCAAATCCAACAAAAAGTCCCACCGCACACAGACCAGATCCGGCTGTGCGACCCGCACAGGATCCCGTGCGACCCGCACAGACCCATCCAGTCCACAAAAAGTCACAATGCTTGGCCGAATCACCCGTAGTCTTTCACGCCGCCTCCAATCTGAGAACCGTGACCAACTAGAACCCTCAAATAGGCGCCGAAACCGCCATGACCAAGCCGAACCACAAGCCCAACCTCAAGCCGAACCACAAGCCCAACCTCAAGCCGAACCCCAAGAACAACCACGCTATGACCAAAATCGCTATGACTCCGATTCCGACCCCAACCTACCCGAAAACCAATATGACCCCTATGCCCAACCTTATGAAGAATCCCTTGGTTTTAGAATCCCAACTAGCCAAATGTTCGCTCATGTCAAACGTCTTTCACAAAGACAAATTCTTAACACTAGATTGGTTGATTGGGATACTCTTGAGGAACTTGATGTGATTTATGATTTTCTTGAAATAACCAAGGATATTGGTATTACCAAAAAGTTTTGGGATATTGATTGTCCAACTTATATCTACCCGACCATACAATTCTTGGCGTCTCTAAAATTGAAAATTGACAAAAACGGTAGAAATAAAGTGACATTTCGTTTGGGTCATAAGAAATGACGAATTTTGATTGATGACTTGAGGAGACATTTTGGCTTTCAATACCCCAATCTTGAGAATCCATTTCACCGTCCCGGTTGGGACAAATCTATTTTTTGGAAAGCAATTACAGGTCTTGATTCACCCATGGGCAACAAGGTGCGATTCATTCAATCTCCACCGCTCCGCATTTTGCACCGCATCTTAGCAAGCACCATTTTCGCGAAAGGGGAGACATGCACACACACCACAGACCTCGAATTGCAAATCCTCGACATGATGTTGCAAGATCGACCAATCAAGCCCGACTTTACCTTACTCATGGTATACCATTGGTTGGACGTGCGCGACAATCCGAGATTGGGAGGTGCCATCACCATGGGTTCTTACGTGACTCACATTGGCCGAATTTTGGGTCTAGATTTTGAAGAGCTTGAGAAATGCGACGGCCCATCTCGCATCAACATCAACTATTTGGATAGGGCCCAATTCTTGAAGAACCATGGACAAGGCAACTACGAATGGCTCATGGCAAACCGGCCAAACTTCTACTTTCCATATGTTGTGGGGCTCAACAAGAGAGATATGGAGACATGGATCGTACCGAATGAGTACCTTCAACCGCCGGGCGGCGGAGCCGACAACGACTCACCCATGCACGCGGACCCACAACAACATGCGCAACCCGGTCATTCCCATGCCGCGCCTCAAGCCGGCCCAAGCAATGCCGCTCCGCACATGCCGCCGCCGTACCAACCATACTACCCGCCGCAACAATGGTACACGGACGTGACGAACTCCTTGGGCCTCATCACCAACCTCTCCTTGGAAAACCAAGCGGACATTCGAGCGCATCGTCAAGACACCAACACGCGGTTTGACAACTTGGAGCGGGCGATAGAAGAGGCACCCCGCCGACATCGCCGCCCTCGCCGCCATCCACGAGATTAGTTGGCCGGTTGCGGTTTATCCGCTACCGGCCGCAATGGTATGTTTCCAAACTTCTTCTCTTTTCCTTTTCTTCGATGTATGATTGCATTAGGGACAATGCATTGTTCAGCTTGGGGGGGGGGAGACTTGACGAAATTTGGAAACTTGTATCTAGGAAATGCATCATGGCATGAAATAACGGCTGTCTGGGAGCCTGTGCGGGTCGCATGGCTTGTCTGTGCGGGTCGCACAAGGTCCCTGGCAGCTACATACCACTGTCTGGCCAATGTCTCCCATGAAAAAAATTTCTGTGCGGCCCGCACCAATTTCTGTGCACCCCGCACAGGACCCCAGACAGTGGATTGCATCATGTAGGTTGCACGTAATTCATTTAATCCTGCATGTAAATGAGTTGAAATTTAATTGATTGTTTTAGAATGAGTTTTCGCACAAGTTTTCAATGCAAATGGTTGTGGAATTTCTTGCAAAACTTTGAACTCTAAGTGTGCTTTTGATTGGTTTTTGAGCCAATGAACCGAAGAGGATTTTGATTCAAATAGATAAAACCCAAAATTTGGTTGCTTTCATAATGTTAAACACTATTAGACAAGTCATAAACATTTGCCGAGTGAACGGATTTGTGTCCTACAAGGATTTGTTCAAAAGGGATATCTTTGGCGTGTATCTTTTTGAGTCTTCTTGCTATCTTCTTTTTCTCTTTTTATGTAAATTCTTCCCCGCCACAATGGCGAAATGTATCTCTTGTGTAAACGAAAAAAAAAAAAAAAAAAACAAAAACAAAAACAACAACAAAAAAAAAAAAAAAAACAACAACAAAAAAAAGAGAGACAAAACTTGTTAAGTTCGTTTCTCAATGTAATTTTTTTCTCTTTCTCTTTCTTTCTTTTCTAAAAGACTCCTCACGCCTTGACACGCTATAGATATTCCTTACAAATTCTTGGAGGGTATGGAAATGAACGGGCAAATAACCTTGATTTTGCATGTCGTTTACATAGAGAAGCTTAGGGTCATTGAAATGAAAAATCGGATCTTTTAGGGTCAAGCGCAACATAAACCAATTGCTTGAGTGCTTAGAGTCCAAAATTTTGTGCTAAGTTTTGCAACCGATTGCCTTGAACTCATGTGTGATGCTCAAACTAATCCAATTAATTTAAATTTCAACTCGTAGGCTTGCAAGGTGTTGAGTTTAGATGTAGGTATGGTCCAACCTCTAAGTTTAGGGTGTTGCTTGGGGACAAGCAAAGTTCAAGCTTGGGGGGATTTGATATCACACATTTATATATACGTTTTAACCGGACTTTACCTTCAATCGTAACTCAATACCTTTGCTTTTATGCGTGTTTTAGTTTATTTCTGTAGGAATTTGGTACTCCTTGGGTCTATATTCATTTTGTAGGAACTTGGAGCGAATTTGGTGAAGTTTGGCTTTGAAAACATGAAGAAAATGATCCCGTGCGGCCTGGATGGAATTTTGTGCGGCCTGCACAGGGCCCAGCCAGCACGACAGACAAGCGACATGGGCCAGACGACTCATTCCTGGCCCATGCGACCCGCACCAGCTTCCCATGCGCCCCGCACGTGACTCCAAGCCCTAGTTTCGCGGCTATTTAAAGCCCCCGAAGTGTCGAAATTAGGGCATCCTATCTTCTCTCCCATCCGAGGCGGCGCCGCAACGAAAATCTACCCGATCCACCACTTCACCTCTCCTGTGCACCCCGCACAGCCACCCTGTGCGACCCGCACAGGCCATCCCGCCGCCTTGTGAGCCACGTTCCGACCACCGTTACACCGCCGTTCGACCCAAGCAGCCGTATCTCCAGTCCAGAGCCAAGGAAGAGGCTTGATTAGGGGCGTTTGCCTTCCTCCTTTCTTGTCTTTGGTTATGGAGATTGTATCTTTCCCTTTTTTGCATTTCGATTGTGTTTCTATTATGGTAGGCTAGATTAGTTTGTTCTAGGGTCATGTTTAAACCAAGGTTAGGATTGATGTAATGGATGAATGATTAAGTTTCTATGGTTTATCACTTGTTGGTTGTCTATTGTTTATGCTTGCTTTGTGTTCGATGAATTGTGTTGAACCTCCTACTAGGTGAATGGCCACACTTAGTCTTGGTTGAAGGTGTAGACTAATTGATTGAATTGAGTAAGCAACTTGAGGTAGGTTAGGAGCCGAAAGGTGACCAATTGGTATCCCAAAAGGAGAAGATTTCTAATTAGGCGAAAGTCGGTTAGATACCTTAGTAAACCAACTTGTGGACTTAGGATGGTTAAGCCAACAAGCGAAAGTGAGGGTTAACTAGACTAATGGGGGCGTTAGACTAGGTTCCGTGTCACGATACCATGACCAACATGCGACGGCTGAGGTCTAGGGAGTCCAAGTCCGGCTAGATCTGTCCCAAACCAGTTAGGAACTTAATTGTCATGCATTGCACCATCAACTAAGGGCCGTGCCGCACCAAGTACTACCTGTGCGGGTCGCATGGAATCCTGTGCGGGTCGCACAGGGCCAAACTGGTGCAGCACGGGTCAGCGTTTCGTGCGACAGCACGCGCGTTGACAGCCCGAAGCCTAACCGAGGTAAAAACAGAAACCCTAGGACGCTTTATTATTAGAAATCACCAGAAAACAACCAATTTGTTACTTGCTTTGGTTTTGTTTTAGTTTGATTATTTGTTTATCTCATTTTGCTATTGTTCTAAGACCAAAAACCATCTCAATTGACCGACCTAGATTTTGTGAACCGGTAAACCTAATACTCAACTAATCCGTCCCTGTGGTTCGACCCCTAACCATATCCAACGATATACCGTACGCTTGCGGTACATTTTAGGACCAATTAGGGTATTATTAGTTTGCACATCAATATTATTGTATATAATTAAAATATATGATATATAATATATATGTATAGAGCTATTCAACATGCTTAATTTAAGATATAAAGGATCTTTTATATATTTAATGTATGTATATTCAACATGTATGTATATTTAATGTATACAAAAAAATCTTTTATATATTTTTATTTACATTTAATGTACAACAAAAAATTTTATTGGACAATATTGTAAAAATAATAATTTTAGGGTCATCGGCGAAAAAATTGAATGTATTTTTGTTGAATTTATTAGCTGATGATCCTAATATTATTATTTTTTCAAAATAGTCCAATAAAAAAATTTTGTTATACATTAAATGTAAATATTAATATATAAAATTTTTTTAATGTATAAATAAATATACATAGAAATATATGTACATTTTATGTACATATAATAATATTTATCATATATTTTAATTATATACAATAATATGTATTTAATATATAAAATATATGATACATAATATATATATGTATAAATAAGTATTATACACATATACAGTATTTGTATTTAACATAAATAATTTAATTATATAATTATATTTCATTATAGAAGTTTCAATTATGTTTAATTACTAATCACTAATTATATGTTTTGTAATAATAAAAAAATTAAGGGCTAAAAAGCAAAATTACAAATAAAAAAAATGCAAAAGTTAGATACGGCTCAATGCCTCAATAGTTTTATGGATTAATTGGATCGGCAATTGGAATGCCGATCCAAGCTTGGATCGGCATTCCAATTGCCGATCCAAGCAGATTTTTAGATCGGTAATCCGAATGCCGATCCAACAACGTTACTTTTAAAATTTCAAATTTTTAACAGTTATTATCGTAATTCGTGTGAACAGTAACGTTAGTTTTAATTTTTTCGGGTCTCACTTCCTCTTTCCCACAGCTTCGGCCTTCGGTCACCACTCTGAGCTCTGAGGCCCAAATCCACTCAATAATAAAAGGCAAAATTAGATATAACCCCCTTGAAACATCTCCAATTAGAAATAACCCCCTCGAAACTTCAAATTTAGATATAACCCCTTTTAATCATCTCAAAAATAGATATAAACCCTTTTGAATCATTTTATATATTTTAACAATATTTTTTAACAAAATAATGAACTTGATCTCTCGCTCAGATCACGTTGTTCCTCAAGTACTCTGTCTAAGAGCAGACATACCTGAGCAAGAGGAGACGGTGTACTTGAGGAATAGCGTGACCTGAGCGAGAGATCAAGCGGGAAGATGAAAGGTCATAGACTAGGAGAGAGGGCATTTTCATCCAAATATTATACAGTTCATTATTATGTTAAAAAATATTGTTAAAATATATAAAATGATTAAAAAGGGTTTATATCTATTTTTGAGATGATTAAAAGGGGTTATATCTAAATTTGAAGTTTCGAGGGGATTATTTCTAATTAGAGATGTTTCAAGGGGGTTATATCTAATTTTGCCATAATAAAACCCATCAGATATTCAGATGTACTGCTTCTTCACTTCACTTGACAGTTGACACCTTCGCATCCCACAAAACCGGATCCGCATCCTCAGCAGCCAAATTCTTGGCTGCTCCAAACAGCCATCCTCTTTTTTCTTTAATATTTCAACATTTTAAAATTCAAATGTTGAATCCAAATCGTTGATCTTGTTCAATTTTACGGGCGATGCATTTTCATATAAGTTTTATAAAATTTGGAATCGATTTGATACTTGATTAAGTGACCAAATTATGAACGTATTAGAATTAATCAGTGATAGTTAACCAGATTCGTTCATTTGTTGACCACTTAATCTAGTATCAAATCAACTCCAAATTTCATAAAACTTATATGAAAATGCATCGCCCGTAAAATTGAACAAAATCAACGGTTTGGATTCAACATTTGAATTTTAAAATGTTGAAATATTAAAGAAAAAAGAGGATGGCTGTTTGGAGCAGCCAAGAATTTGGCTGCTGAGGATGTGTATCCCACAAAACCTCACCGCCTTGAGAGTTGAGTCCTTGACTGTGCCATCACATCATGTGTTCCCACCTCTCCAAGGCCAGGAGACTCATCTCCGAAGGCTCCCATTTCCATTTCTCCTCTTTCTCTTCCTCTTCTTCTTCCCCTTTCCACCATCATCTATCACTTCTTCTAACACCTCTCCTCCGCTCCTCTCTTTCCACCCAAACCCAAACCCAAATCCAAACCGCTTCTCTCCAGCCCCACAAGGAGTTGCCTTTTATAGCCCAGTATCTCATCTCCTCCTTCGGCTTCTCCCTCGATCGAGCACTCAAGTACTCCACCGACAGAAACCTCGCAGCAATTAAATCCCCAGACCGGCCCGAAGCCGTGATAAAGTTCCTAAAAGATACTGGCTTGTCTGATCCCCATATCAAGGCTGCTGTTTCATCCCACCCAAGACTTCTGTCTTGCAATGTGGAAAAGACCCTGAAACCAACGGTGGGGCAACTCGTGGAAAATGGCGTCTCTGGAGAACTACTGGCTCAGTTGATCCGGTACAATCCAACAGCCCTTTGTGTAAATGACACTCTCTCACGCCTCCTCTTCTGGAAAGATTTTGTTGGGAACTCTGACGAGGCATTGCTCAAGCTGATTCAGATGAACACTTTCTTATTCGCGTTCGACATTGATAGGTATATTGTTCCGGTTATAAATTTATTGAAAGAATATGGTTTATCGAAACAACACATTATGGCATTGCTTGGGGTCGGAAGCCACTGCTTGAGACGAAGCCCAGATTCTTTGAGGCAGACACTTGAGCTAATTGAGGAGCTGGGGATTCTGAGAGGATCCAGAATGTTCCTGTCTGTGTTAAAAACAATCGGTGGTTTCAGCAAAGATACAATTAAAAGGAAATTGGAGTTCTTCATGGAAACATATGGTTGGTCAGAGGAAGAGGTGCATGCTGCCTTTCTAAAGTTCCCTAATTTACTGACTTGCTCTGAGGATAAATTGAAGTCCAAAATGGACTTTCTTATCACAAAAGCTGGGTTTGAGTCAAGGAACATTGTTTCACAACCTTCGCTACTTGGGCGTAGTGTAGAAAGAGTATTGGTTCCAAGGTATACCGTATTGAGTGCATTGCAAGCGAATGGTTTGAAGAAAAAATGCAGTCTTTTGAGTGCTTCTGTGATTTCTGAAAGCAAATTTCTTGAGAGGTATGTAGTGCCCCATGAGAAGGATGTGCCTGGGCTTGGCGAAGCTTATGCTGCTGCATATGGTGGAAAGGTGCCAGTTTAATTATTGCTTGTCTAGGTAAGGAAATGGTCTTAAGTATTTCCTTGTCCATGGATGATTGTAGTTGTACATTGCTACCCATTGTGCCATGTGCTAGCATCTGTCTGCTTGACTAGATGACCTAAATTTAAATTTGGTTATGGGTCCATCCTGTATTTCATTTCTAGAATACCCCAATTTGTTTGCTAAAGGCTTTGTGGCTGTTGATGGTGGTGTGGTTGTGGTGCATCCTGGTGTCATTTCCTTTTTTGTTGCTCAATTGCTAAGATTTGGGTGTAAGATATCTGTGAGCCAGGCATGCTTCAATGTATGATATAAATTATGGCCAATGTTGTTCTGTTGAGGATTAATACATGAGGTTGGTATTCGAAATTTTTCTGTATAGTTTTGGTACAAATTAATAAGGTGTTTGCTGCTAAAACATATCTTTGATTAACTACCTTGACTTTGTTGTGTTCAGGAAGGGAGGGACCAAGACATGTGCGAGTTCTGGCGACTATTGACAAAAAAAGGCCAGTAATGCTGAGGCTTTGATATATCAATTGAGTGAACTCTGATGTAGGTCTATTGAGCATTGAATCAGTTTTAGACTATAATATAATATATCAATCAGATAGTTTTGGGTTTTGTTTCTTTCTGATCTCATGTTCAGTTCAGAATATTTTCAGCTAATTACAGACAATCAGAGTCAGCTTCTACTTAACCTGACCAATGTTGTATTTGTAAAAAGTTCAACATTATATTAATATTCTGCCGTCAATCAATACAACCCTGTTAATCTGAGCAATACTGTATTTTCAGTTTTGTGCATTAATTAATCTGAGATTAATCGATCAATCTGAGATCATATGCAATCTTGATCCAAATCCAAAATGATTTCATTAAAAAAAGGGAGAAAAAAAAGGAGAGCAGAATGGGTACTCAGTTTCAATAAAATCTGGGTTGAATTTGTGAGTTCCAGAATCTCGTGTCAAATCATAAATGAAGTCCTAACCATTTGTTGTTGTACTTAATAGGTGATAAAGCATTATCAAAAACAAAGTTATTGACATTCTGTTTTGATCAGTGTAGATTGTTGAAAATTTTACGTATGACATAACATCGGTCAACAGGTCTGTTATAACTGATTTAAATTACACTGTTGTAAGATTAATATATGACATACTTTGGGTCATAATTTTTACGTAATTCCTAAGACAACTTTTTTTATTTTCATTTGGAGTTTGATGGTCGCATCTGGCTTTTTTTTTTTATTATTCAATAATTATTGAGTGTTACTCGGCGCATTTAATTCCTAACATTGACATACAACGTGCAAGAGGAAAATTTTCGAGTACTTTGCACCTGAACCTCTTAAACTCCCAAAATTTGCTCTAATATACTTTTTCACTCTATGTACCTTCTCGAGCTATATATATCAATTGGTCCATTACTCCTTTATAGTGATTATGACTAACTGCACAGCTAATACACCACAAGATTTATCATGCATTTCCGTACTATTTCAGAGTAGCCAACTTACAGAATGAAAAACTACAGGCAAAAAGACCCAAATAAAATATTACCAAACCTGACTGTATTCTATTAGAAGATAAATTCTTTACTTAGTTGTTTTTGAAAATTTCACTGACAAAAAAAAATCTTTATCAGGATAGAAGTTAGATGTTTACTGAAAAAAATTGTTCCTTTATCAGAATAAAAGTCCAGATGATGTTGCCCTCTCTTTAATCTAAAACTTCTGAAATTCAGAGTTTAGTTCAATCATATATTGTCGAAGAGGACAATAGCACCAATAGTGTCGATACAAAATTGAAATATAAAATTAGATCACAAGAAAAAAAATTTGGAAGTTCAGATTAATAATAAATTTAATTTGAAACCAAAAAACTACATATGCAAGATGAGAAAATAAATAAACTTAACAGAAACAATCGTTGAGGCCTTCAGTAAAGCTATGTATATACATATACAAACATTCTAACGTACATTGTAAAGCTACATATATACAGTTTAGTTTCTCCATTTAATACTCAATGCTAGTGGCTATGACTAACAACAAAGCTACTACAAAACACGAGTTACCATCCTCTTCCATAATATTTCGGAGTAGCCAAATCTCAGAAACAGAAAACTAATCAAGAAATACCCAAAAAAGTGAAATTGTTTTCATATCAGTATATGTTACCATCCACTTCCATACTAGTATTCTTTTAGAACATAAATTCTTTACATGGCTGAGTATAGAACTTTTACAGAAAAACAATTTCGTTCATCAGAATAAAAGGAGAGATGTTTACGGACAGAAAGGTTCTTGTTAACCTACCACCAGTAACTTCAATAAAAATTTGAGACCTCAAAATATCAAAAAAGAAAAACAAAAATTTGAAAATTCAATAAGAGAGAGAATGCATATCCATGACAACAAAATAAATAAATTTATCAGAAACAATTGTTGAGGCCTTCAGTTGGTATTTCAACAAATTATGTCCTCTGGAGCCCAGAAAAATTGCATTCACAGGATAAGGGTTTAGATTTAGGGTTCAAGTCTAATAATCCGAATCCAGAATAAAAGCAGATACAAATCTCTCTCTCCTCTCAGAACAAAATGAACGGATTTGATGTCATTTGATCAGAATTTCCATATCGTTACACCCATCGAAATCCTCAGAAATCAATTCCAATCAAATGAAATCCCACATAAAAATCATTTTGATCAAAGCCTTAGGGTTGACAGTTAGGGTTTAGGGTCCAGTAATCCCGATCAAGAATTAAAGCATTTCTCTTTCTCTCTCTTTCTATACATCAATTATCTTTTTCAGGCTTCAACAGAGAACATAGATTTCAGATTTCCGTTCTTATACCATTTCATTCATCACTAGGCCATGAAGCTTGCAAAAATTGGAGTTAAGGATACTTACGAACAAGTGAAGAAATCAAACTAAAGAGAAAAATGAAGGTTAGTTAAACTAGAAAACACAATAACAGGTAGAAAAAATTTACTTTTTTTTTACAAAATCAAAAGATCAAGTTCCAATCTGAGAGGTAATATATACAAGGAATAAAAAGCATCAGAGAGATTCCCATTTTGACTAGATCATCATTCCCCCAAAGGAAGTACTGAGTCCCTATCTACTTTTCTCCTCACTTGCCATTTTATTATTCCTCTAGCAAGATACTAGCAAAATATTAATTGTAAATACAAGAGGAGAACTTCTCAAATGAAAATTTTGTTTTGCCCCGGAACTTCTTAAAATCACAAAATTTACTCAAGCGTACTATTTCTCTACACACACACATACATACATAATACATTGTAAAGCTACATACATATAGCTTTGTTTCTACATTTAATACTAAATGCTAGTGACTATGACTAACAACAAAGCTACTACAAAATAAGAGTTAAGAGTTACCATCCACTTCCATACTATTTTAAAGTAGCCAAATCTCAGAAACTGAAAAATAGTTATGAAAGACCAAAAAGAGTGAAATTATTTTCATATCAGTATTTGTTACCAAGCCTGACTGGTATTCTATTAGAACAGAAATTCTTTACATGGCTGGTTATAAAACTTTTACTGAGAAAAGCAAGTTCTTTTATTAAAATAAAAGGCCAGATGTTTACTGACAAACGTATTCTTGTTAACCTAGCACCAACTTCAATAAAAAAATTGAGCCAGAAAATCAACAAGAAAGAAAAACAAAAAAAAAATTGAAATTTAAACAAAAAGAATACATATCTACGATAAGAAAATAAAATACATTTATCAGAAAAAAAACTGTTGAGGCCTTCAGTAAAAACATTTGGTATTTCAACATGCTGTGTTCTCTAGAGCCCAGAAAAATTGCATTAACAGGACTAGGGCTTGTAGTTAGGGTTTAGGTCTGATAATCCAGATCCAGAATAAAATCAGACGCAAAATTGAGAATATAACAGGATTAGGCCTTCAGTAAAAACAAGTTCCTTCATCAGAATAAAAGGACAGGTGTTTACTGACAAAATGGTTCTTGTTAACCTAGCACCAGTAACTTCAATATAAAATTGAGACTTAAAATTAAACAAAGAAAAACAAAATGAACTGAAAATTCAATTTGAGAGATAAAAAAATACATATCCATGATAACAAAATAAATAAATTTACTAGAAACAATTGTTGAGGCCTTCAGTAAAATAATTTGGTATTTCAACACGCTGTGTTCTCTGGAGCCCAGAAAAATTGCATTCACAGGACAAGAATTAGAGTTAGGGTTTAGGTCTGATAATCCAGATCCAGAATAGAGCAGATACAAATCTCATCTCCTCTCTCTCCTCTCCTTCTTGATGAATAAAGGTTGCATTTGGATGCATTTGCACAGACTTAGTAACACAATTCTTGTTCAAGAACAAGATATTCATCCTTATCCACCTCACTTCCAAACAAATCCCCAAAAAACTTAGGATTGATTTCATAGGATTTCGTGGAATCTAATTACATGGGAATTCAATCAAATGACACCAAATCCCTTCGTTTTGATAAAGAATTTTCCAATTCATGTTAAAAAAATGAGATTTTGATCAGGTCCTTATTCTAATTTTATTCTTAAGTGATCCAAACGCACCCTAAGTTTTTCACGCAAAATCCGATATAAACCCCTCAAATCTTTCCCATCCGGGAAAAACAAAATTTCAGGCTTCAACAGAGAATATAGATTTCAGATTCCGGTTCTTATACCCTTTCATTCATCATTAGGCCATGAAATTTGCAAAAAAATAAAAAAATAAAAAAAAGAAAGAACTCAGAAAACAACAACAGGTAGTAGTAGTAGTACAAACTTATATTTCGCAAAATCAAAAGATCAATGTGAAAGGAAAGGAATTAAAAAAGTATGAGAGAGGTTCCCATCTCGACTAGATCGTCATTCCACCCTTTGAAAAATAAAAAGGAAGTACCGAGTCCCTGTCTGCTTTTCTCATCACTTGCTTTTTTTTTTATTATTTTTCTTTCTAGCGAAATACTTTCTAGAAACAAAAAAAGAGACGAAAACCACAAAATTTGTTCTACAGAAGAAATATCTTCTAAGCGAAGCGACGGGGTGAGATCTGACAGAGCGCTGGAGTGGTGGGACCGTCAGTGAGAGAGTGAGCGTGTTCGCGTTTCTAGGTTTTAGGGTTTCAATCGATTTGCGACTGTCAGAGAACGAGAGAAAAAAGTGTCGGGAGTCGGGACTTCACTTGCAAACCCCTGCAAACTTCTCCATTCGGATATGAGCCCTTCTAAACTTGTAGGGGATATAGTTTGGCCGCAAGGCCTTTTTATTAATTTTAAATATTTTTTGAATATAACAAATCAGATATTTAAAATTACGACTAAAATACCCTGCGTAGCTTCGTGCCTTCGTCTTAAACAGGAAGATTTAATATCCCCTACTAGCAACGGTACCCGTTCAACGTACGGATAATTTTTTGAGAAAATCAGTTATAATACCCCTCCAATCATAGCCAATTAGATATATCCCCCTCTAATTTTTGAATTTGGAAATATCCCCCTCTAAATATCATTAATATAGATATTTTCCCTTTCAATCCATTCTAATAATTTTATGACTTTGAAAAATCATTTTTCTAAATTTTAGACAAAAGTGCCCTTGGCCCAAGACGGTTCATCTTCTTGCTATTTTGCTCTGTACGAGAAAGAAATATAGGATATCAATTTGTGCTTAAATTGAATGGTGCTAGCCCGGCGTTAGGGGCAATGCATTATTGTTCGAACTTCTCAACTATTTGCTTGAATAAATTCTGAATACTCGAAACAGATCCCATCAGTTAATTGCTTGAAACAAAGCTGGTATCAACATCTATTCCTCCTCTTTATGTTTGTTGAATAATAATACAAAGTATTGCTTTTGTTGTGTATTTGGTTCTATTATTTTTTGTCTTGCCACTTTTTATTTTGTTCAACAATTTATCCTTTTTCTCCCCACTTTTTTGTTTTGGTTCAACAATTTATTCTGGGGGAAGAGCAAAAAGTAATATGGATTGGTCTGTTGATTCTCCATTGTTCTTTGCAAAGAACAACCAAGGAGCAAGAAACAGCTCTTGATTGAATCACTTCCAGGCCACCCCAAAGGGATAGCGTGAATAGCTTCCCATTCAATATGTTTCTGATATCTGATAGAGATGAAAATATCGAAGATGAATTGTAAGAACTCAGGGACGAGGGCATGAATTTGAGAACATGAATTTGGATTATTCAATTAATAATCCAAACATACATTATAAAAAGTAAGGAAATGAATATATGCGGGATATGCTTTCTGCAATGGCATATGCAAAGTTGCCACTGATCATATGATAACATAGATCTTCTATGCAGGATACACTAAAAAGACAATAGTATTGAGAACTTCAAAATCAAATTAAAAAAAAACAAAAAAAGAAGCAGAAAAAAATAATAAGGTGAGGACAAAAGCAAAAATTCAGAGATTAAGTGACGGTAAAACTGTTAAACATAATTTTTACTATTTATATCATATAATATAATGTTTGATAGAAATTTACCAATCATTACCTGTATATTTTGTCTAGATCTCAGCTTATGAAGGTCTGCATTGTGCAAAAGTCAAGTCCTTATATTTGATAATTGTCCCTCGTTCCTTTTTAGATATCTGAAAAAAAAAAACACATATTTCACACAATCAATTACAAAAGAATCCCGCCAAGCATTGTCAAAGTAAGAAAATAATGTTATAATGCATGATTATGTTTAGCACATAAACTACCTATCCTGTACCTAGTTCTTTTTACCAGACACAGAAAGTGAAAAGAATTACACAAATATAAGCAAAAATAAAGTTTTTAGAATATTGCAAAACTTCTTACCTCAAATTACAACCTTGACCTCAGTAACACAGCAACGGTTTTCTTGAAAGCATCATATTTTGATCTTCAGAAATTTCTGCAGCAAGTCAATCTCCTCCCTGCCCCCAGCCCCCAGCCCCCTGCCGCCACATAGTATGTACAGCATGTGGTACCTACCTGTGTACCAAATCTTTGCAATAATGACTATCGTAAATTTCATTTGATCCATATTTAAGAAAAAATTATCAAGAGAAAATTTATTTGACCATCGAAGTTATCAAGTAACTCTTATATGGGTACGCTGACATCGGCTGATTGCTTTGAGGCGATTTTCATGAGGTCGTTTGAACCAGAAGTTGTAATAGAAGTGCAGTGTTTGGCATTTTTTCGTATTTCTGAGGCCTCACCATCGTTCTAAAACTGAAGCTAAACAAAATTAGGAAGTTGACCAGATGGGCACAATCAACGTACCAGTATGACTCAAGCTGATGTAATATGTGCAATCAAAGCAATAATACCTACCAAATTGTACGGTATTTCTCCCATCAACTTATGGTAAAGCTCAGCACATCTTAATTAGATGATAATCTAGGATATCACAGCTTAATTAGATGATTACCTAAGAAAATTTGTTAAAATCGTCAAAATTTACTTAATAGCATAAATTGAACTTCAATTAAGAGAGTAAAAAGGAACAAATACTGAAATTAGTCTCAGTTTTAGCATCTATTTGTTGAATATGTTCACCAATGTACTGCCTTTGGAGCTCAATGCTCAAAATTGAGTCTCACCAACAGTTTACTACCAAATAATCTACGAAAATTGATCAAACTAAAAATAAATAGAATAGATCTTAGTTCAAAATACCAGTATACCAGAATAAATCCTTGCTAACAATGAATTCTCTATTCTACGACCGCTCGCCAGGGGTTGAGGTGGGATTGGTGGAGGAGGAAGCAAAGAGAAGGAGAGGCACAGGATCTGGCGACCGCCAAAGCTACGGAGATGAGGGATAAGTTGCAGAGGTGAGACGGGGATTGCGAAGGAGGAGGCGAAGAGAAGAAGCGGCGTCATTGCTCATAGGCAACCCAATCTAGTACCAGAATCCAGTAAAGCCATTCATTGATATATAGAAATCACTAAAATCCTAAGGCCTACTTATGTAACAAACGATTCGATGACCCTTACCTTATCTCATTGCTGATCGGGGTTGGTCAGGAGGTGGATTGGGATTGGGGCATGGATGGCATGGGAGGAAGAGGCGGTTGGTTGGAGAAGAGAGAGGAGTTGCAGGAGGTGAGGTGGGGTTTGCGGAGGAGGAGGAGATGAGAAGGAGAGCCGCGAGGACGCTCCGACGGAGAGGTGTTGGAAGAGATCAAGACTGGAGGGAGAAGCTGGAATAAGAGAACGAGAGAGAGAGAAAGAGGCGATGGCTGAGGGAAAAAAATGGACGATCAGATATAAACAAAAATCCAAACGTACAGTCCAGATATCGAAGACAATATCGGAAGACAATAACGGCCACGGGAATTAATATATATATATCTTAGATTAAGCAAAAGGATAAATATCTATATTAATGATGTTTAGAGGGAGATATTTCCAAATTCAAAGATTAGAGGGAGATATATCCAATTGACTATGATTTGAGGAGTATATGGTTGATTTTTTTCTTTTTTATTTGACATATTTCATAAAAGTTAAAAGACTTTTAGTATATATTTTTTTATGTGAACGTTTTTTTTTCCTGAACACAATCTGATAAATATTTTATTATCAAATGAAATTACAAAAATTTTGTGAGAACTTCATACGTATGAGTAAAAAAAGAAAAAATCTTGCTTAATTCATGATACAACATCAAACAATGAACACACTGGTGTCATAATGTGAAAAAAAAATATATATATCAAGCTATAATTAAAATAATTACAATATTACATGAAATCGATAATATTCCTTCGATGACCGCAACTTGATATTATAATTGTTGAAGTTTGAGGGACCACATTAAAATGCATATTTTCCCACAGTTGTACCGCTTTAACACATCCATGATTGCAAACCTATGTAAACAAAACAAAGTTTAAACTAATTTTTGAAAAAAAAAACTCTAAGCATAGACAAAGTAAAATCCAATAAAACAACCGCACAATTCATGTGAACTTAAATAGAGTCCGTATTGCAGCCTTTTCGGAAATCAGCATTAGACAATATTTATCAGACTAATTCTCATGTGGAAAAACTAAACCATCTCAAACTTAGAATCAAACTTATATAAAATAAATAATGACATATAACACAATCTATATATTTATTTCATTGGGTCAAGTCATGTGCTATGTTCAACCAACATACACATATGCAATTAAGTCGGTAACTCCTTACACATGATTTGCAGAACTTAATTATCACTTAACTTACATACTAATTTTTTATGATAATTAATAGTCCTTGTTAATTATCAACATTAGGGAATCTAAAAATTATTGTCATTCAGATCCTCAACCTGAATGATCTGTCAATAATAACTCAAGGAACAAATGATCTAATATTATCAATAACATAAACCAAAATTAAGTCATTAAATTATTGATTTCTAGGACATAACTCCAACAGGAAAAGTGATAGAAAAAAAATGTTGGTTAATGTTTAATAAAATTTGTTGATTGGAAAATGTATGTAAAAATTTATAGAAACTACTTTTGTATTAAATTTGAATTGTTTATAGAAATTAAAATAGGAAATTATAGAAAGGAATTGTTGCCAAATTGTTTATATTTTATTACACTTCATCTCACTTCCTCTTTCCACAGCTTCTGTACAGCTACGGTTTATGTAATTTCTTACCTCTTCGTCCTGGAACCACATCCTCTGCCGTGCTGCAGAGTGTAGCGCTTTCATCACAACCGTCTGATTTATATGATGGATGTCCCGTGAATAATACCGGATTGATAGGCCCAAAAAAAATTTAATCGTCGAAATTAGATCGGACAGACTAAAATCGCGGCAGCGATTTGCAGCGTTTTTGATCTGCGGCAGAGGATTTTGGTCCCTCGCCCTGGTCTATGAGACCCAATTTCGGAAATTGCTCAGGTCACGTCACTTTTACTCATGCTCTCCAAATTTTTCGAAAAAATGACCAAAGTATATTTCATTTCATATCAATTTTTAGACTAGGATATTAGGTAGAATAAATTAAATATTTTTTATATCGAAAATGACAAAGTGAGTCCAATAAAATATACATCTTATTTCACTTGGTCTCACTTCTCTCCCCAAATTGAGTCCGTTGTAGCGTCTTCGGTCATTTGAGCAGCCCAGGTCCGAGGCCCTAATCCACTCAATAATAGTTCCACAGTAAACCCCTCAGATCAACTCTACTGTCTATACCGCTTTGGCACCTCCGCTTCCCACCACAAAACCTCGCCGCCTTGACTGTGCCATCACATCATGTGTTCCCACCTCTGCAGGGCCAAGAGACTCATCTCCTCCCATTTCCATTTCTCCTCTTCCTCTTCCCGTTCTTCTTCCCCATTCCACCACCATCTCCATCTATCACTTCTCCTCCGCTTCTCTCTTTCCACCCAAACCCAAACCCAAATCCAAAACGCTTCACTCCAGCCCCACAACGAATTGCCTTTTATAGCCCAGTATCTCATCTCCTCCTTCGGCTTCTCCACTGATAGAGCGCTTAAGTACTCCAATTACAGTCACCTTACAGCTATCAGATCCCCAGACCGTCCCGAAGCAGTGATAAAGTTCCTCAAAGATATCGGCTTGTCTGATTCCCAGACCAAGGCTGTTGTTTCATTCCACCCAATTCTTCTGGGTCGCAATGTGGAGAAGACCCTGAAGCCAAAGGTGCGTGAATTAATGGAAAATGGCTTCTCTGGAGAACTACTGGTTCAGTTGATCCGGTACAATCCAATGGCCCTTTATGTAAATGACACTCTCTCGCGCCTCCTCTTCTGGAAAGATTTTGTTGGGAACACTGACGAGGCATTGCTCAAGCTGATTCAGATGAACTCTTTCTTATTTGCTTTTAACATTGATAAGAATATTGTTCCAGTTATAAATTTACTAAAAGAATATGGTTTATCGCATCAACACATTGTGTCATTGCTTGGGGCTGGAGGCCGCTGCTTCAAACGAAGCCGAGATTCTTTGAGGCAGACACTTGAGCTAATTGAGGAGCTGGGGATTCTAAGGGGATCCAGAATGTTTCTGTCTGTGTTAAAGGCAGTCGGTGGTAGCACCAAAGATACAATAAAAAGGAAGTTGGAGTTCTTCATGGAAACATATGGCTGGTCAGAGGAAGAGGTGCATGCTGCATCTATGAAGTTCCCTATGGTACTCGCTCTCTCCGAGAGTAAAGTGAAGTCCAATATGGACTTTCTTACCAGAAACGCAGGGTTTGAGTCAAGAAGTATAGCTTTGCAGCCTCAGCTGCTTGGGTGTAGTGTAGAAAGAGTATTGGTTCCAAGGTATACTGTATTGAGGACATTGCAAGCCAACGGTTCGAAGAAAAAATGCAGTCTTTTGACTGCCTCTGTGATGTCTGAAAGCAACTTTCTTGAGAGGTATGTTGTGCCCCATGAGAAGAATGTGCCTGGGCTTCGTGAAGCTTATGCTGCTGCATATGGTGGAAAGGTGCCAGTTTAATTATCGCTTGTCTAGGTAAGGAAATGGTCTTAAGTATTTCCTTGTCCATGGATGATTGTAGTTGTACATTGCTACCCATTGTGCCATGTGCTAGCATCTGTCTGCTTGACTAGATGACCTATATTTAAATTTGGTTATGGGTCCATCCTGTATTTCATTTCTAGAATACCCCAATTTGTTTGCTAAAGGCTTTGTGGCTGTTGATGGTGGTGTGGTTGTGGTGCATCCTGGTGTCATTTCCTTTTTTGTTGCTCAATTGTTAAGATTTGGGTGAAAGATATCTGCGAGCCAGGCATGCTTCAATGTATGATATAAATTATGGCCAATGTATAAGAAACCAACGTTGTTCTGTTGAGGATTAATACTTGTGGTTGGTATTCGAAATTTTTCTGTATAGTTTTGGTACAAATTAATAAGGTGTTTGCTGCTAGAACATATCTTTGATTAACTACCTTGACTTTGTTGTGTTCAGGGAGGGAGGGACCAAGACATGTGCGAGTTCTGACGACTATTGACAAAAAAAGGCCAAGTAATACTGAGGCTTTGATATATCAATTGAGTGAACTCTGATCTGATGTAGGTCAATTGAGCATTGAATAAGTTTTAGACTATGATATATCAATCAGGTAGTTTTGGGTTTTGTTTCTTCGTGATCTCAGGTTCGGTTCAGAATATTTTCAGCTAATTACAGACAATCAGAGTTAGCTTCTACTTAACCTGACCAATGTTGTATTTGTAGAAAGTTCAACATTATATTAATATTCAGCTGTCAATCAATACTGTTAATCTGAGCAATACTGTATTTTGAGTTTTATGCATTAATTATAATGTATTCTGAGCCGTTTTGTACCAGGGGTGTTTCAATGGATCCATTTGAGATCATATGCAATCGTGATCAAAATCCAAAATTATTTCATTAAAAAAAGGTTGAATAAAAGGAGAGCAGAATGGGGACTCAGTTCCAATAAAATCTGGGTTGAATTTATGAGTTTTAGAATCTCGTGTCATATCATAAATGAAGTCTTAACCATTTGTTGTTGTACTTAATAGGTGATAAAGCATTATGAAAAACAAGTTATTGACGTTCTGTTTTGATCAGTGTAGATTGTTGTAAAATTTATGTATGACATAACATGGGTCAACAGGTCTGTTATAACTGATTTAAATTATACTGTTGTAAGATTATACTCTGGGTCATAATTTTTACGAGATTCCTAAAACCACTTTTTTTATTATTATTTTTGAATTGAAGTTTGATGGTCGCATCTGACTTTTTTTTACTATTTAATAATTATTGAGTGTAACTTGGCGCATTTAAGACTACAATTTTTTAGAAATTTGGTCTATACTACTAGGTGCCATTAAAAAAAAAAAAAAAATCTATGAGTCGCATATTTAATATATTTTACAAGGCTCTTATGTAAATTTTTATAAGCTCAATCAATAATAACAAGAATTCATGAAACAGTCCACTACTACAATAGGATGCCGTGGGAGCTAAAATAAGTAAGTGACAACTACAAAATTAACTTCAGGAATATTCCTAGTAGGATATGATACAACGAAAACACGATTAAAAAAAATTTTACCTCCAAAAGAAAGGACCCGAGGAAAATAAGCAAAATCCAATTTATATTTCCAAATGATGAAAAACTCGACAAGAAGCAGATGTGAGCTAAGACAACCAGAATCATAAATTAGAAAAACTCTGAACCCCATCTTCTCAATAACATAACAAAATCACCTCCAATTTCATTACAATCTGTGCTGTCACGAACCTCTATGCAGATGAACAGGTATGAATATTCGGGGGGACCTTACCAGGCATTCAAGCATCTTTCCGGCAAAAATCTGGATAGGCTTGCTAGTTGGGAACATGTGCTTCATGGCAGATTGATTGATTTATTATAAAAACACTATTTGGAAAGTTTATGGAGGCAAAGATCAAGGACTCAGGCCCTTTCCTCCGACTCTTCAGATGATGCCCTAACACCAGCCTTCTTTCAAGCAATTGCCTTGCCTACTGAAGTATATTGAAGTTAAATAGCATATAAAAAGGGACTTTTTAGTCCATTTAGCAATTTTGAGATGTTTTGGAGGTGTGCACAACTGCTCTGACCAAGGATTAGTTTCAAGCTTTCTGCTGAATCGCTCATGATTATTTTCCTCGAAAACTAATAATTTGTTGAAGCTGTGAATGATGCACATCATGCATAGTATAAGGATATTCTCAGAAGCTGATAAGAATTAAAAATTGAATAATGCTAGAATCAAACATATAGGACATCAAACACGGTCCAAACATCAACCATTAAAAATTCAAACGGCCGATCCAAACCGCTCAATATGATCTCTATATTGAAATATCCTTGAAAATCAAATATATTTTTTCAAATTTTCTAACTATTTTTTTCGAATTTTCAAAATTGGAGGGTTCATAACTTTTTAGATTGAGCATATTCAAAAATTCCAAAAAAATAGTAAAAAAATTTAAAAAAATATAAAATTTGGTCTCCACAGAGATTTTATAACGTAGAACAATTTGAGCGGTTTGGATTGACCATTCTAATGTTAAAAATTAAAATTTTATCATATTGGACAAGTGCTTGTGTCCTATATGTTTGACACTAGCCACTCACTTAAAAATTTAAAGATAAAGAGCACAAATAACATGGGAAATTGGGAATAGGTTCATGACATACGATTAACAGCATCAAAAGGCCTAATTGTTTATCTAGGAAAAAAAGATATTTCATGTCAGCTAGAAAATGTTAGATCACTTACAACTACAATGCTTGAATCACAGAGAGAGTATCAGAACATAACTTGCATTGTTCTTACTGATAGCATTAATTAAGGCATATTTAAGCGGTTCATTGTAACATCAAAACATGGAAATTTCCACCAGAAGCAAAAAGACTCTGATTCAACTTCTCTGGACCTGGCTTAGCTACAAAAATAACAAATTTTCAAAATGGACAAAAAAGCCCCTGGTAATATTGTTGTCAACTTTTAACATCAACTACCTATCCAGGTCATGAGGTAATTATAACTTTTAACACATTGAAGCTAACTTGATTATTCAGGAGATTATGTATCATCGGTTTCACAATGTACAAACTATCTATTGAATTTTCCGAGCCCAACAAGGCGATGTAATAATAGTTAGAATTTAAATTTAGTAATTTGAAATAAAGAAATCAAAGAGACAACCTGTACATACCATTTACAATGATGGAAAATTAATAATTATGAACCTGTGCCCAACATGAAAGCTTCCAACACCAAAGCAATTAATTTTGCAGTAGTAACTAGTAAGCTCATTAAGTGCCACCACAACAAATTTCGGTCAGTCCTTATAATATACATTCTACCCCTGCAGCAAGTAAGCTCAAACTCATGGCCCAATATTGGTTTATTAAACGTACACTAATATTCTACTGCTAATTAAGGTCAGGCAGTACTGCTAACTTAGAAACCAACTTTCTGTTTGAATGGCGTATGAATTAATAGCTTTTATTTACTTTTCACTTGCTTATACAGAGTTTCCTATCAGCATAGGGTCTTGTCAGAGAAAGCACAAATTTCAGATTTTAGGTGCTCAGGTAGGATCTGTGGATTGATACTGTACCGAAATGGTATTGTACTAAGACAATTATTACCTCCACCAGACTGAGAGGACAGGAAAGATTGCATACATAATTACAACATAAACATGGCCTTCTAGCAGAAAGTACATAATTACCTCACTGGTTATTACTAAGACCATCAAATTATGCAATCAAGATTAGCTTTCATTCTGCCACAGACGAAGTAATGAAGATTACACAAAGAAGTCAATAGTCAAAACACGCTAAACAGTAAGTACTAGCCCTAACTAATACAAGACAAAATTTAAAGTTTTGCAAATAAAATAAAGCAACATTAAAAAGGTAAATTTGGTCAACTGTAGGGGTATTTTGCAAATGCACTGTAGCTTCAATTCCTAACATTGGCATACAACGTGCAAGAGGAAAATTTTCAAGTGGATATTTTGCACCTGAACCTCTAAAACTCCCAAAATTTGCTCTAATATACTTTTTCACTCTATGTACCTTCTTGAGCTATATATATCAAATTGCACAGCTAATACACCACAAGATTTATCATGCATTTCCGTACTATTTCAGAGTAGCCAACTTATAGAAACAGAAAATATAGGTAAGAAAGACCCCGATAAATTTTACCAAGCCTGACCGTATTCTATCAGAAGAGAAATTCTTTACTTAGTTGTTTTTCAAAATTTCACTGACACAAAAAACATTCTTTACCAGGAAAGAAGTTAGATGTTTACTGAAAAATATGTTCCTTTATCAGAATAAAAATCCAGATGATGTTGCCCTCACTTTAATCTAAAACTTCAGAAATTCAGATTTTAGTTCAATCATAAAATTGAACTCACTTTATCAGATTTTAGTTGCCCTCACTTTATCAGATTTTAGTTGAAGAGGACAATAGCACCAATACTGATATAAAATTGAACTATAAAATTAGATCACAAGAAAACAAAATTGGAAGTTCAGATTAATAATAAATTTAATTTGAAACCAAAAAACAACATATGCAAGATGAGAAAATAAATTAAACTTATCAGAAACAATCGTTGAGGCCTTCAGTAAAGCAATATATATACATACATACAAACATACTAAGTTGTAAAGCTACATATATACAGTTTAGTTTCTCCATTTAATACTCAATGCTAGTCACTATGACTAACAACAAAGCTACTACAAAACAAGAGTTACCATCCTCTTCCATACTGTTTCGGAGTAGCCAAATCTCAGAAACAGAAAACTAGTTAAGAAAGACCCAAGAAAGTGAAATTGCTTTCATATCAGTATATGTTACCATCCACTTCCATACTAGAATTCTATTAGAACATAAATTCTTTACATGGCTGGTTATAGAACATTTACAGAGAAAAACAAGTTCGTTCATCAGAATAAAAGGGCAGATGTTTACTGACAAAAAGGTTCTTGTTAACCTAGTACCAGTAACTTCAATATAAAAATTGAGACCTAAAATTAAATTGAAAATTCAATTTGAGAGAGAAAAAAATGCATATCCATGATAACAAAATAAATAAATTTATCAGAAACAATTGTTGAGGCCTTCAGTAAAATAATTTGGTATTTCAACAAATTATGTTCTCTGGAGCGCAGAAAAATTGCATTCACAGGATAAGGGTTTAGGTCTAAAAATCCGGATCCAGAATAAAAACAGATACAAATCTCTATCTCCTCTCTCTCCTCTCCTTCTCTATGAAATAACAAAAACATTGCTCAAGAAAAAGGTTGCAGTTGGATGTATAAGCACAAACTTAGTAACACAATTCTTGTTCAAGAACAAGCTATTAATTCTTATTCACTTCACTTCCAAACAAATCCCGGAGTTTTCAGGAAAAATAGGATATAAACCCTCAAATCTTCCCCATCTGGAAGAAAACCAAGTTTTCAGGCTTCGACAGAGAATATAGATTTCAGATTTCCGTTCTTATACCATTCCATTTATCATTAGGCCATGAAATTTGCAAAAAAATAAAAAACAACTAAAAAAACAACAACAGGCAGTACAAACTTATTTATAGCAAAAACCAAAAGATCAATGTGTCGATTTGAGAGAAAAAAGACACGAATAAAAAGCATCAGAGAGATTCCCGTTCTCAGAGAGATGATGTTGCCCTCTCTTTATTCTAAAAGTTCTGAAATTCAGAGTTTAGTTCAATCATATATTGTTGAAGAAGACATTAGCACCAATAACTTAGATATTAAATTTAAATATAAAATTAGGTCAAAAGAAAACAAAATTGGAAGTTCAGTTTAATAATAAATTTAATTTGGAACCACAAAACAACATATGCAAGATAAGAAAATAAATAAATTTATCAGAAAAAGTTGTTGAAGCCTTCAGTAAAATTACTTGGTATTTCAACACGATGAGTTCTCTGGAGCCCAGAAAAAGGATTGGGACCTGATTAGAGTAACCTTTTCTAACACAGGATTTCATTTCAATAGAAATTTTCTGATAAAAATGGATGGATTTGATGTCATTTGAGATGAATTTTTATATTATTAGACCCAATGAAATGCTGAGAAATAAATCCTAATCAAATGAAGTCAAATAAAATCCCATGTAAAAAACATTTTGATCAAAGCCATAGGGTTTAGGGTCCAGTAATCCAGATCAAGACTTAAAGCATTTCTATTTCTCTCTTTCTAAACATCAATTTTCTTTTTCAGGCTTCAACAAAGAACATAGATTTCAGATTTCCGTTCTTATACCACTTCATTCATCACTAGGCCATGGAGCTTGCAAAATGCGAGTTAAAAATACTTAAGAACAAATGAAGGACTCAAACTAAAGAGAAGAATGAAGGTTAGTTCAACTAGCAAACACAAATAACAGGTCGCAAAAATTTACTTTGCTTTTTGCAAAATCAAAAGAACAAGTGCCAATCTGAGAGGTAATACAAGGAATGAAAGCATCAGAGAAATTCCCATTTCGACTAGATCATCATCCCCCCTAAAGTAAGTACTGAGTCACTGTCTACTTTTCTCCTCACTTGCCTTTTTATTATTCCTCTAGCAAGATATTAGCAAAATATTATTTCTAATACAAGAGTATAACTTTTCAAATGAAAATTTTGCACTGCAACTTCTTAAAATCACAAAATTTACTCAAGTGTACTATTTCTCTACGTACATACTTAGATGGTAAAGCTACATACGTGTAGTTTTGCATCTCCATTAAATACTCAATGCTAGTGACTATGACTAACAACACAAAGCTTCTACAAAACAAGAGTTACCATCCATTTCCATACTATTTCGGAGCAACCAAATCTCAGAAACTGAAAATTAGTTAAAAAAAGACCCAAAAAAGTGAAATTGTTTTCATATCAGTATATATTACCAAGCCTAATTGGTATTCTACTAGAACAGAAATTCTTTACATGGCTGGTTATAAAACTTTTAAAAAAAGAAAAAAGTAAGTTCTTTTATCAAAATAAATGGCCAGATGTTTACCGACAAAAAGGTTGTTTTTAACCTAGCACCAGTAACTTCGATATAAAATTGAAACCTAAAATTAACAATAAAGATAAACAAACAGAAAAAAAAAAAAAATCAATTTGAGAGACAAAAAAAATACATATCCATGATAACAAATAAATAAATTTATTAGAAACAATTGTTGAGGCCTTCAGTAAAAATATTTGGTATTCAACACACTATGTTCTCTGGAGCCCAGAAAAATTGCATTCACAGGATAAGGGTTTAGAGTTAGGGTTAAGGTCTGATAATCCAGATCCAGAATAAAAGCAGATACAGATGTCATCTCCTCTCTCTCATCTCATTCTCTATGGACCAACAAACACATTGCTCCAGAAAAAGGTTGCATTTGGATGCATGAGCACAGACTTAGTAACATAATTCTTGCTTAAGAACAAGCAATTTATCCATATTCAAAATGTTTTATACGTGGGATTTCATTTGAATTGATTTCTCAGGATTCCGTTGCATCTAATAGCATGAAAATTCCAACCAATTGACACTAAGGCCCTGATCAAAATCTTCTTCATCTGAAAAGAACCAAGTTTTTCAGGCTTCAACAGAGAACATAGATTTCAGATTTCCGTTCTTATACCATTTCATTCATCACTAGGCCATGAAATTTGCAATGATGTAAAGACAGCTAGGAAATCAACAATACAGAGGGACTCCCATTTCGAAAAGTAAGAAGGAAGTACCGAGTCCCTGTCTACTTTTTTCTTATCGCTTACTTTTTTAACATTTTTGAAGCGAAATACTTTCTAGCAACCAAAAAGAGAAGAAAAGCTAAAATTCGTTGTACAGATGAAGCTATTAAAATTCGCGACGAAAGAATTACCTGGTGCGGAGAAATAGAAGAAGGGAAACCACTTCGTCTTCTTCGCTCCACTGTTTTGTTTACGATTGAGACGGATCGAAATATAAGAATCTAAGCGAAGCGACGCGAATGAGTGAGATCTGACAGAGTGGTGGTCGGAGAGTCAGTGAGACGGCGAGCGGGTTTAGGGTTTCAATCCATCTGACTCTGTGAGTAAAAGAGGAAAAGGACTTGAAGGTGTTGGGACTGATGTAATATGAAAATACCGAAATACCCTGATTTGTTTTATGCATTAAAATCATGAAAGTAAGGACATTTTGGTCTTTTAATTTTGAATTTGGGAGTGTTTTACAGGATCCGTATCCTCTGCCGCGCGGCACGGGCAGCGTTTTTATCTGAGCCGTCCGATCTGATCTGGACGGTTAATTTTTTTCGGGCCTATCAATCTGGTATAATTCACGGGGCACCCATCATAGATCGGACGGTTGAGATGAAAAGTGCGGCCCGTGCCGCGCGGCAGAGGATGTCATTCCGTGTTTTACAAATAGATGAATGCCCTGAGCAATTTCCCGGAACGAGAAGGGAGAGCATTTTGGTTATATGGAAGGATGATTAAATTGATTATTGTAATATAGAAGTGGTAATATCTGATTAAATTAAATTTAGCTGTGGATTATAATTACATGGTATTAATGAACTAATGAAAAATGGTTTATATAGTTAGGTTTAATTTACTTTATTATTTTCATGTATAGTCGCGAATATATTAAAAATTATCAATAGATATCAATTTAATAGGCACGAAATTAATTACAGATATTTGATGAGTAAGTTTGTGATGCAGAATACTTTCAATAATACATAAGTAAGAACATACAAAACATTTATGTAAAAATATACATAAAAACTTCTCTTTAATTGATTTTGTGAAGTACGAGTAGAGGAATAATTCTAAAACAGACATGATATGATTTAATGTATATTTTGTGAACAAACGGATCAACATGAAGCATTTTGCTTACTTGGTGATGGGCTCCGGTCTGGTAAACATATGCTCTCTGTTTGGATGAGGGGTTGAATAAAGAATAAAAATAAAAATTTAGAAATGTGTCTATCCATATTTTTTATTTAAATTTTATGATTTTGTTAGAATAGAAATTTGGACCCGAATAAGCTCAAATTCATTATTCTTGTGTTGTTTGAATTTCACAAGAATAAAAAATTTAGAGCTTATTCTTATCCAAATTCTTATTCTTATGCATCCAAACACACCAAAATTTTGCTTTTTGGAACCCTTGAAATAAGTGTTGGAGTTATGTCTTAGAAGTCAACAGTTTAATGACTTAAATATTAGTTTATGTTATTGATGATATTTAATCATTTGTTTCTAAAGTTTATTATTGACAGATCATTCAGGTTGAGGATCTGAATTGTAGATCTCTGTTGATCACTCATTAGAATGACAATAATAAATCTAAACTGTCCATAATCTTGATAATTAACAATGAACATTAATTATCATATAAAATTAGTATGCAAGTTAAGTGATGATTAGGTTCTACAAATCATAGATAAGGAGTTACCAACTTAATTGCATATGTGTATGTTATCGGAACATATAGTACATGACATGATCCAATGAAATAAATATATGAATTGTGTTATGTGTCATTATTTATTTCATATGAGTTTGATTCTAAGTTTGAGATGTTCAACTTTTCCACATGATGATATGTTTTATAAATATCGTATACCGTTGATTCCTGATAAGGACTGCTATACGGACTTTATTTATGTTCTCTTGAATTATGCGGGAAAAAATTGTTCATCAAGAAAATCGTATGTCCCTCATTAGTATACCTAGTGAGTGATGATATCTGTTGGACGCCCCTTGATAGAGTTGGATCGTATGCATGCAAACTAGACGATCATCTCTAAGATCAAGAAATGTATAATCTGTAAAAATGACACATTTCTATCTTAGATTATACAGTGATATCATGTGACATAAGAATCAAAACAAGGAAATATTTTATTTCTTATGCAGGATCGAAATACTGTAGTTGTACAGTGTTTATTTATGTTAATTGGGAATCATAACGTGTTGCTAGATACCGCTTATGATTATTAGAAATAAATAGCGATTTAATTTTCATGGCCAACATGACATAAATTCTCGAGGGTCACACGAATTAAAGGCTCTTAATCAACAGTGCATTAAAATTAGTTTACTTGCATTGGAGAATACAATATATGATATGTTGATTAATTAATTATATACCGTTGCAAACCGTTATAATTAATTATTTCAAATGAATCATATGAAACTAATTAATGCAAAGTCTAATCCTATAATAATTATCAAATAGTTGATAATTAATTTTGTTCAACACATTTAATATGATTGTAGGAATTATATTAAATAAATAGGCTATCTTTTGATTACCCGATATGAGCCAAACTTAAATGCAATTAAATAAGAGTATTAAAGGGAATTAAAGACCAACTAATATGGACTTGGAAGCTCATATTAAGGCCCACCACGTTCTAACATGGAGTGGTCCCCAAGGGTTAGGTTTGGATGGCTATATAAGGACCACAATTTGGAAGAAACAAAACCTAGTTTTTCTTCTCTTTTTTTCTCCTCTCTAGCCGCCATCTTCTCCTCTCCCATGGAGCAATTAGTTGCTGCCATGCAAAACTCTTTTAATTGCATTGTGTAGATGATCATGAGTTGAGCAATAGCCACATCTCCTAGATATCGATTTAGAAGAGAAATGCGAACTATTGGATTAGGCGATTTCACACGTTTCGCTAGCACGAAACCTTGTGAAGTTGATTAATTCTTTAGTGGACCTTAGAAAGGAGAGGAAGAGAAGGAGACGAGCACGCCACCGCCTCCTATGCCATGGTCGCACATCTTCGTTACTATACGAAGAGAGATTAAACGCTTATTCTCTTCTCTCTTGTGTGTGCTAAAAAGGCTAATTACTAGATTCTCTTGTGTTTGTGTGCTTGTTAATGGTTATTAAATGTAATAAAAATTAAAATTGCACATGGGAAACACTTTCTAACAATAAGACATTATTCGAAATTGCTTATTCTAAGGGGTGCCAAACACATTTGAGAACTTGGGAGAATAAGAACAAAATGAGTCTTGTTCTTGTTCGAACAAAAACATAGAACTAGAACAAGAACAAGAATAAGCCTTGTTCTTATTCTTGTTCTTATTCCACACCACTTCCAAACATAGTAATAGAGGGGACAATATTTAAGGAGAGAAATTGGGAACAAAGGGGCCAGCGCCTTTCCACCAAGAGGCCTCTCTTCATCTTATTCCTTCTACAACACCCTTGACCTAAACAGGTCAGTTCAAGGCTCACATAAATCCGTGCAAAACGCCTCTAGAGCTATCTCTCTATCTAGACGGTAACACTTGATTATATCAAATATATGATAGCAGATGCTGTCCTCGTACATCTTATTAAAATTTTTAAATTTAAAAATTTAAATGCTGAATCCAAACCGTTGATCTTGTTTAATTTTACGAGCGATGCGTTTTCATATAAGTTTTATAAATTTTGGAGTTGATTTGATACTAAATCAGGTGGTCAACAAATGAACAAATCTGGTTTGATTAATTCTAATACGTTCATAATTTAGTCATTTAATCGAGTATCAAATCGATTTCAAATTTTATAAAACTTATATGAAAATGCATCGCTCATAAATTGAACAAGATCAACGGTTTGGATTCACTATTTAAATTTTTAAATTTTAATGGAAGATGTGAGGACAACAAATCTATGCTGTATTTACGACAGCAGAGGATTTCTATCCAAATGTTCCCTATCTTATTAAGCTTGGTCTCACTTCCTCTTCTCACAGCTTCCGGACAGCTTCGGTCATTTAGGGCTTGCTCCAGAGTAAAATGACAGGACCTAAGAAAAGGAAGTGGAACAGATTTTTCTTGCTCCAAAGTGTGTTACTGGGTAAATCGAAAAGAATGGAAGGAAACAAACATTCCTTCAAACTTAATTTAAAGAGAGCACTAGTTACCCAAAAATTGGGGGTGTAACGATGGAAACTCACGAATTAAAACTACTTTATCAAAATACCCTTTATTTTTTAATTTGTCATTTCTCTTTCAACTGAAAATAGAAGGATAATATCACCTTTCTACATATTAGAGGGAATGTTATCACCATTAATTTCTATATGTGTTTATTGAAATCTAGAGCAAGACACTTCTATTGTCTTACACTTCCTTAGCATATCTTTCCTTCCCAGCCCTTTCCTCAGCTCCGGTTCTCTCTTTGTGGAGAGAAGCCTTAATTTGCTACCTCTTCACCTTGGTCTGTTCTTTGGTTTGAGGCCCAAGTCTACTTGAATCAAAATCAAGTCTACTACTACTGCTTCGCATCCCTCCCACAAACGCATAAAGCTTCGCCACCTTGACAGTGACATCATGTGTTCCCACCTCTCCAAGGCCAGCTCCAATTTCCATTTCTCCTCTTCCTCTTCCTCTTCTTCTTCCCCATTCCATCATCATCTATCACTTCTTCTAACACCTCTCCTCATCTCCCCTCTTTCCACCCAAACCCAAATCCAAACCGCCTTTCTCCAGTCCCACAAGGAGTTACCTTTTATAGCCCAGTATCTCATCTCCTCCTTCGGCTTCTCCACCGATAGAGCGCTTAAGTACTATGTCACGATCTAACTTGATCTGACAATGGAATTCACTGTTTTCAGGGAATGCACTCGCACTGGTACAGAAATGCGGTCGCACTCCTACCAGACCAGATTTGAATCTGATTTCAATAATTGAGAAGAGAAATATGAAATTGAGATAAGAACTGGATGAGAATTGATGTTAAGATAAGAATCTAAGAAGAAATAACACTGGAAATCAACTCTTTTATTGGATACAAGAATTACAAGAAAATTCGTAAGAAAATGGAGCTAAAGTGAGAAATTGAATTTCAGATCTGATTTCACGATGTTTTCTCTCTCCTTAACCTCTCCTTATATAGTACAACATGCTGACATCATTTTTATTTCCTAATTAAATCATTTAAAACGAAATCAAGAAGATTTAGTTGGCGAGAAGCCTTCTCCTTTGTAACAGACTAGCAACTCCCTTCTTTCTTCACCTTTTCTCCGGTAAAGGATGCTAGCACCCCTCCAGTACTTGGGATGGCCCCATGCGTCAGCCTCTGTTCATTAAAATCACGAAGGCCCGGCCCAATTTTACTTGCTTTAAAATTGTCCAGGTCATTGCTGTCAGTATTCAAACTCCATTCTGTAATTAATTCAGAATTGCAATTTCAGCTTGTAACGTACTCCAATGACAGTCACCTCACAGCTATCAGATCCCCAGACCGGCCCGAAGCAGTGATAAAGTTCCTCAAAGATATTGGCTTGTCCGATCCTCAAATCAAGGCTGTTGTTTCATACTACCCAAATCTTCTGGGTTACAATGTGGAAAAGACCCTGAAGCCAAAGGTCTGTCAACTCGTGGAAAATGGCTTCTCTGGAGAACTACTGGCTCAGTTGATCCGGTACAATCCAATGGCCCTTTATGTAAATGACACTCTCTCGCGCTTCCTCTTCTGGAAAGATTTTGTTGGGAACACTGACGAGGCATTGCTCAAGCTGATTCAGATGAACACTTTCTTATTCGCGTTTGACATTGATAAGCATATTGTTCCAGTTATAAATTTACTAAAAGAGTATGGTTTATCACATCAACACATTGTGTCATTGCTTAGGGCCGGAGGCCGCTGCTTGAGATGAAGTCCAGATTCTTTGAGGCAGACACTTGAGCAAATTGAGCAGCTGGGGATTCTGAGCAGAATGTTTCTGTGTTAAAAGCAGTCGGTGTTAGCACCAAAGATACAATAAAAAGGAAGTTGGAGTTCTTGATGGTAACATATGGCAGGTCAGAGGAAGAGGTGCATGCTGCCTCTATGAAGTTCCCTAATTTACTCGCTTGCTCTGAGGATAAATTGAAGTCCAATATGAACTTTCTTATCAGAAAAGCTGGGTTTGAGTCAAGGAACATTGCTTCACAACCTTCACTACTTGGGCGTAGTGTAGAAAGAGTATTGGTTCCAAGGTATACCGTATTGAGTGCATTGCAAGCCAATGGTTTGAAGAAAAAATGCAGTCTTTTGAGTGCTTCTGTGATATCTGAAAGCAAATTCCTTGAGAGGTATGTAGTGCCCCATGAGAAGAATGTGCCTGGGCTTCTTGAAGCTTATGCTGCTGCATATGGTGGAAAGATGCCAGTTTAATTATCGCTTGTCTAGGTAAGAAAATGATCTGTTAAGTATTTCCTTGTCCATTGATGATTGTAGTTGTATATTGCTGCCTGTTGTGCCATGTGCTAGCATCTGTCTGCCTGACTAGATGACCTAAATTTAAATTTGGTTATCGGTACATCCTGTATTTCATTTCTAGAATACCCTTACTTGCTTGGGACTAAAGGTGGTTGTTGTTGATGGTGGTGGTGGTGGTGGTCGTGCATCCTGATGTCATGTCATTTCCTTTTTTGTTGCTCAACTGTTAAGATTTGGGTGTAAGATATCTGTGAGCTAGGCATGCTTCAATGTATTATGTATGATATAAATTATGACCAGTGTATAAGAAACCAATGTTGTCTATTGAGGATTATTAGTAGTGTTGGTACTCGAAAATTTTTTTCCCTAGTTTAGGCACAAAGTGATATTTATTATAAGAGCTGCATATTAATATTTATACTTGGTTCTTTATGTATTTTTTTTTTCTAAACTAATATAATAATAAGAAGAATTCACGAAAAAGTACTTAACTACAATTGGCACCAATGAAGTAAATTTCTGTCAGCAGGGATGTAGAAAAAGTAAGCAACAATTACAAAATTAACTTCAGGAAATATTTCCTAGTAGGACATGATACTACCAGAACACGATTAAAAAACATTTTACCTCTTCAATAGAAAAGACCTAAGCAGCAATAATGAACTAGGAAAAAACCAACCATATTTCCAAGTGATGAAAAACTTAACAAGAAGCAGATGTAAGCTAAGGCAACCAGAATATCATAAATTAGAAAAACTCTAACCCCATCTTCTCAGGTTATAATATAACATAACAAAAAGCAACCACCAATTTCACTGAAATCTGTGCTAGCAGGAACCTCAACGCAGATGAACAGCTAAGATTATTTGGGGGATGGTCTGAGTACCTGGGACCTTACCAGGCAGGCAAGAATTTTCCAGCAGACAAGCTTGGGAGCTGTCATGGCAGATTGATTGGTTTATAAATGAAAACACTATTTGGATAGTTTATGGAGGCAAAGATCAAGGACTGCTTCAAGGGCCTTTCCTCTGAGATGCACATGATACCCTAAAACCAGCCTTCTCACAAGCAACTGCCTTGCCTACTGAAATAAATTGATGTTAAAATAGGGTACAAAAAGGGGCTTTTTGGTCCATTTAGCAATTCTGTAGATATTTTAGTGTTGTGCATAACAGACCAAGGATTTGTTTCAGGCTTTCAGCTGAATCTTATTCTCCTCGAAAACAAATCCTTTGTTGAAGCTGTGATGCACAGTACAAGAATATTGTCTCTGAAGCTGATAATCATAAAAGATAAAAGAGCACAAATAACATGGGAAGAGGTTCATGACATGCGATTATCGGCTTCAAAAAGGCCTAATTTTTTTATCATCTAGAAAAGAGATTTCATGTCAGATAGAAAATTTTAGATCACTTACAACTAAAAAGCTTGAATCATAAAGAGTATCAAAGAACTTGCATTGTTCTAACTGATAGCATCAATTAAGGGATATTTAAGTGGTTCATTGTAATTTGTAACATCAAAACATGGAAATTTACACCAGAAGCAAAAACACCCTGATTCAACTTCTCTGGAACTGGCTTAGCTACAAAAATAAAAAAATTTCAAATTGGGCCGGAAAAAAAAACTCTTGGTAATATTGTCATCAACATTTAACATCAACCAACTATCCAGGTGAATGAGGTAATAGCAATTTTTAACAGATCGAAGCTAACTTGATTATTCAGGACATTATATATCCTCGGTTTCACAATGTAGAATCTCACTTTAGATGCTCAAAACAAAACCAATTGCAGAAAACTATTCAACAAGATTTTCAGATATGAAGGTATTCAATGAACAATTGAACTATGTGCCTGTCTCCGAGCCAAATTAAAGAAACTATCTATTGAATTTCCCGAGTCCAACAAGGCAATGTAATTATAGTTAGAATTTACATTTAGTAACTTGGAATAAAGAAATTAAAGAGAGAACATGTACATACCATTTAATTTTTTTTAGAGAAACTAGGCAGAGGCTGCACAGTGACTGTACATACAACTTGTGATGATGGGAAATTAACAATCATGATCCTGTGCTCAACATGAAAGCTTCCAATACCGAAGGAAGCAAATAATTTTTTAATAGTAGGCTCATTAAGTGATACCCCAACAAATTTCTACCAGTCCTTATGATATACATTCTACCCGTAAAGCAAAATTTACATAGCCACAGCAAGTAAACTCAAACTCAAGGTTAAACATTGGTTTATTAAACCACTAATATTCTACTGCTAATTAAGGTTAGAACGGTAGTGCTTAAATGATTTACCTAGTCTATAAATAAAATCTAATGTTGTTATCCGAAGTACCCTCAAGTACCAGGACTGTCATTTATTGTTGTACCAAACCATCAACAAATTTGTACAGGCATCACTATCATACCATTGAATGTTAAATCTCCATATCTTTTGTTGAAGCTTTATAATGCGATGAAGCCTTCATATGAATACAAGCACTATTTCTACAGAGACAATCTTAAAATTTAAGTCGAACAAAATTATAAATTCAATATTTTTGGAATGCAACTCAATCAAATCAGTTTTCCTTCAGATTTGATCCTAAACTAAATTCCAACTTTTGTGGATGCACTTCTCAAACCTTTTTTCAATATAACTCCCTTTTTCCAGCATTACAGAGTAAACAAGCAGCAGTTTCTTGCCTTAAAATGAAGAATGTTGTGATAAGATGACCCTTTGAGTTAGAGGTCAGACCTGCAAATTCATGAAAGAAGATACAGAAGTGACTGTGTGTGCAGTTGCACCTACTTCAAATTCTTGCCGCACAAAGTTTGAAGTTTTTATCCAAACAGAAGTTCCTGCTCCAAAATCATCAATATGAAAACAGCGGTTTGATTAACTTAAATGCAATCAGAATCCAAGTTCCTGTTTGCATGGCCTATAAATTAGTAACTTTAATTTACTCCTACACTTAGTTATATAAGGTTTCCTATCAGCACAGAACCTGGACAGAGAAAATGCAAGTTTCAGATTTTAGATGCTCGGGTAGGATCCCTGGATTGATACTATGCCAAAAAGGTAATGTACTAAGACAATTATTTTCTCCACCAGACTGAGAGGACCGTAAGATGCATACATAATTACAACATAACCTAGCAGAAAATACATAATTACCTGACTGGTTATCACTACAACCATCAAATTATGCAATCAAGAATAGTGTTCATTCTGCTTCAAACAATGTAACAGAAGATTATACAGCAAGTACTAGCTCTAACTTCCTAACTAAATACAAAATTAAAATTTCAAAACTGTTCAAATAAAAAAAAACAACATTTAAAAGGTAATTTGAATCAAATGTATAGCTGCCTCAATATTTTGCAAAGCATGTTAGTGCAAGCCTGACATGCAGGTGCTGCGCTGGAACTCCTTATATTACCAAAATTCTACTCCAATATTCTCTCTACCTACCTTATCAAGCTATATATATCAAATGTTTTTGTTTAGTACTCCATTATAAGGATTATGACTAATTTATACAGCTAATACACCACAAGAATTTTCATGCACTTTGGTACTATTTCAATGTAGACAAATCTCAGAAACATAATATTTAGTTAAGAAAGACCCAAGAAAGTGAAATTGTTTTCATATCAGTACATGTTAACAAGTCTGACTGGTATTCTATTAGAACACAAATTCTTTACTTAGTTGTTTATGCAAAAAATACTGACAATAAAATTCTTTATCAGGGTAAAAGTTAAATGGTTACTGACAAGAAAGTTCTTTTATCAGAATACAATTACAGATGATGTTGCCCTCTCTTTGATTTGAAGTTCTGAACTTCAGAGTTAAGTTCGATCATATATTGTTGAAGAGGACATTAGCACCAATAGCTTAGATATAAAATTGAAATACGAAATTAGCTCAAAAGAAAACAAAATTACAAGTTCAGTTTAATAATAAATTTAATTTGAAACCAAAACACTACATATGGAAGATAAGAAAATAAACAAAATATATCAAAATCAATTGTTGAGGCCTTCAGTAAAATTATTTGGTATTTCAAAACAATGAGTTCTCTGGAGCCCAGAAAAAGGACTAGGATCTAATTAGAATCACTTTTTTAACACGGGATTTCATTTCATTACAAATTTTCTGATCAAAATGGACGGATTCGATGTCATTTGATCAGAATTTTCATATCATTAGAACCATCGAAATCCTCAGAAATCAATTATAATCAAATGGAATCCCACATAAAAATCATTTTGATCAAAGCCTTAGGGTTTAGAGTTAGGGTTTAGGGTCCAGTAATCCGGATCAAGAATTAAAGCATCTCTCTCTCTCTCTCTCTTTCTATACATCAATTATCTTTTTCAGGCTTCAACAGAGAACATAGATTTCAGATTTCCGTTTTTATACCATTTCATTCATCACTAGGCCATGAAGCTTGCAAAAATTGGAGTTAAGGATACTTATGAACAAGTGAAGAACTCAAACTAAAGAGAAAAATAAAGGTTAGTTAAACTAGCAAACACAATAAAAGGTTGCAAAAATTTACTTTTTGCAAAAATCAAAAGATCAAGTGCCAATCTGAGAGGTAATATATACAAGGAATAGAAAAGCATCAGAGAGATTCCCATTTTGACTAGATCATCATTCCCCCAAAGGAAGTACTGAGTCCCTGTCTACTTTTCTCCTCACTTGCCTTTTTATTATTCCTCTAGCAAGATACTAGAAAAATACTATTTGTAAATACAAGAGGAACTTTTCAAAAGAAAATTTAGCACTAGAACTTAAAATCACAAAATTTACTCGAATTACTATTTCTCTACACACATACATACATACATTGTAAAGCTTTGTTTCTCCATTTAATACTAAATGCTAGTGACTACGACTAACAACAAAGCTACTACAGAACAAGAGTAACCATCCAATTCCATACTATATTAAAGTAGCCAAATCTCAGAAACTGAAAAATAGTTATGAAAGACCCAAAAAAGTGAAATTGTTTTCATATCAGTATTTGTTACCAAGCCTGACTGGTATTCTATTAGAATAGAAATTTTTTACATGGCTGGTTATAAAACTTTTACTGAGAAAAGCAATTTCTATCATTAAAATAAAAAGGCCAGATGTGTACTGACAAACAGATTCTTATTAACCTAGCACCAAAATTTCAATAAAAAATTGAGACAGAAAATTAACAAGAAAGAAAAATAAAAAAATTGGAATTTAAACAAAAAAAAAAGAATACATATCCATGATAAGAAAATAAATAAATTTATCAGAAAAATTTGTTCAGGCCTTCAGTAAAAATATTTGGTATTTCAATATGCTATGTTCTCTGGAGCCCAGAAAAATTGCATTAACAGGATTAGGGCTTCAAGTTAGGGTTTAGGTCTGACAATCCGGATCCAGAATAAAAGCAGATACAAATCTCTATCTCCTCTCTCTCGTCTCCTTCTCTATAAAACAACAAACATGCACATTGCTCCACAAAAAGGTTGCATTTGGATACATAAGCACAGATTTAGTAACACAATTCTTGTTCAAGAACAACCTATTCATCCTTATTCAAAATGTTTTTTACACTGGGATTTCATTTCATTTCACTTTATTTGAAGTGATTTCTCATGAATTTGTTGGATCTAATAACATGGGAATTCCAACCAAATGTCACCAAATCTGTCCATTTTGATCACAAAATTTCTAATGAAATGAAATCACATGTTAAAAAAATGGATTTTGATCAGGGCCTATGTTTTTCTGGCAAAATTGGATATAACCCCTCAAATCTTCTCCGTTCGGAAAAAAACCAAGTTTTTCAGGCTTCGACAGAGAACATAGATTCAGATTTTCGTTTTTTATACCATTTCATTCATCACTAGGCATGAAGCATGGAAAAGTTGGAGTTAAGAATACATAAGAACAAGTGAAGGACTAAAACTAAAAGCAAAATGAAGGTTAGTTAAACTAGCAAGCACAATAACAGGTAGCAAAAATTTACTTTTTGCAAAATCAAAAGATCAAGTGTCAATCTGAGAGGTGGTACAAGGAATAAAAGCATCAGAGAGATTCCCATTTTGACTAGGTCATCATTCCCCCAAAGGAAGTACTGAGTCCCTGTCTACTTTTCTCCTCACTTGCCTTTTTATTATTCCTCTAGCAAGGTATTAGCAAAATACTATTTGTAATACAAGAGTATAACTTTTCAAATGAAAATTTTGCACTGGAACTTCTTAAAATCACAAAATTTACTCAAATGTACTATTTCTCTACATACATACATAGATTGTAAAGCTACATATGTAAAGTTTTGTTTCTCCATTTAATACTCAATGCTGGTGACTATGACTAACAACACAAAGCTACTACAAAACAAGAGTTACCATCCACTTCCATACTATTTCGGAGTAGCCAAATCTCAGAAACTGAAAATTAGTTAAAAAGACCCAAAAAAAGAGAAATTGTTTTCATATCAGTAAATGTTACCAAGCCTAACTTGTATTCTATTAGAACAGAAATTCTTTACATGGCTGGTTATAAAACTTGTACTGAAAAAAATAAGTTCTTTCATCAGAATAAAAGGACAGATACTTACTGACAAAAAAGTTCTTGTTAACCTAGCACCAGTAACTTCAATATAAAATTGAGACCTAAAATTAACAAGAAAAAAAAAAACAAACAAAAAAAATGAAAATTCAATTTGAGAGAGAAAAAAAAAATGCATATCCATGATAACAATATAAATAAATTTATCAGAAACAATTGTTGAGGCCTTCAGTAAAAACATTTGGTATTTCAACACACTATGTTCTCTGGAGCCCAGAAAAATTGCATTCACAGGACAAGGGTTTAGAGTTAGGTTTTAGGTCTAATAATCCGGATCCAAATGAAAGCAGATACAAATCTCATCTGATTCTCTAGTCTAGAAACAACAAACACATTGCTCCAGAAAAACTTATGCTTAATCATTTAGGGGGCGTTTGGATGATCTAAGAATAAAATCAGGATTAGTAATCTGGAGTAAAAAATATTATTTCTAAATGATCAAGAATAAGCTTTTTGGGATATAAAAAACCAAGTTATCAGGCTTCAACAGAGAACATAGATTTCAGATTTCCGTTCTTATACCCTTTCATTCATCATTAGGCCGTGAAATTTGCAAAAATTAAAAAAAAAACTCAGAAAAAAATAACAGGTAGTACAAACTTATTTTTCGCAAAATCAAAAGATCAATGTTGAAGGATAGGAATAAAAAGCATGAGAGAGATTCCCATAGGAATAAAAAGAATAAGCAAAGGAAGTACTTGTCTACATTTCTCATCACTTGCTTTTTTTTATTATTTTTGTAGCAAAACACTTTGTAGCAGCAAAAAAGAGAAGGAAACCTCAAACTCGTTTGTACAGATCTAGCTATTAAAATTCGCGACAAAAGAAATACCTGGAGCGAAGAAATTGAATTAGAAGAAACAAACCCACCTTCTAAGCGAAGCGAAGGGGTGAGACAGCGAGCAGGTTGGCGTTTCTAGGTTTAGGGTTTCAATCGATCTGCGACTGAGAGAATGAGAGATAAAGAGGGTCGGCACCTGGGACTTGGGACAGAGAAGATGCGAGCGTATTTTGGTTAATATTTATATACAGAAGAAAAATTAGATGTATTGTTTTTTTGTCTTTTGAGAAAAAAAAGGCCCGTAGGCTAAATATTTCATTAATAAAAAATTTTACGACCAATATTACATACCATATACACTTCTTTAATTTACGACATCATACAATATCAATTCAAATGAACTAATCTATTAATACACACATAAGCAAATAAACTATAATTACATCACACAATTATTCAAAATTAAATGAAAAAGAAGAAAAAAAATTAAGATTCAAAAGACTTCCAGCATGAAATATCTTTTTCTTCATGGAGTTGTTTGGTTAAGGAATAGAGAGGAAGAAAGTTACTTAAAGATCATTTATGTAGCCAAACACACTTGGAATAACACTACACAAGTGGCATAAGTTATAACACCTATTTTGATGGTATAACTTAGAAAAAGTAGGTCCCACGCACTAAAAATGAATAAAAAATAAAGATATTAGTTATCCTCCTATTAATATCCTCATCTATCCCAAGAGTAACTTTCCCCTCTACTATTTATTAAGGGTATTTTAGTCTATTGATGTATGCATATTTCTTGTTTCTTATTCCATAAAAAAACATCCATTACATAACTTAATATAAATACTTATACCTTCTTAACTTATGTAATTACGTATTCCACAACCAAATGCCTCCCATAGGTTTTTTGTTCTTAATGTCACTCCAGGGTCGAATAAGAATAATCATTTTGTGGTTGTTAAGAAACTTGAAAAACAATCACTAAAATCATAATATAATCACAAACGATATATTTATCAAACTGTTCATATAAGAAAAGGAGAATATAAAAAAAGAAAGATAGAAAGACAAGAAGTCAGAAAATAGTAGAGGAGAAGAGAAATGTCGAAAATAAAAGATGGGTGGAAAGACATCATAGAACATGACTACCAAATCATTGAAAAAAAAAAGAGAGAAAACAAAAATAAAATAGAAAATTAATAAAATAAACACTAATAGAACAAATCAAACAACAAAGAAGAATTATAGAGAAGATTTAAAAGACGTGGTGGCGGAGGAGAGTCCTAAGCCTCTCCCCACCGGTGAGCGCTCGAGAATAATTTGGTGGGTTTTTTTCGCTTTTGTTTTTCTTTCCGAAGAGGGGCCAAGCCCTAGGAGATGACGGAAGGATGTGATGATCAGAAAAATTAGATATATTGAAAGGATGATTTATGTAATATAAAAGTGAGATATATAGAAGGATGATTTATGTAATAAAAGTGGTAATTTCTGATTAAATTGAATTTCAATGCGGATTAATTTTAAGGTATTAATGAACTTATGAAAACATTATGTAAATATGCATAATTTACTCTATAATTTCATATATAGCAATTTTTATGATTAAATTGAATTTAGGGTCTGCTTCAGAAATTTTAAGAGCAGGTGAAGGTGAAGGGAAGGTAAGTACTGGAAAATGAGGTGAACGAGAATAGATGTACCTTGCTCTCGAATTTAGAAAGTTAAATTTTTGTCACTTCTGTTTTAATACATAGAATAACTAAATCATCCTCATTTTCAAATCATCATTGAATGTTTTTAAGAGTATATCGGTAAAGAAAACTTAATTCCACAGTTAATTCTTTTACCCACCAAAATCGGAGGAGAGAATCTATCTACATGGATTAGGATTTTGTCTAGTCTTTACTGCAGTTTACTGAGGAAGTAAGAGTTGTGGAGGTGATCTTTTTTTCGTTCTCTTCCTTTCACCGCGATTTCCCGCGATTGGAGCGGACTCTTAGCTGCGGAATAATTACATGCTATTAATGAAATAATGAAAAATTATGTAAATAGGTGTCACGATCTTCAGTTGACCATCGATTGACTTCTGGATTAAATACTATGCGTCTATGACTCAATCAAAGATCAAAACAGCCCAACTGGCCAATTGAAGAGAAAGGAATTCAATAGAGCCCAAATTGTTAAGGTAATCGCTAAATGACATCAGATGAGCTGAGTGCCTGAGTCACTGTAGGGGACCACTGAGGTAAAAGAAAAGGGGTGAAGATGAACAAAGAACTGAAGTTGCGGTTATTTTTTCTTTACTAGCTGTTATTTGTTGCCTGTATAAACTAGACATTTAGGGAGAATATATTTTTTCCAAGCGAATTCTGAACCTGAAACAACTTATCTCATATTATTCTCATTTTATTCTTTATTTCCAGTTTCTTTCAATTCAATATATCTTTGAATTTCAGCAAGGATTAATATCCGTTTATTTTTCTCATTTCAATCGTTTATCAATCTATTTCAGTTTCCACTTATCCATTTAGTTCTATTGTTCTTTATATTTCTCAATTTCGTTCAACCCTAAAAGCTGGTTTGACAATTTTTGTCGGCTACTGAGTTTATGCTGAGACATTCACCGATGCAAAGATTCTGAGCTCCTTGCAAGCATCATCAAGTTCGTTACAATGGGGTGTTTGGTTGTGACAACTTAAAAGATGCATGAGTGCTTATGTAATGTTATGTAATGAGTGTTTGGTTATTTGAATAAGGAAGCATAACTTATGCATGCATATATTCATATGAAAAAACTAAAATATCCTCATATTATAACAAATCCTTATTATTATTTATGAATTATAAGTTTATAATAATAATTAAATATTATTAATTACTAATTATCATTAATTATTAATTATTTTAAAAATTAATTATAAATGATAATAATAAATCATTTTTATTATTATGAAATATTAATAATTATTTTTAATTAAGATATTATTAATTATTTAATAATAATAAATTAGAGTTTTGCTATGGTGAGTCGCAACTCACCAGAGGGTCTGTGAGTCGCGCTCAAAACTGTTAGATCTGGTTCAAAATGACAGATTCAAACCTTCCAATACGATCTCCATACAGACCAAATTTTATATTTTATTTTTGAAATTTTTAAGTATTTTTTTTGAAATTTAAGAAAATAGTTAATCTAATTAGTTCTGAACTGTTAAAAAAACAGCAATTTTTTAAAATCTGAAAAAAATACTTAGAAATTTTAAAAAATATAAAATTTGGTCTGCATGAAGATTTCAATAGGAAAATCACATTGGATGGTTTGGATCGATCATTTTGAACCAGATGTAGGAGTTTTGAGCGTGACTTACATACCCTCTAGTGAGTCGCAACTCACCATAGTTCAATAAATATCGTCTACTGTTGATTCCTGATAAGGGCTGCTATACGGACTTTATTTATGTTCTCTTGAATTGTGCGGGGAAAAGTTGTTCATCAAGAAAATCGTATGTCCCTCATTAATTTATTTAGTGAGCAATGATATCTGTTTGGGCCCCTTGATGCAGATGGATTGTTTGCTAGCAACTGATACAGTCATCTCTAGATCAAAAAACGTATAATCTACAAGAATGACACATTCCTATCTTGGATTATACGATGATATCATGTGACATAAGAATCAGACAAGGAAATACTATTATTTCTTATGCATGATTAAAATATTGTAGCAGTACACTATTTATGCAAATTGGGAATCATAACGTGTTGCTAGATACCGCTTATGATTATTAGAATTAAATAGCGATTTAATTCCATGGCCAACGTAGCATAAATCCTCAAAGGGTCACACAAATAGAGTTTTAACCATACAGTGCAGTATTTATTTATTCGCAACAGTGTATTGCGAAAATATGATAAGTTGATTAATTAATTATATACCGTTGCGAATCGTTATAATTAATTAAGTCAAAGGGATCATATAGAAATAAATTAGTGCATTTACTAATCCTAAATTAATTATTAATAAGTTAATAATTAATTATGTTCAACATAATTTATTTTATTTGAGCTATTTGGGCCTTTATTTAATTAGTTAACTAATAGTCCGATTTGAGGTTAATAGAAGGAGCAATTAAAGGGATGAACTAATAGGCTTTTAACACAATTGGTTTAGCCCATAATTCCACCCCATGAGGCCGGCCATAGGAGGGCAAAATTGTCTAATCAATTTTGTGGGAGTGCTAGGTCAAGAGGTCTATAAATAGAGGTCCCATTTGATGGAAACCCTAGCCTCCTTTCTACCTTCTCTCTCTTCCTCTCTCCTTGGCCGAAAATCACAAGAGGAAAAAGAAAATTTCAGATTTTCTTTTGCTTCCTTCTCTCCTCTCTTCTACCTCTAGTTCATGTGTTGAACAATCTCTCTCCACAAATTAAAAGGATTTAATTAGCTAGAAGAGAGAAAATCTAAGGATTAGCCTTTGTTCTTCTCAATTGCTAGCACAATTTGAGTAGAAATTGGTTAACCCTCTTGGTGGACTCGAGGCGGCCGCCGGTGAAGGAGAAGGCGAAGGAGAGCACGCCACCGACTCCCACGCCTTGGACCGAATCTCTTTGTTGCGATACAAAGAGATGTAGCCTTCCTATTCTCAATCTCTTGTGTGTTAATGCTTGGACTAGATCCATCGAGGTCTATGTCGTTTGGATTGTTAATTAAATGGTTAATTAGCATAAAAATTTGAAAACATAGACTTGCTAACAGAATGAACGATCCACTCTTTGTACAGACTATTCAGCTATGCAAGCTTTGAATAATTTCATTCAAGCGGATCAGTTGATAGATGTACCCATCCAAAATAGAGCCTTCACCAGATTGAACATACAACCAGTACCAATTTTCTCTAGACTTGATAGAGTATTGTTATCTGTGGATTGGCACAAGGCATACTCTAACATCACTCTAGAAGCTCTTCCCATTGTGGTTTCCGATCATTCCCCCTTATTGCTACGGTGCAGGCAATTACAAACTGTGCCTAAACAATTCAGAATTGAAAAATTCTGGTTGCAAAATAAAAATGCGAATGACTTGACGGCACATGTTTGGGGCTCAACACAATTAACCAACCAACCAATTACCACATTTGCTGCACGTTACACCAACGTTCACAAAGCTTTGAGGGAATGGCACAGAACCAACTACTGAAATTTGTCTATCTTTCTTTCAAATGCCAAGTCTTGCGTTGGCTTGCTAGACAGGGTGGAAGAAAGGAGACAACTGACAGCTTTGGAAAGAACAGTGCGCATCATGGCAGAGGAACGTGCATATGAGTTAGCAAATATTTTGAAAATTCGATGGCATCAGCGTGGACGCACCAAATGGGTTGCTTGTGGAGACCGTAACACTCGTTACTTCCATGCAATAGCCACAGTAAAAAAGAGGGCCAAATTCATTGCATCGGTTGTAGATGGAGAACGCCAACTCCACAACACGGCAGACATCTCCAATGCTTTCACTTCTTTTTATAAGAACTTGATGGGTACAGAGGTTACAACTTCTAACTTCTCACCAGCGACGTTGTATGATGATCTCTCTTTGGAGCTTCAGGACTTAGCTCGACCTTTTTGTGAGACAGAAATATAAGCGGCACTTATGAGCATGTCAAACAACAAGTCCTGTGGCCCTGACGGGTTACCGAATGAGTTTTTTAAGATCCATTGGCATGTCATCAAACAAGACCTTATAGAGATCTTCAACTCCTTATTTCTTGACAAGCTAGACTTCGCTGGGTTCAACTTAGCACATATTATACTGCTGCCAAAAGAAACAGATGCTAAGCTGCTGTCAGATTTTCGACCCATAAGCTTGCTCTCTTACGTGTCGAAGTTAATTTCGAAGGTCTTGGCTAATCGGTTGGCGCCACATATTCCTTTCTTAATAGCCAACAACCAAACTGGCTTTGTTCATGGAAGACTCTTAGCAGAGAATTTCATTTCTGCAAGAGAAATAATCTCTGAAATTGCCAAACAAAAGGAACTGGCTTTTCTTCTAAAATTGGATTTCAAAAAGGCCTTCGATTGTGTGGCTTGGCCTTTTCTTTTCAAGACTTTGACTTGCAGAGGTTTCCCTCCTCAATTTCTTGCATGGATCAATCTGCTGTTTAACTCCTCAATTTCCTCTGTAGTGATTAATGATCAAATTGGCACCCCATTTGCACACAAACGAGGTATGAGGCAAGGAGATCCGATATCTCCTTTCCTTTTTCTCTTAACTGCAGATGTGTTATGCAAGATGGTTCATTCGATCTTGACAGCAACTCATCTTAGTGTTCCTGCCAAGCAGGGAGATCCTTTTTATACACTCTAATACGCCGACGATACTTTAATTTTTGCAACAGCTAAAGGGAATGCACCATCTGTGAAACCCGTAAAAAAAAAATGAATGGGATTTAATCCCAATTGGATCCGTGACCCCCCTCATTTTATCCCTCTCCCCCGAAACCCTCTCTGCCTCCTTTGTTGTTTCTGCCTAAGCCACCTCCACTTCGACCTCTCCTTCCTCTGCCTCTTCCTCTCGGCGCCACCCTTCTCTACTGCGCCGAAGAACCCGCCCCACCACCTAATCCTAACCACACCTCTCTTCTCCGCCCCAAGCTCGGCCCCACTCCTCTCCTTCTCTTTGCTTCTCGCCTAGGCCGCCCAACCATCGGAGGAGCTCCGTCCCTCCTCTCCTTCACCGGACCAAGCTTATCCTACAGCCCCCACTTCATGAAGCACCTATTTACTCCAAAAATCACCTTTAAGCTCTAATTCGATCCAAACCCTAAACTCACTTTGAATTTGATTTGCTAAGTTTCGAGCCAACCGGTGGGTATCGACTCATTCCTTGACCTCTCTCGGTTACTATATCGTTGTCCGATCGCCCGATCTGTCGATGGCGTTGCTTGGAGCGCGAGCCATCATTTCTTGAGTCATTACCTTTGGTAAGTCTTTCTAATCCTTTTGGAGTTGGATAATTTAATTTGGGTTGTTTAATCTGAATGATTTGAGTAATCTTGGTTGGTGGTCTAAGAAATTAATTGTGTAACTTGTGGAATTTATGAAATCTAATTGATATGTAGGTATATGTGATCTAAATTATGATTAATTGTATATTGGGTTGAGGTTAATAATCGGAGATTTATGTGAAAATATACAAAAATGATATTTGTAAGCTACATTAGATTTTTGCATGTGCATTGAACTTTCAAAGAGAATTACGAATGTTAAGTATACGTTATGGATTAAATTCAAGTCTTGCATTATTTTCAAATAAATGTAGTTTCATGCATGTAAATGGTAATATGAAGTTTGTTGGAGTTATGTCCTAGAAGTCAATGATTTAATGACTTAAATATTAGTTTATGTTATGGATGATATTTTATCATCTGTTCCTAGGTTTATTATTGACAGATCATTCAGGTTGAGGATCTGAATTGTGGATCTCTGTGGATCATTCTTTAGAATGACAATAATAAATCTAAATGGTCCATAATCTTGATAATTAACAAGGAACATTAATTATCTTATAAGATTAGTATGCAAGTTAAGTGATGATTAAGTTCTACAAATCATAGGTAAAGAGTTGCCAACTTAATTGCATATGTGTATGTTATGGAACATAGCACAGGACTTGACCCAACGAAATAAATGTATGGATTGTGTTATGTGTCATTATTTATTTCGTTATGATTTTGGTTCTAAGTTTGAGATGTTTATCTTTTCCACATGAGGATAGGTTCAATAAATATCGTCTACCGTTGATTCCTGATAAGGGCTGCTATACGGACTTTATTTATGTTCTCTTGAATTGTGCGGGGAAAAGCTAATCATCAAGAAAACCGTATGTCCCTCATTAATTCGCTTAGTGAGTGACGATATCTGTTTGGGCCCCTTGATGGAGATAGATTGTTTGCATGCAACTTTATACAATTATCTCTAGATCAAGAAACGTATAATCTGCAAGAATGACACGTTCCAATCTTGGATTATACGATGATATCGTGAGACATAAGAATCAAAATAGGGAAATACTTTTATTCTCTTATGCAGGATTTAAATACTGTAGCAGTACACTATTTATGCGAATTGGGAATCATAACGTGTTGCTAGATACCGCTTATGATTATTGGAATTAAATAACGATTTAATCCCATGTCCAACTTAGCATAAATCCTCAAAGGGTCACACAAAATAGAGTTTTGACCAAGACAGTGCATTATTTATTTATTTATTCGCAACAGTGCGTATTGCGGAAATATGATAAGTTGATTGATTAATTATATACCGTTATAATTAATTAAGTCAAATGGATCATATGGAAATAAATTAATGCATTAGCTAATCCTAGAATAATTATTAATTAGTTAATAATTAGTTTAGCTCAACACAATTTAATATAAATAGTTATATTAATTTATTGGGCCAATATGTATGTATTAAATATATAGCCCAATTGAAGAGCATTTGGAGTAGCATCTAATTATGTGAATTAGAGGCTTAATTAATAGAGTTGAGAGGCCCATTTGAGCCCATTAATGGCCAGCCACAAGAGGTAGGTGGGATGGCATTCTTGTAAATAGATGGTTGGTGGTAGGTAGGGATTGTGCACTATATATAGAGATGTATAGATACAAAATTGAGGCTTCTCTCTTCCCTAACCCTAGCCGCCACCCTTCCCCTCCCTCTTTGGCCGCCGGCCTCACCTCTCTCTCTCTCTCCATTTGCTCATGGGTTGAGCATATTCTCTCCACCTATTAAATAGTTAATTAAGGAAGAAGAGAGAATACCTTAGGATTAGCTTCGTTCTAATCGAATCGCTAGCACGAATCGATTTAGATATTGGTTAATCTCTAGGTGGACTCAAGGCGGCCGTCAACCATGGTGGAGGCGCAAGGAGAGCACTCCACCGACTCCTACGCCATTGGATCGAGCTCCGCGGATGCGATTTCGCGGGAGGTACAAATCCAAACCCTTTCTCTTGTGTCAATTGACTTTTGCACTAGATCCTCGCACTTGTTTGTGGTTAATTAAGTGTAATTAGCTTCAAAATTAAAATTTGTGCACTTTCTAACAGTGGTATCAGAGCACATGGTCGTGCTTAAGTTAATTTGACACTTAATTAAGAGAAATTGGCTAATTAATGGATTAGTAGAGTTGATGCTATTGCTTGCTGTCTGGAAACAGCAATTTCTGTGTTGTTTTGCATTTTTCGCTATGAAATGTTCTCTGAAAATTTTCTTCTGTCAACTAGAAAGTTGTAGATCTATGGATTGTGATTCTTTTGGCGTTGGATTCACATTTTTCTGAAATTGTATGAATTTACTGTGAATAAAATGGCAACGGTGCGCAGAACCAGTTTCTGCTTGCACTGTTCTGTTTGAATGGCTTAAAAGATTTATATTTTGAATATAAGTACCAGTGTTCTTTGGCTAGATTTAAAGAGGACTTGAAACTCTTTCTGGACATGTATAGAATGTTGCATGGTTCAGATTAATTCGTGGGTTTTCAAGTATGAAAAGAAAGATCTCGTCAGATCTGGTTTATTGAACAAACTGATTGTTCTAATAAACTGTACCAACTGAGAACTCTTTCTGGAAAATTGTTTGAATAGAGTTGTTTACTTTTAAGTTAGGATTCCAGGAAAATTAATTTCATAATTTTTCATGGAAGTTTGGTACCTCAACCAGGTCAAACTTTTTCGGTCGACAGTCTGTTCCAGTACAGGTCTAGTCGATTGTTAAGCTTGTAACTTGAATTTCTTAAACTGAACTTAGTGGTTTTCTTTTCATGAATAGTTAGCCAATAGATTAAAAAAGTTTTTCTATGTATATTGTATATATAAAAACTGGATGGAAGGTGATCTTTCAGACCTGATGGTTGAGAAGAAAAACAGAATATCTCAAAACGGTGTTTTCGCGCACTTGTTTCAGATTTGTCTTTTTTGATTCTCTCAGATGGTTTATGATCTCTTCCTGAATTTTTGACTGGTAATTACAATCTAGACAAGGAGCTTATATAAATTATTTCATATTTTTTGGAGACCGAAAACTGTGGATTTTGTCGTGTCCCATTAGATACTTTTTTTATCAAAGTATTATTTACTAATTATTCAAACTAGTTGAAAAAGTAATTAGGATACTCCTTGTGTGATCTCCTTTCAGTTTTTTGATGATTGAAAAGTTTTCAAAAGAAATTTAAACAAGTTTGGTTGTTTGAAATTTGAGCATTTACACACGGAAATTGCGAATGGCAAATAATACGCAAAGACACTTGAAAGTCATTAATTATAAACAAATTACACTAGTGGATAGACTTGTGCTAACTTTGTTTTGTAGGAGGATGTGGGTTTAGTATGGCTCATGATTCAATGCCTTGTGGTTTGTAAATTGAATGCATGTGTGATTGCGTGTAATAAGACCTTTGGTGCCATTAATTAATTTTGATTAATTTTTGTGTAACTTGTGTGGCTTGCATGCCCCTAAGGTTAGGATGGGAATAGAAATTTACACATGTAATTTTGTTCCTTTATTTTATATAGGATTTAGATCCATATATAATTTAGTGGGAGGGACAAAGATTAGATTAGTTTTGCTACATGGAGATGCGGCGAAAACTAATGCAAGCGGGAGCCATACAAACCCACAACAATGCTTGAGATGCTTTATTATGTGAAAGTTTGTGGATGCTATGAATGTCATAGGATAGGTATGGGTGTATGTTTACACGACCACCAAACAAGAGTCACATAATTGTTTGTCCCATTAATTTGATTAAGTCAACCGCCCTCCTTCTCTCTATCCCCTTCACGTCGTTCGGTGCCAAATGACGTTTTCTCGCCGACGCGGGACGTCTTTTGGTTAACCCTCGAAGTCGGGGTGTAAATCGGATTTACTAGGAGCAAATAGAGAGAGGTTACTTATCGATGGACCCTAATCGGATTGGACATCGGGGCGAAGTTTGTGGATGTACATGAGACATTTCACAAACCAAGAGTCATATGGTTAATATGATTGGTTGGAGAACCTACCTTATCTAGTTGTTTTGGTGTTATGCCGACGCTGGCCCCATCTCAACGAAAATAGAGATCTTGGATAACCAACTACATTTGGGACATTAAATAAATGTAGTGGAAGTTTTATTTGTTATAAATAAAACATTTGCATAAACTAAATGACCTTAAATTGATTTTGTTATAGATGTTAAAATTGTTAATTTTGTTGCGATCAATCTTTGAAAAGAAACTTAAATATATCAATTCCCAAAACTTTACTCAAACTACCCGAACGTAGTATCGCGATGATTGATTGACTTTTGACGAAAAGTTATTCAATAAAGCGTATGACTAATATCCTCATTTGAAATTTCTAGACCTTTGAATTAACGAATTCATATGGACTAGAATTTAACTCCTACGCTCTTATCCACTTACTCAAGAAGGCGTTCTTGGAGAAAGTAGATATTGACTCCATCATTTACGATCGAGTGTGAAGGGCATGAGTTGACCAAGAGATTCTTCTATAAGAAGATATATGAATGTTTCGTTAGCTTACAAATCGAAAGATTTAAGTAGCTAATTGACAACTAGAGATATTACGATCTCCAATGTCAAGGATTGTTGATATTGTCATACGATCTCTTTGGAATTATAAAGGATATAATGTTACCTTTTTCACACTTGTTGATGCAAATAGGTAATTGGTTAAGTATTCAAGAAATACTTCACCAAGGTATGAGTTGACATTTCGAGACCCTCAATTGTGACTATGTGTCACATGAGTTGTTTCATTTACTGTTTATGGGAGGTATTTGAAAGGTTGTTCGAAATACCATGATTGTAATGTTCTAATCCTAAAAGTGTATTTGTCGTTCAAATTATCTCATTATCTCTAATTCACACTAGTAACTTGATACTAGTTCATATGCTCGCATTTAACGAAATGTGTTGGCAATGAAGAATAAGAGACACTTCGAGAGACGTAAAGCAAACTCCGTATAGGAAATGACTTGTTCGTCTAAGTCATTACCATTGGATACGTAGAGTTATCTTTATTAAGAGTTTGTTTAAGAATTGAAGGTTACATACCTTAATCCTAACCTCTCAAAATATTATCTCCATTTCATATTCGATGATGGACGATTATGTTATTTTATTTTGGATATGTTTATATGATTTCATGCATCTTGATCGAATTTGCTTGAAATAGATAAACATGTTTTTGAATGACAAACAGGATGCGTAAGACTTGACTTAAAGTGTTTGACTTTTATGTGTAATAGCCGCTTAGTCATAAATAAACGAGAATCGCATTATGAGAGTCTACGTAACGTAGAGCTCGTAGTTCAATTCGATTTCTCATCAATTGTTATATGCGAATCATGTTTGTTAATTGACAAAAGCGCCTTTGACCTACAAAGGTTTAAGGACAAGTGACTTGATTAGGACTTATACATATCGATGTATATAGATCTATAAGTACTTGTGAAATAAAAGGTTGTTTATACTTTATTACTTGACCAACGATCATTGTAGATATTAACATATCTATTTGATAAGGTATAAGTATGAATCTTTTGATTAGTTCAAAGGAGTTCAAGAGTGAAGTTAAAAGACCGTTCAAGGAAAAGAAAAAGTCTTACAATTAATCATGGTAAATAGTTAAGTCGTATGATTTGAAATATTATCTAAAGAGTATGAAAGTAGTTTCACAACTCGCTCCATGAGGAATAATATGTCCAAGAATGGAGGTATCGAACAATATTTAGTATAGTTCGATCGGTAATAAATCAAATTGACTTATTCGACTCATATTAGGAAGATATGTTTGAGGACAATATTGTTTACACTGAATAATGTTCCATCGAAGTCTATTGAGAAAGATATTTTACGAGATTTTGATCTCTAACTATATTGGTTCTCAAGATTTGGTGTTAAGAAGCTTATTTCAAGGTTTGTTGACTTATAAGCTTGAACCAAATAAGACACTCTATATTTTGTAGGATACCTTAAGTCGAAAAGACACTACTTCCACGAACATGATAAGAACAAAATAGTTGTTGCTAATCATAACGTAGTCTTAGAGAATAATATTCTCAAGAAGAAGTAATGGGAGTAAAGTGAGCATTAAAATAGTTTGTGCGTCACTACAAGAAGTATTCTTATAGAAAACTTGTTACTCCATGCATGGTGCTTAGTGGGAGTTGAGCGGAATTTCAATCACAAGCCGTTGTGAAAGGAAGAAGTTTAATAGTACGCTCCTTCCAGTGATGACTCAACCATCTCACGAGTTGATGATGTTCGAGACACTCATGGAATATAAGGAGTCAAGAATTTATTCTACAAATCGTTGTAGAAATAGTTCACGAACCTTAAGTACCAATCCTACAAAAGTCAACGCGAGTTGATTGCCTAAGCCGTTTGATGCGTAGGCTTCACGACATTCTCGTACTTGTCATATGAGAATCCGTTGAGAAACAAGAAAACGATGGAAAGATATGATTTCACATGTACGGTTTAAATCCATATGATCTTTAAATGCAATCCATGTATAACAACAAGGTATAGACCTTGGTTGATGTTCAAGAAGGAGCAATCCATCAAGAACGTTTAGATCTTTAATGGAAAGATTGACATGGACGGCAAGTTGACTAAGTACAAAGCACAGCTTCGCGCTTGTAGCTATGTTTAAGTCGATGACGAGTTGACTATATACTAAGCACGGCTTATTGCTTGTAGCTATGCATAAGTCAATAAAGATCGTTCTAGCAAACGGTTATATTTCGTATATATTGATATATGGAAAGGAACATCAAAACCGCCTTATTCGAATGAATGAAAGAAGATGTTATGTATATGATGCAAACCAAGGTTTTGTTTTTGTGCTAGAAATATATACACACTTCAAGTATCCATTAATGGATTAAAGTAAGTATTGTGAAAAAAAGAATAAACATTTTGACAAGGAAGTCAAGGAGTTGAACTTCGTCAAAAGCGTCTTGTATAGACAAGATATTCAGTGGGAGCATGATTGTGTTACTTGTATTGTACAAGGTAATAAGATATTAATTGGGAATAACATTAAGAAAATGAATGTTGTCAAGATCTCATTGGAGAATGTTTTCTCAATAGAGAACTAGGGAGAAATCGCCTAAATCCAAGGAAACAAAATCTATGGTGATAGATTATGATGGATGTTAGGTTTGAGCTAATGTGCATATAACGACGAAGTGTTCGAGAAACACGAAAGTTACACTCCAAGATAGGATGTCTAACTACGTCACAAGGCATGACTTGAGTATTTAACTCGGTTTATTGTAACTCAATTCGAGAAAGTGCATGAAACAGTTCAAGCATTCTTTCGTTATGAGTTTCATTTTGTACGCCATATTTATGCATATGCCTCGATGTGTAGTATCCAAAGGATATGACAAACAGTTGTCAAATGGATACAAGAGAGACACATTTGGACAATAGTCAAGGATATCCTCGAGTACCCTATGAGAAAGAGTGATATAATGTTCCATCTCTTAAGATGAAAGATAGTTCGTGTAAATTGATTACATTGATACTAGTTTTTTCAAAAGATTGATATAATCACAAGTGAGCTACATATTTAGCTCAAAGGTGGTGTTGTAAGTTTAGAAGGTGTTCTAAATGGAATATTACAACCGTTTCCGTCACCAAAGCAAAATTCATAGCAACTTGTGAAGCAATAAAAGAAGTTTATTTGAATCGAGTTCTTAGTCAAGCTAATATGGTTCTATTGCATCTCGAACCGTAGCTTAATACTAAAGAACCCTTTGTTGGAGATTCAAGTATGATCTATAACGATATCACTTGATATCATATGATGATGATCAAGAATATATATAGGAGTATACATATATAGGGTCAAACAAAAGTGGATAGGTTCGCGAACACAGCGAACACTCTAACATGACCTCTGCCTTAAGCGATATACGGGATGCAAAATGTGCATCCATACGTGGTGGACGTATGAGTAACTTGCTTTAAGTGTATTATTTCTTTTGAGGTCCGAGACAAGTATATATGCAGATATATAACATCGTTCTCAATTCTTCGTTGGCTAGAAGTCACTATTGATTGACTCTAGGTCAAGTGGGAGATTGTTGGAGTTATGTCCTAGAAGTCAATGATTTAATGACTTAAATATTAGTTTATGTTATGGATGATATTTTATCATCTGTTCCTAGGTTTATTATTGACAGATCATTCAGGTTGAGGATCTGAATTGTGGATCTCTGTGGATCATTCTTTAGAATGACAATAATAAATCTAAATGGTCCATAATCTTGATAATTAACAAGGAACATTAATTATCTTATAAGATTAGTATGCAAGTTAAGTGATGATTAAGTTCTACAAATCATAGGTAAAGAGTTGCCAACTTAATTGCATATGTGTATGTTATGGAACATAGCACAGGACTTGACCCAACGAAATAAATGTATGGATTGTGTTATGTGTCATTATTTATTTCGTTATGATTTTGGTTCTAAGTTTGAGATGTTTATCTTTTCCACATGAGGATAGGTTCAATAAATATCGTCTACCGTTGATTCCTGATAAGGGCTGCTATACGGACTTTATTTATGTTCTCTTGAATTGTGCGGGGAAAAGCTAATCATCAAGAAAACCGTATGTCCCTCATTAATTCGCTTAGTGAGTGACGATATCTGTTTGGGCCCCTTGATGGAGATAGATTGTTTGCATGCAACTTTATACAATTATCTCTAGATCAAGAAACGTATAATCTGCAAGAATGACACGTTCCAATCTTGGATTATACGATGATATCGTGAGACATAAGAATCAAAATAGGGAAATACTTTTATTCTCTTATGCAGGATTTAAATACTGTAGCAGTACACTATTTATGCGAATTGGGAATCATAACGTGTTGCTAGATACCGCTTATGATTATTGGAATTAAATAACGATTTAATCCCATGTCCAACTTAGCATAAATCCTCAAAGGGTCACACAAAATAGAGTTTTGACCAAGACAGTGCATTATTTATTTATTTATTCGCAACAGTGCGTATTGCGGAAATATGATAAGTTGATTGATTAATTATATACCGTTATAATTAATTAAGTCAAATGGATCATATGGAAATAAATTAATGCATTAGCTAATCCTAGAATAATTATTAATTAGTTAATAATTAGTTTAGCTCAACACAATTTAATATAAATAGTTATATTAATTTATTGGGCCAATATGTATGTATTAAATATATAGCCCAATTGAAGAGCATTTGGAGTAGCATCTAATTATGTGAATTAGAGGCTTAATTAATAGAGTTGAGAGGCCCATTTGAGCCCATTAATGGCCAGCCACAAGAGGTAGGTGGGATGGCATTCTTGTAAATAGATGGTTGGTGGTAGGTAGGGATTGTGCACTATATATAGAGATGTATAGATACAAAATTGAGGCTTCTCTCTTCCCTAACCCTAGCCGCCACCCTTCCCCTCCCTCTTTGGCCGCCGGCCTCACCTCTCTCTCTCTCTCCATTTGCTCATGGGTTGAGCATATTCTCTCCACCTATTAAATAGTTAATTAAGGAAGAAGAGAGAATACCTTAGGATTAGCTTCGTTCTAATCGAATCGCTAGCACGAATCGATTTAGATATTGGTTAATCTCTAGGTGGACTCAAGGCGGCCGTCAACCATGGTGGAGGCGCAAGGAGAGCACTCCACCGACTCCTACGCCATTGGATCGAGCTCCGCGGATGCGATTTCGCGGGAGGTACAAATCCAAACCCTTTCTCTTGTGTCAATTGACTTTTGCACTAGATCCTCGCACTTGTTTGTGGTTAATTAAGTGTAATTAGCTTCAAAATTAAAATTTGTGCACTTTCTAACAGTTTTGCATGTCAAGCATGTTTGTGGTGACGAAATTTCGTTGGGTTACAATACTGATTTTGTGGGTTTAAAGGGCTGATTGGTAAAAAGGGCAATGATATTGGGTTTGAATTAAGGTTTGGCCGCAAACCTTAATCTTGGGCATATCATGCATGCATGTGAATTTAAAATTAGAAAATGAATTTGTGAAGCGATAAATGCTATTTATTAGAATTGTTTAGAAACTATGAACACTAATAGTGCATAAATCTTGCATGTGAGATTAGATTCGTACTTGGTACTCGATCGTATCAATTAAGTTGCATGACATGCTATGGGTATTCAAATATTTTGATTTAAAAGATAATTAGTATTAGTAAACAAGACTAATGCATTCAAGTGTTGCATGTCATATTGTAATGCATATGTATAGTTTAGGTTTTGTTGTAACACAATGAGCTTACATGAGATTTTGGCAGCAAGTGCACAATTTATCTTTAATTTAGAGGTTGGTTTCAGTTAGAGAATAAATATAATTTTTGTTGAAACTCTTTTAAGCATAAAATATTTATGCATAAACTTGATTAAGGTTATTAGTTCATACTAATACCTGTGATAGAAGTATTTTAGTATCATATAAACTGATGTTGAGCAAGGGCTGTAGTTACATGCTTTTAGTATATTGGGCACTAATGGCAATACTTATTAAAATATAGATTACTTAAAAATATAAACTGAACCCATTTGAGTATTAAAATTGAAACGAGAATTTATATTTGTTTAGAGTCGAGAGATTTTGAGTTAGAATTTAGGAGCAGCTGATATGACGGAGGCACTATAGAGTTAATTTGGTTGCTTGCTTGCTTTTGTTTTGGATTTTACTTGCTGCTTGAGGTACGGATTCCACTTGAGTTTTAATTTAATTTTATATACATAAACAAATATAGAGATTTAATTAGCAGCTTGCATGTTGTGTTCATTAATTGCTGCATTCATGAAAATCTGATTAATTTGTGAATATATTATTGATGCATGATTGTACAGAGGCATATTGAATGGTATCTGATTGAAATATGATTTGATTGAGGTAAGTACAGCTTGTGTGGTTGAGATAGACACTCGTAATGTTTGGAGGTGGAGTCATGACCCATCCTACCAAGCACCGTGTAATAAGCGCTTATGTACCGGGACTCAATAGGTCCAGTCTAGAATGGTCCGGAGTGTGAGTGTTCCCAGCTTGCCTGTACATTTGGATTTTATTGATTGAATTATATCTGAATTGAATTGGCTACTGGCAACCCTCAGAGAAGGAGACTCATGGCATATCTGATTGGTCGTTGGTAGTCCTCATAGAAGGAGCCTCGCGACATATTGACTCTGCTATTGACATATGAAACCAGACTTGCATATTAGATAATCGTCCAACCAAATGAGTCGGCATTTGTTATATTTTGAAATTCGAATTGTTATGGAAGTGATTGCTGAGCTCACATTGCATATTACATTGATTTAATTAATTTGACATTGTCATGTCAGCTTGAAATGAGATGTGAATGTTTTTATATGTTAGTTGTTGCATACGGTTAATTGTTTTTCCAAGGAATTGAAATGATAGTTGTCATACTTTGAATTTAAATGATTTTAAAGAGTATTGAATTTATTTCATAATTGAATTGCTCGATCGAAATTTTATATTTAATGTTTATTTGAAATAAATATGTATTTGATTTGAAAATTATTTGGCTCAGTCATGTATTTAATTCCAACGCATGATAATCAAAACTCAAGTGGCTAGAACTGAATACCGTACTGAGATAGATTTTATTTATCTCATTCTATGCTTTTGCATTGTTTCGACAATTGGTTGTGGGTTCCAGGTTTCAGATCAAGTGCTGGACAGCGAGACGAGTAGCGGGCCATTGGATACTGTGGTTAGCAACCTATATGTACCAGACCGTTGTATGATTTATTTTTATGTTTAAGTAATTAATCGTAAATTTATAATTGACATGTATATTAATTGTGTATAATCAACATTAAATTGTAAAATAAGTTTTAGTAAGCCTTGCGGGTGCAGTAAGTATCCGCGGTGGGCACTCCGTCGTGTGTTGCCCAGTTACAGTATTCGACGGGGTGTCACACCATCAGCCTTGCAATGTGTTCTCAGCCAAATTTCATCCATTTCAAGGGTCTCAATTAATCTGACAAAAAGTGCCTTCATCCCTTTCAATTTGTCAGACAGTCAATGTATCTCCCTTCAAGCAACTTTAAATTGCACTCCTACTGCTCTTCCTCTTACCTACCTTGGGCTGCCTCTTACTATTCACAAACCAAACCGCCAATATTTCTGTCCTTTAATTGAAAAGGTGCAGAAAAAGCTAGACAGTTGGAAATGGGCACTTTTGTCAAGAGCTGGCAGAATTGTTTTAGCCAGTTCAGTTCTATCTTCAATTACCATTTTCTACATGTCGGTTTTCAAATTACCTGCATGGGTAATCAAGGCTATCGATCAAATACGGAGAAATTTCATTTGGGGGAACAACACTACAGAAAGGAGAAGCATTCCACTTCTGCCCTAGGATCGCTTGTGCTCTCCAAAAGAAGCAGGTGGCTTTGGATTCATTAACCTCAAACTACAAAACATAGCATTGTTATTGAGGTGGTAGTGGCGCTTGTATAATGCACAGGATTCTCACTGGTACTTGGTTACTAGCTCCCTATACAGCAAACTTGACATTCATGTTCCACCAATGGGATGGAAAAAGGAGGGGTCATTCTTCTGGAGGGACCTGATGACGTTACGTCTCTTCTTTCAGCTTTCAACTCATACTGAGGTGCATTCAGGTAGACAAACGCTTTTCTGGTACGACAAATGGGGAGTCGATCATCTGCTTTGCTTTGGTTATGAAGGGGCACAACCTTCAAGGAGATGTATTTCTCTAGCAAATGCTATTCCTATTCTAAATCAGTTACTTCCACATCCATTAAATTTGGGCCATTCAGTGCTAATCTCGCAAGAAACTCAGATGAACATTTCAAGTAGTCAGGATCACATTGTTTGGAGATGGAATCCACATGGGGTGTACTCATCAGCATCTTTCTACCGCACGTTCATCATGGCTGGTAGATAGATTTTTCCAATCCTCTCGATTTGGAAACTAAAGGTCCCACCAACAATAAAATACTTTCTGATTTTACTGGTACATAACAGGATCTTAACACAGGAGCAGCTTCGCAGAAGGAACATTTCCTTTCAAGAGGGTTGTGTCCTCGGCAACCAAAACCTCTGTGAAACGGCTTCAAATTTATTCTTAACATGTCCAGTGGTAATTGCACTTTGGACTTGGCTTAATCAGAGTACTGGTATTGCTCTTTTAGCAACCGATACTACATGTATGGAAGCCATGCAACAAGCTCTTGATTGCTCAACAGGAACTGCTTTTCAAACAACCATTGTTGCAATCGCTTTTTGGGCAATTTGGATTGAGCGTAATAATAGAGTCTTCAGAGGGGAGCATCGACTACTAGGGGCAATCCATGACTGGATAATAAGAGAAGCTTCGATCTTTCTGCAGCATTGCTAGTTTTCTCTTTTGATTTTCTTTTTGTACTTTTTGTACTTTTTCCTCTTTTTTTTACTAGATAGTCACTGCCTAGTTTGTCCAAAAAAAAAAACTTGTTCCTTGTCCTTTATTTTGTTCCGCTCCACTCTCTCTCTCTCGACTCAATATTAGCCGCCTATATGTGTCCATACCACCAAAAGAAACAAAAATTTCTACTGCTAGGTTATATCTAAAATTTCAACTTAATGTGATAAGCTAGTAGTCATTTAAAAAAGAAGAAAAAAATAACACCAATATAGATATAGCCTAGTAGTAGAAATTTTAGTTTCTTTTGGTGGCATGGACACATATAGGCGGCTAATATTGAGGTGATTCTTTACACTGTTGATGAAGGCCTAGAACCTAGGATATTAAATAAATTTGTAAACCTAGAGCTAACCTCACTAGTCGTTTTAGTTAAGCTTTAGGGTCGAACCCAAGTGACGGTACAATTGATTACTAGACTCTACTTCCTCACGAAAGCTAGACAATTAATTTTTATGGAGTTTTGAGTTATAAATCCTAAAGATGCAAGTAAATAAATATTTTTGCGTGTTTTAATTATCTAAAATAAATCTAAATGCTTAAAGAGGTATTTTTGGTGTTTTAACAGTATAAAAGACGTCTTAGAGTTCATGTTTCACTTTGGTTTGGACTCTAGAACATCGAACTTGTCACTTTCGTGCTTAGAACTGTGTTTTTCAAGCGTATACCACTCTGTTCGGTCCGAACAGTGATTCGTTCGGTCCGAACAGAAGGTATAAGTGTGTGGTTTTGACTCTTTATGAAACTTTATGCTTTGCATTAGGGTTTGTTGGTCAAACCTAGATATTCTAAACCTCAGCTTTCGCTTTTTGGACTAGACACTGGTTCAATCACAACCTAACCTAATTAACTCGATTGGTTCACAACTTTTGGTATAGAATTCAATCAATTTAAACTTGTTTGTTGGATTTCTTAGGGATATCTAGATATCTTTTGAACTATCTAAAAGTTACACTTTTGGTGTCAACTAATCTCCCCTTTCGGATCTACAATTTATCCCAAATACTTTATCTAAATTATCTTGATTAACCTAACTTTAGAACTTAACTAAATGTGGCCATTCATCTAGAAGTTAATTAGATTCAACCAAACAATTTAACACAAGCAATTAATATAATTCTCAACAAAACATATCATATCATATCAAGTCAAATCACGACATCCAAACCTACGTTACTTCACTACTCCTAAGACAACATAAATCTAGCCTAACATGAAAGCAAAAAAAGATACAAGCTTCATCAAATCAAATATCAAGAGAAAGGAAGAAATAAACCAAGTATCTCTTCTAACTCAAGATACCGAACGTCTAGAGCAGTGGTTGGATCGATTCTGCCGCCGTCGCGCCTAAAATTGCTTCAAAGAAGATGCCGTGGTCGTGCTCTGCTGCAAGAGGTAGAATCCCACGCCTTTCGGCGCGAGAACGGTGGTGGAAAGGTTGCCAAAAAGTGGTAGGAGGTGGAATTTTGTGTATGGTGGCTTGGCTCCCTTTCTTCTGGCCTTCGGGCTCATTTATATTGATCTCCACGCATATAGAAAGGTAATTGGAGCACTAAGGAAAGAAAACTTGCCAAAAGAATCAATTTTCCCGTATAAAAACTTGCTATTTGAGCTCTGCCGGTGCTCTGTTCGGACCGAACAGAGGAGAGAAAATCTAGCAGAGGCTGCTACAGTGCCATTCGGACCGAACAGTAAGTGTGATATTTAGATTTTGGTCTCCGCTAGTATTTTGAGCATTATTTCTTCATCCGGACTCCGATTGAGGTGATTCAAAAACCGTTGGAAAGCTTAGGATGAGCTCTTCAATGCTATTGATTTCATTTGATCATTTTCTTTTCCTAAATCCACTATTTTATACAATAATGATGTGTGATCCACCGAGTTCCTACAATACAATACAAAAACCACGGCAATACCCAAATTTAGACAAATATAGCACTAAAGCACATAAAAGCATAGTGAATGTAAGAGTTTGAGCTACCATTTAAGTGTAAAGTCCGACCAAAATATAAATATAAATATGACATATCAACTGTATAGATAAATTGAGTAACATCAGGTGCTCAGTGTCTAATCAAAATAAAAAAAAAACATACCAGTTTACATACTAATCAATATCTTGAAATTAACCCAATTTACATTGACAATGACAAATAGAAATTTCATTCTAATCAATTAAAAAAAGAATGTCATGTGGCTCACATTATGGAATGTAGTTTCTTCTCAAATCTGCTTGGGGCCACATCAATGAATTATTGGAGCTTTTCGGTTCTTTCATTTGCATTTATTTTACTTAAAGAATAAAAACCTGAGAAAAATACATCAGGTAAAGTTTAAGTCTGTTCCTTTCCCAGAGCCACGTAACAGCTTTCCTTCTCATCATTCTTTTCGTATAATTTACCAAAATATCAGCGAATAACATGTGCAATCTTTTAGAATTTTATCTGTACCCCGCAAACATAAAATATATCAAATAGATCCCTTACAAAAATATAAAGAAAAAAATCACTTGAGAATTATATAGACAAATTTGACAACTTCAAATAAAGCTAAAATTTTTTAAATTTTAACATTATAGAACAATCTATATAGTAGACATATCATGTCTATACAAAAATGAGATATAGTGCATGTTATTATTGTTTATCTCATGATTTGATTAATGGTTTACAATTAATATTCTTGATCCTTAAACAATACTTCATATAATGTCACAAATAAGTAATTGACTAGTAATTTCTTCTGAACCATAAAAATACCTCGATGCACTTACCGTACATATAAATGTCACAAATAAATAAGCATTCATAACTGAAATGGAAATAGCATATATAGGACATCTGCTCTGTTTTCAGTGTAAGGCTTAGCAATTTAACTTTTTGTGAGGATGAGGGATGAAAATTAAAAATATTTATGGCTTTAAAAATTAGATGGCATGATCATTGTGTTATAATCTCATACAGTGAACGTTTTTGAAGGTGCGCAGAAGATGTAAAATATGCAAATTTTATTTATCTTTTCGCTCTTGAAATATACATTTTCCAAATTTTCATGCATAAATTTGCAGAGAACAACCGACAGCGCTAGCGACATGCAATATTGCGTTAGGTGGAAATCGCTATTAAACATTTAATAAAAAATAGAACGGCATTGCAAATTGAGGAGTTAAAATGCAATTCCCGTATTAGTCACCTGAAATTTTATTTTAAAAAAATTGTTTATATAGAAGTATACATTACGTTGTCACTTGGCTAGTTGGCTGTTACCCCGAATCAACATAGCATATAAATATTAAATTTCTCGCACCCAACTACTAATCTCACATTCTCACTGAACCTCTCTCTCTCTGCATCTAGTGAAAGAAAATGGTGGGAAGCTCGGAGGAGCCATTGTTGGAGGTGGTGTACTACGATAACTGTCCTGGTTGTATCCAGGACCAAAAAAATGAGTGCACCAGAGGAATCCCTTATCGAGAATTCTTTTTTGTTTGGCTTATCATGTTTGCTACAGGTCAGAATTTCTTCTGCTTTCGTTTTTCTTTCTTCTTTTTGCTTATATCAAATTATCAATTATTTGAAGTAGGGATGGATTTCTATGTAATGGTTGGGAATGTTTAATTTGTGAATAATTGCAATATATAGCCTAAGCCCGCATTTGTTGTTGGAAATTTAATTCCAAAAAGTAAATTTCTTTTATAAGATCGTCTGATTTAATTACCTCACTTCCATAATTTGGTGCAATTTTCTCTCCGGAAGAATAATAAATATGCAGGTAAAATTGGATTGATTTTTATTGTATTGGAGCTTTAATTTTGGCTGTGTTCAACTTAAAAATATAATAATATATAAAAGAACTATAAACTTTTCCAGCTTTATAAATCATTATATTTTGTTTTTTCTACAGCCTAAGATAAACATGGGATGCTTTGCTTAGTATCCCATTTTACCTATAATCCTTCAACTGCAGAACTGTTTTCCTTGATAATTTGATTTGTGGTTTTGACAAGGGAAACAATGAGAATGCCTAATTAGGGGAATTCTAGTGCTGACATATATATTGCTGGGCACATTTTAAACTTTTTACTACGTATTACTTCTGCTGAGGTTTCTTAGCAGTTCATAATTGTATGATGTTAGTTAGTGTTGAAATCTTCTCCAATAATTCAATTTGGGGCTGTGTCTATCACTATAACAATTAATTGATATGCAATTATTTCCTTGATAGTTGAACATGTGCATGTGCTGAAATGCTATATGCACCAATTATGCACCAGCTTGATCACGATTAGAGTCGAATCTCTTTAAAAGCCAATATATTACAAATTTATTTCCGTACATCCTTACTCATTATTAATATGTTTAATTGTTGCATGTTTCAGTTTTGCCGGTAGCATGCTTGTTCCCCTTCTTATATTTCATGGTATGTAAAATACATTGTAATGCGCTTTAAATGAATGTATTGTTATATAGCTAGTGCTCTTGTAATATAATTATTACAACCCTTTTTTCCTTTTAGATCAGAGACTTGAAAATTGCCAAAAGAGTGGAAGATATTGGATTTTACGCTGGCTTTGTGGGTGAGTTCTGAGACCAGGTTTCCATCTGCTGAGCAGTTCTATTTTTTAACTGCTCGAGTGCTAACATTTATCGAGTTTTCAACAAGAAAAGGAATAAGTTGTAATTATAGAACTATTTAAACAAAATACAATTCCCAAAACTTTTTTCATGTTTAAATTGTTTTATATTTATTAGGTGCCTCATTTATGCTTGGAAGAGCTCTAACCTCAACTGTCTGGGGAATAATAGCCGACCATTATGGAAGGAAGCCAGTAATGATTATTGGTACTATTACGGTGTAAGTAATCACTCTAAAATCCTCCTCTCTCCCACCGTAAAAGAGATGAACATTGAAAGATCTGTTTTGCAAACTCCCAATTAGCAAAACTTACCGTAAACAATTTTGTCAGAACCATGGTTCTGAAACTCAGAATCGGATTCGGACTCGGACCGTTGGTCAGAGGAGTTGAATCGGATGACTCGGAAAAACTCGGGTGACTCGGGTCGAAAACTCGGATTTTTATGAAAAACACTTTTAATGTCTTTAAAAATAGAAAAAAATGAGGAAAAAAATTAAGAAAAATATAATTACACAAGGAAGCTATAACATCAAAGTTTGAAAGCATCAAATTAACTAAAGAAATAAAAACAATACAATTCTAAAATATTACATAAGTTTATGAAGACACAAAGTTAAGAAGTGTATTGTATCTTTTAATTATAAATTAAAGATAAATAAAATATTAGACATAAATTGATTGATGCTCCATACAAAATTATTACCAGAAGCTTTGACGGGCTGGTTTGGTGGTTTCGCTGTCTTTGATATAGAAAATAGCTAGCATGTATGATTTTGTTATGTTTGGGTATGATCAAATACAAAAGACATGAAAGATGATTAAATTCTAACATTTGGGTAGGAAATTGATGAATTTAAAAATTAAAAATGACTAAAAGTGCATTCATATTGTTTAGATTGATCTTATATAGCAGAAATACTAGGAAAATGTGATTCATATATAATCGTATTTCAATCTGTACATGACATCATATCCTATATAATTGCTGCCACATAAGATCCCATACCCATCTCTTTCTTTTTCACCCCACCAGTACTCGCCATGACCACCACAACCTTATTCTCTCCTCAGTATCATCTCTTAGGGGCTGTTTGGATCGCTTAGGAATAAGAGGAATAGCCTATTCCTAGGCGGAAAATATTGGGAAGCGTGTAACTTTGTGAGAGAGATTTAATGCCTAAGAATAGCCTATTCCTAGAAAGAGGCTATTCCTAGCCCCATCCAAACGGCCCCTTAGAGAGAATTCAATCACTCTCTTCCTCTTTTCTTACCCTTACAGAGTTCGTATGGCCTCCCTCTCTTCGATCTCACCTCTCTCGTGTGGTCCCCACCTGCTTCCTTCGACCTCCCCCGTTTATTTCCCTGTTTTTTTTTATTTTTCTTAGTGATTCCGTTCCAACTCGCCAAAAGTCGGCTCGTCCTCCGCCGAGTCCGATCTGACTCGGCCGAGTCGGCTCGGACTCGGCCGAGTTTTTAAACCATGGTCAGAACCACAGAGAAAAAGTCCATATATTCAGGATTTTGGAGCTACAACTAGGAATCCATTAAGAACTGATCAGTTTATTAGTCAGATTGTATCACCGTCTAGAGTGGAGGTTACCCTAACAATGGTGTTTTGCACAGTAAGACCCATCAAAATGTATTTTATACGGGATTTCATTTCATTTCATTTCAATTGAATTGATTTTTTAGGATTTTATTGGATCCAATTACATGGAAATTATAATCAAATAACACCAAATCCATTCATATTGAAATGAAATGAAATCTCATGTTAAAAAAAAGGAATTTTGATCCGAGCCTAAGTATGAGAAGCTGAAGAGAATATTTTATTGCTGATAAGTCTTTCCAAGTTACATGCTAAAAATTGCAAAGTATGAGAAGCTGAAGAGAATATTTTATTGCTGATAAGTCTTTCCAAGTTACATGCTAAAAATTCCGAAGTATCGACCCCTCTCTAGTGGAGAGGGTGTTCTATTTATAGGCTACTGTTATAGATACGACAAATTCTTGTTCTTGTTCAGTCCTGCCATAGGTCGTACTAGCCATACCCTCGGGGCTCCTTTGGGACACCCGGGGACCTTCGAGCCCTCGGAGGCTTGAGGTTCGAGACTCCGGATACCTTTCGAACCCTCCGGGGCTCAAGGGTCAAACTGTCAGCGGTCTTTGAGAGGGTCGTGTCCAAAAGTCGAGTCGAGAGGGTCCGGGGACTAAGTCGGGCCGTTGGGCTTTAAGGCTTAATCCACTTCTCTAACTCTTGGGCTGGTCCCATGCGGTCTTGTGGACCTGCTAAGTCCTGAGCCCTATCAGATTGGGTGATAATAGTTGGTTGGGTCTTGGTCCATTGGTTTCAAATTATTCAAATTAGGATGCAATAGTTTTGGAAAATTGATTAGTGCCATCGCTAAAAAAACCATCCGCGCCATCGCTAAGCCAGCGATCCTCTCACCCAGCGCATCTTTTCTCATCCAGTGCATTTTATCTCGTACGTAAATGTTCAATTAGATAAGTACAAATATTCTGTTAATTGAGTATAAATGTTCAGTTAGTTGCAATAAAAAATATAAATGTTATCAATAAAAATGTTCGTTTGGATAAGTATAAGTGTTTGGTTTAGTAAGAACAAATGTTCAGTTTCGTAAGTACAAATGCTCAGGTTATTACATATAAATGTTCAGTTTATTAAGTATTACTTTCAGTTTTTTTAAATAGTGCATGTCAAGCGAAGGAGTCACGAACCGGAAAAAAACCACATGAAAAAATTAGAAGGGGTCATGAACCGATTCGGTTCAAATTAAATTTTTTCCGACTTTGCCCTTGGCGCACCTCTCTCTGACGCGCGACTTTGACCCATGTGGCCATCCACGACTCTGCCCATTAGTTGACGCATTTAACTGAACACTTTTGAATATTAAACTGAACACATTTGATTATTAAACTGAACATTTGTAACAGACACCTGCCAGTCAAGAGAGAAACTCATGCGCGCGCTGACTGTTCAACGATGGCACGTGATGGTTATTCTGCCGATGGCAGTTATAATTATTGATAGTTTTGTAATTCGAGCTTCAGCTCAGACGCTAACCACTGTTATTTCTTTTATAGTTGTATTCAAAGTTTGGTTTTTTTTTTTCGTATTGCTGCTTTTATTTTAATTTTCAGGATAATATTCAACACTTTGTTTGGTTTGAGTGTGAATTATTGGATGGCTATTATTACACGATTCCTACTAGGTGCTCTCAACGGCTTGATTGGCCCAATCAAGGTACTATTTTTTTTTCAACTATATAATAACTTCACCTAGTAAATTTAACCAATAGATGTAGATAAGATGTAACACTATTTATTTATTATTTTTCAGGCATATGCAATAGAAGTTTGCAACAAGGAACACCAAGCGCTTGGAATATCACTTGTAAAATATGCTGAATAAGCTTGTTCAAATTTCTCTTAGATTTATCCTAATTTTTCTTAACTCTTTAACAAATTTTTTTTTCTTTTTTAGGCCAGCTCAGCATGGGCAGTTGGTTTGGTTGTGGGTCCCGCAATTGGAGGATATCTTTCACAGGTGAAAGTTGTACCACATATATAACATTTTACTCCTGTTAAGTCTTTGAATTAACTGTTTGTATTGATAACTTCATTCAGCCTGCAGAGAAGTTTCCGAACATTTTTTCTACGGTACCCTTATTCAAGTGGTAAAGTAGAGATTGTTGCTCTCTTACTTGCTCTTTCTCATTTCATTTCATTTAATTTTGATTTTTGTTCTCTCTAATTAATGTGGAATTGTTAATTTTAGGTTCCCATACTTCTTACCTTGCCTTTGCATAAGCTTAATTGCTGTTTCCGCACTAATAAGCTGCATCTGGCTTCCGGTATGTAAATTTGGATCAATTTCATAAATGATCCCTCAAAGTATCAAATTCTTTCTTGCTGTGTAAATAGAAATGCTTTATATATCTTATCCCTGAAAAGAAAAAAGAACAATAATAGAAATACCCATATAGCGCCCAACTTACTTTGTATGAAAATGTCCCAATTAGCCCTCTTTGTTTTCCTCATTTATGTAAAGAAAAGCATTGTCGGTGTACCGTCAACCGTGGGCATTCTTATGATGTAAACTGAATTAGCATCTTTTAGGAGTGTGATATCATTATTGTTGTATTTGTCCTAGAAATTTCTCATTTTGTATCGTACTTCAGAAAAAAATTCTCTTCTTATTGGGCAACCAAGGTATTTGGAGAACTTCTTCAGGATTATTATACATAAAACTTCCAAGTTGTAAACTTTTATATATAGAACTACGGTGTAATATAACTAATTTTGGATGTTTCACAATAATTGTTTCTTTAAACAGGAAACATTGCATACTCATGGAATTGATAAAGAAGTAGAGTCCATCGAGGCTTCAACAGAAAGTAACAAAAAGGAAACAATGGGGCCCTCATCACCAAAGCAGCAGAATTTGCTGAAAAACTGGCCGCTGATGTCATCAATCCTCCTGTTCTGCATCTTTTCTCTGGATGACATGGCTTTTACTGAGGTTACATTTTAGATTACTAGGATGTTATACACATTTTAATATGATGTAATTTGCTTATGTTGATAATTTTTATAACAGATTTTTTCCTTATGGGCTGAAAGTGACAAAAGATTTGGGGGGCTTAGTTTTCCATCTGAGGATACGGGCCAAGTCTTTGTAGTATCAGGTAGTTGCAATAAATTTACCGTAATGCCCCTAGTCTGGTGGAATGCATATAGTACCATCTTACTGGCTTCTTATCAAGCTGAAAAACCACAGCAATCCTGAATTATGCAAGAACAAAAAGAACATAAAAGGGTAAAAGAGTCCAACTAGTGCATACTCATGAAATACCCATACCGTAAACCAGCAACTCATCCAATATTTTGTGCATTATGTACCAATAGCTGATTCTAATTAAGCAGTACATACAACCAGCATGCCACTTATAATCATCTTCAAATTTCTCTGTCTATTTCTTCTTTTAGGTTTCAGTCTCCTGCTATTCCAGCTCTTTTTTTATGCACGATTAAATAGACTCCTAGGACCCATCATTTTAGCGCGCATCTGTGCAGTAAAATTCTTCTATCTTTATTTTTCAGTCAATTTTTTCTGCGTTATTTTCCCTTCAATAACTAATCATATTTCGACCTACTATTGCAGGCTTTGTCAATACCCTTGCTTTTTGGGTTTCCTTTCATGACATACCTATCGGGACCTATTCTCTCAGTTGTTGTCAATTGTGCATCTCTGCTGAAGAACATACTATCTGTTAGTAAATCTTTACTAAGTCCTCTAAATTTTTGCATCAATTTAACCTATAGTCGTGTAAACAATATAATTTTACACACAGGGACTAACTCTAGAATGTGTAATATTTACCATATTAACACCACATTTGAGATACTACTAAAATTGGTAGAGTTTGTGTCAATATTTGCTAATTATAGGGGAGTGTTGTTAACTGTTTTGTTTAGATTTTGCCAATTGTTTTAACCTCATTCATTCCTGGTGACATACCAGTTTATTTATTTTCTTTTGGTTTTTGACCTTCCTCATTTAAGTTACATTATCCTTGCTTGGTAAGATTCTCGTGTTGTCAATGAATGAGATTAATATTATTTACTGACAAAATTTTCCATTTCACATTCATTCTTGCTTAATCATAATAATTAGTTTTCTGAACAAATTTAGGTGACTATAGTCAATGGCACATTCATTCTTCAAAACAATGCTGTGGTAAGTACAATATTATAAATTACCTTTCCAAATTCATTTCACATTTTTTTTTGCATACAATTGAAACTTCATATGCACTTACTGACACAGCCTCAAGACCAAAGAGGAGCAGCAAATGGGATTTCCATAACCGCTATGTCTCTTTTCAAAGCAGTCGCACCAGCTGCTAGTGGTGCTATGTCAGTAACTATAAACCTAAAATAAACTTTACTTTAATTGCAATAATAGTATCAAAATTTGATTTTGGTCCCTATAAATTGTGGTTACTAATTCTCTCTATTGGATGCCAAAATATCAGCAAATTAGTCCCAGAAATTGTGAAAATTGTCATTCTAGACTGAGAAGGCTATAAATGAGCTTTGTTCAGTTTATATGTTTGATTAGTGATTACCAACACAAGAAAGCTATAAGAAAGTCACATTTTAATTTCAAATTTGTTCTGTCAATCAGTTTATCTCTAAATAACTATACGTCTACAGTCTACACCCTTCCCTTCTTATTTGACATACTAATGAATAATAATCCAAACCTGCAACTTTCAAAATCGAAATTATATATTTGTTCAAAAATTAGCATGGATCTATTAATACGTAATTACTATTAAAAATAATATTGTTACTTTTTGTTACATCATCTACAAACTCGATTGAATGATTTAATTGCAGATTCTCCTGGGCACAAAAGCGTCAGCAGGCAGCCTTCTTACCAGGTACTGAGCACTGACTAATCAATAGTTATTATGTTCATTGATTAGATTTTTGTATGTGCTTGTTGTACATGTATGCATCACGACCAAAATATTATGTTTCACTAGAAAAAGGTAACGTGTAGAAGAGTACAAAATTTAATCCAGTACGAGGTTTGGGTCTTGAGCCATGTCTTTTTTGCCCAAAAAGAAAAGAATAAGAAAGATAAAACTAATCCATTGTAGCACAAGTGCAGGTGATCAGATGGTTTTCTTCATTCTTAGTATCGTGGAGCTGATAGGACTTATTTGGACATTTAGACCATTTCTTGGGCTTCCAAAAAAATAAATACTTGCCTTTGGGAACCATGTCTTATTGCAAGGAATTGAAGTCCTTTTTTTTTTTTTCCTGTTCTTTCCCCCAGTCTTCTAGGGTGCATTTGGCAAAACAAAAGTTAGTTGGATTAGTAGTGTAAGGTTAGTATTTTTTTGGGTTAGAGGGGTAGAATGGTAAGGGTAGTGATTGGAAATGGTTAGTGGTAGTCTAAGGTTAGTAAATGTTGTTTGGTGTGATACGTTGAGGTTAGCGATGGAGGGAAATAAATAAATTATTGATTAATTTTGGTTTTTATAGATATCATCAAAATACACACCAATGTGATATGTTGACGTGTACTAGCTCCTGCTTTTTTTTTACTACATATATTGAACGAGTTATGTTGAAAAAATTATTTAATATTTTTTTTTGTTTTTTATTGGACGGATTTGCATCGATTGCATATATTACTTTATTATCATCATAATTAATAATTATTGATTACTTTTATTTTGTTTTTTTAACTAAATAATTTCATTTTATGTGCACATTATTAAAATAATATGGATGAAGAGTATCACTTAGCATTAAAAAATAAATTGTTATATATTATCTTTTACACTCATAGGCTTACGTTATTATCATTACAATATTATTATTTTGGAACTGTTTAATTTTGAAAACGTATCAAATAATTATTACGTACTAGTTTAAAATTATAATGGTGGTAATAATAATAATTTGTGTATGCATTATAATTGTAACCATCATAGCTGTTCAAGCCTACAAACTGATTAATTACGTTCCTAAAAAAAAAAAAAATTAACTACACAAGCATGAACTACTACGGGGAATTGGTCAGGTCACTCGCTCATTCACTCTCCCATTTGACCAAAATACCCTCCTCTTCCATTTGATTTTCTCAGACTTCAACTCTGAAAATAAAAATATTTTGATCAAATAGGAGAGTGAATGAACAAGTGTGGAGTGCCCTGAGCAATTCCCCTACTACGGTAAGTTTCATACCTTTCAATTGCTTGCACTAAATTTCTCATCTCACTAATTAGCCAAATATCACTAACTAACACGAGCAATGTCAAAACTAATTACAATTCGGATAAAACAAAAAATCCAGGAAAGGGGATTGCACGAGTCCAGAATTCCTATAAGATTCAAGGCTTTAATTGGGTTCAATCAAGGCTTAATTGCTTAAAATTGGCATTCATCATTTTCATCCCTTATCGCATCCACGCAATGCTTTCTATTCTCTTCTAAGTTCTAAGTTTCTAACTCAACCACCTCCAAATTTATCTTTCGTCACTTTCTTCTCCTGTTCTCCATACTTCTGCGCACGGCCTGAGCAATAACGGAAAAGTGAAAGTAGTTCAATTGAGATCTCTTTAGATTGCCCGTAACGAGAAGAGCGTAGTAGTATTGTCGACAATAGCGATAACTTACTCTATTGACGGAAATCAGAGAAATGGGAGAAGTATTTTATCACCATGGTTCATCGGTAGAGAAGAAAGGTGAGAGAGAAAAGTAATAATAAAAAATGCAACTAAGAGATTAAAAAAATGAAGAAGCAATTTTTTATTCGTTTCTCTCTTTTACTCGGCAGAACAAAATCGCTAACTCACGGTTTCGCTGAGGTAGCCGGTTAGTTTAAGGTTAGCTGCTAACTTGACTAACCTATGTCATTTTTGGTGAACCAAAGTCTCTTAGGCTTTGCTCCAGAAAAGAACAATCGGAGGAAAGGAAGAGTAAGGAAAGAAAAAGAAGAGTAAGGAAAGATACGAAATTGATGATTACTTGCTCCAATCTCAAAATGACATGTATAAAGTTAACTTCAGTAACCCTATTCGTAACATATAAAAAGACTATATTAACCTTTAAGAAAAAAATCTGGTATTCATTATTAGAGAATAGTTGAGGGTAATCTTGTCCCAAAAAATTAAAAACCAGTTGAACTCCAGTACTCCCCGATTTTGGGGGTAACTCTTTATTTCCTCAAATGAGCTTCTGGAGGACTTCCGTTCTCTTCGGTTTCCTTCGATTTACCCATTAGAGTCCACGGGAGCAGAGTACAACAAATCAGCTTCCTTACCTTTCCTCCGATTCTCCTCTTCTGGAGCACAGCCTTAGGCTAGCGCACTAACCTAAGGGTAGCGCTAACCTCGCTTTACCAAACACACCCGACTCTCATCTTTTGTTGGATAGCTGCCAAAAAAATAGTATAGGTATATTAACCCAATCTAATCTACATATTTTACAATATTTAAAATTTTATTACTATTTTTTTCGAATTTTTTAAAACTATCATTTTTGAAAACAAAATACTATTTAGACATTCAAAAAATGGTAGGTTTTAAAAAAAATTAAAAAAAATAGTAATAAAATAAAAATTGTAAATTTTGATTTTCATGAAGATTTCGATATGTAGATTATATTAGTTAAATTAGATTTGTAAATTTGTAAAAATATCAATAAAAAAGGTCGCGATGCATAGAGACCTATGCATCCTAAGGCCTCGTTTGTTTGTGACTTAAAGGGTGCATAACTTAAGTTATGCATCCTTAAGTCACCAAACACCTCTTACATAAGACGCCTTAAGGATGCATAAGTTATGCATCGGTCCCCTTTAATTTTTTTTTCCAACAATACCCCTTAGAAATAATTAATAATAATATTTAATAATTAACAAATAATCAATAATAATAAATAAATAATAATATTTAATAAGTAACAATAATTATTAAAAAATCATAATTAGTAATAAAGATTAATTATTATAATTAATAATTAATTATTAATAATAATGATTTAATAATAATAATAATGAATTAAAAATAATTAATCAATAATATTTTTTATTATTAAATAATTTATAATATTTATAATATTTAATTAAAAATAATTATTAATATTTCATAATAATAAAAATAATTTATTATTATCACTAATAATTAATTTTTATAATAATTAATAGTTAACAAATAATTAATATTAATTAATAAATAATAATATTTAATAAGTAATATTAATTATTAATAATGATTTAATAATAATAATAATTAATTAAAGATAATTAATCAATAATATTTTTTTATTAATAAATAAATAATAATATTTATAATATTTAATTAAAAGTAATTATTAATATTTCATAATAATAAAAATGATTTATTATCATCATTAATAATTAATTTTTATGACCCTAAAAAAATAATTAATTTTTATAATAATTAATAATTAACAATAATTAGGTCACAACATATAATACATAATACTAATTCAAATTTAAGGGCATTTTAGTCTTTTGACATGAATATATGCATGCATTAAGTTACTCATCCATTACATAACACTACATAAACACTTAGGCATCCTTAATTTATGCAACCCCTTACTACACAACCAAACGCCCCCTAATGCGCTATAAACTACCTCATTGTTACAAAACTAAAGAATTGCTAACAACACAATTAGAAGGTTTAGTTAACGTAGGCGCTGAAAGCAATTAAATACGTTAATTTTTTGGAAACATACTAGCTAGTAATTATTAATTAAAAAACAATAATCAAGCTAGTATCATAACTAATTCCTCTGTGTAATATGTTAGAACCCAGGAAATGCATGTCGTAATATGCATAGGCCGAAAGAGACGGAGTAATTGCCAAAGGGCTGTTCCAAAATAAAGAAAAGGAGATGGAGTAAAATTTAAGATGACGTAAAATGACAATATGTAGGGAAATAAAATCCCTTTTTATTTTATTTTTTTAGGATCAAGTGTTTCCCTTTTATTCATTTCTGATTAATAGAAAGGCCACTCGGACAAGAATTTCTTCCTACGTGGCTGATCAAAATAGCATTCTTCTTGTGACGTGCCATGTGCGTTTATTCAACGCTTTGTTGGAATAACAAAAAAAAAAAAAAAAAAAAGAGGAAGGAAAAATAAATGATAAAAAACGCACTTTATTCCTATTGAAATACCTTTTACAGCGGTATCCATTCTCCAAAATTTTTTCGAATATATTGCTAATAGAAAATTTTATTAAAAAGTTAACAGTAATATCCGTCATTAAAGTATAAACTCTACTACTTGTAAAAGAGCGGGTCCATAAGATATTACATGCTAGATCTAGTATATAAAGTTATAAACTCGTGTTTCTATCGTTTGTTTACTTTGATCTGTGATTGAATATCAATTGCTAGATGAAACAATAATATATTTTGGTGAAACAAAGTAAATAACTTTTCTACCTATATCATTAGTAGATTGAACAACATGTTTTTATTTTTTAATATTATTCTGTTCCTTTATTGTCCATATGAGGGCATTAAACAACATTTCTACTATATCCGTAGAACATAGGCGTACATTAGGAAATATTTCTCAACGACAAAAGACATAATATCATCCAAATAGACACAGACATATTATTGTAATTTATCGTAAGTATGGGATAAAAACGAAAAGAGGGAACCCAGTGGGACTCTTGGCAACTTCATTATTTATTTCCCACAAAAGAAAGAGGGAACCCAGTGAGAGTCTCTTTTTTTTTTTTTTTTTTTGTCCTCTCTCTTTCAAGGGAGAATCAGAAAGAGAGCTTAGAACAAATCGTATAAATGGGAAGAGAAGATGTTAAGAGAAGGGTTGCATTCGTGTTGATCGATGGTATAGGCGATGTTTCAATCCCCAAATTCGGATACAAAACCCCTCTCCAAGTGGCGAAAACCCCCAATTTGGATGCGATCGCCTCTTCTGGGGTTAACGGGTTGATGGATCCAGTCGAACCCGGTTTGGCTTGTGGAAGCGACACTGCGCACCTCTCTTTGCTTGGGTACGATCCGAGAGTGTACTATCGGGGTAGAGGTGCTTTCGAATCAATGGGAGCTGGGTTGGCCATGTCTCCTGGCGACATTGCTTTTAAGGTGAGATTTCTTAGAGAAACATTTGGTGAAATAGTTAGTGATTTTAGTTAGATAATATGTTTGGTTGGTGAGGTGAGAAGAGGTCATTTGAAGTTTGAAATTTGGCAAGTAATTGTGAAAGACTTATTTTAAAACTCAATTTGAACTTAAAACTTGATAGTTTGTTCATAAAGAGGGTGTTTCTTCTAATTAACTGTTAATATTGCTACTATACTGTTTGATTAAACCTAAAAGTGACTTATTTCTTCTTTGCAACATTCTGGTATTCTCCTGTCAGTCTTCCTTATGCTTTGAATTATTATAATGTAACATACTGGTATTCTACTATCAGTCAAATTTTGCAACGTTGGATGAGAATACGGGCATAGTTGTTAATAGGAGGGCTGATCGGCACTTTGAGGTGGAAGGTCCCATTCTCTGTGCTGCTCTGGATGGATTGAAACTACCTTCTTTCCCTGATTATGAAGTAAGAGTCAGGTACACCAATGTTTAAGACATGATTTTTTAGTGATACAAGCTATGCCAAGGAAAATAGTTTGATTTCATTTTTTTATTTTATTTGTCTGTATTTATTTTGACTACACCATAAACTTGCATGCAACAGTAAAATTAGTGCCCTTGGAATTAACTTTCTTTTACCATTTTAGGTTACAGAAAAACAAAGCGATGTGGGGATGGGTTGTGTCTTTTTACTGGATACACCCTTTTAATCGTTCTTATGATTCAAAGTAACACCTAGCATGTTTGTTTGGGGTACAACTTTGCAAATTATATGAGAATATTGTGAGTGTATTTCCTTGGGAAAGTAGGTTTAGTTATTTTGCAATGCAGCCAATAATTACTGTTCTCTTCTGATATATAATGATACACTTTCATTGGACTTAAATTGTAAACCTCTTGAGATAAAATTTCAGGTATGCTACTGAGCACAGATGTGGAGTGGTTGTAAAGGGGCCAAAATTGAGTGGAAATATATCAGGTACCGATCCATTAAAGGACAACCGCTTACTGCTGAAGGCTGAACCACTAGATGATTCATTTGAGGCTAAAAATACTGCCGAGGTGGTAAATGAACTTTCCAAGGAGATAACCAAAATATTGAAATCTCATCCTATAAATAAGAAAAGAGAAGAGGAAGGGAAAAATATTGCCAATGTGGTGTTACTACGAGGTTGTGGTATTAGGATTGAGGTTAGCTTTTTTGTTCTTTATTTTATTTCGTGGGCTATCTTTTCCTAAATACTGAATATGTTACTGAATATCTTCCTATTCTTTCAGAGAAGACCAAAGTACCCACTGTTTAGTTTTTGGTTATATATATAACTTAATAAGACATGAGGGGCATCGTTTAGGTAGTTTCAGAAAAGGAAATGAAAGCAATGTCTAGGGCTAATATAGATATATTTTTTCTTGTTTAAATTACTTCAAAGTTAAATTAGAGATATCTCGGTTTTGCATTGGTATCTTTGAAGTAATTTATGAAAACAATGAAATTAGAGGAATTGCAAATGCAGCTGGAAAAAAAAATTATCATAAGTAAATATGTATGATTTGCAATATAAATAATGAAAAATAAAATTAGAGGAATTACAAATGATGGGACTCTGGAAGCATGAATACTGTTTTTCTATTATTTTTAAATTTTACAGCTCATTTAAACTAGAAAAATACATCAATGAATCAGGTTCCTTCCTTTGAGAAAAACCATGGTTTGGCCCCCTGCATGGTGGCCCCCACAAAGATCATTGCTGGGCTGGGTCTCTCTCTGGGCATAGACATCCTTGAAGCACCTGGAGCGACTGGAGATTACCGTACACTTCTGACTTCCAAGGCCAAATCAATTGCAAGTGCACTTACAGCTCCTTTGCAAGCGCCACCGCGAGTTTTTGTGCCTGGAGAGGAGGAATTCAAGCCGGGACGAGTGGAAGGATATGACTTCGGTTTTCTCCACATAAAGGTACGGAATATATTCTTAATTAACTTTGGTTAATTAATGTTAAGGAATTATTTGTTATGTTAAGTGAAAATCTCTCAAAAGAATTGGAGACTGGTTATAATGGAAATTACTGTTTTAACATGATTACATTTTTTTTTCCTTTCAAAGGTAAGTACAGTATTGATTTGAGTTTGGATGTGGAGTATTCGTATCAGAGAACTGTCCCTGTAATTTTTTCCCAGCTTGCATTTATTGACAGATTTAGATCTCTTGGACTTTTCCAAAAGAGTCATACCTTGTGTTTTAATTAGAAAAAAAATTCTCCTCTGCATAATATATATGAGAGCCTTACTGAGATAGGCTACAGTGCTTAGTTTAGCAAATCATCCGTAGATGCTTTGCTAAGCATACTCTTTTCTTCAGTTTTTCATCCTCCAAATGCAGCTCAAGATAAAATGGACATTTTTATTGGATTTTTTCTTATGGTTTCCTGTAGATGGCATTGGTATTCTTCTATCTAATAAATTATAAATATTTACAAAATGTAAACTAGAACTTATAAGCATACTTGCTGTTTAGATCACATTTGATGGATTGGCTGGGTTTGAATATCAATATTTGATATTTGGAACTGAAGTATAGGAGGAATGGTGGTTTGCAAAGAACCATAGTTCATCTCTTTATTAATTGTGGTAATAAATGAAAGCTAGATTATGTAGCACTGTTGTAATTTCTCATATTAATATAAACAGGTTGTCCAGTCAGATGTTGATTCAATATAAAGGTTATGGTTAAAGTACTTAGTTTATCTTTTGCAGGTTGTATTTTGAGATCTCAAGTAATTGGCTCAATGTTATAAATTTATAATAGTTAGGGGCTTGGTTTTAGTTTTCTTAGAATCTTTAGTAAAACATCAACTTTTTAAAAGTACAGAAATGACATGGCTTTGTGTGATTTATGGGTATATTAAGATTATCTGCACATTTTTTATCCTTTGGTATTACATTATAGGTACACAATGAATGATATGATATATCTCTTTGTTCTTTCATTTAAAGGCAATTGATGATGCGGGTCACGACAAGGCAACGATACTCAAAGTACGTGGTCTAGAAGCTGTTGACCGAGCTGTTGGTCAGCTCGCAAGGCTTCTCTGGCAAGCAGAAGCTTCTGGAAGATTCCAATACTACCTATGTGTAACTGGAGACCACTCCACTCCAATAGAATACGGCGACCACAGCTTTGAGCCGGTACCTTTTTCCTTGTGCAGGTTAGGAGACTTTGTTGGTGCAATTGGAGAGGAAAATTTGAATGCAATCTCACTTGAGGATTTCCCACTTCCTTCGGTTGCAGCTGGTGAGGATCTAGCTGAGGCAGTGCAGATAACTGAGGTGATGTCCAGTCCTGGTACTTTAGTATTGTATTTTGGTGATTCAGTGAGTGAGTTTAATGAAATTGCTGCTGCCAGGGGTTGTCTTGGGAGGTTTCCGGGTAGTGAGATGATGGGAGTGATAAAGAAATATATGAAAACGAAAAATGAGTGAGTTAATTTTGTAATAACAAGCGGTATCATTTTAACTTACAAGTGAATAATTAGAGAAGAGAGGTTCTTTTGCAGTCTTTCCTGTTTATTTTACTTACAATTGTGCAGTTATGGGCCACATTTACTGGTATCCATTGGGCTTGATTTTAACGACAATTAGCCCTGATTACCTAATTGGATAACCTTTGTTTATTAAAGATGATTTTAACGACAATTAGCCCTGATTACCTAATTGGATAACCTTTGTTTATTAAAGATGCTTTTTCCTCTTCTATTTTGGTTCGTTTAATATTTTAGCGATGTTTTTGTTTGTTTAAGGTTTTAGACTAGTAAAATAATTTGCACGTTAACCTCACCAACTAGGATGAGAGTTGTGGAGGGCAACTACATTTTCGCGGAAATTAGTTTGAATTAGTGATTAGGTTGTTCCACCCTTGTTTTAGGTTGGCGGGAACAGTTGATTACTTTTTTATTCACTGGTTTATCGATCTATTGATGGAATTTCGGGGTTGAAATAGTCAATTAAATAACTTAAAATTATCATGTTCGTTACTAATGCTCCAAATTAGTTAAATTTAAGTCTTGATCAATTCGAAATTAATGTATTGGTGTGTGAGTGCGGAACTATATGCCATTTAAATAGTTTGAGCGTCTCAAATAAATAACCAATTAATTTCCGTCAACCTAAGTTTTTATATAGTCTGGATGACATCGTCCAACAGACATGAAACCTATCAATTTTGATAACTCGACTCAACCAGTTAATCAAGTACCCATAAAACTATCATCTGGTCCAGTAGATATCAGACATCTCTTTCTTTCTTCTGTTACAATTGATTAATTAGACTAAGGAAGATTATAATAATTAATGTCACAAACAAGTTGATTAGGCAACTAAAGTTGTTGATCTGGTCGCACCACGAATCCACAAGGGATGAGGTTGGCCGTTGGCTATTTGTTTTATATAACTGCTTTTAATAAGAGTAATTTGAAGTGTGGAAGGTTCATACAAGAGAAAGCAAGAAATATTCTTCCTTCATGTATGTTATCTATTGCTAAGATGCTTGGCTAGTTGACATGTTTATATTTTGATAGAGACTAACTAATGAGGACTATTAAAGTTGTGGGAAATAATATTTCGGCAAATGTTTCTTGTATTATAATATAACAATCATATGACATAATTTTTCTTTTTAAACGGATATAATGCAAGTCAAATGTACATGTGCTATGGATGTTGAAAACTTCAACTAATAATTTAAAATGCCTACTTGAAAAATTGATGGGCAAGGTAATATTGAAAATCAAATTTATTTGTCAATTATGATTTATAACGTTTCAAACTATATCATATTAAAAATTGAAATTATCTTCATTATATCAATTTTTGACCATTAACTAATTATTTTTTAACTTGACCAAATTTTATACAAAAAATCTATTTAAATAATATTTAATATTATTATGTATACATAGTAACTTTTTACATTAGCAATTACTGTGTTGGTTTGTTAAAATTTGGTTTGTCAAATAATATATCGGAAATCACTATTTGGTTAGTCAAATAATTAAGTTAGCTATGCCCGAAACAATATGCAATGAAATAATATTTATATATATAATACGCTATAGTTTCTAAAACAAAAATTTAAAAGAAAGTTGCGCATATAGCGATAATTGTTCAAGAAAAGGTAACATGAAAAAAAGAAATAGGAAAAAAAATGACATATATGCATTATTTTACAATTATTATATGAAAAGGATAAAACTACAAAAATTCTGGAAATAGAATGTTGTCGTGTCGACGTTTCTATAGTAGAAGAAATTTTGATGATGGTGGATCTGAGAAAATATGTAACTTTTTTTTTTAGTGTTTACTTTGAACCCACCATAGTGACCGAACCGTGGAAGCGAGAATGCCTTCAGCGTTTCCTCTTGCTTGATTCTGATGCCACAATCTAAAAATTTTAACTCTTTGTGGCAAACATCTGTGGTTTCCTTTGTGTGGCAAACAACTGACATGAAGACCTTGACCTTTTATTTCGCAGATAACTATATGGGACGTTTGGATCGCCTAAGAATAAAATGAGAATTTGTTATTCGGAGTAAAAATATATTATTCTTAAACGATCAAAAATAAGTTTTTTTTTGGATATCTAAAGTGTTATTTTTAAGTGGTCCAACATCTGGAATATATTTTTATTCATAGAATGTTTGGATCATTTTTTTAGTCCGGATTTAAAAGTGGTCCAAACAACTTCTTAATCCACATTAAGAAGATGATCCAAAGTCTTAAGAATAAAAATTTAATCTGGATATTAGACCACTTAAAATAGCATTTTAGATAAAAAAAACTTATTCTCGATCATTTAAGAATAATATTTTATACTCCAAATAACTAATTTTAATTTTATTCTTAAACAATCCAAACGCACCTATTTGATGAATTTAATATATTGAAATTATTACTAGTGCCAATAATAATAGGTGAAACATACGCAATTAGCAATATGACATATAATACTCTTGCCACAGAAGACACTGCTCTTACAACTCACAATAGCAACTCTACAACTAAAAGCTAAGGTCAACTAAATTTAGCATTGTTAGATTCCAACAGAAACTTGTCATGAGGGGCACTAAGGAAACCTGAAATGTCAAGTAAAATAGGAAAAGAAACTTCAAAGTAAAGAGTAAATTAATATCAACCCATTTCTTGCACGCTATATTAACGCGCCACAAGCTATTGAAGATATGCCACCAGCCAATAGACTAATGTTTGATGGGGACAGGTACCAGTTGGTATCTGGCTTTTCCGAACTGATATCATTGGATTTATTTATTATTATTATTTTTTTTGTAAATGTGATTTAAGTTTATTTTTGGATTATTATAAGAGATGTCGGAATTTATTCCTTCGTGATGACGTTTTTTTATTGTTTCTGGTAGGACAAATTTGTTAGTCATTTTGTTCCGATCAACGTGATGTTTTTTTATTTTTATTTTTGTCAAAAAAACGTGATAATTTTATACCTAGCTAGAATGACATTTACAAATTTATTTTAATTATTTTTTCTTAAACAATTTCTAAATTAACACTTTCAACGATTTTGGAAGTTGGAGACCGGAGTTACAAAATGAACGAGTCAATTTAGGCTCATTTACTAAGCATGTTCTTGGATCAGAAGTTATTAATTGGATTAACATAGATTAAATTGAATTAAGAAATAAGTCGTGCGAAACATTATCCAATTTAGTTGAAAAGCAACATATTAATTCTCTTTATTTAGAGTGACTACGGAGTAACAAGTGGCCCAACGTTATCATGATAACTTCACGAAGTTGCGCATTTAAGTCCATTTTGTTTCGATTACATTAATTTAACAATTCAAGCAAAAAGGTTAAATTAACTTGAACTTGTAAACTAATACTAAATTAATGTTGAATAGGGCAATGAAAATTTTACATATTTAATGTAACCTAAATGTACTAAATTAAATTACCTGTTAACTCATTTTTTTTTGTTATTGCTAATTATGAAAGTTCTTTATTATTATTTTTTTTTGCTCATCCTTAAATTTTGTAGAAAAAAAAACGAGTTTTATTATTGAGCTCTAACAAATTCGGAGGGTAAATAAAAAACCTGACATGCAAAATATGCATTACTATTAACATAAGGGTAAAAATTGGAATCCTATATTTATGACTTAATCCTCAATAAAAAAGTACACCAACACAACACTTCTATAAGTTATAATCTTTCCTTTCAATTTACATCAAGGGCTTAATTACCGCCTTTCGAAAATAAATAAATTAGAAAGTTCTATTTTTTATACAAAACACAGATCACCATCCAACCCAAACTCCTATATAAGCTGGTCATTCATAATCATCGTCCAATACCATTTTCTGATTGTCACCAAAAACCAACACTACATAAGTAATTAAAAACACACCAAGTAAACTTGTTACCGGAGAATATAGAGATGGCAGTTGCGGCAAGAGTTAGCAGCGCAAAGAGATTGGCTACTCTTGTTGGTTGCAACTATTTTGGCAGCCAATATGAACTTCATGGATGCATCAATGATGTGCGGGACATGAGTGAAACCCTTGTGTCCCGATTTGGGTTTGACAGAAGCAATATCACGGTTCTGACCGACGAGCCTGGGTCAGACCCGATGCCGACTGGTGTAACCATCAAGCGTGTACTTAGCGACATGATTGCAAAAGCTAATTCTGGTGATGTGCTCTTTTTTCATTATAGTGGCCATGGGACGCTTATCCCAGCCACCAAGGCACACCATGGTCACCGAAAAGACGAGGCTATCGTCCCTTGTGATTTCAATCTCATTACAGGTAAAATACTAGGATACTTACTAATTACATGTGTTTTGTAGAACATGGTTTTCACATGATCCGGTGTGTGGTGATTTATTGACAGGCCAGTTTCTATTATTTGTATAAATTCAGGTTTAGCAAGGGTACACAAGTACATAACTACCTACCCTCTATAATTCCATATATATGAATTATGGGTGCCTTCGGGTTCCGGGCCTCCGGCCATTACTGTATGACTTTGTTCTGTTGATTAATTAATTGGGAATGTATTCGGAACAAAGGTAACACAAGTTATATATATATATATATATTTTGTTTGTGCAGATGTGGACTTCAGGCAGATGGTGGATAAACTTCCATCCGGAACAAGCCTGACCATAATTTCTGATTCATGCCACAGTGGGGGTCTCATCGATAATGAGAAGGAGCAGATCGGCCCATCTACCGTAAAAAGTTCGACAGGTGCTAAGGATTTAAAAACCAAGGCTCGCTTCATCTCTCACGAGTCCCTTTTGCAGCATCTTGGTGGCCTTTCTGGCATTGAATCACAGCACGTCGGCGATCATATTGCACACCTCTTCGGAGACGATGCAAGTGACAAGTTTTTGAAGGAGACTCACCATTCTGTATGTAAAATATTGTTATTATTATTTTTGATGAATTATTATTATTAGGAAAATTTTATCATGAGAATCAATTTTAAATTAGACTTTAATCGCAACCGTTCAAGAGTGCTAATGAATTAATTTTTTTTTAAAAAAATGTGAGGTTGATATTAAAATCTGATTCAGAAATTGATTCTCATGACAAAATTTTCTCTATTATTATTATTATTATTATTATTATTATTATTATTTGTCCAAATCAAGGATACTGACATTTAAATTAAACAACATTTACAAAGATAGTACGTACTACTGTCTACTAAATTTCTTTTGAGTTTGTATACTAAATTAATAGGAGTAAAACAAATTAAAAAGGGTTTAGTATATTTTGGAAATTGTCTATTTCTACTCTTGTCTCTTTGTGTTTTAACATAATCTTACCCATAATTGGGTTTTTCAAGGAAACGCTCTCCCTGGAAAAAAAAAAAAATTACATATTGAGTAAAGAATTGGGTTCGATTGTGTAATTAGGCCCTGAACATACATGATTCATGACATAATATTCTTGGAAGCAAGACTAAAGACTGATTTAAGCATTCTATCTATATACAACGGCAGAAGCTGACGTCCGACAATGGCATCTTGCTCAGTGGATGCCAGACAAATGAGACATCAGCTGATGTGGGCCCTGAGGATGGAGATGGGAAGCCGTGTGGCGCCTTCAGCCATTCATTGCAGAAGGTACTGGCACAGCATCCGGGAGTTATAAGCAACAAGGAGCTTGTGACAAAGGCGAGACAGCTGCTACGTACCGCAGGGTTCGAGCAGCACCCCTGCCTGTATTGCAGTGATGCCAATGCCGAGGCTCTGTTCCTCTTGGAGAAACAGGCTTAAAGCAGAACTGATTTTGTTTCATATGTTTGATACTTTCATTTGTATGTTCTCAATATTTACCTGTTATTGCTTTGAATGGTAATAATAGTTGCAATCTGTCTGTCGCAGTTTGGAAGAACAAATCTTAATGGAAGTTCAATGTTTTTATGCGAATACCATATATATAGATAATACTTGCCTGTTATTGGTTTGCATGGTAATAATAGTTGCAATCTGTCTGTCTGTCGCAGTTTGGAAGAACAAATCTTAACGGACTCTCGTGTGATATTCTAGCTAGGATTGCGATCTTTCATTTTGAAACATTGTTGTAATGCTGTATTTAAATGTGTAAAAACTACTTGTGTGTTTCTAATTAAGATTGCACTCGCTTAATATAATTTTGAATATAACTGGTGGGACGCTTGACGCTTGCTTAATTAATATTCGATATTCTCAACATAAGCAGAAATTCACCCCAGTATTTTAGTCAACTCGCATTGTAAAGCCCAAGTTGTTTAGTACCTCTGTAAAGCCCATAAAGTCGGATATGACATATGAGATAAGCCATATTGTCTGTTCAAACCAATAGTTTATTTTTCAAGGTCAGGTGGCGAGTGCCACGCCGACAATTCCATTAAATAAGAAAAGTTAGTAGAAGGATTACAGGGTAATAAAAGAGAAGAGAAAGAAAGAAAGAAAAATAAAAAGGAACTAAACTATCCTGAAAAGCCAAAAAAAAAATAATAATAATAAAGAAAATAAAGAAAAGTTGCAACAGCTGGAATTACACCATGATTATTATTTAACTTAGGAAGAATTAATTCTACTAGTTAAATTACACGTTTATTGAAGATAGGAAGCTAATTAAATTTTTAAAATGCCTTACTCTGATCCAGGTTGTGAAAAACATAATGCGTGTGTCAGAGCAGTGTTTGATTTACTCCATATTAATTTCGGCTTGTTGTCAACTAACCAGACCATATTGGACAGAGTTCCTTCAACATCTAAACATCAGGCAAAGGAACACGCAGTGTTGGTATCAAATACAGCGGCTCTTTCTTGGCAGCAATTACTCCAAACGTCTCTGTCATGTCCAGGTCCTCTGGTTTCATACCATTAGGTAGTGTGAGCCAGAGGCGAAATTTCGGACCGATTTCGGAGCCATTTCGGTCCGAAATGCGTCAAAAATTTGTAAATAATTTGTTTCCTTATTTTGTCTTAAAGCAAAAATAGAAAAAAAAAGGCCACCTGTATTTTCTATAAATGTGTGTCTCTTGCCTTCTGATAGACTTCTTCTTCCTCTCTCTTTTTCTCTATTGTACTCCATTATTCAAAAAGAAATAAAAAAGATTGGTGGTGTGTGTGAGTCGTGGACGTAGGTACACATTTTACTGAACCACGTAAAATCTTCGTGTTGTTCTCTATGATTGTTTTTGTTTACATGGTATCAGAGCGGTAGGTTCTGAGATCTGTACGACTTTATCTCTGTGCGAGTTACTGCACAGCTGATTCTTTGTCCTCGTGCGAGTTACTGCACAGGATCTCCTTCTTTGTGCGAATTACTGCACAATCGAACTTCTCTTCTCGGCCAGATCGTGCCGAAACCTTGACCATAACCTAAATTTCGGACCGAAATTTACTTAAATCTGAACCAAATCATGAATTCGGACTCCAAAACTGACCTCAATATGCCATTTACCCAAAACCTGAACAATTCCAGGATTATAGACTCGGGAGCAACTGATCATATGACCTATAGCAAGAACGACTTGATAAGAGAATCTCATCCAAGGAGGACTGAGATCGTCAATGCAAATGGAGAAGTTTATCCAGTCACAGGGGCTGGAGATGTTCAATTTTCCTCTTCTTTAACTCTTTCAAATACTTTATTGGTTCCTTCTATTTCATCAAGACTATTGTCTGTAGGTCAATTGTGTGAAAAACTTAACTGTGTTGTACTCATGTATCCCAGATTTTACCTCTTTCAGGACCTTATGACAAAGGAGATTATCGGTCGTGGTACTAAGAAGGGAGGACTGTATCAATTGGAAGACATAGCTACTGGAAGAGCTCACTTATCTGCTGGCTTGAGTTCAAGTAGGAAGTCTTTGATTTGGATGTGACACAGGCGTTTAGGCCATCCTTCATTTGGGTACCTCAAGCATCTTTATCCAAGTTTATTTTCTGGATTTGAGAATGAATCTCTTGATTGTGAGGTATGTATTAAATCTAAGAGTCATCGAGCTCATTTTGCTAAGAACTTGGATAATGACAAAATCACTTCTTTTGATCTGGTTCACTCTGATGTATGGAGGCCGCCTCCCCGGTTGAATCCCTAGGTGGTAATAGATGGTTTGTGTTATTTGTTGACAATTGTATCAGAATGACATGGATTAATTTGGTAAAGCATAAAAGTGAGGTACCACTTGCCATCAAATCTTTCATTACCATGGTAAAGAACCAGTTTGATAGAAATGTTAAAATTTTCAGAAGTGATAATGGAAGAGAATTTGTCAACAAAACAGTAGGAGAATTTTTTAACACCAATGGGATAATACATGAAACAAGTTGTGTGGGTACTCCTCAACAAAATGGTATAGCAGAGCGAAAGAATAGGCAAATTCTAGAAATGACCAGGACAATGATGCTAGAAAATAATGTACCTCATTCTTATTGGGATAATGCAGTTACATCAGCAGTTTACTTGATGAATAGATTACCTTCTGTGGTACTTGACTTTCAAATACCCTTGCAAGTACTTTCAAAATACTGCTTAATTCTCTCTGTCCTTACAATTCCACCAAAGATATTTGGGTGTATTGCCTATATTCATATACAGAAACATCAAAGGTCAAAGTTGGATTCTTGTGCTGAAAAATGTGTGTTCATAGGGTATGGTCCACGTCAAAAGGGATATAAGTGTATGAACCCGGTCTCAAGAAAAATTTATACTACAATGGATGTGACTTTCATTGAAAATGAGGGATATTTTATGAAAGATCGGGCTCATTCTCAGGGAGAGAGTGTCATAGATAATGATCCCTGGTTTGATGCAACAGAGGATGTAAATTTCAGACCAAACAGAGTAGAAACCATGACACCAGAGACAAATTTCGGTCAGAATTCTGAAAATTTTGGTCCGAACAGAGAGAAAATCATGACATCAGAGACAGATTTCGGTCCGAATTCTGAAAATTTCGGTCCGAATTCAGAGCCTGAAGGTGAGAAATCTGATCCAGAAATGGACTCACTTGATGATTCGGGTCCAACAGAAGAGAATTTGGAGAGTAACAGTGATGAAATTATACAGTCTCCTCCTTCACCACGTGACCAGACTCCGGAGTCAGAGGTAAGTGATTTTGAACCTGTTACTACTAATCCTGGTTATCAGTTACCTTTCAGGTTTAACAGATGCAGACCTCCTAAGAAGTACATACCAGATGAGGTTGGTGAGGGCAGGTATGCAATAGCGAATTTTATGACTGTATCTCACATGCCAGATCCTGTGAAGGAATTTGATAGAACCCTGGCGTCAGTTCACATTCCAAGTAATCTGAATGAAGCACTCAGTGATCCCAAATGGATGGATGCAATGAAGACAGAAATGGAAGCACTGGAAAAGAATGAGACTTGGGAACTGGTGAGTAGGCCACGAGATAGAAAGACAGTAGGTTGCAGATGGATATTTACAGTTAAATATGGGCCCACTGGAGCAATTGACAGGTATAAAGTTAGGCAAGTTGCAAAGGGATACTCTCAGACATATGGGGTAGATTATCAGGAGACATTCTCACCTGTAGCCAAGCTGAATACTGTTAGAATACTGTTGTCCATTGCAGCAAATAAAGACTGGTCACTACATCAGTTTGATGTGAAAAATGCATTCCTATATGGGGACATAGATGAGGAAATCTACATGGACATCCCACCATGATATGGTCATTCAAGTGAACAACCTCTTGTGTGCAAGTAGAAAGCACTATATGGTCTAAAACAGTCGCCAAGGGCTTGGTTTGGAAGATTTTACAATGCCATGAAAAGATATGGATACACCTAGAGTGATACAGATCATACATTATTCTTTTGAAAGAATAAAGGGAAAATTGTAATCTTGATAATTTATGTTGATGACATGATAATCACAGGTGATGACTCTGAAGGAATCCAAGATCTAGAGAGAAAATTGTCCAAGGAATTTGAAATGAAGAACCTGGACAGATTGAAGTACTTCCTAGGGATTGAGGTCACACGAAACAAAGAAGGTATATCTTTATCTCAGAGAAAATATGTACTAGATTTGCTTGCTAAAACAAGAATGTTAGATTGCAAACCTGTTGACACACCTATCAAACAGAACAACAAACTAGGAATATTTCCTGATCAGATACCAACAAACAAGGAACAATACCAGAGATTGGTAGGGAGATTGATTTACTTATCACATACCCGACCTGATATTGTTTATGCTGTGTCTGTGGTGAGTCAATTCATGCATGCTCCTAGTGAGCAACATATGGAGGCTGTTATGTGGATTTTAAGGTATTTCAAGAGATCCCCAGGACGAGGTATCTTCTTCAAGAAAAATGGACATCTTCAAGTTGAAGGTTATACAGACTCTGATTGGACAGGAGATGTAACTGACAGAAAGTCTACATCTGGATACTTCACCTTTGTTGGTGAAAATTTGATCACATGGAGGAGCAAAAAACATAAAGTAGTGGCCTTGTCGAGTGCTGAAGCTGAGTTCAGAGAAATTACTAAAGGACTGCAAGAATTGCTGTGGATAAAAAGGGTACTTAAAGACCTTGGTTTCTATAGTTGTGAAAAAATGAGGCTGTTTTGTGATAATAAGGCTGCCATTGCTATCTCTCAGAATCCAGTACAACATGATAGGACCAAGCACATTGAGGTGGACCGACATTTTATTCGACAGAACTTGGAAGAAAAAATCATTAGCATTCCTTATGTAAGAACTGAAAAACAACTGGCAGACATATTGACAAAAGGAGTTTCCAGCACTATCTTCCATGAAGCAATTTGTAAGTTGGGCATGCAAAACATCTACATGCCAACTTGAGGAGAATTGTGAGCCAGAGGTGAAATTTCGGACCGATTTCGGAACCATTTCGGTCCGAAATGCGTCAAAAATTTGTAAATAATTTGTTTCCTTATTTTGTCTTAAAGCAAAAATAGAAAAAAATAAAAAGCCACCTGTATTTTCTATAAAGATGTGTCTTTTGCCTTCTGATAGACTTCTTCTTCCTTTCTCTTTTTCTCTATTGTACTCCATTATTCAAAAAGAAATAAAAAAGATTGGTGGTGTGTGTGAGTCGTGGACGTAGGTACACATTGTACTGAATCACGTAAAATCTTCGTGTTGTTCTCTATGATTGTTTTTGTTTACAGTTTCCAATCAAAATGCAACAGAAAACTTGCTAGAGCCTCTTCAACCAACGCCATGGCAAATTCAAGCCCGACACAGATTCTCCTACCCGCACCGAATGGCAGATACTCAAAATTCTGCCCGTTAAATTCAATAGATGATGTTTCAAACCTCTCTGGTTTGAATTCCTCCGGGTCGTTCCAATATTCAGGGTTCCTTCCAATGGCCCATGCATTCACCACCAGACGGGCCCTGGTTGGAATCGTGTAGCCAAGTATCTTGCAACTCTTCATGCATTGCCGTGGTAGTAACAGGGGACCCGCCGGGTGCATCCTCAGTGTTTCTTTTAAGACTAATTTCAGACAAGAGAGCGCATTCAAATTAAACTTAGTATTTTCCCTTGCAGCTTGTCTTATCTCTGCTTGTATCTTCTTCATTGCCTCCGGGTTCTTAACTAGTTCAGACATTGCCCAAATAAGTGTTGTTGCAGATGAGTCGGTTCCTGCAAGAAATAAATCCTAAAAAAGAGAAGATCATCATTCTAAACTTAGATACAACTTTCTAAAAAAATTTGTCCTACAGTTATGTTAGTATAATCAAAATGTACCCGCATAGCACTTATGTAGTTAGACAGTTGAGTCCCCAAAAATTTTTCAATATTGATAGACACCCAAAAGTTTATAAATGTAGGGATTGAATTGTAAAATAACAATTTCTTTTATTCTGAGAAATGGCACCTATTTTAGGCTCCCTATTTAACCAAATGAAAAAAAAAAAACAACTCACCTATTGAATACCATGCATGTTGCCCAATTTCTTATTATTTTTTCTTATGAAAATTAGCCACATTTTAACATTGGTCTCTCAGTCGATTCACAAATCACAATCCACTTCACACTTATCTCTCTTTCGCTTTCCAAATAATAAATAAAATCCCTCTTTAAATACGAGGTAGACTAAAATCAGCCGCGACTAATAGATGGACCCGTCAGCCGCGGTTATATCTCAACTTTTGAGGTTTTAATGGCTAATCCGAACCGTTCAATGTGTTCTCCATATTAAAATCTCATTGGAGACCAAATTTTATATTTTTTTGAGATTTTTAAAAATCATTGTTATTGAAGGGTCCATAATTGTTTAGATTAAAAATTTTGTAAAATATCAAAAAAATACTAAAAATTTCAGAAAAATATAAAATTTGGTCTCCAATGAGATTTCAATATAAATAACACATTGAACTATTTGGATCGACTATTAAAATCTCAAAAATTGAAATTTCATCATAACTGACGGTCTTATCCGTTAGTCGCGACTGATTTTAGTCTACCTCTTTAAATATCCCATCTCTCTCTCACTCTCCCCGCCGAACCCACTCTGTCTTTCTTATTGTTTTTCTCTTCGCACACGCATTCGCGAAACCCCATCGAATGAATTTAATTCTTTTCTGAAAAAGAAAAAGAATTTATATCACATATTTCTTATCCCAAAAGAGAGCAATATAATAAACCCAATTCATTTTCCAAAAAAAAATAAATAATAATAAACCCAATCCATGTACTAATTGAAGTTTGAATATCCGTTCGATTGAAATTTCGGTTCTACATCGTATGTATTTTTGAGAAGTTATTAAGATTTTGTTTATAATTTTTAAATTTCTCATTGTAAGATAATCAAACTTGTCCTTAATTTAATTTTTGTTTGATTAATTTATCTGATTGATATTGAAATATAATTGCAATCTAGGTTTGTACTAAAAGTTCATGCATTCTTATTGTAAGAAATCGAATGTTCAAAAAAAAAAAAAAAAAAAAAATAATTATAATAAAAGTTCATGCATTCTTCTTGTATGTTCATTCATTTCGATCCGGGATCTGTCAATTTAATTTTCATGTTACTCAGGAATACGAAGTAAAAGTTAATTGGACATGTACCAAGATAACTGCTTTTATGTTGTCCATCGTGATGGGCTCCTCCAAATCATCATGTTCCTTTACATTTATAAGTACATCAACCAAATCATATTCCAACTCATCTCCTCCTTTCTTACGATGTTCTCTCTTCTGCAAATGCTCCTGTAAAATCTCCTCCATTACGAAGTCCATTTTGCTACATTTTCAAATTAACATTCGGTAGTCAGCTCAACAGAAAAGGTGTATAGAAAGAATTGAATAAATGTAACAGGAATAGCATGCAATTTGGCCTTTTCAATTGCTGAACTGCTAATTATATTGCCAAATATATTTATTATTATTATTATTTGAACATTGAATTTCTCGCAAGAACCATGCACGAACTTTTACTACTCACCTATATATAACATTTTTTAGGATATTACCTGAGAAGTCTTGCCAGCCTCCTTCTCATATTCACATTTAACCAACTCAAAGAAGGGAAGAGTTCATATAGGTGAAACCCAGATAGACAGCCCAGTACCTCGCGCATAATTTCCAAGATCACCCCTCTCTTTTTACACTTGCCCCCAAACGCAGTGCGAATAACAATATTGTTTGTAAGCTCACACATCATGGCACTAACGTCGACTGGCGAATTATCAGGAACCAAGATACATGTCTTCAACAGGGAATTAATCACTGCTTGCCGGGTTGAAGAGAATGATTTGACTCGTTTTGAACTGAAAAGCTCAGTTTTACAAATTCGGCGCAGCTGACGGCAGTATGAGCCATTCGAAAAGGCAATATCTTTACAACCACACAAAAGAACATTTGCTGCAGGAATTGCTGGACGGTTCGCAAGGATTGCATCATGTGTTTTCATCACCTATACTCGTTGTTTGTATGCACCAATGTCAAAAATCAGATACAAATTTAAAGATAATTGAAAACCAATATCAAATTTTAATTACCTCTTTTGCAACTTCACGTGAACTGACGACGACAACATCAATTTCACCAGCACGGAGGAGCATAATGGGTCCATGCAAATGAGCAAGGTCACGCAAGGCATGGTGCGGTAAACCGGCATTTATAAGGTGGTGCAAACATCCAATGAAAGGCAAAGTCCATGGTCCTGGAGGGAGATTTGCTTTAGAGCGTGTCACTCTTTTCTGTAGTAACCAAAGGGAGAGTATGAGTAGGAGCAGAGAAGTTAATAAGCAGCGAAAAGAAGAGAGTGCATGCTCCATTATTGCTCTTTCTTTCTCTATTTGGTGAGGTGGAGATAGTTTATTCCAAATATACAGGATGTTTGTGAGTCTAAAAAAGAACTCAATATTAATTTCAAAAAAAAAAAAAAAGAACTCAATATGTCAATGTCAATGACCGAAAGTGCAAGTCGGGCAAGTCCCAATAAATTATCCTCTACAGAATTGGTACCGTTTGAATTGACATCACTACAAAGTAGGGTTGGCACGTTTAAGATAGATTCATAATTCAGCATATAATTTTATTATGGTATTTAGTATTTAATTTAATAAACAATATATTTGAATTTTAGGTGCAAAAGTTAGGGTCTGATCGGAAAGGTCAAAATCGATGCTGGAATCGGAATTCCATTTCTTCCGTTCCTCTAATCGGAATTTCCATGTCCACGAGATTTGATTTTTTTTTTTCTTTTACGCAATTTGGTGGGAAAATTTATGTCCTGTGAATTCTCAACAAAAATCAAGAAATTTGGTGCGATTTTTTCTTGACGGAGCAACGCGTTGCAAATTCGGACCAAATTATATATCCTTTCGTCTCTCTCTTTGCCTAATCGATTGAGGAAGAGAGCTCGCCATTGAAGAGGAAAACTTGGCAAAGATAGGTTTCGAAGAGATCTGGTGTGGCCTTGGCAAGGAGTACTAGTCCCTTCTTCTTATCCTGTCTCTCAAGCTCGTGCAAGGTGCAACCATGACGGTAGTATCTTCTCACGATAGTTTCTTCAGGCTTGGAGAAAAAGCGAAGACAGAGGCAAGGGTAAAAAGGTCAAAATACAAAAGATGAAATCATTTATTTATTTCTGTTTCGATCACCGAAGTTCAATAAAAAATCATATCCAATCAATTCTATTCCAATGAAATAAAATCAAATCCCATTGATATATCTTTCCGATCAGAGCCTTAAGTTTCTTAAAAAATTTAAGTATAAGATGAATAAAATATTAGTTAATTATAAACAAAGATATTCTGACAAAAAGTTGCTCCTATTTTTTTTATATTTTTTAGAGCAAAAAATACGCGTGTCAGTCCCATGCACGGCGCTGCTTTTCTCAAGCTCATAATTTGTCATTCACGCTAAATTTTATATAAAGACTAAAATACTCTGATTGTTTGCTTTCTCTAAAAGATCCAAATGATATCCTGTGTGGCACAGCGTATATTCCGACAAATAGTCATCAGTTATTTCATTTCTTTTATCTAAAACAGAAAACGATGACTTTCTATGACAATGCCTCAAATCTAACAGCCATAATTTAATATATATGCGGATGGATGGGTTAAAGATAGATCTTGGGTAAACATTTAATTAATTAAATAGAGTGATCTCAGCCATTAAATTGGCACATTTTTGTTTTACACATGTGAGTGATAATACACCAGTATATATGGCATCCTTTCTGTGATGGACAAAAATATGTCATTTCCCTCTCTATTCCACATAAGGTTTATGTGAGAAAGGAAAGAGAAGAAAATGAGACATGGTTTAGATCGATTTCTGAAATTTACCATCAAGATAAGGGAAGAACATTGGTTTAATAGTGCCTTTCCGTTTCAAGAAGACGACAGTGACTCCAAACAACAATCAGGAACCGGAGATAACTTTAAGCTTTCGGAAATTTCCGCGTATCTAATTAGGTTTTGCTTACATCTTGGGATAAGTCAACACATTCAAAATGTTTTAGATTTTATACTTCAATTCTCATGAGTGATATTTTTATGTAAATTTAATTAGCATTTTAAGCAAATTGAAATCACTTTAGTTATAATTTTATTATTATAAATTGGAATCTAGCCCTTTTAACTTACTTGAAATTTAAACATCCATGTATTGTCCTTTGTCAATAGATCATACCTGATTCTCCACTTATTGGAATAATATATATTAAAAATTTTTAACATAATTTCACATGATGTTCAAATTGAATAAAAATATTTTCCACAGTAATAGAAGTTGAGATGTCCATATCATGCTTGTCAAGAACGGAATCGCATCTTTTCCTCATAAAAAGGAAAAGAACAACGTCATGTATTTGGTCGGCGCGACACACTAATCCTGAGACCGGACTACACGGTGCATATGCATAGGACATGTCGGAGTTTAAAATGATTATAATATCAGAGGGAGGGACGAAGGTAGAATCTGTTGGATTGTATTAGCCACAGACACACAATTACTATCGGCTCGATCCCCTTGTACCTTTCGATCGAACTATATAATGGTTGCGTATCGTATTAATACTAACTGGTTTTTCATATTTTATATTTAACACGACACCGCGACAACACCGACTCAGCGAAAACACGCTTAAAAATAAATAGTGACACATAACACAATTTATATATTTATTTCATTGGATCATGTCATGTATTATGTTCTAATAACATACACATATACAATTAACACTACACCAAAAAAGATTTTTAGTACCAGACTATTAGTACCGGTTTTTAAGAAAACCGGTATAAATAATACATGGTGGCAAATTGGTAATTCTCAGTATATATTTTTAGTACCGGTTTTTTAAAAAAACCGGTACTATATTTCCGGGAAAAGAAAAGAAAAAACGCATATATTTTAGTACCGGTTTTTTTTAAAAACCGGTACTAAAAATATATTTGTAGTACCGGTTTTTTTATAAAAAACCGGTACTAAAATATAGCCGTTTTTTTACTTTTACGGAAACTATTAGTACCGGTTTTTTATAAAAAAACCGGTACTAATATTCCGCAGAATTTCACATCTACCTCTGGCCTCCTTCTCCACGTACTCTATCTCCTTCACTCTCTCATAAACTGTTCTTGGCCTTTTCTTTTCCCCTCTAAAACCGAGAATATTTTTGTGTTATCCAAAAGCACATAAAAAATAGCTAAAAATCCAAAAAAATTCCGAAAAATAGAAAAATCAGAAGGGAAAGCAAAGGAGATCTACGAGAAGCTAAAATAATTCTCATTTTGAGGTATATTCTTTGTTTTTTCTGTATTTTATTTATAACTTTGTAATTATATGCATATTTTTTATTTTTTATTGTTTTTTTTTTATTTCAATCTAATAAAATAGAAAACGGAAGAGAAAGAGAAAAGGTTATTTAAATCGAAGAGGAGGAAAAGGAAGAAAAGACAATTTCGGTAATTTTTTATTTTAATCTTGATTAATTTTAATTCGATAATTTATCAATTTGTACATGCATATATATATCGTTAATTTGGCATTTGCATTTATTAGTTGTATTGTCATATAGGACCAAATTGCCGGAATTTGAACTATTTTAGGTCGTGCCCGTCCGAGATTAATCCATTAGGGATTAATCTTGGATAGTACTCCCGGTCGGGAGTACTGCTCTTTGGATACTCTGTCTCATTTAGGAAAGCGAGTTGTACGTTAGATGCAGTGTGTTGTGTGAGAAAAATTCGACAGTGTTTTCTCTTATGTTCCCACGGATACGTACGCACGAGCAATCGTGTGTTAGCGTATTCAGGGAACATAAGGGGAAATGCTGTCGAATTTTTCTCAGACAACACACTGCATCTAACGTACGCTCGTTAATAAGACGGAGTATCCAAAGAGTGGGCTAGGATGGTAACCGGTCCAAAAACCTATTGTGATGCATGCATTGAACCTACAAATCATAAATCCTGACATTTTTTATATATATTTCTATCTACACAGATGGATCTGAGGGAGAAATACATATATGAGTATTCGAGAATATCGGATGAATTTGTTGGAGTTGTTGAAGAATTCCTTAAATGTGCAGAAGACCATCGGAAGTTGACTGGAAAGCCCAGAATATTATGTCCTTGTAAAAATTGTCTTAACTTTGAGAGACAAGATGGTAAAGTGATTAGAGCACATCTGATTCAACGTGGATGGATGACAACACCTAAATACCTCCGGTGGGTTTTACATGGAGAAAAATTGGAAGAAAATTTAGATGCCGGAACGAGCATTAATGTATCTGATATTTTTGAAAATACTGTACAAAATAATTGTATGGATGATGCAGGGGATAATGTAATTGTGGGTGATGATATAGAAAATTTAAGTGAACAACAATATCAATGTGATGATGATAATAGAGAAAATGATTTGGATGAAATGATGAATGAATTACCCGGTGATTTTATCGATGATGTTCCTGATGTGTTTGAAAAGTTGGATGAAAACTCTCATATACCCTTATATCCCGGTTGCAACGAAGATAAATTTTCCAAAATAAAAACAGTTTTTAAGTTGTATAACCTGAAAGCTAAGAATAATTGGAGCGATAAGAGTTTCACATCTTTGCTCGGTCTTTTACGAGAAATGCTTCCAGCAGATAATACATTACCCGATACAACTTATAAGGCTAAAAAATTACTATGTCCTTTGAAATTGGAAGTAGTGAAAATTGCAGCTTGTCCGAATGATTGCATACTATTTCGTAATGAGTACGAGAGCCTCCATAAATGTCCAAAATGTAATGCATCTCGGTACAGACAAATGGACGGTGAATTGGATAATGAAGAAGATAGTGGTAAGAAGAGACCAGCTGCGAAAATATTGTGGTATCTGCCAGTAATACAAAGGTTTGAGCGTCTTTTTAGTAATTCAAAAGATGCTAAACTGTTGAGGTGGCACGCGGAAGTCAGAAAGAAAGATGGAAAACTCAGACATCCAGCAGACTCACCCCAGTGGAACAACATAGATAGTTATTTCACGGATTTCGGCAGTGAGCCTAGAAATTTGAGATTGGGATTATGCACGGACGGAATGAATCCTTACGGCCTCATGAGTACAAATCGAAGCGTATGGCCTGTTTTGTTGGTTATTTACAACCTTCCTCCATGGTTATGCATGAAAAGAAAATATCTGATGATGTCGTTACTCATTTCTGGTCCAAAACAACCAGGAAACGATATAGATGTGTATTTAGCTCCGTTAATAGAGGATCTTGATATGTTGTGGAAGGACGGAGTGAGGGTTTTTGATGCACATTCCAAAAGTTATTTCACCTTACGTGCGATGATATTTTGCACAATTAACGACTTTCCGGCATACGGAAACTTATCAGGTTACAAGAATAAAGGAGAAAAAGCATGTCCTGTTTGCATGGAGGAAACACATTCGATATGGCTATCGAATTGTAGAAAAACAGTATATTTGGGACATCGTAGGTTTCTTAGCCGTCATCATCCCTATCGCCGACAACCTTATAAAAATAAATTTGATGGCAACACCGAGATCCGTCGGGCACCTATACCAAAAACTGGAAGACAAACTTATGAACGGGTGAAAGATCTTAAAATTCAATTGGGCAAACCATTTGCGAATAGAATTCCAGAAAAGTGCTTTTGGAAGAAGAAGTCTATATTCTGGGACCTTGAATACTGGACGTATTTAGATGTCAGGCATTGCTTGGATGGGATGCATATCATTAAGAACATTTGTGAAAATCTGGTTACTTTAATTTTGAATGCTCAAGGAAAAGTAGATAATGTTAATGTGAGAAAAGACATGGTAAAAATGGGAATTCGATTGGAACTAGCTGCAAAGGAAGATAATAGTAAGAAACGGGATTGGTTACCTAATGCTGTTTATACTTTAACCAAAAAAGAGAAACTCAGTTTGTTGGAGTGTTTGAGGTCTATTAGAGTTCCAACTGGTTATTCCTCAAATATTTCACGGAAGGTGTCAATTAAAGATATGAAATTGATTGGAATGAAATCACACGATTATCACGTGTTGCTGACCCAGTTGCTTCCTGTTTCAATTAGAGCATGTTTTAAAGAAGAAGTTCGAAATTCTATCATTAAGTTGTGTTTTTTTTTCAATAAAATTTGCTCTAAAGTGATCGATCCTGAAAAACTGAATCAGTTAGAAACCGATGCGGTTCAAACCATATGCGAGTTGGAGATGCATTTTCCCCCCTCATTCTTTGTTATAATGGTGCATTTGACCATTCATTTAGTCAGGGAGATAAAACAGTGCGGTCCGATATTTCTGCGATACATGTACCCTTTTGAAAGAGCAATGGGTCAATTGAAAGGGTTAGTGAGAAGCAGATCTCGACCCGAAGGAAGTATGGTTGAAGGATATGTGGCAGAAGAGGTTATTGACTTTTATAATGATTATTTAGATGGAGTTAAACCGATTGGCCTCCCAAAAAATAGACACGAAGGTAGACTTCTAGGGAAAAGCATAATTGGTATGAAAGTAATTACAATGGATCTTGCAAAAAGAGAAAAAGCACATCTTAAAATTCTCCAACAGATCGCCGTTGTGTCTCCTTATGTGAATGAACACATAGCCGAATTGCGAGAACAGAACCCTCAGAGATCAGAAAATTGGATCACCAAGGAGCATAACAAAAGTTTTGTAAAATGGTTTACAAATAAAGTAAGACAGTCCAGACCTTCAAATAAAACGGTGAAATGTCTTGCTAGAGGTCCTAACGCCAATGTGCAAACCTATCAAGGGTACGACCTGAATGGTTTCACTTGGTATACAAAGAAACAAGATGGAAAAAGCACAGTACAAAACAGCGGAGTCACAATAGTAGCCATATCAAGTGATGGAACATCATCAGAGCCGTATTATGGGTGGATTGAAGAAATTTGGGAGTTTGATTATAATGCATTTAAAATACCAGTGTTTGAATGCAAATGGATGCTGAAAAGCGGCGTCAAAACTGATAAAAACGGATTTGTAACCGTTGATTTCAAAAAGTTAGGATATGCTGATGATCCTTTTATACTTGCAAACAAACAAGCAATGCAAGTTTTTTATATTGCTGATCCGGTTGACAAGGGACGACATGTGGTACTTCCCGGAAAAAGACGCATTGTCGGCGTTGAAGATGTCGTGGATGAAGAGGAATATGACCAATTTGATGAAATAGCACCATTCTCTACAGGTATATATAATTAAATATAAATCTAGAAAAATTATTGAAATAATTAAATGTAATAAGAAATTTCACCAATTTGATATGTACATATATATTATTATTCACAGGTATAGACGGGACACCGCAACCAATTGAAGAGTTAACAAGTAACTTGCGTTCCAATCAGGAAGAAGGCATTTGGGTAGATCGACCGAAGTCACCAAAAAATAAATAAAGTTGAAAAAAATGAAATAGGTAAATTAACGAGAGTTCAAGACTATTGTATCATTTTCCATTTTCATAGTCCTTTTTCATGTAATATTTATTACAATTTATACTTTATTTCATTTTCATAGTCCTTTTTCATTTTCGTAGTCCTTTATTACAATTTATTTGGTTTATAATTTAATTTCTGAAATTTATTAATCAATTTAAAAAACAGAAAATTTTTCAAATAATTTAATTTATTTGGCTTATAATTTAATTTCAGAAATTTATTAATCAATTTTAAAAATAGACAATATTTTAAATAATTTAATTTATTTGGTTTATAATTTAATATTATAAATTTATTAATCAATTTTAAAAAACAGAAAATATTTAATTTCAGAAATTTATTAATCAATTTTAAAAATAGAAAATATTTTAAATAATTTAATTTATTTGGTTTATAATTTAATATTATAAATTTATTAATCAATTTTAAAAAACAGAAAATATTTAATTTCAGAAATTTATTAATCAATTTTAAAAATAGAAAATATTTTAAATAATTTAATTTATTTGGTTTATAATTTAATATTATAAATTTATTAATCAATTTTAAAAAACAGAAAATATTTAATTTCCGAAATTTTAAAAAAAATTTAGTACCGGTTTTCCACGAAAAACCGGTACTAAATGCCGTTTTCTTTAAAAATTTTCCCGGTTTTCTGAAAAAAAAAAATTTAGTACCGGTTTTCTGCTAAAAACCGGTACTAAATTTATTAATGAATATAAAAAACAGAAAATATTTTAAATAATTTAATTTATTTGGTTTATAATTAAATATTATAAATTTATTAATCAATTTAAAAAACAGAAAATATTTTAAATAATTTAATTTATTTGGTTTATAATTTAATATTATAAATTTATTAATCAATTTTAAAAAACAGAAAATATTTAATTTCCGAAATTTTAAAAAAATTTAGTACCGGTTTTCCACGAAAAACCGGTACTAAATGCCGATTTTCTGAAAAATTAAATTTAGTACCGGTTTTATGCTAAAAACCGGTACTAAATTATGGTTTTTTTTGTAAAAGTCCCCTTTCTCTATCTCTCTCTCTCCCGTCCGAAAACCCCTCCTCTCGTCCGAATTCGAAAACCCTCTCTCTCGTCCGAAAAACGAAGCGCCTCTCTCCCTCGGCCTCCCTCCCGCCTGCTGCTCTCCTTCGGCCTACCTCCCGCGCGCCTCTCTCCCTCGGCCTCCCTCTCCCGCGCGCCTCTCCTTCGGCCTACCTCCCGCGCGCCTCTCTCCCTCGGCCTCCCTCTCCCTCGCCGCTCTCCCTCGCCCTCCCTCCCGCGCGCCTCTCCCTCGCCGCTCCCCTCACTCGCAGTAAGTTGTCCTCACTCCCCTCACTTTCTCTCATTCGAGTAGGCAAAACTGCTAATTCAAGGCCTTATTCTTATTAGTATAATTAAATTATTTTTATGTTAATTACAGTAATTATTATTACATTTATTATAATTATTATTTATATCGAAATTATTAATCACTATGATTATTTTATTAATTATAATATTTTTGTTATTATGATAATTATTTTAGTAGTCATAATAAATATTATTTAATAGTAGTCATAATAACTATTATAATTATTAGTAGTCATTTTATCTTATAGTTAATTATTATTATTATTATTATTATTAGTATATTATATTAATTATTAATAATAATAATTTTGTTTTGGTAATTACAATTATTTTTATAACATTAATTATTATTAGCAGTATATTATTATATATTTCATTTTATCTCACGGTTTATTATTATTATGATTATGATTATGATTATTATTATTATTATTATTATTATTATTATTATTATTATTATTATTATTATTATTATATAATGATAATAGTAATAATAATTATAATTACAATAATTACTATATTATTAATTAGCATTATATTATACAGTTAATTAGTATTATATTTAATATTATATTATCATTAGCATTATCATTAGCTCAACCTACTGCAATGGATAGTTGAGCCTGTAAGCAGTACGCATCACAAGGGAATGAAGGATTATGGTAAGAGTTGACCTAACAACCATGGCCAAACAAAATTTAAAACATAAAGCACCAATTATGCATCTTTAACAGAACTGATGGGTTTGGATTTGATTGCAATTGTTAATTGGTTTGGATTTTAGTGCAATTGTTAATAGGTTTGGGTTTGATTGCAATTGTTAATGGGTTTGAATTTGATTGCAATTGTTAAAAGTTTAATTATGTTAATTATTAGTTTGATTTATTTATGTTTTAATGATAATGATTTGCTTGATTTGTGTATATAAATTATTTTAATGATATATACATTATGAATTGTGTTATATAAATTTGATTTGAATTTGCAGCAATGTCGAATCATGATGATCAGAATATTGCGACAAATCAAAATGAGTCGAGTTCTGAAGAGGAGCAGATTCCTGTTGTTAGCAAGAGGGGAAAAAGATCAACGGCTAAGTGTATGAAGACGCGCAAATCGATAGCTGCCGGAGATAATTTACATGTCGAATTCAATAAAGAAGGCAAACCATGCGGCGAGAATGCAAAGGCATTCACGAATTGGTGTGCAACAAAAACAAGAGATATGATCCCTTGCAGGTACCTATACGTATATATGAATTTGAAACCTATTGATATGAATTTGTATACGATAATAGTATTAATCGGGTTCAATGCAGTTATAGTAGTTGGCATGAAGTGCCAAAATCGTTGAAAATTGATTTGTACGGAGAAATAGCGAAGGTTTGGAATCTTCCGGCTGACCTACCATTGTCTACTAAGAAGAAGATTCTACATAATTGTAACGATAAATGGAGGCATTGGAAGGGCAGATTGGTGAGATATTATTCTTGCAATATCATTTCCATTTATAAAAGTTTGATTAAATATTTATTTTAATTATAACGTGTATTTTTTTCATTGTAGAATAAAAAATACAGGGTTAATCCGCAAGAAGGTGCACCAAATCCATGGGATGTACAGAATATCTCGAAGGAAGAATGGGAGGCAATGGAAGCTCATTATTCCAGTGAGAAATTTGCGGTATGAAAACATATTTCTTATAAAAGAATCATTCGTCGCTACTAATCCCATTAGTTTTGTATTTATACTAACAGTCTTCTTAATTTGTTAATAGAAAATGAGTAAACAAGGAAAGGCAAATGCTGCAAAGAAAGACATGCCCCACACACTCGGATCAGGCGGTTACATAAGTGCTGAGTTGAGATGGAAAGAGGGAGAGGTGGTCCATGGTGGGTCCTCGGTTATTACGAAGGATATGGATGGCAGAACTTATAGTTGGAGTAGGGCACGCGCAGTAACGGATCCGGAGACCGGTAAACTTGTGGTTAGAAACCCTAAAGCTGCCGCGGTGATCGACAAAGCGGTACGTGTAACAATTCAGATAATTTTATTTTGTGTATTCAACGAATTTAATTTACTCTAACATGAATTTCTTTTGTGATAGGTTGCTTTAGTTAAGTCAGGTGATGTTGTGCCTGTTCGTCAAAATGATATCTTGACGTCTGCGATCGGAACGCCAGAGCATTCGGGACGATTGAGAGGATATCCACTTTTTTCCAGCGTGAAGCAGGTATTTGGTGGTGGTAATAGAAAATCATCCAAGGGGTATACCAAAGATGAGGTTGATCGGATGGTGCAGGACGAAGTGAAAAAACGAATGGATGAGGAATTTAACAGGCGAATGGATGAGGAATGGAACAGACGAATGCAGCAAAGCTTTTCGCAAATGTTTTCGCAAGGCCAAGGCCAAGTCCAAACACCGCAGACGTACGATCCAATAGTTCAACAGGCTTTTCTACTGCTATCACAGGGTAGCAACAATCAACCACATCCGATACCTCACTCGAGTTTTCAGGTTCTTAATTTCACCAACCTAATGATATATATTACTTTGCTCACATATAATATTTACGATTTATGATTTGTTATTATGTTTGATATTGGTTATAAATACAGACGCCTGTCGAAGCTTTACTACTCCTCCCAGGGACGTCCGGGATGCCTGTGTATGTAGCTAGAGCTATGGTGTCTGCACAGACTTACAGTGAGACGGTCCATGGAGAGCCAGTGGGTATAGGTGAAGTGAAGGTACAAATCTTAGAAGTTTTTGATAATGCGAGACACTCGATTGTACCTTTTCCACCTCCTAACGGAGATGATCGGCTTGGTGTTCTGATGTGTTCATTTCTAAGATGGCCAGTTCATCTTGTGGATTACGACCTGACAAAATTGGTAAATCTTACAAACTATTTAAAATTTAGTTAGTTTATGGTAATTATTTATATTAGTACAATTTAAATTTAAAAATATCATTTCCATGACTAATATGTTGGTTGTTTAGGAGCAAGTGAGGCAAATGGCGAAACAAAATACACAAATTCTTCCGCAAGACAAGGGAAAACAGATTACGGAAGATGACGAAGACGAACCGAGTGTGGATCAATTTTTTACGGAGGTGGATATTCAATTGCGCGATCCGTTCGTCTCCGAGGAAAAATTGGCAGAGATTGGACCTAATGCAAAGAAAATGCACGACTATATCAGGATGTTCGACAAGTCAGTGACTGAGTTCAGCGATCTTCCTGGTGCATTCGACTTTCAAGATGTCAAGACATTCATTCTTGAATTTAAAGATATCGGCCATGTTTTCCATCGAGAGGAACTTTTCGTACAAGCGATTAAAGTTTGGGTTTTGTAAGTATTTTCCTAACTTTACAATAGTTGATTATTAGTTATATGATATTTCTAATCAAATATATAGAACTATAGAAACATAATTAAATTGCGCATATATATATATACAACATGTAGGCGGTGCAGGGAATATTGTTTCAATACCGCGATGAAAAAGTGGATATTTTGGGATCCGGAAAGGTGCTCGGGTATCGATGTGGAGAAAGATCAAATCGGCACTGTAAGCTACATAATGAATCTTTTAAAGAAGTATGCAAAAAGAGATCCCTATCATGTTTTACTGCATCATAATCGGTTAGTTATAAAATTTTTTATTTTGACTTTAATTAAGATTTTAAATTTGCGGTTTCATATTTATATCACCAACAAAATACAATATTTATGTAATTACAGGTCGCATTTTGTGATTATTATCGCACAACTCTCAACACGGAAGTTGTCGATAGTAGATTCACTGCAATCAAAGTCTGGCTATCAATCTCCAATTCTAAGCAATTACGATCAGTAAGTTTAGGATTAACATAATACGTGCATGTATTATTTAGTTTTATACTAATATCTAGAAATAAATCTTGTAACTTTATATTTAATTTTGCAGAGCTTTGTCAAGATTGGTTCAAGTTCCCAAGTTTGCAGTTCAGATGATTCCAGTACATAATTTCAACTAATATATATAGTTTAATTTCATTTCTAATTTATTAAATTTAAACTTAATAGTATAATTTTTTTTCCTTGTAGAGTCCACGACAACCAAACTATATAGATTGCGGTTTTTATGCGATGACAAACCTACGCAAGATACTTGATCACTGTACGCTACACCAGGACCTCCCATTGGTATGGATTAAATTTAATTAATCTTACTGTATATGACTAGAGTTAGTAGCAATTTAGTTTTAATCTACTAAATCAAGTTTAATTAGATTAGTTTATAAATTTATAAATTTTCATATGTTATTAACTATATGAAATGTCAAAATGCAGGTTTTGCAACCGATAGGTAAGCGCTACAGTGAAGACGAGATTAATTATACTGTAAATGAGTGGTTTGGATTTTTACTTGCACTTGTAGGTCATCATGGGTAATTGATTAAGTATATATGTGATTTGTAGTGACTTATATATATATATATATATGTGATTTTGATATTATTATGTGTTTTGATATTTCTGTGTTTTGATATTGTATGGATGCATATATGCATATATATATATATACCGCTGGTATATATTGGTACAAATATTGATGGCTAGCAAAGAGGGGCTAGCCCCAGAAACAAAAAAAGTTTTTTTTTTTTTTTATATAATTTAGTACCGGTTTTTAACTAAAACCGGTACTAAAAATCATTTTTTAAAGGCGGCAATGATTTTTAGTACCGGTTTTTAGTAAAAAAACCGGTACTAAAATACTCACAATATTTCATCATGTATCTTTAGTACCGGTTTTTAACTAAAAACCGGTACTAAAAATCAAAGCCTCCGATACCAGCAACCTAATTATTCCGCCTTTTTAGTACCGGTTTATTTTAAAAACCGGTACTAAAAATCCCTCCCGCCAATTCCATCAAGCTCATTATACCGCCTGTTTAGTACCGGTTTTTTATTATTTTTAACACCCCCTATTATTAGTACCACTACAAAACCGGTACTACTAATACATATAAAACCGGTACTAATAAAAATAAATGGTGTAGTGTAAATTGGTAACTCCTTACCCATGATTTATAGAACTCAATCATCACTTAACTTATATACTAATCTTATATAATAATTAATGTTCATTGTTAATTATTAAGATTATGGACAATTTAGATTTATTATTGTCATTCTAATGAATGATCCACAGATATCTACAATTTAGATCCTTAACCTGAATGATCTGTCAATAATAAACTCTAGAAACAAATGATCAAACATCATCAATTACATATATAAACTAAAGTTAAATCATTAAAATATTGACTTGTAGGATATAACTCCAACATTGGGCCCCTTGGTAGAGTTGAATTGTTTGCTAGCAACTTATACAATTAATTCTAGATTAAGAAATGTATAATATGCAAGAATAACACATTCATATCTTGAATTATACAATGATATCATGTGACATAAGAATCAATACAAGGAAATACTTTATTTCTTATGCAGGATTGAAATATTGTAACAGAACAGTATATATTTATGTTAATTAGAAATTATAACGTGCTGCTAGATATCGCTTATGATTATTGAAAATAAATGACGATTTAATTTTTATGGCCAACATGACATAAATTCTCAAGGGTCACACAAATAAAATTTTAACCATACAGTGTTTTATTTGATTTATTTGCATTGGAGAATACAAAGTATGATAAGTTGATTAATTAATTATATACCATTGCGAACCGTTATAATTAATTAAATTAAAGTGATCATATAGAAATAAAATAATGCATATACTAATTCCAAAATAATTATCAATAAGTTGATAATTAAATTTGTTCAATATATTTTAATATAATTGTATGAATTATATTAAAAGTATAGGCTTCATTTAATTAGCCTATTTGAGCCCAAATAAGAAGCAATTGAATTGGCCCATTAAGTAATTGATTTAATGTGTTTAAGAGTGAATTAACAAGAGGATTAAATGGTCCATTTGAGCCCGTTAGTAGGCCAGCCCTAGGAAGGGGTAATTTGGTCTCCTAATAATTGTATTAGGTTGCTATATAAGGAGGTCATTTGGTGAAACTCTAGGTATAATCCATTTTCTCCTTCCCTTTGCATTATTATATGTCTATACACTAGTTCCCATACTTGTGCTTGTGTTAATTAGTATTAATTGAGATTAAAAATTAAAAGAAGAACAAAATCACACTTCCTATATATACTATATTGCAAAATTGGCAAGCTTGTATACCACCTATTGGTCTCAGAGCCGAATAAACCAAATTCAAGATCTAAATGAACTCACAATCTGTTTTTTTTTAAGATAAATTGGGGGTCAAGCCTCCCAACTTATTTTTAAATTAAATATCTATAAAAACCCCCCAGTCGGATTTCGAACATGCGACCTCTCACTTGAGATGCATTGCTCTTTGCCACTAGACCAAGAGCTGGTTCTCGAACTCACAATCTATCTATAGCTCCTAACACAAAGGAACAAGTTAGTAAAAAAGTGAACAAAGTCCTATGCATCCATTGCTCCTCACAACACTAATGATATCGTCTAGTCTTCACTTCCTGTGATCTATAGATCGGTAGGAATTTGATGGTTGTTATTTGTGCAATGGAAAAGAAAACGCATGTACGCTAGGACATGAAAGGTCAGACAAAGATGGATAAGGGTATTTTTATTCGAATTTTTTTTAAAATGATTTTTCGTATTTAAAAAATAAGTTAAAATATTAGTAAGGGTAAATATCCATAATCTACATAATTTGAAGGGTATATATCAAAATTAAAAGATTAAAGGGGTAAATTTTCAATTAGAGAAAATTAGAAGGGTACACGTCCATTTTTTTTTTATAAACTATTTTACCATCTTTTTAATTTTATACAATTCTCAATCGAATCAGTTTTGATCCTCCATTTAAAAAAGAAAAATTTGACAAAATAGTTAAAATTTTTAAAAAATTGTAAAGTTTAGTTTTGAAAATAATTTTAACTTCAAAATTACATTGTACCGTTTGAATCGGCTATTTAAAATTTCAATAGTTAAATCTCAAATCATGTTTCATACTGTTGAGTCAAACAAATCTTTAACTCGATTTATCGATTTGTAAAACAACACAACAATTACTAATCTCTTTTCTAAGTGCTTAATATAGTTTGAGGTGGAACAAGGTAATGAAGTCTTGCTTAGTGCGTTTAATGAAGACTAACAAGTCCCTGGAAGATCAGTTAGGAAGTCTAGAATTTAAGGTTGTAATCCTAAACAAATTTCCTCAAACTGTCTGTTTTAAAATGCTCAAAATTTACTGGTAACGTTATACAACGTTATAGAACTCCTCCTACTGAAGCTAGTCGCAAAAACAGTGTTTATCCGTTACACAACGCTTCATTCAGTTGTGTAACGCTTGGTCAAACGTTATGTAATGATTTAATACGTTACATAACGCATTGACCAAGTCAGCTGAAACGAAGCACTGTTAGCAGAACATTGTGTAACGCTTTCTAGCGTTACACAATGGACCAAAACCAAGCGTTACAGAACGCAAGTTCCTATTTTTTTAACGCTTTGGGTTTTGGCCATTTTGAGGACGTTCTGGCCTACGTTGTGTAACGTTATAGTCTGTCACACAACGTTTAGTTTTTAAAACGTTGCATAACGCCTCCTAGCGTTGTGTAACGTCTCTGACAACTTTTTGAACGTTGGAGGTCCACTGTTCATTGCGTTGCACAACGTTTCTGACACCCTCCAACGTTATTGTCAGAATTTATTTTATTTAACGGCTATGTTGAAACGTTGTGTAACGTTTCGGAGCGTTGTGTAACGTTTTGTTCAGATTTTGACTGGTTTAGAGCTCTTGGCACCCTCTATATGTATCAGACCTTTTTGAGCTGATCCAACTGATTGAATACCTTACTATATCCCTGCTTTGAGCTCTAAACCTGAGAGATCCATCCTTTCACCTAATTGAGCATTTTCTTAGACAATTTGTAGAGATTTGAGTGCATCAATCAAACACATAGTTTAATAGCTAGATTATTGAGCGATTTGGTTGAGAGCCTTGATCTTTATTGCTATTTGGTGATTAGCTAGAGGTTAGGCCGATCCGCTTCGAGTTCATTGTAACGAAGTGATTCGGTTCGCAATTGTAGTCCCGTTCGGTTGGAATAGAATGGAGCGCGCCCGATTCGGTGGTCGCGAAACTCCCGGAGACGTACGACTAAGGCTAGCTTTTTCTAGCGGGTCGGAACTCCGTAAACACATCACTTGTCATCTCTCTCTCTCTTTATTTACATTATATTTGACTTGTGTGTTTATTAGTTTGTGTTGAGTCAAACTTGAATTGAATTGAATTGTTATTTCCGCAAAATTGTCCAAACTGGTTTAGAAATTGAATTGAGCCTATTCACCCCCCTCTAGGCCTATTATTAGAGACAACACATACTAACTCTACTTAAAAAATTTCTTGTCAGAGCTCTAAGATAGGAATTTATCCCTCACTAGAAAACCTTCTCCAGTTAAGTGATTCTTTTGTGAATTTACATCCGTAGTTTCTGTAATTTGAGGCCCATTGTTTCAACTATTTAATATATAATTTACAATAATAAAAAAATTAAAATAATACTAAATATTATTAAATTTCAGAAATATTACTAATTTAATCGAAATTATATAAATTGGTTCGTGTCTAGCACTTTTTTGGCCTATCCACGAGGAAAGATCAAAGAATAACTCCTCTATGGGGAAAAGAAGTACGGATCAGATACCTCTCGAGTATCTTGCGACCCGAACGCTACCGTCTATCTGAAAACGAGTGATGGGCGCTAACGTAGTTCTAAGTACTTCGAGAGTTGATTGTTTATTGTAGGTCATTTCGTATCGACCAGTTTGTGAACCAGAGTAGTTAGTTATAGACTAACTGATTTGTTTCTAGAGTGGCACAGACAACCCACCTATAATCCAAACGGCTAGTCTTTCCTAACTATAGTTTTACATAATCTATAGTTTTTCTAAGTAGCACCCAATTGGTAACTAATTTTTAAAATATAGAAAACAAGTGACTGTTGTTCCCTCTATTGCAGTGTTGCTGCCCTGGTGATCAAGGCCTTATAAGAGCCAGAAAGAGATAGGAAGGAGGTTGAACATTAAACATACCGGCAACATCTCCCTAGATGACGTGATTGTTCAATGGCAAAGGACCTAGCTGATTTCAAGACATGAAAACTTTATCTGTCATCGATACTGTTGGTTTCATTTGATATTGTTTTGTAATAGATATGTGAGCTAGCATTAATATGTCGAGTTGTAACTTATGATGATAGCCTAATCTGTTAGATTGAAAATCTAATTTGTTACCGGTGAATGCTTGTTGTGTAGTGCATGCTTGTTCTTGGCTTGATTAATTAATATCTGTTATGCCACATGTGAGCTTGACATCGAGTTCATTTGCTTGAAATCGAGTTAATTTGCTAGTTTCTAGATCTGTTCATTTTTATTGCAATCAAGTTAATTTGCTTGAAATCTGTTATGAACAGATTCATTCTGAGAGAAATTGAACTAACTGATGTGAATAGATCTCTAGTATTCATGATGTGAATAGATTCATTAACAGTAGCGCATAGGAAACTTGGTACAGGCACCATTCGAATCCAAAAAGGTACACGCACATGCATTATTCAAACAGCTACAAAAGTTGGTGAATAAAACACGATTACATAGTGTTATTTGTGTTGTTTGAATAATAACAGCCAGAATGATACCCCTAATAATAAGTGAATAATAGAAATAATAACACATACATTATCATATGAATTTCAACACTAACAAAATAAAAAAAAGTAAAACCGCAATTACATAACATTCAAAGTAGTTACTATAGAAGCACAGAAAGATAGAGAGAGAGATGGTGAAAGAAAGAGATTCTATTTATTAATCTTGATTAATTATAAAATGATACAATCCACTCTATTTAACAGAAAGTTAGTTACATCAGTTACGAGAAGATGAGCATTCTGATAACTGGGCGTGGTGTACCAGTATCACCAAGTGGTGTACCAATATCGCTAGGTGGTGTTACCAGTATCACTGATTTTTGTGTCAGCGTCCTTAATAGTTACATTCCTAAGTATTGTCTTTCAGTGTTACATAACATCCGTAATATCTCTAATTGAGCTTCTGTAGTCTTTATTCATTGACTTTGCCACTTCTCTGAAATATACAAAATAATGAATAATTAATATTTACAGAAAGGCTTGTCAAAAAAACTGAACAGAAATAGCCTTTCACCAATTAAAAACAGGCCGATAAGAACTACAAACTGAAGTACCTTAGCTTGACGATTCTGACAGTAAACTTGACAGTGGCACGGAGACCCTTCCAATCCTTAGCTATCTCCTTGGCGATATCTCCTCCGATCTTCTTCGGAGAGAGTATGTCAGGAGTATTCAGAGAGAGACGGAGCCTAGGGAGAGAGAGACGCTAGGTTTGTGCTTGATGAGAAGGCTAGGGAGAGAGAGAGACGGAGGTCGACAGGGTTGGATTTGAGCGATGGCGATGAAGCTAGGGTTCATGTGTGCTTCGTGCGAGAGAGAGGAGAGACGAAGGTCGAATGAGTCGATTGGGTTAGTAATCGACTAGTTCTAAATCGAAATATTTAATTTTATTATTTTAATGTTAAATATATTATTAAATAAGACAAAGGGGCAAAAGTCAAAAAAATTTGAAGTTTAGGGGGGCAAAATTAGGAGATTTTACTTTCGGGGGGTAAATCCTCCATTTTCTCATTTCCGAGGGGTACAGAAAAAATTTTCCCTTAAAAATATGATATGGATGTTATCATACTCTATTTGGGTCTCTTAAATTGCTTATATGTTTTTTTAAAATTCAATGTATATGGATGCTAAAGCTCATGTATGATGTTTATGTAATTAATTTTTTACAGCTCATGAGAAAAAAAAAATTATGGCATTTTGCCTTTGCACTTATTTGCCTGTCGCACACAATTTAGATTTAATGACAAATTATTAGTGGTTCTTAAAATTGAAATCCAAAAAATCTACTAAGACGCGGCGAAGCTGCGCTTCCCTACCTAGTGATTTAATAAATCCAGTGCTTTAATTTACATCATGCAACTTACGAAAATTTTCTTTTCAATACCATGTCATGGCCTGCACACTAGCTTCTAAAAATAAACTTTAATGCCCTACCTTTCTCAGAAACATCACATATAGAAAAAAGGTATCGACTCGTTGAAAGTGCACCCACAGCAGTAACTTATAAGCTTCATTTAAACTGCATTGATTTAATTTTTGAAACTTGGACCAGTATTTTTATACTCTATATAGATGAGTTTAATTAAAGAACCAGTAAATACTTTGTCAGCATGAGACAACAAAAGAAAAAGGAAGATATATCTGCATCTTTTTACCACCATATTAAAAGCCAAGCCCTACCGGTTGCAAATTCTGGTCTAGGTACTCTATTATTAGTCATTGGTATTTTTGGGTCTTAAAATTTTAGTAGAAGTGGGCCATTAGCAAAGAAATATCAAAGAAACAGATTAATATCCAAGCCATTAAGCCAATTAGCCCCATAGGAGAGCCACTACACAGCTACAACAACAACAACTAAGCTTTTTGTCCCAAACAAGTTGGGGTATGCTAAAAAAGAAACCCAACAAGAAAAAACATCCTAATTGGGTTTCATTTCCATAGAGATGGCTGGATTTTTACGTTGGCTCGCCTAGCCTATCACAACCCTCCTCCTTTTGATCGGACTTGGGACCGATGGCTAGTATCAAATAATGTAAACATTGAAAAAGGAACTGAAGTAATTCCTAAGGAACTGAGTATGCCATTTGTAACTTTTGAATGCCAAGTAAATGAAGTGTCAGTGAGAAGTACAGATTGCTTACAGCTAATACCGAAAACATAATAAATTGAACATAAATTGCAACTAAAATGTCCAAATAAAAATTAAGGCTCTGTTTAAAATCGCTTTTATTTTTTTTTGAAAAAACATGGGATTTCATTTGATTAGAAATTTTTTTATCAAAATGAATGGATTTGATGCCGTGTGATTGAAATTTGCATGTTAGACCCAAATAAATCCTATGAAATCAATTCTAATCAAATGAAATCCCCCGTAAAAACCATTTGATCAAAGCCTAAGTTTTTTGGTTTATATAAATTTAAAGACAATACATGCTGAATGTTTATGTGGTACCCATTCCAACAGTGAATATATAGTGGACGATAGGTAACATTTTCAAACTTTATGTTACTTGATGTGAAATTGAACTTTTACACCAGAAGAAAGGACATATTAAGACTAAAGATAACACTAATTTTAAGGAAAAAATGAAATTCCTGATCCCATGCAGTACCACAGAGGACGGATCAGGTACCAGTAAATAACAGCAGTATTTACCATTAATACGTGTATAAGGAATCAGTGAGTGCACTCGTTAGTACAAGACTTCACTGAGTCAGTAAAATATAATACGATGTAAACCCAGAGAAACTATAAAAAGATCAGAAATTACTTGGCGATGGTGCATGCTGTTCATGAGGTAAGTGTAATCGCTGGCGAGCTTGAGCTACGCACGCGCCGCCTCTTGGTCTGACAAATATTCGACTTGTTTCTGAACTCCAGAGAGACGAAATTCCGAAAATGCCCCTTGCCTCCGCCATTGCCTATGTGCTTCTCCACCGCCTCCAACAACCACCGATACACCGTCGCCGCTCGAAGGCTACGAATTTAAAAGAAGAGCGAGTTGGATCCTGATTTGGTTCGATCGGATCCCAAGTCCGAATCCCATCTTTTGTTTATTGGGCCATCACACTACATGGCCCTCATATCGTTATTAATCGTTTTAAGGCTGAATCCTTCTCCCTCTGGTCCAGAAGAAATTTGGGTGGAACGGGATCATGGGATGAAAAGGAATGAAAAAGAGGAGGGGAATTAAAATTTTGAATTCTAATTTTTAAATTTGAAACGATAAAATGGACACTAATTTAATAGGAAATGTTCCTTCATTGTCATCTATTCACCTCCATTTCCACTGTATTTTTTTTTTAATATGGAGAAGGTTAATTCATTGGGTAGTGTCATGGGCGGTTCACTTTCATTCCATCATCCTCTTTCTGCCCCTTCTGGAGCACACCCTTAAAATCGGGTTAACTACGAAAATATTATTTTCAGTTGTTTAGATGTTTAGATCAAATTCATAGAATGGTAGATTTTGAATAATTTCCTCCCGAGATGTGAATTAAAACACAATACACTATTCCAATAATATTTTAGAATAACTAAATTTATACTATTATAAATTTTGTAAATTTGTAAATTTTATTCTTTAATTGCTAATTAAAAATATGTCAATATAAAATAACAATATAAAGACATAGTATTCTATACTCTGTTATATTTAAAAAAAATACCCAAATTTCTCTCATTAGATTAATAATTAATTAAAAAAGGAGCAAAATGATTATTTTAATTACGTTTAATTATTCATAATTTTTCTTTTTTAAAAAAAGTAACAATATTGACCGTTAGAACGGTAAACCTAGTCCCAAAATTATCTCAGTCAGATTATGCAGGGAATTGCTTTTTACATGAATTCAATTAGCGATACACGGTAATTTCCTTTGTTTGACCAAAATACCCTCACCCACTGCACACGGTCACACAGAACCCTCCTCCCTCTTCGTATACTCAGTATATATTAAACTTTTCCAATTGTAAGATGAGACCAGCAGGGAAGAATCAAAGCAAATTTGGGCCCATAAAAGTATCGACCTTCATATATTTGTCTTATATATTATTTTCAAATCTTAACTTTGAAAATTATATATTTCAAAAAGGCTTTGAATAAAAGGGGATTTGAGAGCGTGAAAGGACCAACAATGCCGGCCATGGCGCAAGTTGGACGTCGGTAGTCAATAAGTCAATTTCTATTTATATCGCTTAATCAAATAATGTTCTAATTGAAAATGAATATTAGAAATGGATCTAAAAAAATGAATGTACAAAAAACACCTGCAATTACAAAAATCACTTCATCAAAAATATTCATCGTGACAAAAAGATATATGTTATCATAGAAATAGGGCTGGGACGTGGGGTATCCGGTGGCCGGCGTTGGGTCTGCTGTTATAAAACAATTGTAGATACGGAAGCAAATATAGAGTTGGATGTACGGGTGTTGCTATCCCCATGGCACCGAATTGCAATGCACGCTATATTTACCAATGAAGACTAAAATACCCTCTACTCTTTTACGCAATAATCTGTTGTCAAAATTCCCGATGATTTTCTTTCCTTTTTTTACACAGCGAAATATTAATTTTGGCGGACTCCTTCGCGGGTCTCTTACCACGCATTACAGTCATCACCATAAAAATAAAAATAAAACGCTATTCATTCTAAAATATAAACTCATCGCAGCAAGAAATTGAGAAGAAGTATCTCAATTAGTGAAAATCTGGGCAACACTATATTCTCTCCATCAGGTAACAAAAATTTTATATTTTTCTATCTATTAGAACGAGGAAATTTGAAGGTCTCCAACCTGTATTAATTACAATTAAAAAAATACAGTGTAACATTCATTATCTCGCTAAGTTTTCATGCAAAACAGATCATATTGCTCAAAGCCATCACCATGCTATTAGTTTATAAGAGACTTCTATCCAGTAGCAACTTCCAGCAATAATGCTCCAATGTTAGTAGGATTTTAATATTATCTGTCTAAGCAAACACAGAACAAATTTAAAATGACAATATTTATGTTAAAAATAATTAAGGCAGATACAGTTATAATTTCTCAAACATAAGTTTCTATCATACTATAAGAATATTCAGTTTAATTAGATGCAATGTAAAAGAGGGTAAAAGGAGACTAGTTTCATAAACAATGTTATAATCAAGTGGCAATTTTACAAGACAAATAACCTCTATGACATTTTTTATGCAATCTTTCTATCTTTATTCATGTACAGATGGACAGTATCTCCACGTAATTAGCAGTTAAGTGAAGATCCAATACAAGTATACAATAGTTAAATGAAGATCCATGGCTCTCCACACTACAAGAGAAACAGAATATAGCTAGACTTTCGCTGCATGATTTTTTATTTAGCTTCACAATTTGTGCTATTGGAAGATAATCCTACAAGATATCTTTTTAGTGTAGCTAGATTGTAATTTAAGTAGTGCTATAGGAAGACTTTGTTTATCATGCAAAGAATGATATTAAAATTAATGGTAATTTTTAATTCCCTACCAAAATTGCTTTCACAAGAAGTGGCGCCAAGATAGGTTTGGTAAGAAAAATTTCCCTCCATTTTTAATAACATGGAGTCATGGACTGCCAAAATAAATTTTAATTGCAAAATATGGTATTCTAAACAAAGAATTTCTTATCCCAGAAGTATGCAAAAATACGCTCAGACTTGGTGCACTTAATTAATATAAAAATTATTCATCAGCTCTTAGTTTATATATAAATTAATATTTACTTATGTCAGCTCATTATTGTTCACACTTTATAAGTAAATTTTTCGTTCCTTTTTTTTTTTTTTTTGTTAACTTTGAGGAATGGAGCGTACCAAAGCATTTTTAATATATTTTCTATTTTCTATATACACTTCATGTACCCTCCGTTTTTTGTTCGGGTGGATAAGGGTCCCACATGTACGAATGAAGCGAATGTTTCGCTTTATCTTTGATTTTTCTATTATTAAAAAATAAATCTTGGATTTTCTTATTCGGCCCTCCGGTTCATAATTACTGGATAGAACAAAGCAACCCAGTTTAATGTGTTTTATACGAAATTGAAAGGATGTGGTCAAATTGAAACGGAGGGGAACGAATGGTTTAATGCACCACTGCACGCGGAGAGAGAAATGACGTGTTTCTCGCACAAAAATGGAATAGCGTGATTTTTTTCCTATCATTTTCTTAAGAATCGATCAATCGAGATGGACACGTGGTGCTGCTTGATTGGTTCAGTTTGTGGTCTCACGGATCATACACTCATACTTATGGAACAGTGATCTGTAATTAATCTACATCGTTAATTTAAATCAACGACTAAAATGAAATATAATTATATATAATTGTAGAAAAAGAAATAAAATATAAAAATATAGATGCTTTGATTATTCCGAAGTCGCATCAGTATATTACTATATTTCATAAAATTTAAGAAAAAATTTCTAAAATATTGCTTGTTAATATCTATATCTATATAATAATAATAATAATCTTCTATATATACTAGCCATAAAAGTTTTATTTCATCACAAAAATAAGAAATAACCAGTAATATAAAATTTTATAATTCTAGTACTTGGTCCTTATGGTACCAACAAATCAACCTTAAAGGAAGGAGAACAGCAACAGTAAATTGGCACACGTACCCTTGCAACAAATCCATCAGCTGAGGGTACACTCTTCATCTCTAAGTGTTTCAATACGTCTCGATATGGATTGAAACCGAGTGAAATGACACTTTTAGTCTTGTGTGTAGATTTTGCAATGCGACTCTTGTCCTATCGACTGACGATGGTTCTTCTCCTGTTACATCTTGTCTTCTTAACTGGTGCAGCTTCTGTCTGAGCACAAAAACACGATACCGCGTTACAAACAAGAGAGCAATCTCAGACACAGACATTTTAATTAACGCAGGTTATCAAAGTGGCACAGGCTTAGTCTGCTATACCCTACAGTTACCATACTTTACTCCTAACAAGCAAAATGCCATTCCAATTTGCTTGTACCTTGTTACTGGTTTTGGTTCCAGAAAGATAATAATGTTCATCATACCTAGTGGCTAGTATACATGTAGGACATTAAAAATCCAAAAAAAAAAAAAAGAAACAAAAGGCATACCAGCAAGATCACTTGGAGTAGAAGGCAGCTGCTTGGATTAAACCTGACCGGCCTCAAATAAATCAGTTCTCTCATGGGCCGCATCAGAAGCTCTCTGGAATTTCAATTCGATCTCTCTCATCACTTCTGCCAAACATAAAGGTCTCATGTTCATGTAAACCGTAAATCCTGGTTTGCTTTCTTCTACATCCTTTTACTGTCTAGTTTCTAAGTTTTCCTTGCTAGCCAGTCAGTGTGGAATTCGACTCAATCTACATGCACTAGATTTTGATTTAGTTGAGTTAAAAGAGAATAGAGAAACCAGAGAAATATTCACAACAAATATATGGAGATGCTCGCCTTGTATCTATCAGTCGTTTGGCACACCTTATCATGCGGAGGTTTGCAACTATTAGTGGAGATGCTCCATTTTGGCTCCTCAGTGATTGCAAGACACTAGACTGGACAAGATCCAATTTTTCCAATTTCCCCGAGGACAAGGGAAGAGATTATGACGACGCGTCTGCTGGAGAAGGAATGTTGATTGAGGAACAGTCGAGAAGGGAGCAGCGCGAACAAAGAAGCAAGTTTGGTTAGAAATGGTCGGCAATCGAGGAAGCGCTGAGGGTTGCGAGGAATAGCGGGGGAATTGGGAAAGAAGTTCAGTGGAAGAGACGGAGAGTTCAAGGATAGAATAGGGGCATTTTTGTACTGCCGTAGAAAAGTATAAATACAGAGACAATCGGAGGTGGTGTCGATAAATGGTGAGGGTATTTTGGTCAAATAAAATGAATTGGCGTGTATTGCTAATTTAAGGCGTGTAAAAAGCAATACCCGATTATGCATATATAAACGAGGATATAATTAAGACAAAAATTATATGATCAAGAAATAAAATAAAATAAATTAAAATAACAGTAAAATTTGATTGGATATCTGATCCGAGGACATGAAAATGTTTCTCACAAATTGTAAAAAAAATTTATATATTTTCCATATGTATCTGACCTCATGACGAAATGGGGTTGTAGTGAATTTCAACATATTAGGCCACACAGCTCTGTCCACAGAAGATCTGTTCGACTTGGCTATCTCCTCCGTTTTCTCTCAAGCTTCTCTCCTCTCTCTCTATCGCGCTGTGATTGGGTGCCACTGAGGTGGCCAATGGAAGGAGCACACTTCCTGCTTTCCTCTCTTCTCTACACGAGGAGGATTATCCCTTCTCTTTGATTCTTGATGAGATCTTAGCTGTAGGTCGAGATGGGTAGACACGTGACTTCATCTCCTCTCTCGTCTCGAACCACCTTTCCCTCTCTCCTTCTCCAGAAAAGTAAGCTATATATGTGTGCTTGGGGTTTGATTTTGAGCTGGGGGATTTTGAATAGAGAAGGGAAAGGAGGCGGAGGCGACCAGTGAGGTATAGCCTTCCTCTTTTCTTTGATTCTATGTGTGATTGAGTCCGGTTGCAATTAGATTTAGGTTTCATCCTAAAATTAGGGTTTTGTTTAAAACGGTTTATGGAAGTGGCTTTGTTCTTCATAAGCTTAGCTTTAATATTGGCTTTGGTTGTGCTTGAATTTTTAAGGAAAATTTTTAAAGCCCACGAAATTGGTAAGATTACTTTTATGGATCTGTTATTTGTGACATTACTTTTATTGGTGCTCATATGTGTGGGATAAGATTGGATATGTTCCAAATTATTTTGTGATTGTATAGATGAACGGTTGTATACAGGATGGATCGGTCAGGTGTTTTGCTTGATGTATGCTCACCAGTTTTAGGTTGAATATGGGATGTGAGGAATATAGCATCGAAACAAGTAGGTATAGTGGCTATAATCTGGCTATATGGGTGTTGTTGCATAATTAATTGCATTTGTGCGTGAGTTGGTTGCTATAAGATATGTTTCGCATAAACATGACATTCTAATAAGATATCAATATGGAAGAGTAGATGGTAATGAATGCTAGTGAGTTTGTTATAACTGTTCTTGTGTTAATATAGAAGGCAAATGATGAACTGATTGATTGAGGGCTTGGATAGCAGTTTTGCATGATGAATCCCTCATTATTGATGGAATGATAGAGGTAATAGGCTCTGTGATAGGATAAATGCAATATCTAGACTGTTATAAGATATAACAGTGGAGATTTGGTTCATAATAGTGATGCACAAGCATTGGCATATTTGAGCCTAAAACAGTACTCAACCCCTTTCATTGCATCTCTCATGTCAAAACTGGTCAAGGCCATTAAAAAGGAATCATCCCAATATACCTTCTAAGTTTTTGTGCATTCACTTTGTTCCCAATTCCATCCCACAAATACAGTAGGCATACAAAAAAGAAATGTATCTAAGGTTCCGTTGCAAGAGAGCATACTAGTATACTAATGAAATGGAGGCTATGAATGAATTGCTAGTCTCCTCAAAAACAAAAGGGAGAATAATTTCATTGGAGGAAAGCAAAGTCGTCATTTTCCAATGATTTTATCGCAAGAGAAGACTGGGGGCAATTTGGTCCAATAGAAAAGGTCTCTTCACGCAATTGAAATCGTGCCAAATTTCTTGGCTTCCGACAGGATTTTCCTACCGAGTCTCACCGAATGAAACCAACTCCCATATTTCTACTGGTTCCGATCACAGAATTTTGTTAAAAGAGGATTCCATTTCCGATTGCATTGGAAAAAATGTATCCGATCAGAGCCTAAATACAAAAAAGCAGGTATTGTAACTTAATATATCAAATAGGCCATCTGAGAGAAAGTTACTACAAAAATAAAATAAAAACTGCATTATTTTCAGCACCATATTAAATACCAAGAAACAGATCAAACCAGATGTAGTACTAAGTTCCAAGAAACATATTACTTTTAGCAGTATTAATGTTTTGGTCTACGTACTTAGAAAAATATCCAAGAAACAGTCAACCCACACTACACAAAAAAAGATTTTTAGTACCAGACTATTAGTACCGGTTTTTAAGAAAACCGGTATAAATAATACATGGTGGCAAATTGGTAATTGTCAGTATATATTTTTAGTACCGGTTTTTTAAAAAAACCGATACTATATTTCCGGGAAAAGGAAAAGAAAAAACGCATATATTTTAGTACCGGTTTTTTTAAAAAACCGGTACTACAAATATAGCCGTTTTTTTACTTTTTCGTTAACTATTAGTACCGATTTTTTATAAAAAACCGGTACTAATAATCCGCAGAATTTCACATCTACCTCCTCCTTCTCCACTCTATCTCCTTCACTCTCTCATAAACTGTTCTTGGCCTTTTCTTTTCTCCTCTAAAACCGAGAATATTTTTGTGTTATCCAAAAGCACATAAAAAATAGCTAAAAATAAAAAAAAATTCCGAAAAATAGAAAAATCAGAAGGGAAAGCAAAGGAGATCTACGAGAAGCTAAAATAATTCTCATTTTGAGGTATATTCTTTGTTTTTTCTGTATTTTATTTATAACTTTGTAATTATATGCATATTTTTTATTTTTTATTGTTTTTTTTTAATTTCAATCTAATAAAATAGAAAACGGAAGAGAAAGAGAAAAGGTTATTTAAATCGAAGAGGAGGAAAAGGAAGAAAAGACAATTTCGGTAATTTTTTATTTTAATCTTGATTAATTTTAATTCGATAATTTATCAATTTGTACATGCATATATATATCGTTAATTTGGCATTTGCATTTATTAGTTGTATTGTCATATAAGACCAAATTGCCGGAATTTGAACTATTTTATGTCGTGCCCGTCCGAGATTAATCCATTAGGGATTAATCTTGGATAGTACTCCCAGTCGGGAGTACTGCTCTTTGGATATTCTGTCTCATTTAGGAAAGCGAGTTGTACGTTAGATGCAGTGTGTTGTGTGAGAAAAATTCGACAGTATTTTCTCTTATGTTCCCACGGATACGTACGCACGAGCAATCGTGTGTTAGCGTATTCAGGGAACATAAGGGGAAATGCTGTCGAATTTTTCTCAGACAACACACTGCATCTAACGTACGCTCGTTAATGAGACGGAGTATCCAAAGAGTGGGCTAGGATGGTAACCGGTCCAAAAATCTATTGTGATGCATGCATTGAACCTACAAATCATAAATCCTGACATTTTTTATATATATTTCTATCTACACAGATGGATCTGAGGGAGAAATACATATATGAGTATTCGAGAATATCGGATGAATTTGTTGGAGTTGTTGAAGAATTCCTTAAATGTGCAGAAGACCATCGGAAGTTGACTGGAAAGCCCAGAATATTATGTCCTTGTAAAAATTGTCTTAACTTTGAGAGACAAGATGGTAAAGTGATTAGAGCACATCTGATTCAACGTGGATGGATGACAACACCTAAATACCTCCGGTGGGTTTTACATGGAGAAAAATTGAAAGAAAATTTAGATGCCGGAACGAGCATTAATGTATCTGATATTTTTGAAAATACTGTACAAAATAATTGTATGGATAATGCAGGGGATAATGTAATTGTGGGTGATGATATAGAAAATTTAAGTGAACAACAATATCAATGTGATGATGATAATAGAGAAAATGATTTGGATGAAATGATGAATGAATTATCCGGTGATTTTATCGATGATGTTCCTGATGTGTTTGAAAAGTTGGATGAAAACTCTCATATACCCTTATATCCCGGTTGCAACGAAGATAAATTTTCCAAAATAAAAACAATTTTTAAGTTGTATAACCTGAAAGCTAAGAATAATTGGAGCGATAAGAGTTTCACATCTTTGCTCGGTCTTTTGCGAGAAATGCTTCCAGCAGATAATACATTACCCGATACAACTTATAAGGCTAAAAAATTACTATGTCCTTTGAAATTGGAAGTAGTGAAAATTGCAGCTTGTCCGAATGATTGCATACTATTTCGTAATGAGTACGAGAGCCTCCATAAATGTCCAAAATGTAATGCATCTCGGTACAGACAAATGGACGGTGAATTGGATAATGAAGAAGATAGTGGTAAGAAGAGACCAGCTGCGAAAATATTGTGGTATCTGCCAGTAATACAAAGGTTTGAGCGTCTTTTTAGTAATTCAAAAGATGCTAAACTGTTGAGGTGGCACGCGGAAGTCAGAAAGAAAGATGGAAAACTCAGACATCCAGCAGACTCACCCCAGTGGAACAACATAGATAGTTATTTCACGGATTTCGGCAGTGAGCCTAGAAATTTGAGATTGGGATTATGCACGGACGGAATGAATCCTTACGGCCTCATGAGTACAAATCGAAGCGTATGGCCTGTTTTGTTGGTTATTTACAACCTTCCTCTATGGTTATGCATGAAAAGGAAATATCTGATGATGTCGTTACTCATTTCTGGTCCAAAACAACCAGGAAACGATATAGATGTGTATTTAGCTCCGTTAATAGAGGATCTTGATATGTTGTGGAAGGACGGAGTGAGGGTTTTTGATGCACATTCCAAAAGTTATTTCACCTTACGTGCGATGATATTTTGCACAATTAACGACTTTCCGGCATACGGAAACTTATCAGGTTACAAGAATAAAGGAGAAAAAGCATGTCCTGTTTGCATGGAGGAAACACATTCGATATGGCTATCGAATTGTAGAAAAACAGTATATTTGGGACATCGTAGGTTTCTTAGCCGTCATCATCCCTATCGCCGACAACCTTATAAAAATAAATTTGATGGCAACACCGAGACCCGTCGGGCACCTATACCAAAAACTGGAGGACAAACTTATGAACGGGTGAAAGATCTTAAAATTCAATTGGGCAAACCATTTGCGAATAGAATTCCAGAAAAGTGCTTTTGGAAGAAGAAGTCTATATTCTGGGACCTTGAATACTGGACGTATTTAGATGTCAGGCATTGCTTGGATGGGATGCATATCATCAAGAACATTTGTGAAAATCTGGTTACTTTAATTTTGAATGCTCAAGGAAAAGTAGATAATGTTAATGTGAGAAAAGACATGGTAAAAATGGGAATTCGATTGGAACTAGCTGCAAAGGAAGATAATAGTAAGAAGCGGGATTGGTTACCTAATGCTGTTTATACTTTAACCAAAAAAGAGAAACTCAGTTTGTTGGAGTGTTTGAGGTCTATTAGAGTTCCAACTGGTTATTCCTCAAATATTTCACGGAAGGTGTCAATTAAAGATATGAAATTGATTGGAATGAAATCACACGATTATCACGTGTTGCTGACCCAGTTGCTTCCTGTTTCAATTAGAGCATGTTTTAAAGAAGAAGTTTGAAATTCTATCATTAAGTTGTGTTTTTTTTTCAATAAAATTTGCTCTAAAGTGATCGATCCTGAAAAACTGAATCAGTTAGAAACCGATGCGGTTCAAATCATATGCGAGTTGGAGATGCATTTTCCCCCCTCATTCTTTGTTATAATGGTGCATTTGACCATTCATTTAGTCAGGGAGATAAAACAGTGCGGTCCGATATTTCTGCGATACATGTACCCTTTTGAAAGAGCAATGGGTCAATTGAAAGGGTTAGTGAGAAGCAGATCTCGACCCGAAGGAAGTATGGTTGAAGGATATGTGGCAGAAGAGGTTATTGACTTTTATAATGATTATTTAGATGGAGTTAAACCGATTGGCCTCCCAAAAAATAGACACGAAGGTAGACTTCTAGGGAAAAGCATAATTGGTATGAAAGTAATTACAATGGATCTTGCAAAAAGAGAAAAAGCACATCTTAAAATTCTCCAACAGATCGCCGTTGTGTCTCCTTATGTGAATGAACACATAGCCGAATTGCGAGAACAGAACCCTCAGAGATCAGAAAATTGGATCACCAAGGAGCATAACAAAAGTTTTGTAAAATGGTTTACAAATAAAGTAAGACAGTCCAGACCTTCAAATGAAACGGTGAAATGTCTTGCTAGAGGTCCTAACGCCAATGTGCAAACCTATCAAGGGTACGATCTGAATGGTTTCACTTGGTATACAAAGAAACAAGATGGAAAAAGCACAGTACAAAACAGCGGAGTCACAATAGTAGCCATATCAAGTGATGGAACATCATCAGAGCCGTATTATGGGTGGATTGAAGAAATTTGGGAGTTTGATTATAATGCATTTAAAATACCAGTGTTTGAATGCAAATGGATGCTGAAAAGCGGCGTCAAAACTGATAAAAACGGATTTTTAACCGTTGATTTCAAAAAGTTAGGATATGCTGATGATCCTTTTATACTTGCAAACAAACAAGCAATGCAAGTTTTTTATATTGCTGATCCGGCTGACAAGGGACGACATGTGGTACTTCCCGGAAAAAGACGCATTGTCGGCGTTGAAGATGTCGTGGATGAAGAAGAATATGACCAATTTGATGAAATAGCACCATTCTCTACAGGTATATATAATTAAATATAAATCTAGAAAAATTATTGAAATTAAATGTAATAAGAAATTTCACCAATTTGATATGTACATATATATTATTATTCACAGGTATAGACGGGACACCGCAACCAATTGAAGAGTTAACAAGTAATTTGCGTTCCAATCAGGAAGAAGGCATTTGGGTAGATCGACCGAAGTCACCAAAAAATAAATAAAGTTGAAAAAAATGAAATAGGTAAATTAACGAGAGTTCAAGACTATTGTATCTTTTTTCATTGGTAAATCTTAGAAACTATTTAAAATTTAGTTAGTTTATGGTAATTATTTATATTAGTACAATTTAAATTTAAAAATATTATTTCCATGACTGTTATGTTGGTTGTTTAGGAGCAAGTGAGGCAAATGACGAAACAAAATACACAAATTCTTCCGCAAGACAAGGGAAAACAGATTACGGAAGATGACGAAGACGAACCGAGTGTGGATCAATTTTTTACGGAGGTGGAAATTCAATTGCGCGATCCGTTCGTCTCCGAGGAAAAATTGGCAGAGATTGGACCTAATGCAAAGAAAATGCACGACTATATCAGGATGTTCGACAAGTCAGTGACTGAGTTCAGCGATCTTCCTGGTGCATTCGACTTTCAAGATGTCAAGACATTCATTCTTGAATTTAAAGATATCAGCCATGTTTTCCATCGAGAGGAACTTTTCGTTCAAGTGATTAAAGTTTGGATTTTGTAAGTATTATCCTAACTTTACAATAATTGATTATTAGTTATATGATATTTCTAATTAAATATATAGAACTATAGAAACACAATTGAATTGCGCATATATATATATACAACATGCAGGCGGTGCAGGGAATATTGTGTGAATACCGCGATGAAAAAGTGGATATTTTGGGATCCAGAAAGGTGTTCGGGTATCGATGTGGAGAAAGATCAAATTGGCACTGTAAGCTACATAATGAATCTTTTAAAGAAGTATGCAAAAAGAGATCCCTATCATGTTTTACTGCATCATAATCGGTTAGTTATAAAATTTTTTATTTTGACTTTAATTAAGATTTTAAATTTGCGGTTTCATATTTATATCACCAACAAAATACAATATTTATGTAATTACAGGTCGCATTTTGTGATTATTATCGCACAACTCTCAACACGAAAGTTGTGGATAGTAGATTCACTGCAATCAAAGTCTGGCTATCAATCTTCAATTCTAAGAAGTTACGATCAGTAAGTTTAGAATTAACAAAATATATGTATGCATTATTTAGTTATATACTAATATCTAGAAATAAATTTTGTAACTTTATATTTAATTTTGCAGAGCTTTGTCAAGATTGGTTCAAGTTCCCAAGTTTGAAGTTCAGATGATTCCAGTACATAATTTTAACTAATATATATAGTTTAATTTCATTTCTAATTTATTAAATTTAAACTTAATAGTATAATTTTTTTTCCTTGTAGAGTCCACGACAACCAAACTATATAGATTGCGGTTTTTATGCGATGACAAGCCTACGCAAGATACTTGATCACTGTACGCTATACCAGGACCTCCCATTGGTATGGATTAAATTTAATTAATCTTACTGTATATGACTAGAGTTAGTAGCAATTTAGTTTTAATCTACTAAATCAAGTTTAATTAGATTAGTTTATAAATTTATAAATTTTCATATGTTATTAACTATATGAAATGTCAAAATGCAGGTTTTGCAACCGATAGGTAAGCGCTACAGTGAAGACGAGATTAATTATACTGTAAATGAGTGGTTTGGATTTTTACTTGCACTTGTAGGTCATCATGGGTAATTGATTAAGTATATATGTGATTTGTAGTGACTTATATATATATATATGTGATTTTGATATTATTATGTGTTTTGATATTTCTGTGTTTTGATATTGTATGGATGCATATATGCATATATATATATATATATATATACCGCTGGTATATATTGGTACAAATATTGATGGCTAGCAAAAAGGGGCTAGCCCCAGAAACAAAAAAAAGTTTTTTTTTTTTACTTAATTTTAGTACCGGTTTTTAACTAAAAACCGGTACTAAAAATCATTTTTTATCGGCGGCAATAATTTTTAGTACCGGTTTTTAGTAAAAAAACCGGTACTAAAATACTCACAAAATTTCATCATGTATCTTTAGTACCGGTTTTTAACTAAAAACCGGTACTAAAAATCATAGCCTCCGATACCAGCAACCTAATTATTCCGCCTTTTTAGTACCGGTTTTAGTTTAAAAACCGGTACTAAAAATCCCTCCCGCCAATTCCAACAAGCTCATTATACCGCCTGTTTAGTACCGGTTTTTTATTATTTTTAACACCCCCTATTATTAGTACCACTATAAAACCGGTACTACTAATACATATAAAACCGGTACTAATAAAAATAAATGGTGTAGTGCCAGCAGCTCATCACCCCAGTACAATACCAGGGCAAAACTAGCACCAATTTGTAGAGACAAGAAAGGGAGAAGCCAAGTTCCTAATGAAAGAGTTGAGATTTAATTTCAGTGCAAAATTAGAATCTCAAAATAAATGCAGACTTCAGTGTCAATAAGTAGTCTGTTATAGCTAATGCTTAAAACATTATAAATAACTGACAAGAAACAGATGATAGTTCATATTGTTATTACAAAATGATTATTATTTCATTTTGACCAAGACATTATAAATACCTGACGAGAAACCGATGATGGTTCAAATTGTTATTACAAAATGATTATTATTTCATTTTGACCAAATTATGCAGCTACTCGAAAGATTACACATGTATTGAAAAAAGGAGGGTAAAGTTTAGAAGAGTAATGAAAAAAGTTTATCATGAAACTCTTAATTCATAAGTTGAGCAAGCACAGAGTCATCTCTAGCAGTGTTTGAGTAGAGATTCTTCACTATCTAAAACTCTGGTAAAGGAACACACAGTGTTGGTATCAGATACAGTGGCTCTTTCTTGGCAGCAGCTATTCCAAACGTCTCTGTCATGTCCATGTCCTCTGGTTTCATAGCTTCAGGAAGTTTCCAATCAAAATAAAACAAAAGACTAGCTAGAGACTCCTGAACCACTGCCATACCAAATTCAAGTCCAGGACAAATTCTCCTCCCCGCACCGAATGGTAGAAACTCAAAGTTCTGCCCTTTAAAGTCAATACATAATGATTCAAACCTCTCCGGTTTGAATTTCTCTGGATCGTCCCAATATTCAGGGTTCCTTCCAAGAGCCCATGCGTTGACTACCAGGTTGGCTCCGGATGGAATTGTGTAGCCAAGTATCTGGCAACTCTTCATGCATTGTCGTGGTGCTAACAGGGGCCCGGGTGGGCGCATCCTCAGGGTTTCTTTGATTACTAATTTCAGATAAGAGAGGGAATTCTCATCTAACTTATTATTTTCACTTGCGGCTTGCCTTATATTTGCTTGTACCTTTTCCATTATCTCAGGGTGCTTAATTAGTTCAGTCATTGCCCACGTAATTGTTGTTGATGACGTCTCAGTTCCTGCAAGAAATACATCCTAAAAAAAGGGAGTTCACGAGAATAAACAATTAGGTACAACTTTTTATTAACAGTATAATAAAATATATTTAGAGGGGTACATATACATAAAGCAAAAACAATTTGGAAATTCAACATGCCTCATAAGATCAAAGCTTTTATGTAGTTACTGTTGCATGATAAGATACTTACTAAAGAGGTTTTAATTAAAAGAGGTTGGGTAGGAGATTCTACTTGTGTGTTTTGTGGTCAGCTGGAAAGAGTTGATCACTTATTCTTGACTTGTAATTTTGCCCATAGTATTTGGTTTTCGTTAGGAACCAGTCAACAACACATCCATAATTGGTTAAAAATTAAAAATGTATCTGAGTTTGCTTTATCATTATCTGTCAAGAGCAGATATGCTTTCTTAATTGTGTTTAGTGCAATGTGTTGGTGTGTGTGGAAGGTCAGAAATGACCACATCTTTAATAACATTCCTATTAAAACCATGAGACAGACCTTATTAATAATTGTTCATTTGGTTTCTTATTGGCTAGGTGTTTGGAAAGAAGCGGAGAAGGTGCAGGTGAACCAATGGTTTCCTATGGACTGGGACATTATACCGATACAGATGGTACCGCTTGCTCTGGCAATTCATGAGGCCATAGGGAGAATGCATGAGTCTATGATGGCTATGGCAGCAGCCTGAAGGGGGTCAGACTGAACTTGAACAAAAACATTTATGCGTTTGTTTGGTTTTTACTATAAATCCCTATCTTGATTAGTATGGGATGCATTTTTGCCTCTTGGATGTATAATGTATTGAGGGAATATGCATGTTCTTTTTGCGTCCTATGGATTTATGTGTTGGTTTCCACGGAGTGATAGTGGTTATGTTGATAAATAGAATCAGATACAATGGTTAACTAAAGGTAGCAAATATAGAGGATAATAAAATCAGGTACAATAGATATTGGTCTTGTGTTTTCAATACTAGCAGAAGTATTGAAAACATTTGTATTGGTTTTACCAGAGCTATTATAGGTTGGAGTTAGTCAAAAGTCAACAGGTGTATTTGGGTTGCAGTTCAAAAACATGCATGGAGTTTGTAATTGTGTCTTTTTTTTTTTAATTACTGTAATAAGTTTTATTTTTGTTGGAAAAATGAGACTGGGTGGCGCTCCCACCTTTTTTCAAAAAAGTATAATAAAATATATTAACATTGCACCTGTTGAGATCCACCATCAGAATTACATGCCAAATTATCAAGAAGCCTTTGTTTTGTTAAAATTAATGAAAAATCTTTTTTATACTCTAGAGGGTTACAGTGAGACCATTTTTGGGTGCCATCAAATTGGACAACTTCATTTTTTTCACTAATATTTAAAAATTTAAAATTCAAACATCAAATTAAATTGTTGATATTTTTCAGTTTAATAAGAGATGAGTTTTCATATATTTTCTTTTAATTTTGAAGTTAATTTAATACCCATGCAATATCAATGTATTAGAATTATCTACCAAAGTTAATAATAGTTATTTATTTTTTAGTCTGTTGATTGACAAACAAATGAACTCCAAATTTATAAACATTATATGAAAATACAACACTCCATAAATTAAACAAGATCAAAGACTTGAATTTATACTTGGTTTTTGGTAGAATCAAAACGATTTTTTTAACTTTTCGACAGTAATTAGTACAATAGCCACTTGGAGTTGGAGGCATGCAGCTACACAAGTGAAAGTCTTGCAAAAGTCAGAAGATTCATTTCTAGCTAATTTCTCTCTCTGCCTGAAGTACAACTAGACCATGCGGACCATGCGGTCCACATGCGACTCGCACGGCAGCTAGGAGATCGCATGGACCAAGGATTGCAAATTTCTGTGCAAGGCTATGTTACATGGATTTGGATTCGAGAATCGTATCCGGTGCGGTGCGGATGTGGTGATTCGAAAATTTTCAAAAATCTCCGATACAAGTGCGGCGATATATATATACATATTTTCACTTTTTTAAATATGATGAAAAATCAGTGTATATGAAATTTTTAAATTTCTTATTTTTTCTTTGTTTCGATCTAATATTTAATTAATGATATATAAATATCATTAAACATATTGAGAATTGGTGCTCTGATATGAAAATTTATTTTTCATTAAAAGCTTCACCAATCTTGTAATATTTTGGAGTTTAAAATAATCGGGTTCGCCACGTGGCGCGCCCGATACAATTATCGGTTAGTCAAACAGATTTAAAATAATTGGGTTTGCCACGTGGACTATCGGGAGCGAATCACACGAGTATGGGTATCGGGTGCAAATCCGGTGCAGGTGTAGCGGTATTTTAAAAGTATCAGTGTAACTAGGTGGAAGGCAACCTATATTTTGGCAACTTTTCGTCCATACTGGAATCTTATCACTATCATCGCGTCTATCCATCCCCATCCTCTTTCAGCTTCCTTTTCATAACTTCTCTCATCTGTCTATTCCTACTGATTTTCTACTCCATTACCCTTCCTTATCGTAATATTTTTTCCAAAATAAAACCAAGACAATTAGCAAATAGAACTAGGACGGTTCTATTAAAAAACTAGAATAGTTATGTTACATAACTATGACAATTAGTTTGTTTTTCTAGGACAATTAATAATTTTTTTTTCTTGGACAATTAATAATTTTTTTCTTGGACAACATTTTTTCCAAAACAAAACAAAGACAATTAGCAAACAAAATTATGACACTTTTGTTAAAAAAAATACTAGAATAATTATGTTACATAACTAGAACAATTAATTTTTTTAGGACAATTAATATTATTTTTTCTTAACAGAATATTTTTTTCAAAACAAAACAAAGTCAATTAGCAAACATAATTAGGACAATTCTGCTAAAAAACTAGGACCGTTATGTTATATAACTAGAACAATTAGCTTTTCTTTCTATAGGACAATTAATTTTTTCCCCCTGGGTGAACATATTTTCCAGAACAAAACCAAAACAATTAGATTATAGAACTAGTACAGTTATGTTACATATCTAGGACAATTATCTTTTTTCATATCAAATTGTTCTGAAAAATCACTACCACAAAAAAGCCGATCAGTAACACCACATTAATAACGGTTTTTGAAAAAAACGTTACAGAAACGATAATGGCAGTGCTGTAAATATTCTGAAGTCTAATTTGTAACGGTTAATATAAAAGAACCGTTATAAAATTTCCCTCAAAAAAAAAAATTTCCTGTCAACTATTCTATAATGGTTTTTTCAAAATAACCGTTACAAAAAGCCCCTCTTATATAACGGTTTTTAAATAAAAACCGTTATAAAATTAAAATTTTAATTCTATAACGGGTTTTATTTAAAACCCGTTACAAAACTCACCGTCATTTTCCTCTCTTATTATCTCCGACTCCTCTCTTTTTATCTCTCCTCGAGCCCCCCATCGCCTTCTCATCCCAAAAAAACCAAAACCCTAGATCCCGCCTTCTCATTCTCAGGCCATCGCCTTGGCCTCCCGGTGGATCCCGCGATCCTCCTCGGCCTTATCTGCCCGGCACGCCGCTCCTGCGATCCTCCCTCACCTCACTCCTTCCCGCCTTCTCCCGATCCGCTCCGCCGTCTCCGACCGCCGCATCGTGTTATACGAACAACACGAGGCTGTTCCTTTCCAAGTTCCTCGCGCCTCTTTTGGGCCGTCGGATCATCTAATGTGCACCTACCATTGTCGTCAGATGGTAATTGACACTATGTTCTTGCTACTACAAGTAGTGCTTCAGTGTTCGTTTCTTGGATAAGCTTAAGTTGATGTGGTTAATCGAGTTTATACAATTTCAATTTTGTATTAGTTTTGAACTTTTAATAGTTCCCTATGATTGTATTGATAGGTTCTTGTTTTTATATCTGGGGGATGAGATATAAACATGCAAGTGATTAAATGAACAAAGTAGCAAAATAGTCACATATATGTGAATCTCTCTATGTTTGTTTGAATTGATTCATCAGTATATAATTAGCACGCTCATCTAATAGCAAGTTTTAGTAATTAATTGCCTAATTGTGCTACATTATTTCTGTTAAGTGTATCACCAATTCACCAGGGTGAATTTTCTTCTGATTTAAATTGTGTTACTGATATCGCTCTTTCTCTAGGTTAAATCTGAATTCTTTGTTGCTCTGGATACGACAGAGAAAGAGAATGCTGAATACAAAGCTAGGTTGGCGGCACTAAATGAGCAACTATATAATAATCACATTATGTATTGAACGCTGGGAGAAGATTTGATTGTTAGCTGCTATTATATCGACTCTGATTTGAATGTGTATGCAATCTTGTCTGCACAATTATACTCTAATACACCAGCTGATTTCGATTTCAAGCTAGAAAGCTTTGTTTTTATCACTAATACACCAGCCTAGCACAAGGATTAATCAGACTGCCCACGCTTGTTGATACAATAAGGGCTAATTTTTGTTTTCCCAATAGTTCTGACATTTATTTATGTTCTTTTGTGATTTCATTCAGGCTTCACTTGTGCTTCCATCAAATTTTGAGGAGGTGGCAACTGGTGTACTGAAAGTTCTAAACAATCTAGCCTGCTTAGATATAACTGTACTACAATGCATGTTGGTAAGTGAGACCTTAAACATGATACAGTAAGTGCCATGACATTTTATTTAATTGTACTACAATGCATGTTGTTCTTCACTCTGTAGAACACTTAGCAATGCTGAGAAGCCTACTGAGAGCATTTTGGGGTTCATCTCAGTTCTGCTCCCGAAGCTTGGTATGTGTTGCAATTATATTACTATGAACAGTCAAAAAGTTAGTGCTGCCTTTTTGTCATATGTTTAATTAGGAGGCTTATGATTCATTTAAATGCTTCTGTAGATGAGTCATCTTGCTTTTTTACAAAGGAAATTATACTTAGGTTATCTCAACAGACTGCAGATTTGCACAAAGAAATGCCAATTTATAAGAATGTGAGTTTAATTTCATTGAAGTTGTTTCATTTCAATCGTCGATATCATATATTAAGTTATTATTTTTTTTAAGGCCAGTTGGCACAAAGCCAACAGATAATTTCATTGAAAAAAACATATTTCAACAGGTTTACAAAGACAAGTCGATAAAGAAAAATGGAAGCACATGCTTAAATGTGCTTGCCAGTTTCATAGATTTTTTTTTAATGATCAGTATTTTTGTAACATCTATTTCTTCATTTAGTTTCAAGAATGCATTGGTTGTGCTCTGATCGCCATGGGACCAGAGAAGGTTATTTCGCTTATACCAATAAACCTTGATGAAGAAAAGTCAACATGCTCAAACACATGGCTTATACCAATTTTAAATAAATATACCTTGGGCGCATCTTTGAAATTTTTCATGGATCACATTGTGCCTCTTGCTGATTCTGTCAAAAACATATGCAGAAAAGGTACCAAGCCATTGCTTACTCTAGAATATTAATTAGACTACAGTTATAGCCTAAAAGGTGTTGTTGCTAATTCACTGGTTCAAATAATTCTAGGTACTAAAAAATATCAAGGTCACAGCAGTTGCGCTACTTCCAACCGAAGTTGGTTCATCACTCATAGAATTCTTTCTACCTTTCTCTTTTGCTAACTTTGTTCATTTTGTTTACTTTGCTTCCTTTGGTACAGGTGGAACTTCAATTCTCCCATGAAAAAGACAAACAAGTGGATAGGATATTCAATTACCGCAGGAAGTATCTGTCAACTCAGCAGGTACAAACACTCATGAATTTCAATGAATTTCAATGCAATTATCTTTATCTTTGATCATTTCTTGCATGTCTAGTACAGTTTATTATTCCGCTAGACTGCATATTTTGAGCGATTTGGGTTGGGTTTTCTGATATCTTACTCTTTTGAGCGATTTTTATTTCTATATGCAAATGCTCTTGGCTGTACACCTATTGACATAGTTGTGGCCGAGGGAGCAAAAGTCGTGGCGAAGGAAACGAAAGCCGTGGCCGAGTGAATGGATGAGAGAATGAAAACCATGGCCGAGGGACGAAAGCCGTGGCCGCGGTGAATGATTTATGATGAGTTTTTCTTTGTGTAATTAGGACAAAAGATATTATAATTTGATGATTTTTGTTAGCCGGGAGGAGGATTTTTTACGTTGTAAAAGTAATTGAATAATATTTAATTAATTTTGAATTGTTAGTATTGTGGATGTTGTTGTTATAGTATATGATTTTTTAATTTAAATTATAATAATATTATTTGTGCAATGAAATAATGGAGAATGGCTGGAAACAACGAATATAAAAAAATATTATATATAAAATTGTAACGGCTTTTATAAAAAAACCGTTACAATTTTGTAAATAATATTTTTTGTTTTTATTGAATTGTAACGGTTAATATATAAAAACCGTTATAAATGACCTTAATCTATAACGGTTGTTTTATATTAACCGTTACAAAACTAAATAAATATCTGACATTTAAATATTATTTCTATATTTCATAACGGTTATTTTATAATAACCGTTACTAAATTATGGCTATCTGTAACGGTTATTATAAAATAACCGTTACGAAACTCTCCTGCATTGACAGAAAATTTATGACGGTTATTATGAAGTTTTGTAACGGGAGCTACTGTGACGGGGCATACCCGTTACTATTTTACATTTTTAACCGTTACTGATCCGATTATTTCGCGTAGTGAATGGAGAGTTCAAAACTAATTGTCCTAGTTTTAGATCCTAATGGTCCTAATAATGGAGAGAAAGAGAAACAGAGGGAAGGCAAGGAGGGGAGTACGCTATGGGTGAGCAACAAAAATAAAAAGTTAGTTATGCATCATTAAGGAGAATGATGGATAATTAATGAAGATGCTGGATGACGATGAGAGATGATGGAATCTCTGTGATAATGGTAAGCAATTCCGATTATTTTATATATAATAGCACTCTTTATTAGTCATAAAAAATGATCTCCTTATAATAATCGTTACAAATTTCACTTGAATATTCAATTTATTAATTTTGTGATTTATCCAGACTTAAGTTACTGTTGATGCCCACTTCCATTTTTTATTACTATTATTTTCTCTCCTGTGTTATTACATCAGTCTTATTTAAAAGCAATCCCTTTCCTCATTTTTATCGTGCGCAGAAATATGAGGCAAGAATTAACCAGACACATACCGAGATTACAGCTTTTATGTGGTCCATTGTGATGGGCTCCTCGAAGTCATCACGTTCCTTTAGATTTAGAAGTACATCAACCAAATCGTATTCCAACTCCTGATCATCTCCTACTTTCATACGCTGTTGTTGCTTAATCAAATGATCCTGTATAACCTCCTCTATTACCAAGTCCAATTTGCTACAATTTTAATTAAGGAAAAATTAGTTTTATGCCACTCTAAAGTTGAAAAATAAAAAAATTGCAATACTACATTTAAGACTTTGAAAATTGCAGCTCCAAATCTAGTTTAATTAGAAAATTGCCACTTCTACAATATAAATTACTTCTCCTTGCACCATATTTTTTGTATTGACGAAAATAACCCTCCTTCCTCTTCTGTTATGTGATCTCTTCTCGTTTGTTCTCTAATAGTGAAATAACTCGTTTTTATTATTTAATCAAAATGAGTCTCAATATGATTTTTTTTGGAAATCTAATTATAAGTTAAAAGAATTTCTTGTCCGTAGTTGTTTCCTTCTTTTTTTTTGAAGATAGTATTTGTTTTCTTCGAATGATGTTTCCCTCTAATGCCATAAGTGAAAGAAAAAAGGTCCAGTTTTGGGCATGGCCTGATTCAAAAACCAATTTGTGATTGGCAAGTCAAATTTCGTGACTTGAACACAAAAATTCGTTCAATAGAACTCATTCATGGTTAGAGATCCAAGGAGATGAGGCGTGGAGGAAGAGAATTAAATAGTGGGAAGGATATTTTAGTTAATGCAAAAATTTAGATACAGGGAAAAATAATTTATACAATAGAAGCGTGGCAATTTTCTAACTAAATTGATTTTAGGTTGGTAATTTTCAAAGATTCAATTTTAGAGTGGCAATTTTTTAATTTTTGGATGGCAAAAAACTAATTTTTCCTTTAATTAATATTTCGTAGTCAGTTGAGCAGAAAAAAAAAAATGTGTACACAAAGAATTCAATATTCAATATTTAGTTTCAATATATTTTTTCCCCTTCAATATTCAATATTTATTTTATTGGAAAGTTAGAATATTTATGAGAATAGTTAGTATCATTATATAGGACAATTGGCGCTCAAGGGGGTGAGTAAGTGTTGGATGGGGGTACTGGATGGAGATCAGCGAAAAAAAATAGAAAGAAATGATGAGAACGCTAAACAAGTATTTTCGAAAATGAAAAAAAAAATACATCACCCAAGAGATGATGGGATGACATTGAGAAAGGAATAATCCTAAGTAATTCCGATAATTTATATCGGATATAAGGGAAAAAATGTTACTCTTAACCCCGGAGCAATTAATGTCACAAAGTAAGTGTCGATTTTTCAATAACCAACACTAAATTAATATACAGCTTCCTTGTGTCGATTATTTTAAAAAAAAAAAATCGATGCAAAAATTCATGGAAAAAATCATATCGAATATTTGAAAAAAAAATGGTACTGAATATACAATATATTACGTCGCATATTGATTTTAAACTATCACGATATGTCGGTATATCATTCCTACAACAAATAGTGTCAACTGTCATATTTTAAAATCTTTACAAAATAGATGCTAAATGTATATATTTTATTGTCGCAAATTTAAATACAAAAACAGTAATGATGTATACTGTGTAAAATGAGATATGAAGTGATTTACGATGAAATAATCGTATAACATAAAAAATTTACAACTAAGTGTACATGTACTTCATAGTAAATTATCAAATTTATATAACAAAAAAAGAGCGTTTGAATATGGGTTTCTTGACGGGCGGTGGGTGACACGGTCGCTAAAGATCATTAAATCCTCTGTTAAAAACAGTTTTTTCCCTAGAAAATAGACCTTCATGGCGACAATTATTAATTAATAACTTCTGCTAAAGATTCACTTGGTATGGTGAGTCGCGACTCGCGACTCACCAGAGGTCTGTGAGTCGCCCTCAAAACTTTTAGATCTGGCTCAAAATAACCGATCCAAACCGTTTAATACAATCTCCCTATTAAAATCTCCATGCAGACCAAATTTTATATTTTTTCGAAATTTTTAAGTATTTTTTTTTTAATTTTAGAAAATTATTAATCTAATTTGTTCTAAACGTACTGTTAAAAAACAACAGTTTTTAAAAATCCAAAAAAATATTTAAAAATTAAAAAAAATATATAAAATTTGGTCTGCATGGAGATTTCAATAGGAAGATCGTATTGGACGGTTTGGATCGGTCATTTTGAACCAAATATAGGAGTTTTTGAGCTCGACTAACGTGAGTCACGACTCACCATAGCAAAACTCTCTCTCTCTCTCTCTATATATATATATATATGGAGTTTTGTTATGGTGAGTTGCACTCAGCAAAGGATCGGTGAGTTGCGATCAAAACTCCTAGATATAGTTCAAAATAATCGATCCAAATCGTCCAATATGATCTCCCTATTGAAATCTCCATGCTGATCTAATTTTATATTTTTTAAATTTTTAAGTATTTTTTTCAGATTTTTGAAAATTGCGATTTTAGAACGGTTCAGATCTAATTAGATTAACGATTTTCTAAAATTTTAAAAAAATACTTAAAAAATTTGAAAAATATAAAATTTGGTCTGCATTGAGATTTCAATAGAGAAATCATATTGGACGGTGAGATGCATCACAAAAAAACCAAGCACGACACGCATTCTGACACGACACGACTGACACGATCGTGTCATGTCGTGTTGACACGTTGTGTTAGTCATGTCAAATTGTGTCAGATTATTTTATTATTTTTTAAATTAAAAATTATTAAAAAATTAAAAGTAAGGGAAAAATGACTAAACGTCATAATTTATTATTTGATTAAGTTTAAACTTTTTATTAATATTTTTTTATAAAAATAATAATTAGATTAGAACAATATTATGATTTAAATGATGGTAAATAATATGATGTAGTATTATAAATTGAAATTAATTATTAATCTTGCATAAATAATCAACGTTAATAATTAAATTTGTTTTGAGGTGTCGTGTTAATTCGTGTTTGTGTCGTTTGCATGTCGAATTGTGTCGTGTTGAATCGTGTCAAACTTTCTAATATCCCAACACAATACGACACGACACGATATGATAACACGATTGTGTCGTGACAATTTTGTATTGGTGTCGTGTCGTGTCTTGTCATTTTGGAGAACACTATCGATGGCGTGTTAGCCTTTCTCTCTCTATATGAGTAAATAATAGAAAAATCACGCAAAATTTTTTTTTGAACAATAGAGCTTCAAATATGAATAACTTTTGATAGAAATAATAGTTTGGAGTGTATGACCCACAATCCATAAAGCTAGTGAATATTTGGGTTTACCTTGTAAAGTCGATTTTTAAGGATGAAATGTGTTGTCTGAATCTTTAAAATGCACTTTGAAAGTTTTTAAATAAAAAAATTACAAAAAGATTTTATAATTAGTTTTTCATCAACATAAATTAGTCATTAGAAAAAATTAGAAGAAGGGATCAAAGTAGAGAAGGATGGGGTAACCGAAGAGAGGAGACGAGGTTACACGAAGAGAGCACGTACGTCGGTGAAGGAAATACTGCAATTGATGGAGGGGAGGAGAGGAACTTAGAAAGTTTTCAAAAAAAATTTCAGATCTATAAGCTGAGAGAGATCTTGCGGTATAAAAATTAAAATTTTAACTTTTTCACGGCTGTTTTATATGTTAAAAAAATACTAAGTGGCATTTATGTAATATATGGAGAGATGACTTTTAGCGTCGGTTAAATGGTTAATAGAACATTGATCCCTCATATGTAATAAATGCCACTCAGCATTTAGAACAGCGGTTTTCAAAATAAATGTCGTTTATGGGATGTTGTTAAAAAACTTTTTTTTTGTTGTTGTAGTGTATATGTACATGATACTTTGTTAAAGTAATCCAAAATTTTTATTTCGGTATTGTTTCTTAAAATCTAAATTTTTATGGTCGACCTAAACAGTTAAATATTCTCCCATAATAAAATTATCTTAGAAATTAAAGAGCCTTTGAATTTTTCACGAGTGTTTTCGATTTTTTTTTACTTACATATGATTATGATATTTTCAAATTGAAGAGCCTTTGAATTTTTCATTTATTTTCAGACGAACTTTTAATGCCGTCTTTTTTTTTTTTCTGTTACTCGATAAAAAATACAAATTATTTGTTATTTAAATGCGGCGATGTTACAGAAGCTTAAAAAATCAATTGAGGCTTTTAAAAGTGAAAATTGGATTAAAAAATAAGGGTTGAGTCCTACGTACACGTGTCGGTACCTGTAGCTCAACACCTATTTTTTATTTATTTTTGTCCGATTTTGTATTTGTAACAAGCCCGAGGATCAACTTTTAGTAGATACGTAGACTGCAATATAACAAATATCTTAAGAATCTTACCTGCGGAGTTTTGTAAGTCTTCTTCTCGTGATCACACCTAATAAACGTATTGAAGGGAAGAGATCACTTAGGCCAAACCCAGAGAACCACTCCAATACCTCCCTAAGAATTTCCAAGAACACCTGTTTATTTTTATACTTTCCTGCAAATGCAGCGCGAATTGAAATGCTGGATGAAAGCTCAGCTGTCATTCAGGGGCGGAGCCAGCGTGGGGGCCCAAGTGGGCTTGGCCTCCCCTCTTTTTTTAATTGTATTAATAATTATAAGGTAAATTTAATGGAAATCTCAACAGATGTGTAAATTGGCCCCCTTAAAAATTTAAATTTTCATTTTGGCCCACCTCAAATTATATTTCTGGCTTCGCCCCTGCTGTCATTGCACTCAGGTTGACTGGTGATTTATTAGAACTCATGGTGGAAGTCTTTAACAGGGAATTAATCTCAGCTTGCCGGATTGAGAAGAATGATTTAACCAGTTTTGAGCTCAAAAGCTCAGTTGCACAAATTCGGCGAATCTGGCGCCAGTACGGACCACTTGACCAGGCAATATCTTTGCAACCATACGTAAGAACTGCTGCTGTAGGTGTCACTGGACGGTTCGCAAAAATTGCATCGTGCGTTTTCATCACCTACACGTTGTTTAATTTGCATGCACCAAATATAAAAGATCAGATACAAATTTAAAGATAAATATTAATTGAAGTTCTGTTATCAGCAGGATGGTGAACCATTCAATTTAATTAGTGTGTGGTCACAATAGAATTAATTAATTATGTAATGTTTTTAAATTAGTTGTTTTAGGCTTTGCTTCAGAAACCGGAGGGAAGAGGAAGAATAAGAAAAGAAAGTGTAATGGAGCAAATAGGTTCACTTTCAAATTGGAGTAACTAGATTAATTAAATTTTTATATAGAGTTTATTCTCATTACTCTTCATTCACCTAAGTTTTTATTGTATTTTTTGAGTTTAGGAACAGAAGAACTTCTTGGACAGAAAATTAAAATGAAAGTTCACCTTTTTCCTCACCTTCTCTCGCTCACCCCTTCTTAAGCATACCCCAAGGACAAGAATCTTTCGAACTTTTCAAATTAGTTTAAATTCGTAGAGTTGTAACGTAGACCGGTGGTAATCGTACTATTAAAATATGATTTTGAAATTAAAATCTTAATTTGTATAGTGCGTCTAACAAAGATATTTAATTCATATTGGGCTCGTTTGGATCGTATGGGAATAAGGAAGGAATAAAGATTTTAGGACTAAAACGTTAGAAAGTATGTAACTTTGTGAGAGAGATTTATGTCTAGAAAAAAATTATTTCTAACCCATCCAAACGCCCCCATTGAACATTTGTACATTATTCAACTGTAACAAGTCCAAAGACCTTTACAACAGTTTTTTCTTATTATATTTCCCAATCATTTTTACCTATGCTACTCCGGTACGTCAATTTTGTAGCCGTACGCGTACCGGTAATGACTCCGGTACGTATCGATTGTGCCACGTGGCGTATCAAATATATTATTCGGTAATACAGTCGCCGGTACGTGGTCAAACCAGCGGGTACGCACGTGCTTGTGCGTTTTATCCGCGCAGAACCCAATAATTCCCTCCGCGATGGGCACCCATCGTACATGCTATTTTCTTATATCTTAGTAATAAAATATAATATTAATATTTGAGCATTTTGAACCACGTGACTGATTTGTGGCGGGCTAAAATTAGTCCGAAACCTAAGAAGTCCACATGAACATTCATTGTGGGACTAAAAAGATTTGCAAAACCGGACAACGGTACAAATTTGATATAATCTCCATATATAACTCATTTAATGGATAGGTCAATTTCAAATATTTTAAAATAATTTTTATGATTAAATATATTTAGTTTCTTAATTGTTTCAGAGATTTACGACAATTATTTTTGCATATTCATAAATTTATAAAGAATATACTGTATACATTTCAAAATATTTCACACGTTTTTTTGCTTATAATTAGATATATAATTAATATACCATGTAATTCTTATAATATTTTTTTAATATATATATATATCGCCATACCTGTATAGGGGATTTTTGAAAATTTTCGTACCGCCGTATCCGTAGCATACCAGATACGGACCCATGCAACATAGATTTTTACGCACTACGTGCATGTTCTGAGGCTCGTTGGACATTCATTAGTAGTTCAAAACTAAAATTAAATTAAGATGGGTATTATGTCTATCAAACAAAAATCAGATGGCTCAGTGGAAGTCTGCTGACTCGGATTGGAAGTTCGATACTTTCTAGGCAAACAAAAAATGTTTCTTTATTTTAAAAAATAAAAATCAATAAAAGCTTAAAAAAAAAAAATTTTTACTAGTTCTTAAGGTAAAGATTTTACTCGTAACATAGAAGTTGCAAAAAGCTAACACTAAAAAGTAAATACAAATTTTAATTGAATTAGAACAAGTTGAATCTGCCAATCAATTTATAAGGAATCTGAAAGTTGTGGCCTTGTGGCCTTGCATATATATTAGCTTACCTGCAGCGAATTCAATTCCACAATCAAGTTTTAGAACAGTCGAGTCTAGCACATCTCGCCTCCGAACTATTCCACTTGCATATTATTGTATATAGAGATTCATTATGGTTATGAAACTCGGCCGATTCAGATCTGACTCGCCCGATTCGGAACGGAATCTCAGGAACGATGTGATTTTTCGCAATTTAGGTCGGAATCGGGCAAATCCACCATAAATGGTGTTCGTTGGTATAGAGGTGAAGAGGCGTAGAGAAGACTTCCCGAGGTGGCTAGGGGTGTGGAAACCGCATGTGGAGGTCGGAGACGTACCAGAAGGTACCATGACTTCTCTCTCGTGAGAATAATACTATTTGTTTTATCGCAAAACATACAGAGAGAGTTGGAGATAAAAGGAATTAAACGGGAAAGAGAGAAGAAAGGCAAGAGGTTTCCTAACTGGATCATCCATTTCCATTTTTTGTTTTATTATAAAACAAATCGGACATTCTATATTACTCAAGATGTGAATTAATTTGAAAACAAGATCTATGGTTGATCTAAATATTGATCGAAGGACATGAAAATATTATAAATTTAGCGCGAGGAACTTATTTCAACAACATTATGCGCGCAGATTTATTTGCAGGTACGTACTAGCTAGTAAAACTACAGGCCAAATGTTACCAACTAATTACCTCTTTTGCAGCTTCGCGCGAACTGATAACAACAAGGTCAATCTCACCCAAACGAAGGAGCATAACAGGTCCATGCACAAAGGCAAATTTGTGCAGGGCATGATGCGGTAAACCAGCAGCTGCAAGGTGGTGGAGACTTCCGATGAAAGGCAAAGTCCAGGGACCTGGTGGGAGTTCTGCTTTAGAATGTGTCACTCTCTTCCGCATAAACCAATTAAGAGAGAGTATGAGTAGGAGAAGAGAAGTTAGGAAGTAGGGAATGAAAGGGAGTGCAGACTCCATTGCTCTTTTTTAGGGGAGGATGAGCTTTCTCTAAAATTTTTGGGAAAGAATATTTGTGACGGTGAATGGCTAATTCCTATGAATCTCCAATCCCTTGCAATAATTTTGGAGCTCCCACTAGAGCTGAAACAAGTTAAGCCGTTCCTTGCAATAATTTTGGAGCTCTCCCTCTATGTGTCATTACTCATCAGTATAATTTGTTTGTGTCATTACTCGTCAGTATTATTTGATTTGATCATTTTGTTATAATTCATGTTATTAATTATAATTAATGTGGCTTATATTATTAATATAAATCAAGTTCAGCGTGTTTGAATGGAGTGAATAAGGAATTTGAATAAGGAAGGGCTTATTCAAATTTCTTATTCATATGTCGTTCGGTTTCACGCAAATATGAATTTTGGAGCTTATTCCTTATTCATAGTGCATCAAAATACGCCTGAATATTTATCTAAAGGTTTGTATCGGATTTTAATTGCCTTAGTCAATTTAAATTACTCTCATGTCATTAGAAGGCATCTTCTTCCTTAATTTCGCCTAAAAAGAAAAATAGACAGAGAGGAAAAACTTCATAATATCTGCCATCAATTTTAACTAAGGAAAATTAAAGAAGGCTAGAATTTCTGCATAAGGCCATGTCTGACCTTCAAAGATGTTAGTTCTAATTACAATTGATTAATTTTATATAAAATACATGATTCTAAGTTCACCAAATAGGTTTATGGTTGGTGATATAGCAATTGTAATTGGACTTTCCCGATCGAAATGAATAAGATGTTGACATATATATTTTTTGAAGAAAATAAGAAGATGAGATTTATATGAGGGAAGCTGTGGTTTTCCCAATCGCAATGAATAGTGCATAAAATAATGCATTAATCCTAAAAGAAAATAATTTGCACAGAACAACATCTGTCACAGAGAATAGCTCATTTCTATGAATCTCGAATGTCGAATCGCCCCTTGCAATAATTTAGGAGGCCCCACTAGGCCACTAGAGGTGAAACAAGTCATGCTGTCGCAACCTTCGGGGGGAAAAAAAAAAAAATCATGCTGTCGCATCTCTATATATATATATTTTTTTCTTTTTGGGATTGGGCCCGTAGGCAAACTTTCATTAACTTATAGAAAATTCAAACAGATACATTTGTTGCGGTACACAATCTAGTTCCTGTCCTTGTTAGGAAAACAACCTCTTGATTACTACATCTAAAAATTAGACAGCCCGACAAAAGAAAAGAAAAGAAAACAAATCCAAAAAGATATTTAGAGAAAAGCATAAATGAAAGGAAAAAACTACTGAGTGAACTAGATTATGTCACGCACTGTACTTCTGTATCATTGAGACAAGAGACGCCAAAATAGGATTTGTGTTCTTCCCCTTTTTTTCTTTGGGGAAATTTGGTTTATGCCACTCCAAAAGTATTAAATTCAAGATATGCCGTCGCAAAAACAACAAATTAGTTTTATGCCACTACAAAACAACAATAATTAGTTTTATGCTATTAGTTGATTAAATGACCAAGTTGCCCTTTTAATCAAAACCGTCTATTTCGATGGGGTCATTAGTCACTTTTGTTTTGGCTTTATTTTCTGTTTTTAGGGTCTTGTCAGTACACTGGGGTTTAGGTGGGTTTCATACCAGTACCTTTGGGGGTTGCTTTTAATTTGAGTATTTGTAGTTTTGTACTTCACTAATTGTACTTCGGTTGAATTCTAATGCTTAGCCTACAGGCGTGTTTAAGTTTTCAAAAAAAAAAAAAAAGCTAAACTGTTTTTTTGACAAAATATCTCAAAACATAAACTATTTTGCTGACAAAATGCCAGATTTTGCTGAGCTAAAGAAACTGAAGTAGCACAGGATTGCTAAGCTTTTGAAATGACCATGTTTTATGCTTTTGAGGTAGCATCACATGGCATTTCCTAGTTTTATGACATTGTATACATGCACATTTCACAGCAGATATTGAGCTTAAATTTAACAAAACTTGGTACATTTCACAATAGAAAATTTTAAACAAAATTGACAAATATTTCAACATATAAAGAAAAATAGACAACTGATCTTTGTCCACAATCCACTCTAAATCCCTTTCTTTACAATACATTTTTGCACTACCATTTGTCTTTTTGAAATATCCTTCAAATGTAACACACAACTTCAAAGAAAATCTGACATTATAAAATTATTAATTTTTTTAAAAAAATAATTTTTAATATGTTTTAAATGAAAATAGTGGCATAAGACCAATTTGTGTTGTTTTATGATGGCAAATATCAAATTAATTGTTTGGTGATGGCATATTTGGAATTAGGTTGTTTTGGAGTGGCATAAAACCAATTTTCTCTTTTTCTTTCTACAAAGAAACCCCAGCCACTAGGAAAAGGAGACTAGGTCTGCTATAACAACTGAAAAAAATATAGAAAACATATTATGCATACTAAACGAGATCTGAATTTGGAGAATCTTTTCAATTCATTTAATTTCTCAAAGAATGATTTACAATGATGGGGTGTACTTATATACAGCTCACTTTCACTATCTTTGCTAATTACATACTAAGAATTGTACAAACAGCTAAACTAATTTTGTTAGACTGTGGCCTTTACATTCTCCATTTCATTCCTACTGGAGTCGTCCATTTGCTGAGTTTGATGATCTTCTACAGCCCCCCTCAAGCTGGACTGATCTTCAATCATGTGTAGCTTGTTTCTTAGCAATCTGAATCGATCTTTAGGCAAACTCTTAGTGAAGACATCACCAATTTGATCAACTGAATAGATATACCTGACAAACAACTGTTTATTTGAAACTTTTTCCCTGACAAAGTGAAAATCTAGTTCAATGTGCTTAGTGCGAGCATGGAACACTGGATTGGTTGCTAAAAATGTGGCACCAAGGTTATCACACCATAAGGTTCGTTTTGACATGTTGTGAACTTCAATTCAGATAGCAAGGCATTGAGCCACAAGATTTCTAAAGTTGTGACAGCCAAGCTCCTGTACTCAGTCTCTGTAGAAGACCTTGAAACTGTATGTTGTTTCTTTGAAGACCAAGATATCAGGTTGGGCCCCAAATGCACAGCAAAACCAGTGGTTGATCGTCTGTCATCTGGACAGCCAGCCCAATCTGCATCACAGTAAGCATGCAATGCTAATTCTGGTGTAGATTTCAATAATAAACCATGATGAACAGTACCGCTGTTGTATCTCAGGATGCGTTTGACAAATTGCCAATGTTCATCAGTAGGAGCAGCCATGTATTGGGAAGCTTTGTTGACTGCAAAGGTAAGATCTGGTCTAGTTATTATCCCATATTGAAGAGCTCCAACTATTGATCTGTATAGTTGAGGATTATCCATGGGTGTTCCAGAAAATTTTGAAACTTGAGCACCAGTTTGCATAGGGGTTTGGCATGGTTTGGCTGAATGCATATTTGCTCTCTGGAGAATACTTTGGAAGTATCTTGTTTGGGTCAAGATAATCTCATTGTGTTTATGTGACACCTCAATTCCCATAAAATAATTGAGGGTCCCCAGATTTTTAAGAGCAAAGGCTTGATTCAGAGTGTTCATGAGAGCTTGCATTGTTTGATTGTTACTCCTAGTGATGATTATATCATCTACATACACCAGAAGACAAATGATGGTTTGAGGTGTATGAAAAATGAACAAGGAGTTGTCAGATTGTGAGCATATGAAATTATTTGCAAGCAAGAAATTTTTTAACTTAGAGAACCAAGCCCTTGGTGCTTGTTTAAGGCCGTAGAGTGTCTTTTTCAGTTTGCATACATGCTGAGGATATAGAGGATCAATAAAAGCTGGTGGTTGCTGCATGTAAACATCTTCTTCTAGCTCTCCATTCAAAAATACATTATTTACATCCAGCTGCTGAATGGACCATTTCCTAGAGAGTGCTATGGTCAGAACTGTTCTGATTGTAGTTGGTTTGACCAAAGGACTGTAAGTTTCTTCATAATCTATTCCCTCTTGTTAGTTGTAGTTCTTGGCAACCAATCTTGCTTTATGTCTCTCCACTTGCCCATCAGCTTTGTATTTAACTTTGAATATCTATTTTGCTCCAATAACATGAGCATTTGTTGCTGGAGGCACCAAATCCCAAGTTGAATTGTGAGCCAAAGCAGTCAGTTCTTGAGCCATTACATTGAGCCAACAACTGTGTTTGATGGCTTGTGCGTAGCATGTTGGCTCAATAAGATCAGAATTAACCAATTCAGAAGAGAAAGCATGATGGTTTGAGAATTTCTTTGTCTTCAGAGTATTGGTTTTGGATCGAGAGACCATATGATGTTTTGTTGGAGTAGTAGTATCAATGTGATTATGCTTCTGAAGATGAACAGTAGGTGCTACTGACACTGTAGGTGTGGCTGGTGTATCTGTGTCAGCAGGTACAACTATGTTAGCAGGTACAGTTGGTACAGCTGTGTCAGCAGGTAGGCTGGATGTGATTGCTGTTTCAATTGGAAAATGAGGAATTCTGGACAGAATATTTGTTGATGTGGGTTGTGTAGTAACTGAAGAAGAATCAGGTTAATTTTTGGTGAATGGCAATGAAAACTCATCAAAAACCACATGCCTAGAAATGAACACTTTGCTAGTTTTTTGTTGAAGACAAAAATACCCTTTGTGAATTGAGGAGTATCCAAGAAACACACATGAATCAGACCTGGCCTACAATTTGTTGTGATTATATGGTCTCGGTAAAGGATAGCAGGTGCAACCCAACACATGTAAGAAGTTGTAGTTTGGTTTTTGGTTAAATAACTTCTCAAAGGGTGAAGTGACATCATCAGTAGAGGACGGTATTCTATTTATCACAAAGGTTGCAGTTTCAAAAATGTAGTCCTAGTATTGCATTGGTATGGAGGCATGGAACATGCTGGCTAGACCTAGTTCCACTACATGTTTGTATTTTCTTTCTGCCACACCATTCTGTTCAGGTGTATGGGGACATGATATTTGAAAAGTTATCTCATGATATTGTTTCATTAAAGGTTTACACTACGCCATTTAAAATTATTAGTACCGGTTTTATACCTATTATTAGTACCGATTACGGATCGGTACTAATAATAGGGGGTGCTAATAATATTTAAAAATCGGTACTAAAAGCTGTCCTTAAAAACCACTGAGACTGGAGGGAGAAAATGTAGCTGATCATCAGTACCGGTTTTTAACTAAAAACCGGTACTAAATATAATTCAGTAGTACCGATTTTTAGTTAAAAACTGGTACTGATGATTAGTATTTTTTGTACCTTTTTGAATGATAATTAGTACCGGTTTTTAACAAAAAAGCGGTACTAATAAGATCAGTAGTACCGCTTTTTTGTTAAAAATCGGTACTAATAATCATTTAAAAAAAAATTATTTTGTTTTCGGGGGCTAGCACCCATTTTTTGCTAGCCATCAATTAATACCGATATATCGGTACATATATCACAAATATATCACATGCATTCACATACAATTAATATGACAAATATATAAGCATATATAGAAATTAATTAACAATATATCACGACATATAAATACACATACAATATATTAATATCACAAATTATCTAGTCAATTAATATTTACCTACAAGTCTAAGAAAAAAGTCAAACCACTCATTTATGGTGGCGTTAATCTCGCGCTCACTATAACGCTTACCAACCGGTTGCAAAACCTGCATTTTGACACTTGATATAATTAGTAACCTATGCAAATTGATTATAGACTAATTCAATTAAACTTAACAATTAATTAAGAATAACATGCATATGTTCCAAACCAATTCAATAAAACCGTAAACCATAAACTTTAATTAAAGATATATAACAAAATTGGTCTTAAACCCTAAACTCTGGAGTACAGCACAATAAATTAGTCTAAATCCTAAACCCTAAAACAAGATCATATATACTAAGATTTAGACTTAATTCATACCGATGGGAGCTCGTCATATAACGTGTAGTGATCAAGAATCATGCGTAGCGATGTCATCGCATAAAACCCGCAATCTTTATTGTTCGGCTGTCGTGGACTCTACAAGAAAGAAATAATACTATTTAATATTAAATTCTAAAAATTAGAAATGAAATGAAATGAAACTATATATATATTAGTCGGAATTATGTACTGGAATCATTTGAACTTGAAACTTGGAAACTTTGACCAATCTTGACAAAGCCCTGCAACATTTAGATATAAAGTTATAAAAATTAATTTCTAGATATTACGATAACTAAATAATGCATGCATGTATTATGTCAATCCTAAACTTACTGATCGTAATTGCTTAGAATTGGAGACTGATACTTTTCCTTTGATTGGAGTGAATCTACTATCCACAACTTTCGTGCCGACAATTGTGCGATAATAATCACAAAATGCGACCTGTAGTTACATATATATTAGTAAAATTAACATTAATTCGCAAATTCAAAATATTAATTAAAGTCAAAATTAGAAATTTGATAACTAACCGATTATAATGCACTAAAACATGATAGGGATCCCTTTTTGCATATTTCTTCAAAAGATTCATTATGTAGCTTGCTATGCTGACGGGATCATTCTCCACATCCACACTCGAGCATCTTTCTAGATCCCAAAATATCCACTTTTTGAGCGCGATGTTATGACAATATTCCCTACACCGCCTGTATGTTGTAGGTATATATGCAATTCAATTATTATTCTATACATGTATTAAATTAGATATATCATATAATTAATAATCAACTATTGTAAAGTTAGAGAAATACATACATAACCCAAACTTTAATCACTTGAACGAAGAGCTCCTCCCTATCGAAGACATGGCGGATGTCTTTGAATTCGACGATGAATGTCTTCACATCTTGAAGTTCGAAATCACCAGGAACATCGTCGAATTGAGTCACTGAATCATCAAACATCCTCATATAGTCGTGCATCTTTACTGCGTTAGGCCCAATCTCTGCCAACTTTTTGTCGGTGACAAACGGCTCACGCAACTGAAATTGGTCCTCCGCAAAAAACTGATCCACACTTGGTTCTTCTTCGTCATCCTGTTGCGCCGCCTGCTTTCCCTTATCTTGAGAAGGAAGTTGAGGAGTTTGTTTCGCAATTTGCCTCGCTTACTCCTAAAAAACTCACATTCTAGTAATGAAAATGATATTTCTCAATTTAATTTATACCAATATATATAATTATTATAAAACTTGTGAAATTTAGAATAATTTGTAAATTTTACCAATTTTGTCATGTCATAATCCACCAGATGAATCGGCCATCTTAGAAATGAACCCATCAGAATACCAAGCTGATCATCTACGTTAGGAGGTGGATCATTTGTAAATTTTACCAATTTCACCTCCTCCTGCACCATCCTATCGACCTCCTCTTTGGTATATCCTTTGGAGAATTTTCTCGTACCACTACCGAACACCTGCTTGACGCTGGAAAAAAGTGGATATCCTCTCAACCGTCCGGAGTGCTCTGGTGTCCCTATCGCAGACGTCAAGATATCATTTTGACGAACCGGTTGAACTTCACCTGAGTTTACTAGAGAAACCTGTCACAAAAGAAATTCATGTTAGACTAAATTGAATTTGTTAAATATACAAAATGAAATTATTTGAGTTGTTACACGTACCGCTTTGTCGATCACGGCGGCAACTTTAGGGTTTCTAACCACAAGTTCACCGGTATTTGGATCCGTTTCTGCGCGTGCCCTACTCCAACTATAAGTCCTGCCATCCATAGCCTTGGAAGTATTTTTTATTCTACATTAACAAAAAGATACATTATAATTAAAATTGATACTTAATCAAACATTTATCAATGGAAGTAATGATAAAAGCATAATCTCTCACCAATCTGCCTTTCCAATGCCTCCATTTATTGTAACAGTTACGTAGAATTTTTTTCTTAGTAACGATTGGTAAGTCATCTGGAAGATTCCAATCCTTGGCTATTTGTCCGTACAAATTCATTTTCAAATCTTTTGGCATTTCATGCCAATTAGTATAACTGCATTCAAATTATCAAACCGATTAATACTATCAATTATGAAATTGAAATTCATATCAAATGCCTTCAAAATCATATACATTCATAAAGGTACCTGCAAGGAATCATATCTCTTGTTTTTGTGGCACACCAATTCGTGAATGCCTTTGCATTCTCTCCGATGGGTTTGCTTTCATGGTTGAATTCGACGTTCAACTTTTCTCCAGCAGCTATCGCTCTTCGTGTCTTCAGACACTTAGCTGTTGATCTTTTTCCTCTTTTACTAGTAACAACAATTTGCTCCTCTTCCGAACTCGAGTCATTTTGATTTGTTGCGAGATCCTGATCGTCCATATTCGACATGACTGCAAATTCAAATCAAAGTTACATAGATAATTCAAATCAAAGTTACATACACAAATTCATAATTAATTCATACACAATAATGTAAATAATAATAATTAACATAATTAAACATTTAGATATTAAGTCATTGAAGTTCAATCACATTCCATTGAAGTTCAAACAAATCAAAACACTAAAACATAAACACAAGTTCCACAAACTCTAATACTAAACCAAACATAAACATTACAAACAACATTAACTATTCTTCATTCTCCGGCTTGTTCTCTTCATTATCTTCTTCTTTCCATGCAAGGTACGGTGCCACAAGTTTTTCCATTAAAAGTTTAATGGCATTAACAGTCATTTCGCTGGCCTCGACTTGGAAAATCTGGTTTTCCGAGTTTTGATTGATCGGATTCTGGTTGGTCTGGTTCTAGTTAGCCGAATTCTGTAAGACTTGCTTGGCGCGAGTATTTCGCCGGACATAAACTCGTTCTATGGACTTTTTCCCTTTTGAATTGCTTCCTTCACCTTTCTCCATTACTACATTTTAAAACATCATATTTAAAACATCATATATAAATAATATATGATATCATAGTACCCTAATCATCATATAACCATAACCATCATATATAATACATAAAATGATAAGAAATTCATACACAATGATTTAAATAATGATATTATATAATTAAACATAGACATCAAGTTCGATTAAGTTCAATTAAACATAAACATACACAATAATTAAGTTCCATTAAAGTTTATTCTCCTAGACACAACATAACCCGAATTTAAAACTCAACCCTATCCTAAATCCTAATTTGCATCCTTATTCTTATCCTTCTTGTCATGCTCCTCCTGGTTCTCCTCCTCCTTCTTATCTTCTTTCTCCTTCTCCTTCTGACTAGAACCCTCATCGAACTGAATGGCGAAAGAGAAACCAGGCTCCCTGCCACAACCGAGAGGAAAACGGCGTACAGCAGAGACGTTCCGTCTCTTTGGAGGTGGATAAAACGTTTGTCTCTTCACAACCACTTTTTCCTCCTTCACATTATCCTTATCCACCTCCTTCTGATCCTTCTCCATCTAAGTTAAATAGCAATTTCAATTTTAATTTTAAACGCAAGAACAATTACAATCCTAACCCATTATCAAATTCAAATCCATATCAATTCAAATCCAAACCCATAAGCAATTCAAACCCATTATCAATTCAAACCCAAACCCATTAGCAATTTAAACCCATTATCAAATCCAAACCCATATCAATTCAAACCCATTATCAAATCCAAACCCAAACCCATATCAATTCAAATCCAAATCCATATCAATTCAATTTGTAACTACAATTACCTGTCAATTTGTAACTCCAATCCATACATTCAAAACCTCAATTATCTCAATCCAATCAATTTACCCGAGCCATGCAATCAATTTGTAAAATAAGAGAGAAAGCGGAGTACCTTCTAGACGAGAGAGAAGCGGGAGTAAGAGAGAGGCAGTCGGGGGGGGCCCTTCTTGGCGGCCGTCGGCTGTCACAGCGAGAGAGAGAGTGAGAGAAAGTGAGAAGAGAGAGGGAGAATGAGAGAAATGGAGAGACAGAGACAGAGAGGCTTACCTGAGAGAGAGAGAGCGGCGGCGGCGGCGGCTGGCGGAAGGAAGAGAGGAGAGAGTGAGAGAGAGAAGGAGAAGGAGAGAAAAGAAGAGAGAGGGAGAGACTTACAATGAGCCGGAGAGAGGAGTCGCCGGTGAGAGAGAGCGGCGGCGCGCGGCTGTCGGCTATGGAAGGAAGAGAGAAAGGAGAGTGAGAGTGAGAATGAAAGAGAGAGAGAGAGAGAGAAAGAGAGAGGAAGAGAGAAACGGAGAGAGAGAGAGAGGAGTACCTGAGAGAGGGTTTGTCGGCGGCGAAAGAGAGGCGATTGAGAGAGAGGCGTGAGATCGAGAGAGACGAGAGGAGAGAGGGAGAGGGGGGTCGGGCATGGGTAGGGTTTAAAACAATTCAAAAATTTTGGCTATACCGGTTTTTAGTAAAAAACCGGTATAGAAAACCGTTGATTTTTTTTAAAAAATCGATTTTCTATACCGGTTTTTTACTAAAAACCAGTATAGATAAGCGGTTTATTTATTTATTTTTTTAGAACCGAATAACTTAAATTATATTTTTATTATATTATATATTTATATTATATTTTAAATTATATTAATTATTATAACATTTAACAAATTAAATTTTATAGATAAGCGGTTTATTTTTTTTTTAAACCGAATAACTTAAATTATTATATTTAAATTATTTTAAATATTTTTATTATATTATATATTTATATTAAATCCTAGAAAATCTAAAAACATTATAATAAAAAGTATAAATCCTAAACAAAAATAAAAATATTACAATAAAAATTATAAATCCTAAACAAAAATAAAAATATTACAATTAAAATTTTAAATCCCAAAAAAATAAAAAAAATATTACAAATTTAAGATCATTTCTATTTTTTTGGTGATTTTAGTCGATCTACCCAGACGCCTTCATCATGATTTGACCGCAAATTAGTTGTTAACTCTTCAATTGGTTGCGGTATTGCATCGATACCTGTGAAAAATAATATGTACATCAAATTTGTCAAATTTCACAGATTTAAAGTTATGAAATTTCATATATTAACAATTAATTATACCTGTGGAGAATGGCGCTATTTCATAAAATTGGTCATATTCTTCTTCGTCCACGACATCTTCAACGCCAACAAAACGTCTTTTTCCAGGAAGTACCACATGTCGTCCTTTATCGGCGGGATCAGCAATATAAAAAACCTGCATTGCTTGTTTGTTTGCAAGTATAAAAAGGTCATCAGCATATCCCAATTTTTTGAAATCAACGGTTACAAATCCGTTTTTATCAGTTTTGACACCGCTTTTCAGGATCCATTTGCATTCAAATACGGGTATCTTAAATGCATTATAATCAAGTTTTCAAATTTCTTCAATCCACCCATAATACGGCTCTGATGATGTTCCATCACTTGATATAGCTACTATTGTGACTCCGCTGTTTTGTACTGTGCTTTTTCCATCTTGTTTTTTTGTATACCAAGTGAAACCATTTAGATCGTACCCTTAATAGTTGTGCACATTGGCATTGGGACCATTCGCAAGACATCTCACTGTTTCATTTGAAGGTCGGCACAGTTGTACCTTGTTTCTAAACCATTTTACAAAACTTTTGTTGTGCTCCTTAGTAATCCAATTTTGTGATCTCTCGGGATTCTGCTCTTGCAAATCAGCTATGTGTTCATTCACATAAGGACCCACAACGGCGACTTGTTGCAGAATTTTAAGATGTGCTTTTTCTCTCTTTGCAAGATCCATTGTAATTACTTTCATACCAATTATGCTTTTACCTAGGAGTCTTCCTTCGTGCCGATTCTTGGGCAGGCCAATAGATTTAACTCCATCTAGATAATTGGTATAGAAATCAATAACCTCTTCTGCGACATATCCTTCAACTATGCTTCCTTCTGGGCGAAATCTGCTTCTGACTAACCCTTTCAATAACTATGATTTTTAAAATTCTCAAAAAAATAGTAAATAAAATCAGAAAAATGTAAAATTTGGTCTCCAATGAGATTTCAATATGGAGAACACATTGAACCGTTCAGATTGGCCATTAGAACTGCAAAAGTTGAGATATAATCGCAACTGACAGGTTCATTCGTTAGTCGTGGCTGATTTTAGCCTATCTCTTTATTATTTACTCATTGTATTTATTTGTTACTCTCTTAAATTAACCACATATTTATACTTATTAGGTACTCCCTTGATGCATATTATTTACTCCTTTACATTTGTTATTTACTCCCTTGTAGTTATTAGTTACTACATTATTTGGTACATATAAAATTTATTAGTTACTCACTTGTAGCTATTAGTTACTTCCTTATACTCATTATTTACTCTTCTTATAGTTATTAATTAATCCCTAATAAAGGTACACAAAAAGTTGTTAGTTACTTCCTTATTTTTTATAAATACTCTCTCCTACTATTTTAGTTACTTTCTTATAGAAAATTATACTATACAATTTTGTTCCAAAATTTTCCTTCAAGTTTTTCATGCCTTTTTTATTTTGAAATTGGAGAGAAACAATGCAAAAATAGTTTGACACGAGCAAATTGAAGCAAGAGGATGGAGGCAAATTAAAAATGGCATATAAAGATGAGGGAAGTGGGTGAGAGTGAAGGAAGAGATCATGTGAGGATGAGGGCATATAGGTGTGCGAGAGGATGGGGAGCAGCTGATCGCAGGTAAGTCCTTAGGATCACCGATCTAATCGTTTGCATTGATAGCTTAAGGGTCCAATCCACAAGAATGGTATTGGAATATCAGTCTTTTACCTTATTTAATTAGCTAGACAAGGATTAAAATATTTTTGGTTTTATTAAAAGAATTAAAGAAGAATTTAATATTAAGGTTGATCTAAGTTCGATTGAGAATGTGAGGTTTAACAGAATAACACGAATTAACTAATTAACTTAATTAGTCATCAAGCAACTCAAAAGGAATCTTGCCAAGCAATCAAACACACAACAATCCATGAGAAAAGGGAAGGAAGGTTTTACCTCTCACGGAATCTTATCCGCGAGGCTCGACCACGGCATGGGAGTCGATGACGTGCTTGTCTCCTCCACAATCGGCCTCAAGTCCACCTAGAAGATTAATCACTTTCTCTTGCAACTCGTGCTAGCGAGGAAGAGAAGATAACTAATCCCACAAAGTTTTCTCTCTTCTTCTTCTACTAATTACTTTAATTAATGGAGATAAGAGAGAGCTCAACACATGACCATGAGAGGGAGAGAGATGAAAATGGCGGCTAGGAAGGGAGGCAATGGACGAGAGAGAAATGTTAGGTGGAGGCTCTCATAAGTGGTCCTTATATAGAGCACAAAACCTAATTGACCTCTTCCATAATTACAACTATGCCATTTTTACCTACCACCATTAGAGGTCGGCCCCTATATGGGCTTAGTTGGGCCATCTCTCATATTCCATTTGGTCACTAATTCAATTAATTAATGTCTCATTAATTTGCTCTCTAATTGGGCTTCCTATTTACTATTAAATGACAGCCCAATTAATTAATATAACCATTTATATTAATTTGTGTCGAACTAAAATTAATTATTAACTCATTAATAATTATTTTTTGAGATTAATTAATGCATTAATTTATTTCTATATGATCCCTTGACTTAATTAATTATAACGGTTCGCAACAGTATATAATTAATTAATCAATTTATCATATTTTCACATTACTTACTGCTGTGAATAAATAAATAATGCACTGTGTGATTAAAGTCCTATTTGTGTGACCCTTTGAGGATTTATGCTATGTTGGTCATGGAATTAAATCGCTATTTATTTCCAATAATCATAGGCGGTATCTAGCAACACACAATGATTTCCAATTCGCATAAATAAATAATGTACCGCTACAGTATTTCAATCCTGCATAAGAAATAAAAATATCTCCTTGTTTGATTCTTATGTCACATGATATCATCGTATAATCTAAGATAGGAATGTGTCATTCTTACAAATTATACGTTTCTTGATCTAGAGTTGATTGAACAAGTTGGCCAAACAATCCAACTCCATCAAGGGGCCCAAACAGATATCATCACTCACGAGGTATACTAATAAGGGACATACGGTTTTTTTGATGAACAACTTTTCCCCGCATAATTCAAGAGAACATAAATAAAGTCCGTATAGCAGCCCTTATCAGGAATCAACGGTAGACGATATTTATTGAACCTATCCTCATGTGGAAAAATTAAACCATCTCAAACTTAGAATCAAACTCATATGAAATAAACAATGACACATAACACAATCCATATGTTTATTTCATTGGGTCATGTCCTGTACTATGTTCTAATAACATACACATGCAATTAAGTTGGTAACACCTTACCTATGATTTGTAGAACTTAATCATCACTTAACTTGCATACTAATCTTTTATGATAATTAATGTTCCTTGTTAATTATCAAGATTACGGACGATTTAGATTTATTACTGTCATTCTAATGAATGATCCAAAGAGATCTACAATTCAGATCCTCAACCTGAATGATCTGTCAGTAATAAACTCTAGGAACAAATGATCAAATATCATCAATAACATAAACTAAGAAATTAAGTCATTAAATATTAACTTTTAGAACACAACTCCAACACTCGGGTCACTCTACGTGGCCTTATTCAGGCAGATCCATCTGGATTATGGCGGGTTCGTTTAAATAGGTAGCTAAATCCGTTTAATTAGTTTTAGAATATATCAAAGTGCGGGTTGTTGGTCTTAACTTTGGTTCAAACTTCAACTCTTGTTTTCGATCCGAAACACCTAAATTTCAACTTTCAATACCTCTTAAAATTCTAAGTTTCAACTTTCATTTCTTGTCTTAGGGTTTCTAAATTTACCTTTTGATTCTGTAGGGCATCCTATATCTCTCGATCATAGGGAAAGACATACTTTTCGGCTAAGTCTTACGTTCTCCTTTCGGTCTACTCCTTATCCTATGGTATGCAATTAGGAATTAACTTGAGTTTAGGGTTCTTGTTATCAATCTTTTAGACAAGGCCTTAATCTAATGGGTATAAACCTTCAAGTCAAGCAATTTAAAACCACAAATTCAGCAATTAACTTAAGAAAGATAAAGAAAATAAAATAGATATAAAATTAATTAAACTTCATTGACTACCGAAGAAAGGTTCCCTACAATTGCCCCTAACAACAATTCTAAACTAGACAAGACATAGAATCATTACAAAACCAAGGTTCCTTCGAATAAACAAACAAAAGATAAAAAGAAGAGATAGAATACAACAAATGAACTCTGCTTCTTCTCTTCTTTCTCCTCAGCCTGCCTTCGAACGATCTCATATCCTTTCGGGCAGACTTGCCTGGAACCTTGGATTGTCGAGTCATGTAGAAACTCTCATTTCTCTCTCAAAACTTTGATCTCTCTTTGAAATCTCCTCAAACCATGTTTATATAGGGTTTGGCATTGATGAGAGACGCTCATAATAGCAGGAAAATACTTTTGGACGTGATGGGAATAGAAAATAACCATCCTCCTAGGATAAACTTATAAAACAGACACTTTCTATTAATTCTGCAAGGTTTCAAGCAGACCTGCTTGAATCCGGTTGGATCCGTTTGAAATCTGGCCGAGAATAGGTCATTTGGAAATTTCAACACATCGCCTTGTTCGTATTTTATCCATATCTTCTTCATCCGGACTCCGTTTGAGGTGATTCAAGAACCGTTGGAAAGCTTGTGAGAAGCTCTACGTCTTTATTGGTTCATTTAAACTATGTTTTTGTCCAAAATCTGCATGAAAATAGAGATTATTGTAGTAACTCCTTCTTTGACACAAATTTCATTAAAACTAACCTAAATATGTCAAAATCTAACTATAACACAGATCAGCAGTGCAGAGGGAAGCGCATGATGATGAGAGGTCGCGACTCACGCGTGAGAGGAGATCAAAAGGGATAGATTGCATGAGGGGAAAAGCGCGTGTCAGAGGAGTGGCGTGAAGGAAGGGAGAGACGCGCTCCCTCTGATTGTGTGATTGCGCAAGACTTTGATTGCACAGAGTAATTCCCTTTAGATATGTCTGGTGCCAAATGAGTTATTTACACAAGTATACACATAAAAGACCAGTACGAACTACAAATCAGTACCAGTTGGTACAGACACAAAAAATGGACACTAAAGCCACAATTCCGAAAGAACTAAGTACATTTAGTGCCAATTTAAAATCTCAGCAAATGTAAACTTTTATGACAATCCGAAATACAAAATACTTTGTTACAGATAATTGGAAAACATAATAAGTACTTGATAAGATTATAAGAAACATATGACAATTTCACTTTTGTTACACGACGATTATTATTTGTTTGACACCAAAATATTGCTATTTAAAAATCATTGCACAATTTATTTAAGAAAGGATGGTTTGTTTCTTAAGGGCTAGACTCTCATGAAGGTTAAGAAACACTTGTGCTCAAGTCCTGCAAGTATATATACAGTCCCCTCTAGCAGTGTTTGATTTAAAGCAAATATATATGGAGCTTGCTGTCAACTACATAGACCACTTTGAACATAGTTCCTTCAATATCTAAACACAAGGCAAAGGAATACGCAGTGTTGGTATCAAATACAGTGGCTCTTTCTTGGCAGCATCAATTGCTAACGTCTCTGTCATGTCCAGGTCCTCTGGTTCCATACCATCAGGTAGTTTCCAATCAAAGTGCAACAAAAGACTTGCTAGAGCTTCCTCAACCACTGCCGTACCAAATTCAAGTCCAGGACACATCCTCCTCCCAGCACCGAATGGCACAAACTCAAAGTTTTTCCCTTTCAAGTCGATAGATAATGTTTCAAATCTCTCTGGTTTGAATTCCTCTGGATCATTCCAGTATTGAGAGTTCCTTCCAAGAGCCCATGCGTTGACTACCAGGCAAGCTCCGGATGGAATTGTGTAGCCAAGTATCTGGCAACTCTTCATGCATTGTCGTGGTGCTAACAGGGGCCCGGGTAGGTGCATCCTCAGGGTTTCTTTGATTACTAATTTCAGATAAGAGAGGGAATTCTCATCTAACTTATTATTTTCACTTGCAGCATGCCTTATCTCTGCTTGTACCTTTTCCATTACCTCAGGGTGCTTAATTAGTTCAGACATTGCCCATGTAATTGTTGCTGTTGACTCAGTTCCTGCAAATACATCCTTGAAAAGCAAGAGGACATCAGAATAAACATTTAGATACCACTTCTCAAAAATAGGTTATCCTACCTTTCTGGGAGTACAATAAAATATATTAACACAGCACTTACTGAGATTCACAACTAGAATAACATGTATACCAAAGTACTTTTCTTTAATTTGATGACAAAAGAAAGAAAAATTAGAGAATTACAAACAATTGCAATGTTTAACATTTAGAAAATTTCACAAATATTGCCTGCAACCAACATTTTTTGGGTTGGAAATAACATCTTAAAACTCTTTCACAATGTACCAGAGACACATTTGCTGACATTGTTTGCGAACCAAACATTAAGGTTTCATGCAATTAAACAACAATGTTTTCTATCTCAATTCAAAAATGTATCAACCTTTTTCTATAAAGTTAGTTATTTGACTTATTTCTGTTGGATATAATTGTAGAGGAAGTCCTATATTAATGCATATTTCATTTCCTAATTTTTTATATTACGCAACAATAAAAGAAAAGTTAATAAGACACGTACCAAGAGATCAGCTTTTATGCTGTCCATGGTGATAGGCTCCTCCAAGTCATTACGTCCCATTATACTAATAAGTGCATGAACAAAATTGCATTCGAACTCCTCATCTCTACCTTTCTTACGATGTTGTTGCTTCTTCAAATGCTCCTGTAAATCCTCCTCCATTACCAAGTCCAATTTGCTACATTTTTTAATTAATGGTAGTCAGCCGAACAAAAAAGGTGTAGTACACAAAGAGAGCTGTGGCTGAACATCATAACTTCTTTTGCTTTTTCTATTTTGGTCTCGTAACAAGTCCCTTGAAATTTTAGTACATATCTATATTACAAATTTACAAGTTCACAATATAACAAACTTTTTAGAATCTTACCTGCGGAGTCTTATAAGTCTTCTTCTCATGTTCACATTTAACCAACTCACTGAAGGGAAGAAATCAAATAGGTCTAACCCAGACAAGCACTCCGATGCCTCCCTTATAATTTGCAAGAGCACCCCTCTATTTTTACAAGTTCCCCCAAAAGCCACCCGAAGAATAATATTGTTTGAAAGCTCAGATGTCATTGCACTCAGATTGAATGGTGATTCATCAGGAACCAAGCTGAAAGTCTTCATTAGGGAATGAATCTCTGTTTTCCTGATTGAGGAGAATGATTTCACCTGCTTTGAACTGAAAAGCTCAATTGTACTAATTAGGCGCATCTGGCGCCAGTATGGGCCATTTGAGAAGCCAATGTCTTTGCATCCATATAGAATAACTTTTGCTGCAGATATAACAGGACGATTTGCAAGGGTTGCATCCTGTGTTTTCATCACTTATATATATGTTGTTTGTATTCAACAAAATAAAAAAAGTTTTGATACAATTCTGCAAGTTTAAAGATAAATTGCACTTTTGTTATCAGCACAAAAGGTGCTATTCATATTTTTATGTGGAACATCTAACAAAACCGTTTACTCATATTGAACTTTTGTACTTTATGTAAGTAACATATTCCAATACCTTTATGTACGTATAAAATTTTGGAGTTTTGGTACTTTCAAAGTCTAAGCCTTTTATCCCAAAAAAGTTGGGGTCGGCTAGAAATGACACCCCGACCCTGGTCATTTTTTGTATATATGGCTGAGTTTTTATGCTAGCTCGTCAAGCCTATCGCAAGCATGCGGTCTAGTAGCTCAGGTGGTAAGAGCACTTGGCTCTCTTCTAAGAGGTCCTTTCAAGTTCTTACTGCCGTCACCTTTTCAGGATTGGCAATTTGAAACTAAAATCTGCACCAGGATCGGTATTACGTCTGTGAAATAAAAATTAGATGGTCAGGGGGTTGTGCTGACTGAAATTGAAGCTAGCTGGACACTTTCTTTAAAAAAAGTTTGTTTCGTGATTAAAAATCAATAAAACTCAAACAAATAATTATGTAAAAGTTATTGAGGCAAGAGATTTTAAACATATAGTACTCTTCTCATATCAAGAAAACAATAAAAAGTAAACAGACATTTTGGTTGAATAAAAGTAGTTGTCTCTGCTAATCAATAAATTATAAAGAAGAATCTGAAAGTTGTGCCACTGCAAATTACTTATAGACCTGCACCAAATTCTATTCCATAATCAAGTTTTAGTACAAAAAATTGCCCTTAGGAAGAGATGGAACCAAACAGATCTCGCCTCGATCTGAATGATTCCACTTTTAATGAATATGTTTATTCCACACAGAATCAGCCGCCAATCCAATGATAAAAAAAAAATATGATTTAGGCCACAATCAGCACGTACCAAAATGAATGGTACAGACCTCTGACAACAAGTTGACTAACTGAACCTGGGCTTGATTTGAATTTAGAGGAGGGAAGGCGTGAGGAACTTATTGATCTACAACACCATATACATTTAGCTGCAGGTACTACAAATTTCAATTTCTAACTATAGTTAATGATTGGTTTGCATAAAATCAGCAGCTACAAATGTTACCTCTTTTGCAGCTTCACGCGAACTGAGGACAACAAGGTTGATCTCACCAAGCCGAAGAAGCATAACAGGTCCATGCAACCAGGCAAGGTTGTGCAGGGCATGGTGTGGCAAACCGGCTTTTGCAAAGTGGTGCAGACTTCCGATAAAGGGCAAAGTCCAGGGACCTGGAGGGAGTTTCAATTTAGATTTTGTCACTCTCTTCTGTAGGAACCAAAGGGAGAATATGACTAGGAGGAGAGAAGTTAGGTAAGGCAGTGCAATGTCCATTTTTGCTCTTCTTTCTTCTATTTCCGGGATTGGAGAGTATCTATAAGAAGTGAACTGTCAATGGCTCAATGCCCAGAAGCACGTCCCATGAAGGAAAATTGAGCCTCCACAGAGTTGGTACAGTATTGGCATCACTGCAGTAGAATTGACATGATCAGTACTTCTAAAGGGGTGATGAACCGTGATTATTTAATTTAATTAATAATTTAATAATATTAAGGTAGGGAAGAAGTAATTAAAAAAATTAAGTATTTAATATTACCAATTTCAGACTTGGATAAGTATGGTTGATGTGACACAGTTGACCACTAAAAGAATGGTGCCGTTTCCACTAAACAACAGCACTAGCTAAAACAATAATGTACTGACTATTAGAAACAATTATGAATATCAACCGAAAAGATATGGAGCACCTAATAAAGGTACTTTCGCATTGAGATTAGTTTTATTTCTAATTGTTATTTTTCTGAAGGTATATCTAATTAGTTATTTATTCATTAAAATGAACAAGATCAATGATTTGGATTAGACATTTGAATTTTAAAATTTTAAAATATTTAAAAATATTAAGTTGTGATATTTTGTGGCACTAGAACCTAGCTTCTTTTATTTATTTACCCATAACTTTGGGAGAATCAATTGCAGGATAGATTCGTTAAGAGCTATTTAAAGTACTCTTGTTTTTTTTTTTAAAAAAAAAAAAAAGATTTCTAGTCATCTGTCATGAGATCATTTTGAAGATTGGATTAAGTTAGAATTAAAGGTTATTTGTCTCTAATACGAGTGATTTGTGTCTGGCCGACTCTAGTGTGAATGAAGTCTGATGTTAGCTGTGCTTAAAAGGGGTGTTTTTGTTTTTGTTTTTTTTTTTAAGATAAGAGGGGGTCAAGCCCTCTAACTTATTTCAAATTAAATGTCACAAAGGACCGAGCATTAAATTAAAGTTTGCTGAGTTTAAATTAGTTTAACTTTGTTCAATTTCAATTTATTATTTTTAAATTTGGCAAGGTTTGGTGATAAAAATTGAGTTCGATAGGTTCCGAATTAGTTTTTCAAATTTATTAGTTTTGCTAGAATTCAAGTTCTCCCAGTTATATATTGACATAACTCGTGACATAATTGGCATAACGAAACAAAATATACTTAAGCTAAATGATTCAATAATAATCATTATTATAGTTAAGTTTAGTAATTGATAGTTTTAAATATAAATCATTACAATAAAAATATCAAACAATGATGCAATCAGATCGAATAGCATCGACAATAATGTAATCATATTAAGTAATAATTAATCGACAACTGGCAACTGGGAATATAATTGCGCATAATTTAGTAATTAACTAGAAATATAATTCAGTAGCAATTGATCAACGACCTAAATCTAACAGCCGTAATTTAATATTTGCGGATGACTGGGACAAAGCTGTATCCTTATCCAGTTATCCTACCCCAAGTACTCTTCCAAAAACGATAAAAAAACCAACAAGACAACAAACTTATTGATTAATTAATATCGAGGTGACCGGCACAGTACACTCAAAATGTTCTAATTTTTATATTTTATTGGGTGAGAATGATTGATGTTACACGCTGGCACAGGGTAGTATAAATAGAAACAATGCCTCCTCAGCTGATTGGAACCACACTCTCACCTTACCTGAGATCCCTGTTGTACCAAGTTCTGGCAACAAGAGTACCGCACAGGAAATGGAAATTTATGATTATTTGACCATCTCTCGTCACACTTTGTTAGCGTGAGATAATGTAATAATGTCGGGATTTATAAAAGTGAAAGTAGAACCATATGCATGTGTAAATTTGTTAATTTAAAGACTGGTATATGTCATGAAGGGTGACTTCGCCTTAGATTAGTCTGTCCGTTTCTTAGGTGCTGGTTCACCCCAGATATTGTCATGAGGTTTCAAGTTGTTTCAATTATGCATGTTCCAATAATTTATTTAGTGTTTGAGTTTCATTAATGAAACAAGCAGGCATTCCCTGATACTTTTCACAATAACAGAAATTTCACAGCAAAGAAAACATACTATAAACAAGCCCAGTCTACAACTACCAACATGACTCATGCTTTTCCTTGAACAACAGATCAGAATCATTGATGTGAAATATACTGAGCAAAAGCATGTTGCTCACACCAAGTCAGGGTTATTGCAGCTTTTTATTAATTCATCCAAACAAGTCTTTATCAAAATTTCAAGATATCAAATCAGGGTTATTGCACATCAGGAAACTGAAGTCCCACACTAGCAGCAGATTTCTTCAATATTTTCTTCATTTCGGCAGATCGATCCGCAGTTATGTTGTACGAGAACAACAATTCCAGCATAATTATGCCAATTTAACACCTCATTTCAAGATATCTAAGATATATATTAAAACCCATGACCGCATTGTTCGTCCGCATTGGTCTCCTACGACAACATGTGATCTGAGCCGTTCGTTTGTTTTCTCACGATATCTGATTGTCTATTTTTTCGATTTAACCTAACTAGAGAATCTTTCCCCTAATTGTCCCTCTGTGCCCTCCTCCTCCTTTGCCGACCTCGCACGCCCCCAAGGCCCGTACTTCACGCGCCCCTCCTCCCGACTCTCCGCTCCTCTTCTCCACCAGAATCGCGCCACCACAAAGTCCTCTTCTCCGATGAGCTCTCCCTTTCTTTTCGATTTTTTATCGAGTATCTCACACTGTTATTGCTTTGGTTTTCATGAAATTAATTTTCAATGCTTTACGGTGATTTTTCTTTGAAGAATTTAAGACGATCTAAAGTGGGAACTCCTTTTGCTTCCTTCTCTCTCCCCGCCGCCACCGCCTTGGCTTATGGTATTGTTTCTCTCTCGATTTTGAATGGGCTGTTTCATTTAATTGTTAAATATTTTTCATCTTTCATGTTATCTTTCAAGGCATGTAATTTGTGGATTCGATTTTTTGGATCCACCACTACAATGAATACAATCACCTGGATCCACAACTAATAATGATGGTTTCGGTGACAACTGTCCATAGTTAAGATGCATTTAGTTAAAGAAAAATAACTACACATGTGTTGTCATTGCAAAATAGACAAAAATATATTTCATTATAATTTTCCTTAGTTCTGTTATTCCTTACTGACTTGGGTCACTATACTAAAACATGTAAGGATGAATCATAGTTGTCATGCTAAATTCATATCTCTATGTTTGTCTATAGTGGGTGCTTTCTGCTTACAGTGGACGGAGATTATGGAAATTTAGACGGAGTAGGCTGGTTATATACAGGGTTCAGGATATTTACTATAGGACATTTGTGCTTAGCCTTAATTTTTCTAATGAAATTTTAATTTGGGGAGAATCTAATAAAATTTCTTTAATTATTTTTCGAGTGAGCAGATTTCAGACAACTAGCTCGAATGGAGTATTTAGATTGTTTAGTTGGGAGATATAAATCTTATATAGAGATATTGGAGGTACACTTATTTCTTTAGCTCTTTTTAATTGTGTTAATGTTTGCAATAAATTACTTAGATTGTTTAGTTGGATGTACACTGATATCTGTAGCTCGAATGCAGTACTTATATTGTTTAGTTGCAATGAAGTGCCACATGCATTGCAACATCTAACAAGAATGGATGAGACTCCTTTAAGGGATGGCTGCATTGCCAATGCATGGCAACATCTAACAAGAATGGCAGGGACTTCTTTAAAGAATCCTAAGAATTGACGCCAGCTGACAACATAGCGTGCTGCATCTCTTCTTCATGAATTGAATTTAAAATTGCAAAGAAGTTGGTCATTTCTGGAACTTTATTTTCAAAATTTTAGTTAGCATCCTTTAATTCTTTACCTCACTTCAGATGTTCGATTAGTATAATGACAAAAGAGATACATGTCTGCATACCAGAATAACACATGAATAATTATGTTGTATGACTTACAATTTTATTGGAACAAATATACCAGAATTACCTTTTACAAAAAATAAAGCACTCAATATTTTTCTTAAAACAATTTTATTTCTTAACCTATCGATTACTCTCATACTCAAATAATAATACTGACAGGGTCATAATTGGAATTATTGAAATTAGAATATATTTGGCATATCAGCAACTTCTTTCTTTCTAATTATAGTTAGGTTAGTAAATTTACATAATATGAAGTGTCGCGGGACACTTATATGCAGTTGTCCAATAATACATAGACCAAGTAAATAATCAATTTTTCAATATTTTCAGGATAAATATATCTGATTTGTAGCTTCTGTACAGAATGCTTAGTGGCCTATTGGCCTATTCCACACGTCAGTTATACTTCTGCTATCAAAAACTATGGGACATGTGCATTGGTTGGTTAACAAAATAATATCGTTGCATGAGGATACTGACCTAAACCACTTGCATCTTTGCCTTGCCTCTTCATGGTTGGCATCTTGACCATGGTAGGCTTGCAATTCAACCTACCTCTTAGGAGAGATCTTACCCCTCCCTTGGATTTTTGGCAACTTAACAAAAAGAGGTTATTGCCTGATAAGAAACAACTTTGGAGTTCTGTCTAAGCTGCAACCTGCTTGGCGAGATGGAAGCATTATTTTTTTTTTTAAGATGATCTTTCAAGGTGAACGGCCTCCGCTGCACATTATTCTCTTTGAGATGGAACTACTGGTACAAATGTCCCCTACTGGCGCTGAACTTTATTTTGGATTTTTAAGTATTACACTGACTATTAAGGCTTAGTTTGAGGTGTTCTTTAGATGTAATTTATTTTTCTTTCTAAACTTTGTACCGCTCACCCTCTTTTTAAAAATAATTTTAGCTATGCTGCGGGCCCTCGAAAAAGAAATGAGGACTGGTACCATGTTAGTACCAATCCCATAAAAAGCGTTTTGTTTTTTCAAAGAGTACATATTTGCAATTTCATCATTTAAATACCATGTAAGCAATAAAATTTTCTTATTGCGTTGTGTGTATACTATTTCTTATCGATAGAACCTCCAAAAACAGTTATAAAAAACATATGGCATAATTTTTTAGGAAAAAAGAAAAAGTTTCGCGCAATGCTCGAAGGTCACACTAGGGTATAATAATAAAAGAGAAAGATATATAATTTTTTTTTGACATTTTTACCTATTATATTTTAAATTTACTGACTTTATGTTTATCTACAAAAGTTAAGGCCAATCTTTGAATATGATTGGCCTGTGTTTACGTGAGTCTGTTTTTAGCCATGGTCAACTATATGTTGCTTTATCAAGAATAATCTCACCAGATGGATTTCATATGCAGGATATATCAAGAATATTGTCTTCAGACAAATCTTTTCTTTGTTAGGTAATAGTAATAAAATCATTTTCATTACTTTCTCTCTATGAAAATTGTTATTAATTATCTAAATAAACAATTTAAAAATAAGTTAATCATATAAAATTGATACCATTTTTTATTACACAGGTGATTTTTTTACCTACTCCATTTGACATACATTATTTTATCATGCCGGCAATTGTTTGAGTTCATTAAAAATAGAGAAAAATTTTTCTGTACCCCTCGGAAATGAGAAAATGGAGAATTTGCCCTCCCGAAAGTAAAATCTCCTGATTTTGTCCCCCTAAACTTCAAATTTTTTCGGCTTTTGCCCCTTTGTCTTATTTAATAATATATTTAACATTAAAATAATAAAATTAAATATTTCGGACTATTAAAATAATAAAATTAAATATTTCGATTTAGAACCAGTCGATTACTAACCCAATCGACTCATTCGACCTTCGTCTCTCCTCTCTCTCGCACGAAGCACACATGAACCCTAGCTTCATCGCCATCGCTCAAATCCAACCCTGTCGACCTCCGTCTCTCTCTCTCCCTAGCCTTCTCATCAAGCACAAACCTAGCGTCTCTCTCTCCGAATACTCCTGACATACTCTCTCCGAAGAAGATCGGAGAAGATATCGCCGAGGAGATAGCTAAGGATTGGAAGGGTCTCCGTGCCACTGTCAAGTTTACTGTTCAGAATCGTCAAGCTAAGGTACTTCAGGATTGGAGGATTCCTTATGAGATATTATTCAAAGTAAATCACATGGTTCAAATTACAACCGCTACCAGGTAATGAGTCTCTTTCAGCTAGGTTGAACACTTCTTGCGCATGTCTTTCACTTTGAAACTGCACTAACACAAAAGCTTTTGATCTTGCATTTATGCTTTTGGGATGTCAGAATTTGAGGGCATAAATTGATCCTGGTACAGTAATAATTTCTAGGAGGTCTTTTACAGTTTCAGCGTTGGAGTTAAGTGAGAAACCGGAGAGCTGGATTGTCTTTTGCACCATTTTCTATCTAAAGTAGAGAGTCCTAGTTCATATTAGAGAAAAATTTGGAAGAAAAAAATGCAAAAAGGGGTTAGTTGAAAAGGTAATGAAAATTTGCAACAAATTAAGAGCAAAATCAGGTCAGTAAAAACAATCACGTTACAGTATGTGAGTAGTTAATCCCACACATACTATTACATTTTTCTTGGTTTTGATATTTCTATTTTCTTATATTTTTGTACAAAAAGGAGGGAAAAAGTACAATGTTATTTACTTATTTTCTTTTTTTGTTGGTTTATTATGGTATAGAATTTCACCACTACAAATTAGAACTATGAATGAATGGAACCCAAAAATACTTTTCCAAACAACACAACAATGTGGAAGCTGAATTAATCAGTGCATGGTGTTTCATAACCAATAGCTTGAGTTCTCACATTTTTCTAAGTAGCACCCAATTGGTAACTAATTTTTAAAATATGGAAAACAAGTGACTGTTGTTCCCTCTATTGCAGTGTTGCTGCCCTGGTGATCAAGGCCTTATAAGAGCCAGAAAGAGATAGGAAGGAGGTTGAACATTAAACATACCGGCAACATCTCCCTAGATGACGTGATTGTTCAATGGCAAAGGACCTAGCTGATTTCAAGACATGAAAACTTTATCTGTCATCGATACTGTTGGTTTCATTTGATATTGTTTTGTAATAGATATGTGAGCTAGCATTAATATGTCGAGTTGTAACTTATGATGATAGCCTAATCTGTTAGATTGAAAATCTAATTTGTTACCGGTGAATGCTTGTTGTGTAGTGCATGCTTGTTCTTGGCTTGATTAATTAATATCTGTTATGCCACATGTGAGCTTGACATCGAGTTCATTTGCTTGAAATCGAGTTAATTTGCTAGTTTCTAGATCTGTTCATTTTTATTGCAATCAAGTTAATTTGCTTGAAATCTGTTATGAACAGATTCATTCTGAGAGAAATTGAACTAACTGATGTGAATAGATCTCTAGTATTCATGATGTGAATAGATTCATTAACAGTAGCGCATAGGAAACTTGGTACAGGCACCATTCGAATCCAAAAAGGTACACGTACATGCATTATTCAAACAGCTACAAAAGTTGGTGAATAAAACACGATTACATAGTGTTATTTGTGTTGTTTGAATAATAACAGCCAGAATAATACCCCTAATAATAAGTGAATAATAGAAATAATAACACATACATTATCATATGAATTTCAACACTAACAAAATAAAAAAAAGTAAAACCGCAATTACATAACATTCAAAGTAGTTACTATAGAAGCACAGAAAGATAGAGAGAGAGATGGTGAAAGAAAGAGATTCTATTTATTAATCTTGATTAATTATAAAATGATACAATCCACTCTATTTAACAGAAAGTTAGTTACATCAGTTACGAGAAGATGAGCATTCTGATAACTGGGCGTGGTGTACCAGTATCACCAAGTGGTGTACCAATATCGCTAGGTGGTGTTACCAGTATCACTGATTTTTGTGTCAGCGTCCTTAATAGTTACATTCCTAAGTATTGTCTTTCAGTGTTACATAACATCCGTAATATCTCTAATTGAGCTTCTGTAGTCTTTATTCATTGACTTTGCCACTTCTCTGAAATATACAAAATAATGAATAATTAATATTTACAGAAAGGCTTGTCAAAAAAACTGAACAGAAATAGCCTTTCACCAATTAAAAACAGGCCGATAAGAACTACAAACTGAAGTACCTTAGCTTGACGATTCTGACAGTAAACTTGACAGTGGCACGGAGACCCTTCCAATCCTTAGCTATCTCCTTGGCGATATCTCCTCCGATCTTCTTCGGAGAGAGTATGTCAGGAGTATTCAGAGAGAGACGGAGTCTAGGGAGAGAGAGACGCTAGGTTTGTGCTTGATGAGAAGGCTAGGGAGAGAGAGAGACGGAGGTCGACAGGGTTGGATTTGAGCGATGGCGATGAAGCTAGGGTTCATGTGTGCTTCGTGCGAGAGAGAGGAGAGACGAAGGTCGAATGAGTCGATTGGGTTAGTAATCGACTGGTTCTAAATCGAAATATTTAATTTTATTATTTTAATGTTAAATATATTATTAAATAAGACAAAGGGGCAAAAGTCAAAAAAATTTGAAGTTTAGGGGGGCAAAATTAGGAGATTTTACTTTCGGGGGGTAAATCCTCCATTTTCTCATTTCCGAGGGGTACAGAAAAAATTTTCCCTTAAAAATATGATATGGATGTTATCATACTCTATTTGGGTCTCTTAAATTGCTTATATGTTTTTTTAAAATTCAATGTATATGGATGCTAAAGCAGCTCATGTATGATGTTTATGTAATTAATTTTTTACAGCTCATGAGAAAAAAAAAATTATGACATTTTGCCTTTGCACTTATTTGCCTGTCGCACACAATTTAGATTTAATGACAAATTATTAGTGGTTCTTAAAATTGAAATCCAAAAAATCTACTAAGACGCGGCGAAGCGGCGCTTCCCTACCTAGTGATTTAATAAATCCTGTGCTTTAATTTACATCATGCAACTTACGAAAATTTTCTTTTCAATACCATGTCATGGCCTGCACACTAGCTTCTAAAAATAAACTTTAATGCCCTACCTTTCTCAGAAACATCACATATAGAAAAAAGGTATCGACTCGTTGAAAGTGCACCCACAGCAGTAACTTATAAGCTTCATTTAAACTGCATTGATTTAATTTTTGAAACTTGGACCAGTATTTTTATACTCTATATAGATGAGTTTAATTAAAGAACCAGTAAATACTTTGTCAGCATGAGACAACAAAAGAAAAAGGAAGATATATCTGCATCTTTTTACCACCATATTAAAAGCCAAGCCCTACCGGTTGCAAATTCTGGTCTAGGTACTCTATTATTAGTCATTGGTATTTTTGGGTCTTAAAATTTTAGTAGAAGTGGGCCATTAGCAAAGAAATATCAAAGAAACAGATTAATATCCAAGCCATTAAGCCAATTAGCCCCATAGGAGAGCCACTACATAGCTACAACAACAACAACTAAGCTTTTTGTCCCAAACAAGTTGGGGTATGCTAAAACAGAAACCCAACAAGAAAAAACATCCTAATTAGGTTTCATTTCCATAGAGATGGCTGGATTTTTACGTTGGCTCGCCTAGCCTATCACAACCCTCCTCCTTTTGATCGGACTTGGGACCGATGGCTAGTATCAAATAATGTAAACATTGAAAAAGGAACTGAAGTAATTCCTAAGGAACTGAGTATGCCATTTGTAACTTTTGAATGCCAAGTAAATGAAGTGTCAGTGAGAAGTACAGATTGCTTACAGCTAATACCGAAAACATAATAAATTGAACATAAATTGCAACTAAAATGTCCAAATAAAAATTAAGGCTCTGTTTAAAATCGCTTTTATTTTTTTTTGAAAAAACATGGGATTTCATTTGATTAGAAATTTTTTTATCAAAATGAATGGATTTGATGCCGTGTGATTGAAATTTGCATGTTAGACCCAAATAAATCCTATGAAATCAATTCTAATCAAATGAAATCCCCCGTAAAAACCATTTGATCAAAGCCTAAGTTTTTTGGTTTATATAAATTTAAAGACAATACATGCTGAATGTTTATGTGGTACCCATTCCAACAGTGAATATATAGTGGACGATAGGTAACATTTTCAAACTTTATGTTACTTGATGTGAAATTGAACTTTTACACCAGAAGAAAGGACATATTAAGACTAAAGATAACACTAATTTTAAGGAAAAAATGAAATTCCTGATCCCATGCAGTACCACAGAGGACGGATCAGGTACCAGTAAATAACAGCAGTATTTACCATTAATACGTGTATAAGGAATCAGTGAGTGCACTCGTTAGTACAAGACTTCACTGAGTCAGTAAAATATAATACGATGTAAACCCAGAGAAACTATAAAAAGATCAGAAATTACTTGGCGATGGTGCATGCTGTTCATGAGGTAAGTGTAATCGCTGGCGAGCTTGAGCTACGCACGCGCCGCCTCTTGGTCTGACAAATATTCGACTTGTTTCTGAACTCCAGAGAGACGAAATTCCGAAAATGCCCCTTGCCTCCGCCATTGCCTATGTGCTTCTCCACCGCCTCCAACAACCACCGATACACCGTCGCCGCTCGAAGGCTACGAATTTAAAAGAAGAGCGAGTTGGATCCTGATTTGGTTCGATCGGATCCCAAGTCCGAATCCCATCTTTTGTTTATTGGGCCATCACACTACATGGCCCTCATATCGTTATTAATCGTTTTAAGGCTGAATCCTTCTCCCTCTGGTCCAGAAGAAATTTGGGTGGAACGGGATCATGGGATGAAAAGGAATGAAAAAGAGGAGGGGAATTAAAATTTTGAATTCTAATTTTTAAATTTGAAACGATAAAATGGACACTAATTTAATAGGAAATGTTCCTTCATTGTCATCTATTCACCTCCATTTCCACTGTATTTTTTTTTTAATATGGAGAAGGTTAATTCATTGGGTAGTGTCATGGGCGGTTCACTTTCATTCCATCATCCTCTTTCTGCCCCTTCTGGAGCACACCCTTAAAATCGGGTTAACTACGAAAATATTATTTTCAGTTGTTTAGATGTTTAGATCAAATTCATAGAATGGTAGATTTTGAATAATTTCCTCCCGAGATGTGAATTAAAACACAATACACTATTCCAATAATATTTTAGAATAACTAAATTTATACTATTATAAATTTTGTAAATTTGTAAATTTTATTCTTTAATTGCTAATTAAAAATATGTCAATATAAAATAACAATATAAAGACATAGTATTCTATACACTGTTATATTTAAAAAAAAATACCCAAATTTCTCTCATTAGATTAATAATTAATTAAAAAAGGAGCAAAATGATTATTTTAATTACGTTTAATTATTCATAATTTTTCTTTTTAAAAAAAGTAACAATATTGACCGTTAGAACGGTAAACCTAGTCCCAAAATTATCTCAGTCAGATTATGCAGGGAATTGCTTTTTACATGAATTCAATTAGCGATACACGGTAATTTCCTTTGTTTGACCAAAATACCCTCACCCACTGCACACGGTCACACAGAACCCTCCTCCCTCTTCGTATACTCAGTATATATTAAACTTTTCCAATTGTAAGATGAGACCAGCAGGGAAGAATCAAAGCAAATTTGGGCCCATAAAAGTATCGACCTTCATATATTTGTCTTATATATTATTTTCAAATCTTAACTTTGAAAATTATATATTTCAAAAAGGCTTTGAATAAAAGGGGATTTGAGAGCGTGAAAGGACCAACAATGCCGGCCATGGCGCAAGTTGGACGTCGGTAGTCAATAAGTCAATTTCTATTTATATCGCTTAATCAAATAATGTTCTAATTGAAAATGAATATTAGAAATGGATCTAAAAAAATGAATGTACAAAAAACACCTGCAATTACAAAAATTACTTCATCAAAAATATTCATCGTGACAAAAAGATATATGTTACAATAGAAATAGGGCTGGGACGTGGGGTATCCGGTGGCCGGCGTTGGGTCTGCTGTTATAAAACAATTGTAGATACGGAAGCAAATATAGAGTTGGATGTACGGGTGTTGCTATCCCCGTGGCACCGAATTGCAATGCACGCTATATTTACCAATGAAGACTAAAATACCCTCTACTCTTTTACGCAATAATCTGTTGTCAAAATTCCCGATGATTTTCTTTCCTTTTTTTATACAGCGAAATATTAATTTTGGCGGACTCCTTCGCGGGTCTCTTACCACGCATTACAGTCATCACCATAAAAATAAAAATAAAACGCTATTCATTCTAAAATATAAACTCATCGCAGCAAGAAATTGAGAAGAAGTATCTCAATTAGTGAAAATCTGGGCAACACTATATTCTCTCCATCAGGTAACAAAAATTTTATATTTTTCTATCTATTAGAACGAGGAAATTTGAAGGTCTCCAACCTGTATTAATTACAATTAAAAAAATACAGTGTAACATTCATTATCTCGCTAAGTTTTCATGCAAAACAGATCATATTGCTCAAAGCCATCACCATGCTATTAGTTTATAAGAGACTTCTATCCAGTAGCAACTTCCAGCAATAATGCTCCAATGTTAGTAGGATTTTAATATTATCTGTCTAAGCAAACACAGAACAAATTTAAAATGACAATATTTATGTTAAAAATAATTAAGGCAGATACAGTTATAATTTCTCAAACATAAGTTTCTATCATACTATAAGAATATTCAGTTTAATTAGATGCAATGTAAAAGAGGGTAAAAGGAGACTAGTTTCATAAACAATGTTATAATCAAGTGGCAATTTTACAAGACAAATAACCTCTATGACATTTTTTATGCAATCTTTCTATCTTTATTCATGTACAGATGGACAGTATCTCCACGTAATTAGCAGTTAAGTGAAGATCCAATACAAGTATACAATAGTTAAATGAAGATCCATGGCTCTCCACACTACAAGAGAAACAGAATATAGCTAGACTTTCGCTGCATGATTTTTTATTTAGCTTCACAATTTGTGCTATTGGAAGATAATCCTACAAGATATCTTTTTAGTGTAGCTAGATTGTTATTTAAGTAGTGCTATAGGAAGACTTTGTTTATCATGCAAAGAATGATATTAAAATTAATGGTAATTTTTAATTCCCTACCAAAATTGCTTTCACAAGAAGTGGCGCCAAGATAGGTTTGGTAAGAAAAATTTCCCTCCATTTTTAATAACATGGAGTCATGGACTGCCAAAATAAATTTTAATTGCAAAATATGGTATTCTAAGCAAAGAATTTCTTATCCCAGAAGTATGCAAAAATACGCTCAGACTTGGTGCACTTAATAATTAATATAAAAATTATTCATCAGCTCTTAGTTTATATATAAATTAATATTTACTTATGTCAGCTCATTATTGTTCACACTTTATAAGTAAATTTTTCGTTCCTTTTTTTTTTTTTTTTGTTAACTTTGAGGAATGGAGCGTACCAAAGCATTTTTAATATATTTTCTATTTTCTATATACACTTCATGTACCCTCCGTTTTTTGTTCGGGTGGATAAGGGTCCCACATGTACGAATGAAGCGAATGTTTCGCTTTATCTTTGATTTTTCTATTATTAAAAAATAAACTTGGATTTTCTTATTCGGCCCTCCGGTTCATAATTACTGGATAGAACAAAGCAACCCAGTTTAATGTGTTTTATACGAAATTGAAAGGATGTGGTCAAATTGAAACGGAGGGGAACGAATGGTTTAATGCACCACTGCACGCCGAGAGAGAAATGACGTGTTTCTCGCACAAAAATGGAATAGCGTGATTTTTTTCCTATCATTTTCTTAAGAATCGATCAATCGAGATGGACACGTGGTGCTGCTTGATTGGTTCAGTTTGTGGTCTCACGGATCATACACTCATACTTATGGAACAGTGATCTGTAATTAATCTACATCGTTAATTTAAATCAACGACTAAAATGAAATATAATTATATATAATTGTAGAAAAAGAAATAAAATATAAAAATATAGATGCTTTGATTATTCCGAAGTTGCATCAGTATATTACTATATTTCATAAAATTTAAGAAAAAATTTCTAAAATATTGCTTGTTAATATCTATATCTATATAATAATAATAATAATCTTCTATATATACTAGCCATAAAAGTTTTATTTCATCACAAAAATAAGAAATAACCAGTAATATAAAATTTTATAATTCTAGTACTTGGTCCTTATGGGGTCGTTTGGATGGGCTAGGAATAGCCAATTCCTAGGAAGGAATAAGGATTTTCGTTGGGAAGTGTGTAACTTTGTGAGAGAGATGAAATTCTTAGGAATATGAAATTCCTAGGAATTGGCTATTCCTAGCCCATCCAAACGACCCCTATGGTACCAACAAATCAACCTTAAAGGAAGGAGAACAGCAACAGTAAATTGGCACACGTACCCTTGCAACAAATCCATCAGCTGAGGGTATACTCTTCATCTCTAAGTGTTTCAATACGTCTCGATATGGATTGAAACCGAGTGAAATGACACTTTTAGTCTTGTGTGTAGATTTTGCAATGCGACTCTTGTCCTATCGACTGACGATGGTTCTTCTCCTGTTACATCTTGGCTTCTTAACTGGTGCAGCTTCTGTCTGAGCACAAAAACACGATACCGCGTTACAAACAAGAGAGCAATCTCAGACACAGACATTTTAATTAACGCAGGTTATCAAAGTGGCACAGGCTTAGTCTGCTATACCCTACAGTTACCATACTTTACTCCTAACAAGCAAAATGCCACTCCAATTTGCTTGTACCTTGTTACTGGTTTTGGTTCCAGAAAGATAATAATGTTCATCATACCTAGTGGCTAGTATACATGTAGGACATTAAAAATCCAAAAAAAAAAAAAAAGAAACAAAAGGCATACCAGCAAGATCACTTGGAGTAGAAGGCAGCTGCTTGGATTAAACCTGACCGGCCTCAAATAAATCAGTTCTCTCATGGGCCGCATCAGAAGCTCTCTGGAATTTCAATTCGATCTCTCTCATCACTTCTGCCAAACATAAAGGTCTCATGTTCATGTAAACCGTAAATCCTGGTTTGCTTTCTTCTACATCCTTTTACTGTCTAGTTTCTAAGTTTTCCTTGCTAGCCAGTCAGTGTGGAATTCGACTCAATCTACATGCACTAGATTTTGATTTAGTTGAGTTCAAAGAGAATAGAGAAACCAGAGAAATATTCACAACAAATATATGGAGATGCTCACCTTGTATCTATCAGTCGTTTGGAACACCTTATCATGCGGAGGTTTGCAACTATTAGTGGAGATGCTCCATTTTGGCTCCTCAGTGATTGCAAGACACTAGACTGGACAAGATCCAATTTTTCCAATTTCCCCAAGGACAAGGGAAGAGATTATGACGACGCGTCTGCTGGAGAAGGAATGTTGATTGAGGAACAGTCGAGAAGGGAGCGGCGCGAACAAAGAAGCAAGTTTGGTAAGAAATGGTCGGCAATCGAGGAAGCGCTGAGGGTTGCGAGGAATAGCGGGGGAATTGGGAAAGAAGTTCAGTGGAAGAGACGGAGAGTTCAAGGATAGAATAGGGGCATTTTTGTACTGCCGTAGAAAAGTATAAATACAGAGACAATCGGAGGTGGTGTCGATAAATGGTGAGGGTATTTTGGTCAAATAAAATGAATTGGCGTGTATTGCTAATTTAAGGCGTGTAAAAAGCAATACCCGATTATGCATATATAAACGAGGATATAATTAAGACAAAAATTATATGATCAAGAAATAAAATAAAATAAATTAAAATAACAGTAAAATTTGATTGGATATCTGATCCGAGGACATGAAAATGTTTCTCACAAATTGTAAAAAAAATTTATATATTTTCCATATGTATCTGACCTCATGACGAAATGGGGTTGTAGTGAATTTCAACATATTAGGCCACACAGCTCTGTCCACAGAAGATCTGTTCGACTTGGCTATCTCCTCCGTTTTCTCTCAAGCTTCTCTCCTCTCTCTCTATCACGCTGTGATTGGGTGCCACTGAGGTGGCCAATGGAAGGAGCACACTTCCTGCTTTCCTCTCTTCTCTACACGAGGAGGATTATCCCTTCTCTTTGATTCTTGATGAGATCTTAGCTGTAGGTCGAGATGGGTAGACACGTGACTTCATCTCCTCTCTCGTCTCGAACCACCTTTCCCTCTCTCCTTCTCCAGAAAAGTAAGCTATATATGTGTGCTTGGGGTTTGATTTTGAGCTGGGGGATTTTGAATAGAGAAGGGAAAGGAGGCGGAGGCGACCAGTGAGGTATAGCCTTCCTCTTTTCTTTGATTCTATGTGTGATTGAGTCCGGTTGCAATTAGATTTAGGTTTCATCCTAAAATTAGGGTTTTGTTTAAAACGGTTTATGGAAGTGGCTTTGTTCTTCATAAGCTTAGCTTTAATATTGGCTTTGGTTGTGCTTGAATTTTTAAGGAAAATTTTTAAAGCCCACGAAATTGGTAAGATTACTTTTATGGATCTGTTATTTGTGACATTACTTTTATTGGTGCTCATATGTGTGGGATAAGATTGGATATGTTCCAAATTATTTTGTGATTGTATAGATGAACGGTTGTATACAGGATGGATCGGTCAGGTGTTTTGCTTGATGTATGCTCACCAGTTTTAGGTTGAATATGGGATGTGAGGAATATAGCATCGAAACAAGTAGGTATAGTGGCTATAATCTGGCTATATGGGTGTTGTTGCATAATTAATTGCATTTGTGCGTGAGTTGGTTGCTATAAGATATGTTTCGCATAAACATGACATTCTAATAAGATATCAATATGGAAGAGTAGATGGTAATGAATGCTAGTGAGTTTGTTATAACTGTTCTTGTGTTAATATAGAAGGCAAATGATGAACTGATTGATTGAGGGCTTGGATAGCAGTTTTGCATGATGAATCCCTCATTATTGATGGAATGATAGAGGTAATAGGCTCTGTGATAGGATAAATGCAATATCTAGACTGTTATAAGATATAACAGTGGAGATTTGGTTCATAATAGTGATGCACAAGCATTGGCATATTTGAGCCTAAAACAGTACTCAACCCCTTTCATTGCATCTCTCATGTCAAAACTGGTCAAGGCCATTAAAAAGGAATCATCCCAATATACCTTCTAAGTTTTTGTGCATTCACTTTGTTCCCAATTCCATCCCACAAATACAGTAGGCATACGAAAAAGAAATGTATCTAAGGTTCCGTTGCAAGAGAGCATACTAGTATACTAATGAAATGGAGGCTATGAATGAATTGCTAGTCTCCTCAAAAACAAAAGGGAGAATAATTTCATTGGAGGAAAGCAAAGTCGTCATTTTCCAATGATTTTATCGCAAGAGAAGACTGGGGGCAATTTGGTCCAATAGAAAAGGTCTCTTCACGCAATTGAAATCGTGCCAAATTTCTTGGCTTCCGACAGGATTTTCCTACCGAGTCTCACCGAATGAAACCAACTCCCATATTTCTACTGGTTCCGATCACAGAATTTTGTTAAAAGAGGATTCCATTTCCGATTGCATTGGAAAAAATGTATCCGATCAGAGCCTAAATACAAAAAAGCAGGTATTGTAACTTAAGGGGCCGTTTGGATGGGTTGGGAATTGGAGGAATTGTCTATTCCTAGGCATAAATTTATTGGGAAGTGTGTAACTTTGTGAAGAGATTGAATTGTTTATAATAAAATTTATGCTTGGAATTGGAAATTCCTCCAATTCCCAACCCATCCAAACTGCCTCTAATATATCAAATAGGCCATCTGAGAGAAAGTTACTACAAAAATAAAATAAAAACTGCATTATTTTCAGCACCATATTAAATACCAAGAAACAGATCAAACCAGATGTAGTACTAAGTTCCAAGAAACATATTACTTTTAGCAGTATTAATGTTTTGGTCTACGTACTTAGAAAAATATCCAAGAAACAGTCAACCCACACTACACCAAAAAAGATTTTTAGTACCAGACTATTAGTACCGGTTTTTAAGAAAACCGGTATAAATAATACATGGTGGCAAATTGGTAATTGTCAGTATATATTTTTAGTATCGGTTTTTTAAAAAAACCGATACTATATTTCCGGGAAAAGGAAAAGAAAAAACGCATATATTTTAGTATCGGTTTTTTTAAAAAACCGGTACTACAAATATAGTCGTTTTTTTACTTTTTCGTTAACTATTAGTACCGATTTTTTATAAAAAACCGGTACTAATAATCCGCAGAATTTCACATCTACCTCCTCCTTCTCCACTCTATCTCCTTCACTCTCTCATAAACTGTTCTTGGCCTTTTCTTTTCCCCTCTAAAATCGAGAATATTTTTGTGTTATCCAAAAGCACATAAAAAATAGCTAAAAATAAAAAAAAAATCCGAAAAATAGAAAAATCAGAAGGGAAAGCAAAGGAGATCTACGAGAAGCTAAAATAATTCTCATTTTGAGGTATATTCTTTGTTTTTTCTGTATTTTATTTATAACTTTGTAATTATATGCATATTTTTTATTTTTTATTGTTTTTTTTTAATTTCAATCTAATAAAATAGAAAACGGAAGAGAAAGAGAAAAGGTTATTTAAATCGAAGAGGAGGAAAAGGAAGAAAAGACAATTTCGGTAATTTTTTATTTTAATCTTGATTAATTTTAATTCGATAATTTATCAATTTGTACATGCATATATATATCGTTAATTTGGCATTTGCATTTATTAGTTGTATTGTCATATAAGACCAAATTGCCGGAATTTGAACTATTTTAGGTCGTGCCCGTCCGAGATTAATCCATTAGGGATTAATCTTGGATAGTACTCCCGGTCGGGAGTACTGCTCTTTGGATATTCTGTCTCATTTAGGAAAGCGAGTTGTACGTTAGATGCAGTGTGTTGTGTGAGAAAAATTCGACAGTATTTTCTCTTATGTTCCCACGGATACGTACGCACGAGCAATCGTGTGTTAGCGTATTCAGGGAACATAAGGGGAAATGCTGTCGAATTTTTCTCAGACAACACACTGCATCTAACGTACGCTCGTTAATGAGACGGAGTATCCAAAGAGTGGGTTAGGATGGTAACCGGTCCAAAAATCTATTGTGATGCATGCATTGAACCTACAAATCATAAATCCTGACATTTTTTATATATATTTCTATCTACACAGATGGATCTGAGGGAGAAATACATATATGAGTATTCGAGAATATCGGATGAATTTGTTGGAGTTGTTGAAGAATTCCTTAAATGTGCAGAAGACCATCGGAAGTTGACTGGAAAGCCCAGAATATTATGTCCTTGTAAAAATTGTCTTAACTTTGAGAGACAAGATGGTAAAGTGATTAGAGCACATCTGATTCAACGTGGATGGATGACAACACCTAAATACCTCCGGTGGGTTTTACATGGAGAAAAATTGAAAGAAAATTTAGATGCCGGAACGAGCATTAATGTATCTGATATTTTTGAAAATACTGTACAAAATAATTGTATGGATAATGCAGGGGATAATGTAATTGTGGGTGATGATATTGAAAATTTAAGTGAACAACAATATCAATGTGATGATGATAATAGAGAAAATGATTTGGATGAAATGATGAATGAATTATCCGGTGATTTTATCGATGATGTTCCTGATGTGTTTGAAAAGTTGGATGAAAACTCTCATATACCCTTATATCCCGGTTGCAACGAAGATAAATTTTCCAAAATAAAAACAGTTTTTAAGTTGTATAACCTGAAAGCTAAGAATAATTGGAGCGATAAGAGTTTCACATCTTTGCTCGGTCTTTTGCGAGAAATGCTTCCAGCAGATAATACATTACCCGATACAACTTATAAGGCTAAAAAATTACTATGTCCTTTGAAATTGGAAGTAGTGAAAATTGCAGCTTGTTCGAATGATTGCATACTATTTCGTAATGAGTACGAGAGCCTCCATAAATGTCCAAAATGTAATGCATCTCGGTACAGACAAATGGACGGTGAATTGGATAATGAAGAAGATAGTGGTAAGAAGAGACCAGCTGCGAAAATATTGTGGTATCTGCCAGTAATACAAAGGTTTGAGCGTCTTTTTAGTAATTCAAAAGATGCTAAACTGTTGAGGTGGCACGCGGAAGTCAGAAAGAAAGATGGAAAACTCAGACATCCAGCAGACTCACCCCAGTGGAACAACATAGATAGTTATTTCACGGATTTCGGCAGTGAGCCTAGAAATTTTAGACTGGGATTATGCACGGACGGAATGAATCCTTACGGCCTCATGAGTACAAATCGAAGCGTATGGCCTGTTTTGTTGGTTATTTACAACCTTCCTCTATGGTTATGCATGAAAAGGAAATATCTGATGATGTCGTTACTCATTTCTGGTCCAAAACAACCAGGAAACGATATAGATGTGTATTTAGCTCCGTTAATAGAGGATCTTGATATGTTGTGGAAGGACGGAGTGAGGGTTTTTGATGCACATTCCAAAAGTTATTTCACCTTACGTGCGATGATATTTTGCACAATTAACGACTTTCCGGCATACGGAAACTTATCAGGTTACAAGAATAAAGGAGAAAAAGCATGTCCTGTTTGCATGGAGGAAACACATTCGATATGGCTATCGAATTGTAGAAAAACAGTATATTTGGGACATCGTAGGTTTCTTAGCCGTCATCATCCTTATCGCCGACAACCTTATAAAAATAAATTTGATGGCAACACCGAGACCCGTCGGGCACCTATACCAAAAACTGGAAGACAAACTTATGAACGGGTGAAAGATCTTAAAATTCAATTGGGCAAACCATTTGCGAATAGAATTCCAGAAAAGTGCTTTTGGAAGAAGAAGTCTATATTCTGGGACCTTGAATACTGGACGTATTTAGATGTCAGGCATTGCTTGGATGGGATGCATATCATCAAGAACATTTGTGAAAATCTGGTTACTTTAATTTTGAATGCTCAAGGAAAAGTAGATAATGTTAATGTGAGAAAAGACATGGTAAAAATGGGAATTCGATTGGAACTAGCTGCAAAGGAAGATAATAGTAAGAAGCGGGATTGGTTACCTAATGCTGTTTATACTTTAACCAAAAAAGAGAAACTCAGTTTGTTGGAGTGTTTGAGGTCTATTAGAGTTCCAACTGGTTATTCCTCAAATATTTCACGGAAGGTGTCAATTAAAGATATGAAATTGATTGGAATGAAATCACACGATTATCACGTGTTGCTGACCCAGTTGCTTCCTGTTTCAATTAGAGCATGTTTTAAAGAAGAAGTTCGAAATTCTATCATTAAGTTGTGTTTTTTTTTCAATAAAATTTGCTCTAAAGTGATCGATCCTGAAAAACTGAATCAGTTAGAAACCGATGCGGTTCAAACCATATGCGAGTTGGAGATGCATTTTCCCCCCTCATTCTTTGTTATAATGGTGCATTTGACCATTCATTTAGTCAGGGAGATAAAACAGTGCGGTCCGATATTTCTGCGATACATGTACCCTTTTGAAAGAGCAATGGGTCAATTGAAAGGGTTAGTGAGAAGCAGATCTCGACCCGAAGGAAGTATGGTTGAAGGATATGTGGCAGAAGAGGTTATTGACTTTTATAATGATTATTTAGATGGAGTTAAACCGATTGGCCTCCCAAAAAATAGACACGAAGGTAGACTTCTAGGGAAAAGCATAATTGGTATGAAAGTAATTACAATGGATCTTGCAAAAAGAGAAAAAGCACATCTTAAAATTCTCCAACAGATCGCCGTTGTGTCTCCTTATGTGAATGAACACATAGCCGAATTGCGAGAACAGAACCCTCAGAGATCAGAAAATTGGATCACCAAGGAGCATAACAAAAGTTTTGTAAAATGGTTTACAAATAAAGTAAGACAGTCCAGACCTTCAAATGAAACGGTGAAATGTCTTGCTAGAGGTCCTAACGCCAATGTGCAAACCTATCAAGGGTACGATCTGAATGGTTTCACTTGGTATACAAAGAAACAAGATGGAAAAAGCACAATACAAAACAGCGGAGTCACAATAGTAGCCATATCAAGTGATGGAACATCATCAGAGCCGTATTATGGGTGGATTGAAGAAATTTGGGAGTTTGATTATAATGCATTTAAAATACCAGTGTTTGAATGCAAATGGATGCTGAAAAGCGGCGTCAAAACTGATAAAAACGGATTTGTAACCGTTGATTTCAAAAAGTTAGGATATGCTGATGATCCTTTTATACTTGCAAACAAACAAGCAATGCAAGTTTTTTATATTGTTGATCCGGCTGACAAGGGACGACATGTGGTACTTCCCGGAAAAAGACGCATTGTCGGCGTTGAAGATGTCGTGGATGAAGAAGAATATGACCAATTTGATGAAATAGCACCATTCTCTACAGGTATATATAATTAAATATAAATCTAGAAAAATTATTGAAATTAAATGTAATAAGAAATTTCACCAATTTGATATGTACATATATATTATTATTCACAGGTATAGACGGGACACCGCAACCAATTGAAGAGTTAACAAGTAATTTGCGTTCCAATCAGGAAGAAGGCATTTGGGTAGATCGACCGAAGTCACCAAAAAATAAATAAAGTTGAAAAAAATGAAATAGGTAAATTAACGAGAGTTCAAGAGTATTGTATTTTTTTTCATTGGTAAATCTTAGAAACTATTTAAAATTTAGTTAGTTTATGGTAATTATTTATATTAGTACAATTTAAATTTAAAAATATTATTTCCATGACTGTTATGTTGGTTGTTTAGGAGCAAGTGAGGCAAATGGCGAAACAAAATACACAAATTCTTCCGCAAGACAAGGGAAAACAGATTACGGAAGATGACGAAGACGAACCGAGTGTGGATCAATTTTTTACGGAGGTGGAAATTCAATTGCGCGATCCGTTCGTCTCCGAGGAAAAATTGGCAGAGATTGGACCTAATGCAAAGAAAATGCACGACTATATCAGGATGTTCGACAAGTCAGTGACTGAGTTCAGCGATCTTCCTGGTGCATTCGACTTTCAAGATGTCAAGACATTCATTCTTGAATTTAAAGATATCAGCCATGTTTTCCATCGAGAGGAACTTTTCGTTCAAGTGATTAAAGTTTGGATTTTGTAAGTATTATCCTAACTTTACAATAATTGATTATTAGTTATATGATATTTCTAATTAAATATATAGAACTATAGAAACACAATTGAATTGCGCATATATATATATACAACATGCAGGCGGTGCAGGGAATATTGTGTGAATACCGCGATGAAAAAGTGGATATTTTGGGATCCAGAAAGGTGTTCGGGTATCGATGTGGAGAAAGATCAAATTGGCACTGTAAGCTACATAATGAATCTTTTAAAGAAGTATGCAAAAAGAGATCCCTATCATGTTTTACTGCATCATAATCGGTTAGTTATAAAATTTTTTATTTTGACTTTAATTAAGATTTTAAATTTGCGGTTTCATATTTATATCACCAACAAAATACAATATTTATGTAATTACAGGTCGCATTTTGTGATTATTATCGCACAACTCTCAACACGAAAGTTGTGGATAGTAGATTCACTGCAATCAAAGTCTGGCTATCAATCTCCAATTCTAAGAAATTACGATCAGTAAGTTTAGAATTAACAAAATATATGTATGCATTATTTAGTTATATACTAATATCTAGAAATAAATTTTGTAACTTTATATTTAATTTTGCAGAGCTTTGTCAAGATTGGTTCAAGTTCCCAAGTTTGAAGTTCAGATGATTCCAGTACATAATTTTAACTAATATATATAGTTTAATTTCATTTCTAATTTATTAAATTTAAACTTAATAGTATAATTTTTTTTCCTTGTAGAGTCCACGACAACCAAACTATATAGATTGCGGTTTTTATGCGATGACAAGCCTACGCAAGATACTTGATCACTGTACGCTATACCAGGACCTCCCATTGGTATGGATTAAATTTAATTAATCTTACTGTATATGACTAGAGTTAGTAGCAATTTAGTTTTAATCTACTAAATCAAGTTTAATTAGATTAGTTTATAAATTTATAAATTTTTATATGTTATTAACTATATGAAATGTCAAAATGCAGGTTTTGCAACCGATAGGTAAGCGCTACAGTGAAGACGAGATTAATTATACTGTAAATGAGTGGTTTGGATTTTTACTTGCACTTGTAGGTCATCATGGGTAATTGATTAAGTATATATGTGATTTGTAGTGACTTATATATATATATATGTGATTTTGATATTATTATGTGTTTTGATATTTCTGTGTTTTGATATTGTATGGATGCATATATGCATATATATATATATATATATATATATATATATACCGCTGGTATATATTGGTACAAATATTGATGGCTAGCAAAAAGGGGCTAGCCCCAGAAACAAAAAAAAGTTTTTTTTTTTTACTTAATTTTAGTACCGGTTTTTAACTAAAAACCGGTACTAAAAATCATTTTTTATCGGCGGCAATAATTTTTAGTACCGGTTTTTAGTAAAAAAACCGGTACTAAAATACTCACAAAATTTCATCATGTATCTTTAGTACCGGTTTTTAACTAAAAACCGGTACTAAAAATCATAGCCTCCGATACCAGCAACCTAATTATTCCGCCTTTTTAGTACCGGTTTTAGTTTAAAAACCGGTACTAAAAATCCCTCCCGCCAATTCCAACAAGCTCATTATACCGCCTGTTTAGTACCGGTTTTTTATTATTTTTAACACCCCCTATTATTAGTACCACTACAAAACCGGTACTACTAATACATATAAAACCGGTACTAATAAAAATAAATGGTGTAGTGCCAGCAGCTCATCACCCCAGTACAATACCAGGGCAAAACTAGCACCAATTTGTAGAGACAAGAAAGGGAGAAGCCAAGTTCCTAATGAAAGAGTTGAGATTTAATTTCAGTGCAAAATTAGAATCTCAAAATAAATGCAGACTTCAGTGTCAATAAGTAGTCTGTTATAGCTAATGCTTAAAACATTATAAATAACTGACAAGAAACAGATGATAGTTCATATTGTTATTACAAAATGATTATTATTTCATTTTGACCAAGACATTATAAATACCTGACGAGAAACCGATGATGGTTCAAATTGTTATTACAAAATGATTATTATTTCATTTTGACCAAATTATGCAGCTACTCGAAAGATTACACATGTATTGAAAAAAGGAGGGTAAAGTTTAGAAGAGTAATGAAAAAAGTTTATCATGAAACTCTTAATTCATAAGTTGAGCAAGCACAGAGTCATCTCTAGCAGTGTTTGAGTAGAGATTCTTCACTATCTAAAACTCTGGTAAAGGAACACACAGTGTTGGTATCAGATACAGTGGCTCTTTCTTGGCAGCAGCTATTCCAAACGTCTCTGTCATGTCCATGTCCTCTGGTTTCATAGCTTCAGGAAGTTTCCAATCAAAATAAAACAAAAGACTAGCTAGAGACTCCTGAACCACTGCCATACCAAATTCAAGTCCAGGACAAATTCTCCTCCCCGCACCGAATGGTAGAAACTCAAAGTTCTGCCCTTTAAAGTCAATACATAATGATTCAAACCTCTCCGGTTTGAATTTCTCTGGATCGTCCCAATATTCAGGGTTCCTTCCAAGAGCCCATGCGTTGACTACCAGGTTGGCTCCGGATGGAATTGTGTAGCCAAGTATCTGGCAACTCTTCATGCATTGTCGTGGTGCTAACAGGGGCCCGGGTGGGCGCATCCTCAGGGTTTCTTTGATTACTAATTTCAGATAAGAGAGGGAATTCTCATCTAACTTATTATTTTCACTTGCGGCTTGCCTTATATTTGCTTGTACCTTTTCCATTATCTCAGGGTGCTTAATTAGTTCAGTCATTGCCCACGTAATTGTTGTTGATGACGTCTCAGTTCCTGCAAGAAATACATCCTAAAAAAAGGGAGTTCACGAGAATAAACAATTAGGTACAACTTTTTATTAACAGTATAATAAAATATATTTAGAGGGGTACATATACATAAAGCAAAAACAATTTGGAAATTCAACATGCCTCATAAGATCAAAGCTTTTATGTAGTTACTGTTGCATGATAAGATACTTACTAAAGAGGTTTTAATTAAAAGAGGTTGGGTAGGAGATTCTACTTGTGTGTTTTGTGGTCAGCTGGAAAGAGTTGATCACTTATTCTTGACTTGTAATTTTGCCCATAGTATTTGGTTTTCGTTAGGAACCAGTCAACAACACATCCATAATTGGTTAAAAATTAAAAATGTATCTGAGTTTGCTTTATCATTATCTGTCAAGAGCAGATATGCTTTCTTAATTGTGTTTAGTGCAATGTGTTGGTGTGTGTGGAAGGTCAGAAATGACCACATCTTTAATAACATTCCTATTAAAACCATGAGACAGACCTTATTAATAATTGTTCATTTGGTTTCTTATTGGCTAGGTGTTTGGAAAGAAGCGGAGAAGGTGCAGGTGAACCAATGGTTTCCTATGGACTGGGACATTATACCGATACAGATGGTACCGCTTGCTCTGGCAATTCATGAGGCCATAGGGAGAATGCATGAGTCTATGATGGCTATGGCAGCAGCCTGAAGGGGGTCAGACTGAACTTGAACAAAAACATTTATGCGTTTGTTTGGTTTTTACTATAAATCCCTATCTTGATTAGTATGGGATGCATTTTTGCCTCTTGGATGTATAATGTATTGAGGGAATATGCATGTTCTTTTTGCGTCCTATGGATTTATGTGTTGGTTTCCACGGAGTGATAGTGGTTATGTTGATAAATAGAATCAGATACAATGGTTAACTAAAGGTAGCAAATATAGAGGATAATAAAATCAGGTACAATAGATATTGGTCTTGTGTTTTCAATACTAGCAGAAGTATTAGCAGAAGTATTGAAAACATTTGTATTGGTTTTACCAGAGCTATTATAGGTTGGAGTTAGTCAAAAGTCAACAGGTGTATTTGGGTTGCAGTTCAAAAACATGCATGGAGTTTGTAATTGTGTCTTTTTTTTTTTAATTACTGTAATAAGTTTTATTTTTGTTGGAAAAATGAGACTGGGTGGCGCTCCCACCTTTTTTTCAAAAAAGTATAATAAAATATATTAACATTGCACCTGTTGAGATCCACCATCAGAATTACATGCCAAATTATCAAGAAGCCTTTGTTTTGTTAAAATTAATGAAAAATCTTTTTTATACTCTAGAGGGTTACAGTGAGACCATTTTTGGGTGCCATCAAATTGGACAACTTCATTTTTTTCACTAATATTTAAAAATTTAAAATTCAAACATCAAATTAAATTGTTGATATTTTTCAGTTTAATAAGAGATGAGTTTTCATATATTTTCTTTTAATTTTGAAGTTAATTTAATACCCATGCAATATCAATGTATTAGAATTATCTACCAAAGTTAATAATAGTTATTTATTATTTAGTCTGTTGATTGACAAACAAATGAACTCCAAATTTATAAACATTATATGAAAATACAACACTCCATAAATTAAACAAGATCAAAGACTTGAATTTATACTTGGTTTTTGGTAGAATCAAAGCGATTTTTTTAACTTTTCGACAGTAATTAGTACAATAGCCACTTGGAGTTGGAGGCATGCAGCTACACAAGTGAAAGTCTTGCAAAAGTCAGAAGATTCATTTCTAGCTAATTTCTCTCTCTGCCTGAAGTACAACTAGACCATGCGGACCATGCGGTCCACATGCGACTCGCACGGCAGCTAGGAGATCGCATGGACCAAGGATTGCAAATTTCTGTGCAAGGCTATGTTACATGGATTTGGATTCGAGAATCGTATCCGGTGCGGTGCGGATGTGGTGATTCGAAAATTTTCAAAAATCTCCGATACAAGTGCGGCGATATATATATACATATTTTCACTTTTTTAAATATGATGAAAAATCAGTGTATATGAAATTTTTAAATTTCTTATTTTTTCTTTGTTTCGATCTAATATTTAATTAATGATATATAAATATCATTAAACATATTGAGAATTGGTGCTCTGATATGAAAATTTATTTTTCATTAAAAGCTTCACCAATCTTGTAATATTTTGGAGTTTAAAATAATCGGGTTCGCCACGTGGCGCGCCCGATACAATTATCGGTTAGTCAAACAGATTTAAAATAATTGGGTTTGCCACGTGGACTATCGGGAGCGAATCACACGAGTATGGGTATCGGGTGCAAATCCGGTGCAGGTGTAGCGGTATTTTAAAAGTATCAGTGTAACTAGGTGGAAGGCAACCTATATTTTGGCAACTTTTCGTCCATACTGGAATCTTATCACTATCATCGCGTCTATCCATCCCCATCCTCTTTCAGCTTCCTTTTCATAACTTCTCTCATCTGTCTATTCCTACTGATTTTCTACTCCATTACCCTTCCTTATCGTAATATTTTTTCCAAAATAAAACCAAGACAATTAGCAAATAGAACTAGGACGGTTCTATTAAAAAACTAGAATAGTTATGTTACATAACTATGACAATTAGTTTGTTTTTCTAGGACAATTAATAATTTTTTTTTCTTGGACAATTAATAATTTTTTTCTTGGACAACATTTTTTCCAAAACAAAACAAAGACAATTAGCAAACAAAATTATGACACTTTTGTTAAAAAAAATACTAGAATAATTATGTTACATAACTAGAACAATTAATTTTTTTAGGACAATTAATATTATTTTTTCTTAACAGAATATTTTTTTCAAAACAAAACAAAGTCAATTAGCAAACATAATTAGGACAATTCTGCTAAAAAACTAGGACCGTTATGTTATATAACTAGAACAATTAGCTTTTCTTTCTATAGGACAATTAATTTTTCCCCCTGGGTGAACATATTTTCCAGAACAAAACCAAAACAATTAGATTATAGAACTAGTACAGTTATGTTACATATCTAGGACAATTATCTTTTTTCATATCAAATTGTTCTGAAAAATGGAGAGTTCAAAACTAATTGTCCTAGTTTTAGATCCTAATGGTCCTAATAATGGAGAGAAAGAGAAACAGAGGGAAGGCAAGGAGGGGAGTACGCTATGGGTGAGCAACAAAAATAAAAAGTTAGTTATGCATCATTAAGGAGAATGATGGATAATTAATGAAGATGCTGGATGACGATGAGAGATGATGGAATCTCTGTGATAATGGTAAGCAATTCCGATTATTTTATATATAATAGCACTCTTTATTAGTCATAAAAAATGATCTCCTTATAATAATCGTTACAAATTTCACTTGAATATTCAATTTATTAATTTTGTGATTTATCCAGACTTAAGTTACTGTTGATGCCCACTTCCATTTTTTATTACTATTATTTTCTCTCCTGTGTTATTACATCAGTCTTATTTAAAAGCAATCCCTTTCCTCATTTTTATCGTGCGCAGAAATATGAGGCAAGAATTAACCAGACACATACCGAGATTACAGCTTTTATGTGGTCCATTGTGATGGGCTCCTCGAAGTCATCACGTTCCTTTAGATTTAGAAGTACATCAACCAAATCGTATTCCAACTCCTGATCATCTCCTACTTTCATACGCTGTTGTTGCTTAATCAAATGATCCTGTATAACCTCCTCTATTACCAAGTCCAATTTGCTACAATTTTAATTAAGGAAAAATTAGTTTTATGCCACTCTAAAGTTGAAAAATAAAAAAATTGCAATACTACATTTAAGACTTTGAAAATTGCAGCTCCAAATCTAGTTTAATTAGAAAATTGCCACTTCTACAATATAAATTACTTCTCCTTGCACCATATTTTTTGTATTGACGAAAATAACCCTCCTTCCTATTCTGTTATGTGATCTCTTCTCGTTTGTTCTCTAATGGTGAAATAACTCGTTTTTATTATTTAATCAAAATGAGTCTCAATATGATTTTTTTTGGAAATCTAATTATAAGTTAAAAGAATTTCTTGTCCGTAGTTGTTTCCTTCTTTTTTTTTGAAGATAGTATTTGTTTTCTTCGAATGATGTTTCCCTCTAATGCCATAAGTGAAAGAAAAAAGGTCCAGTTTTGGGCATGGCCTGATTCAAAAACCAATTTGTGATTGGCAAGTCAAATTTCGTGACTTGAACACAAAAATTCGTTCAATAGAACTCATTCATGGTTAGAGATCCAAGGAGATGAGGTGTGGAGGAAGAGAATTAAATAGTGGGAAGGATATTTTAGTTAATGCAAAAATTTAGATACAGGGAAAAATAATTTATACAATAGAAGCGTGGCAATTTTCTAACTAAATTGATTTTAGGTTGGTAATTTTCAAAGATTCAATTTTAGAGTGGCAATTTTTTAATTTTTGGATGGCAAAAAACTAATTTTTCCTTTAATTAATATTTCGTAGTCAGTTGAGCAGAAAAAAAAAATGTGTACACAAAGAATTCAATATTCAATATTTAGTTTCAATATATTTTTTCCCCTTCAATATTCAATATTTATTTTATTGGAAAGTTAGAATATTTATGAGAATAGTTAGTATCATTATATAGGACAATTGGCGCTCAAGGGGGTGAGTAAGTGTTGGATGGGGATACTGGATGGAGATCAGCGAAAAAAAATAGAAAGAAATGATGAGAACGCTAAACAAGTATTTTCGAAAATGAAAAAAAAAATACATCACCCAAGAGATGATGGGATGACATTGAGAAAGGAATAATCCTAAGTAATTCCGATAATTTATATCGGATATAAGGGAAAAAATGTTACTCTTAACCCCGGAGCAATTAATGTCACAAAGTAAGTGTCGATTTTTCAATAACCAACACTAAATTAATATACAGCTTCCTTGTGTCGATTATTTTAAAAAAAAAAAAATCGATGCAAAAATTCATGGAAAAAATCATATCGAATATTTGAAAAAAAAATGGTACTGAATATACAATATATTACGTCGCATATTGATTTTAAACTATCACGATATGTCGGTATATCATTCCTACAACAAATAGTGTCAACTGTCATATTTTAAAATCTTTACAAAATAGATGCTAAATGTATATATTTTATTGTCGCAAATTTAAATACAAAAACAGTAATGATGTATACTGTGTAAAATGAGATATGAAGTGATTTACGATGAAATAATCGTATAACATAAAAAATTTACAACTAAGTGTACATGTACTTCATAGTAAATTATCAAATTTATATAACAAAAAAAGAGCGTTTGAATATGGGTTTCTTGACGGGCGGTGGGTGACACGGTCGCTAAAGATCATTAAATCCTCTGTTAAAAACAGTTTTTTCCCTAGAAAATAGACCTTCATGGCGACAATTATTAATTAATAACTTCTGCTAAAGATTCACTTGGTATGGTGAGTCGCGACTCGCGACTCACCATAGGTCTGTGAGTCGCCCTCAAAACTTTTAGATCTGGCTCAAAATAACCGATCCAAACCGTTTAATACAATCTCCCTATTAAAATCTCCATGCAGACCAAATTTTATATTTTTTCGAAATTTTTAAGTATTTTTTTTTTAATTTTAGAAAATTGTTAATCTAATTTGTTCTAAACGTACTGTTAAAAAACAACAGTTTTTAAAAATCCAAAAAAATATTTAAAAATTAAAAAAAATATATAAAATTTGGTCTGCATGGAGATTTCAATAGGAAGATCGTATTGGACGGTTTGGATCGGTCATTTTGAACCAAATATAGGAGTTTTTGAGCTCGACTAACGTGAGTCACGACTCACCATAGCAAAACTCTCTCTCTCTCTCTCTCTCTATATATATATATGGAGTTTTGTTATGGTGAGTTGCACTCAGCAAAGGGTCGGTGAGTTGCGATCAAAACTCCTAGATATAGTTCAAAATAATCGATCCAAATCGTCCAATATGATCTCCCTATTGAAATCTCCATGCTGATCTAATTTTATATTTTTTAAATTTTTAAGTATTTTTTTCAGATTTTTGAAAACTGCGATTTTAGAACGGTTCAGATCTAATTAGATTAACGATTTTCTAAAATTTTAAAAAAATACTTAAAAAATTTGAAAAATATAAAATTTGGTCTGCATTGAGATTTCAATAGAGAGATCATATTGGACGGTGAGATGCATCACAAAAAAACCAAGCACGACACGCATTCTGACACGACACGACTGACACGATCGTGTCATGTCGTGTTGACACGTTGTGTTAGTCATGTCAAATTGTGTCAGATTATTTTATTATTTTTTAAATTAAAAATTATTAAAAAATTAAAAGTAAGGGAAAAATGACTAAACGTCATAATTTATTATTTGATTAAGTTTAAACTTTTTATTAATATTTTTTTATAAAAATAATAATTAGATTAGAACAATATTATGATTTAAATGATGGTAAATAATATGATGTAGTATTATAAATTGAAATTAATTATTAATCTTGCATAAATAATCAACGTTAATAATTAAATTTGTTTTGAGGTGTCGTGTTAATTCGTGTTTGTGTCGTTTGCATGTCGAATTGTGTCGTGTTGAATCGTGTCAAACTTTCTAATATCCCAACACAATACGACACGACACGATATGATAACACGATTGTGTCGTGACAATTTTGTATTGGTGTCGTGTCGTGTCTTGTCATTTTGGAGAACACTATCGATGGCGTGTTAGCCTTTCTCTCTCTATATGAGTAAATAATAGAAAAATCACGCAAAATTTTTTTTTGAACAATAGAGCTTCAAATATGAATAACTTTTGATAGAAATAATAGTTTGGAGTGTATGACCCACAATCCATAAAGCTAGTGAATATTTGGGTTTACCTTGTAAAGTCGATTTTTAAGGATGAAATGTGTTGTCTGAATCTTTAAAATGCACTTTGAAAGTTTTTAAATAAAAAAATTACAAAAAGATTTTATAATTAGTTTTTCATCAACATAAATTAGTCATTAGAAAAAATTAGAAGAAGGGATCAAAGTAGAGAAGGATGGGGTAACCGAAGAGAGGAGACGAGGTTACACGAAGAGAGCACGTACGTCGGTGAAGGAAATACTGCAATTGATGGAGGGGAGGAGAGGAACTTAGAAAGTTTTCAAAAAAAATTTCAGATCTATAAGCTGAGAGAGATCTTGCGGTATAAAAATTAAAATTTTAACTTTTTCACGGCTGTTTTATATGTTAAAAAAATACTAAGTGGCATTTATGTAATATATGGAGAGATGACTTTTAGCGTCGGTTAAATGGTTAATAGAACATTGATCCCTCATATGTAATAAATGCCACTCAGCATTTAGAACAGCGGTTTTCAAAATAAATGTCGTTTATGGGATGTTGTTAAAAAACTTTTTTTTTTGTTGTTGTAGTGTATATGTACATGATACTTTGTTAAAGTAATCCAAAATTTTTATTTCGGTATTGTTTCTTAAAATCTAAATTTTTATGGTCGACCTAAACAGTTAAATATTCTCCCATAATAAAATTATCTTAGAAATTAAAGAGCCTTTGAATTTTTCACGAGTGTTTTAGATTTTTTTTTACTTACATATGATTATGATATTTTCAACTTGAAGAGCCTTTGAATTTTTCATTTATTTTCAGACGAACTTTTAATGCCGTCTTTTTTTTTTTCTGTTACTCGATAAAAAATACAAATTATTTGTTATTTAAATGCGGCGATGTTACAGAAGCTTAAAAAATCAATTGAGGCTTTTAAAAGTGAAAATTGGATTAAAAAATAAGGGTTGAGTCCTACGTACACGTGTCGGTACCTGTAGCTCAACACCTATTTTTTATTTATTTTTGTCCGATTTTGTATTTGTAACAAGCCCGAGGATCAACTTTTAGTAGATACGTAGACTGCAATATAACAAATATCTTAAGAATCTTACCTGCGGAGTTTTGTAAGTCTTCTTCTCGTGATCACACCTAATAAACGTATTGAAGGGAAGAGATCACTTAGGCCAAACCCAGAGAACCACTCCAATACCTCCCTAAGAATTTCCAAGAACACCTGTTTATTTTTATACTTTCCTGCAAATGCAGCGCGAATTGAAATGCTGGATGAAAGCTCAGCTGTCATTGCACTCAGGTTGACTGGTGATTTATTAGAACTCATGGTGGAAGTCTTTAACAGGGAATTAATCTCAGCTTGCCGGATTGAGAAGAACGATTTAACCAGTTTTGAGCTCAAAAGCTCAGTTGCACAAATTCGGCGAATCTGGCGCCAGTACGGACCACTTGACCAGGCAATATCTTTGCAACCATACGTAAGAACTGCTGCTGTAGGTGTCACTGGACGGTTCGCAAAAATTGCATCGTGCGTTTTCATCACCTACACGTTGTTTAATTTGCATGCACCAAATATAAAAAATCAGATACAAATTTAAAGATAAATATTAATTGAAGTTCTGTTATCAGCAGGATGGTGAACCATTCAATTTAATTAGTGTGTGGTCACAATAGAATTAATTAATTATGTAATGTTTTTAAATTAGTTGTTTTAGGCTTTGCTTCAGAAACCGGAGGGAAGAGGAAGAATAAGAAAAGAAAGTGTAATGGAGCAAATAGGTTCACTTTCAAATTGGAGTAACTAGATTAATTAAATTTTTATATAGAGTTTATTCTCATTACTCTTCATTCACCTAAGTTTTTATTGTATTTTTTGAGTTTAGGAACAGAAGATCTTCTTGGACAGAAAATTAAAATGAAAGTTCACCTTTTTCCTCACCTTCTCTCGCTCACCCCTTCTTAAGCATACCCCAAGGACAAGAATCTTTCGGACTTTTCAAATTAGTTTAAATTCGTAGAGTTGTAACGTAGACCGGTGGTAATCGTACTATTAAAATATGATTTTGAAATTAAAATCTTAATTTGTATAGTGCGTCTAACAAAGATATTTAATTCATATTGGACTCGTTTGGATCGTATGGGAATAAGGAAGGAATAAAGATTTTAGGACTAAAACGTTAGAAAGTATGTAACTTTGTGAGAGAGATTTATGTCTAGAAAGAAATTATTTCTAACCCATCCAAACGCCCCCATTGAACATTTGTACATTATTCAACTGTAACAAGTCCAAAGACCTTTACAACAGTTTTTTCTTATTATATTTCCCAATCATTTTTACCTATGCTACTCCGGTACGTCAATTTTGTAGCCGTACGCGTACCGGTAACGACTCCGGTACGTATCGATTGTGCCACGTGGCGTATCAAATATATTATTCGGTAATACAGTCGCCGGTACGTGGTCAAACCAGCGGGTACGCACGTGCTTGTGCGTTTTATCCGCGCAGAACCCAATAATTCCCTCCGCGATGGGCACCCATCGTACATGCTATTTTCTTATATCTTAGTAATAAAATATAATATTAATATTTGAGCATTTTGAACCACGTGACTGATTTGTGGCGGGCTAAAATTAGTCCGAAACCTAAGAAGTCCACATGAACATTCATTGTGGGACTAAAAAGATTTGCAAAACCGGACAACGGTACAAATTTGATATAATCTCCATATATAACTCATTTAATGGATAGGTCAATTTCAAATATTTTAAAATAATTTTTATGATTAAATATATTTAGTTTCTTAATTGTTTCAGAGATTTACGACAATTATTTTTGCATATTCATAAATTTATAAAGAATATACTGTATACATTTCAAAATATTTCACACGTTTTTTTGCTTATAATTAGATATATAATTAATATACCATGCAATTCTTATAATATTTTTTTAATATATATATATATATATATATATATATATATATATATATATATATATATATCGCCATACCTGTATAGGGGATTTTTGAAAATTTTCGTACCGCCGTATCCGTAGCATACCAGATACGGACCCATGCAACATAGATTTTTACGCACTACGTGCATGTTCTGAGGCTCGTTGGACATTCATTAGTAGTTCAAAACTAAAATTAAATTAAGATGGGTATTATGTCTATCAAACAAAAATCAGATGGCTCAGTGGAAGTCTGCTGACTCGGATTGGAAGTTCGATACTTTCTAGGCAAACAAAAAATGTTTCTTTATTTTAAAAAATAAAAATCAATAAAAGCTTAAAAAAAAAAAAATTTTACTAGTTCTTAAGGTAAAGATTTTACTCGTAACATAGAAGTTGCAAAAAGCTAACACTAAAAAGTAAATACAAATTTTAATTGAATTAGAACAAGTTGAATCTGCCAATCAATTTATAAGGAATCTGAAAGTTGTGGCCTTGTGGCCTTGCATATATATTAGCTTACCTGCAGCGAATTCAATTCCACAATCAAGTTTTAGAACAGTCGAGTCTAGCACATCTCGCCTCCGAACTATTCCACTTGCATATTATTGTATATAGAGATTCATTATGGTTATGAAACTCGGCCGATTCAGATCTGACTCGCCCGATTCGGAACGGAATCTCAGGAACGATGTGATTTTTCGCAATTTAGGTCGGAATCGGGCAAATCCACCATAAATGGTGTTCGTTGGTATAGAGGTGAAGAGGCGTAGAGAAGACTTCCCGAGGTGGCTAGGGGTGTGGAAACCGCATGTGGAGGCCGGAGACGTACCAGAAGGTACCATGACTTCTCTCTCGTGAGAATAATACTATTTGTTTTATAGCAAAACATACAGAGAGAGTTGGAGATAAAAGGAATTAAACGGGAAAGAGAGAAGAAAGGCAAGAGGTTTCCTAACTGGATCATCCATTTCCATTTTTTGTTTTATTATAAAACAAATCGGACATTCTATATTACTCAAGATGTGAATTAATTTGAAAACAAGATCTATGGTTGATCTAAATATTGATCGAAGGACATGAAAATATTATAAATTTAGCGCGAGGAACTTATTTCAACAACATTATGCGCGCAGATTTATTTGCAGGTACGTACTAGCTAGTAAAACTACAGGCCAAATGTTACCAACTAATTACCTCTTTTGCAGCTTCGCGCGAACTGATAACAACAAGGTCAATCTCACCCAAACGAAGGAGCATAACAGGTCCATGCACAAAGGCAAATTTGTGCAGGGCATGATGCGGTAAACCAGCAGCTGCAAGGTGGTGGAGACTTCCGATGAAAGGCATAGTCCAGGGACCTGGTGGGAGTTCTGCTTTAGAATGTGTCACTCTCTTCCGCATAAACCAATTAAGAGAGAGTATGAGTAGGAGAAGAGAAGTTAGGAAGTAGGGAATGAAAGGGAGTGCAGACTCCATTGCTCTTTTTTAGGGGAGGATGAGCTTTCTCTAAAATTTTTGGGAAAGAATATTTGTGACGGTGAATGGCTAATTCCTATGAATCTCCAATCCCTTGCAATAATTTTGGAGCTCCCACTAGAGCTGAAACAAGTTAAGCCGTTCCTTGCAATAATTTTGGAGCTCTCCCTCTATGTGTCATTACTCATCAGTATAATTTGTTTGTGTCATTACTCGTCAGTATTATTTGATTTGATCATTTTGTTATAATTCATGTTATTAATTATAATTAATGTGGCTTATATTATTAATATAAATCAAGTTCAGCGTGTTTGAATGGAGTGAATAAGGAATTTGAATAAGGAAGGGCTTATTCAAATTTCTTATTCATATGTCGTTCGGTTTCACGCAAATATGAATTTTGGAGCTTATTCCTTATTCATAGTGCATCAAAATACGCCTGAATATTTATCTAAAGGTTTGTATCAGATTTTAATTGCCTTAGTCAATTTAAATTACTCTCATGTCATTAGAAGGCATCTTTTTCCTTAATTTCGCCTAAAAAGAAAAATAGACAGAGAGGAAAAACTTCATAATATCTGCCATCAATTTTAACTAAGGAAAATTAAAGAAGGCTAGAATTTCTGCATAAGGCCATGTCTGACCTTCAAAGATGTTAGTTCTAATTACAATTGATTAATTTTATATAAAATACATGATTCTAAGTTCACCAAATAGGTTTATGGTTGGTGATATAGCAATTGTAATTGGACTTTCCCGATCGAAATGAATAAGATGTTGACATATATATTTTTTGAAGAAAATAAGAAGATGAGATTTATATGAGGGAAGCTGTGGTTTTCCCAATCGCAATGAATAGTGCATAAAATAATGCATTAATCCTAAAAGAAAATAATTTGCACAGAACAACATCTGTCACAGAGAATAGCTCATTTCTATGAATCTCGAATGTCGAATCGCCCCTTGCAATAATTTAGGAGGCCCCACTAGGCCACTAGAGGTGAAACAAGTCATGCTGTCGCAACCTTCGGGGGAAAAAAAAAAAAAATCATGCTGTCGCATCTCTATATATATATATATTTTTCTTTTTGGGATTGGGCCCGTAGGCAAACTTTCATTAACTTAAAGAAAATTCAAACAGATACATTTGTTGCGGTACACAATCTAGTTCCTGTCCTTGTTAGGAAAACAACCTCTTGATTACTACATCTAAAAATTAGACAGCCCGACAAAAGAAAAGAAAAGAAAACAAATCCAAAAAGATATTTAGAGAAAAGCATAAATGAAAGGAAAAAACTACTGAGTGAACTAGATTATGTCACGCACTGTACTTCTGTATCATTGAGACAAGAGACGCCAAAATAGGATTTGTGTTCTTCCCCTTTTTTTCTTTGGGGAAATTTGGTTTATGCCACTCCAAAAGTCTTAAATTCAAGATATGCCGTCGCAAAAACAACAAATTAGTTTTATGCCACTACAAAACAACAATAATTAGTTTTATGCCATTAGTTGATTAAATGACCAAGTTGCCCTTTTAATCAAAACCGTCTATTTCGATGGGGTCATTAGTCACTTTTGTTTTGGCTTTATTTTCTGTTTTTAGGGTCTTGTCAGTACACTGGGGTTTAGGTGGGTTTCATACCAGTACCTTTGGGGGTTGCTTTTAATTTGAGTATTTGTAGTTTTGTACTTCACTAACTGTACTTCGGTTGAATTCTAATGCTTAGCCTACAGGCGTGTTTAAGTTTTCAAAAAAAAAAAAAAAGCTAAACTGTTTTTTTGACAAAATATCTCAAAACATAAACTATTTTGCTGACAAAATGCCAGATTTTGCTGAGCTAAAGAAACTGAAGTAGCACAGGATTGCTAAGCTTTTGAAATGACCATGTTTTATGCTTTTGAGGTAGCATCACATGGCATTTCCTAGTTTTATGACATTGTATACATGCACATTTCACAGCAGATATTGAGCTTAAATTTAACAAAACTTGGTACATTTCACAATAGAAAATTTTAAACAAAATTGACAAATATTTCAACATATAAAGAAAAATAGACAACTGATCTTTGTCCACAATCCACTCTAAATCCCTTTCTTTACAATACATTTTTGCACTACCATTTGTCTTTTTGAAATATCCTTCAAATGTAACACACAACTTCATAGAAAATCTGACATTATAAAATTATTAATTTTTTTAAAAAAATAATTTTTAATATGTTTTAAATGAAAATAGTGGCATAAGACCAATTTGTGTTGTTTTATGATGGCAAATATCAAATTAATTGTTTTGTGATGGCATATTTGGAATTAGGTTGTTTTGGAGTGGCATAAAACCAATTTTCTCTTTTTCTTTCTACAAAGAAACCCCGGCCACTAGGAAAAGGAGACTCGGTCTGCTATAACAACTGAAAAAAATATAGAGAAAACATATTATGCATACTAAACGAGATCTGAATTTGGAGAATCTTTTCAATTCATTTAATTTCTCAAAGAATGATTTACAATGATGGGGTGTACTTATATACAGCTCACTTTCACTATCTTTGCTAATTACATACTAAGAATTGTACAAACAGCTAAACTAATTTTGTTAGACTGTGGCCTTTACATTCTCCATTTCATTCCTACTGGAGTCGTCCATTTGCTGAGTTTGATGATCTTCTACAGCCCCCCTCAAGCTGGACTGATCTTCAATCATGTGTAGCTTGTTTCTTAGCAATCTGAATCGATCTTTAGGCAAACTCTTAGTGAAGACATCACCAATTTGATCAACTGAATAGATATACCTGACAAACAACTGTTTATTTGAAACTTTTTCCCTGACAAAGTGAAAATCTAGTTCAATGTGCTTAGTGCGAGCATGGAACACTGGATTGGTTGCTAAAAATGTGGCACCAAGGTTATCACACCATAAGGTTCGTTTTGACATGTTGTGAACTTCAATTCATATAGCAAGGCATTGAGCCACAAGATTTCTAAAGTTGTGACAGCCAAGCTCCTGTACTCAGTCTCTGTAGAAGACCTTGAAACTGTATGTTGTTTCTTTGAAGACCAAGATATCAGGTTGGGCCCCAAATGCACAGCAAAACCAGTGGTTGATCGTCTGTCATCTGGACAGCCAGCCCAATCTGCATCACAGTAAGCATGCAATGCTAATTCTGGTGTAGATTTCAATAATAAACCATGATGAACAGTACCGCTGTTGTATCTCAGGATGCGTTTGACAAATTGCCAATGTTCATCAGTAGGAGCAGCCATGTATTGGGAAGCTTTGTTGACTGCAAAGGTAAGATCTGGTCTAGTTATTATCCCATATTGAAGAGCTCCAACTATTGATCTGTATAGTTGAGGATTATCCATGGGTGTTCCAGAAAATTTTGAAACTTGAGCACCAGTTTGCATAGGGGTTTGGCATGGTTTGGCTGAATGCATATTTGCTCTCTGGAGAATACTTTGGAAGTATCTTGTTTGGGTCAAGATAATCTCATTGTGTTTATGTGACACCTCAATTCCCATAAAATAATTGAGGGTCCCCAGATTTTTAAGAGCAAAGGCTTGATTCAGAGTGTTCATGAGAGCTTGCATTGTTTGATTGTTACTCCTAGTGATGATTATATCATCTACATACACCAGAATACAAATGATGGTTTGAGGTGTATGAAAAATGAACAAGGAGTTGTCAGATTGTGAGCATATGAAATTATTTGCAAGCAAGAAATTTTTTAACTTAGAGAACCAAGCCCTTGGTGCTTGTTTAAGGCCGTAGAGTGTCTTTTTCAGTTTGCATACATGCTGAGGATATAGAGGATCAATAAAAGCTGGTGGTTGCTGCATGTAAACATCTTCTTCTAGCTCTCCATTCAAAAATACATTATTTACATCCAGCTGCTGAATGGACCATTTCCTAGAGAGTGCTATGGTCAGAACTGTTCTGATTGTAGTTGGTTTGACCAAAGGACTGTAAGTTTCTTCATAATCTATTCCCTCTTGTTAGTTGTAGTTCTTGGCAACCAATCTTGCTTTATGTCTCTCCACTTGCCCATCAGCTTTGTATTTAACTTTGAATATCTATTTTGCTCCAATAACATGAGCATTTGTTGCTGGAGGCACCAAATCCCAAGTTGAATTGTGAGCCAAAGCAGTCAGTTCTTGAGCCATTACATTGAGCCAACAACTGTGTTTGATGGCTTGTGCGTAGCATGTTGGCTCAATAAGATCAGAATTAACCAATTCAGAAGAGAAAGCATGATGGTTTGAGAATTTCTTTGTCTTCAGAGTATTGGTTTTGGATCAAGAGACCATATGATGTTTTGTTGGAGTAGTAGTATCAATGTGATTATGCTTCTGAAGATGAACAGTAGGTGCTACTGACACTGTAGGTGTGGCTGGTGTATCTGTGTCAGCAGGTACAACTATGTTAGCAGGTACAGTTGGTACAGCTGTGTCAGCAGGTAGGCTGGATGTGATTGCTGTTTCAATTGGAAAATGAGGAATTCTGGACAGAATATTTGTTGATGTGGGTTGTGTAGTAACTGAAGAAGAATCAGGTTAATCTTTGGTGAATGGCAATGAAAACTCATCAAAAACCACATGCCTAGAAATGAACACTTTGCTAGTTTTTTGTTGAAGACAAAAATACCCTTTGTGAATTGAGGAGTATCCAAGAAACACACATGAATCAGACCTGGCCTACAATTTGTTGTGATTATATGGTCTCGGTAAAGGATAGCAGGTGCAACCCAACACATGTAAGAAGTTGTAGTTTGGTTTTTGGTTAAATAACTTCTCAAAGGGTGAAGTGACATCATCAGTAGAGGACGGTATTCTATTTATCACAAAGGTTGCAGTTTCAAAAATGTAGTCCTAGTATTGCATTGGTATGGAGGCATGGAACATGCTGGCTAGACCTAGTTCCACTACATGTTTGTATTTTCTTTCTGCGACACCATTCTGTTCAGGTATATGGGGACATGATATTTGAAAAGTTATCTCATGATATTGTTTCATTAAAGGTTTACACTACGCCATTTAAAATTATTAGTACCGGTTTTATACCTATTATTAGTACCGATTACGGATCGGTACTAATAATAGGGGGTGCTAATAATATTTAAAAATCGGTACTAAAAGCTGTCCTTAAAAACCACTGAGACTGGAGGGAAAAAATGTAGCTGATCATCAGTACCGGTTTTTAACTAAAAACCGGTACTAAATATAATTCAGTAGTACCGATTTTTAGTTAAAAACTGGTACTGATGATTAGTATTTTTTGTACCTTTTTGAATGATAATTAGTACCGGTTTTTAACAAAAAAGCGGTACTAATAAGATCAGTAGTACCGCTTTTTTGTTAAAAACCGGTACTAATAATCATTTAAAAAAAAATTATTTTGTTTTCGGGGGCTAGCACCCATTTTTTGCTAGCCATCAATTAATACCGATATATCGGTACATATATCACAAATATATCACATGCATTCACATACAATTAATATGACAAATATATAAGCATATATAGAAATTAATTAACAATATATCACGACATATAAATACACATACAATATATTAATATCACAAATTATCTAGTCAATTAATATTTACCTACAAGTCTAAGAAAAAAGTCAAACCACTCATTTATGGTGGCGTTAATCTCGCGCTCACTATAACGCTTACCAACCGGTTGCAAAACCTGTATTTTGACACTTGATATAATTAGTAACCTATGCAAATTGATTATAGACTAATTCAATTAAACTTAACAATTAATTAAGAATAACATGCATATGTTCCAAACCAATTCAATAAAACCGTAAACCATAAACTTTAATTAAAGATATATAACAAAATTGGTCTTAAACCCTGAACTCTGGAGTACAGCACAATAAATTAGTCTAAATCCTAAACCCTAAAACAAGATCATATATACTAAGATTTAGACTTAATTCATACCGATGGGAGCTCGTCATTTAACGTGTAGTGATCAAGAATCATGCGTAGCGATGTCATCGCATAAAACCCGCAATCTTTATTGTTCGGCTGTCGTGGACTCTACAAGAAAGAAATAATACTATTTAATATTAAATTCTAAAAATTAGAAATGAAATGAAATGAAACTATATATATATTAGTCGGAATTATGTACTGGAATCATTTGAACTTGAAACTTGGAAACTTTGACCAATCTTGACAAAGCCCTGCAACATTTAGATATAAAGTTATAAAAATTAATTTCTAGATATTACGATAACTAAATAATGCATGCATGTATTATGTCAATCCTAAACTTACTGATCGTAATTGCTTAGAATTGGAGACTGATACTTTTCCTTTGATTGGAATGAATCTACTATCCACAACTTTCGTGCCGACAATTGTGCGATAATAATCACAAAATGCGACCTGTAGTTACATATATATTAGTAAAATTAACATTAATTCGCAAATTCAAAATATTAATTAAAGTCAAAATTAGAAATTTGATAACTAACCGATTATAATGCACTAAAACATGATAGGGATCCCTTTTTGCATATTTCTTCAAAAGATTCATTATGTAGCTTGCTATGCTGACGGGATCATTCTCCACATCCACACTCGAGCATCTTTCTAGATCCCAAAATATCCACTTTTTGAGCGCGATGTTATGACAATATTCCCTACACCGCCTGTATGTTGTAGGTATATATGCAATTCAATTATTATTCTATACATGTATTAAATTAGATATATCATATAATTAATAATCAACTATTGTAAAGTTAGAGAAATACTTACATAACCCAAACTTTAATCACTTGAACGAAGAGCTCCTCCCTATCGAAGACATGGCGGATGTCTTTGAATTCGACGATGAATGTCTTCACATCTTGAAGTTCGAAATCACCAGGAACATCGTCGAATTGAGTCACTGAATCATCAAACATCCTCATATAGTCGTGCATCTTTACTGCGTTAGGCCCAATCTCTGCCAACTTTTTGTCGGTGACAAACGGCTCACGCAACTGAAATTGGTCCTCCGCAAAAAACTGATCCACACTTGGTTCTTCTTCGTCATCCTGTTGCGCCGCCTGCTTTCCCTTATCTTGAGAAGGAAGTTGAGGAGTTTGTTTCGCAATTTGCCTCGCTTACTCCTAAAAAACTCACATTCTAGTAATGAAAATGATATTTCTCAATTTAATTTATACCAATATATATAATTATTATAAAACTTGTGAAATTTAGAATAATTTGTAAATTTTACCAATTTTGTCATGTCATAATCCACCAGATGAATCGGCCATCTTAGAAATGAACCCATCAGAATACCAAGCTGATCATCTGCGTTAGGAGGTGGATCATTTGTAAATTTTACCAATTTCACCTCCTCCTGCACCATCCTATCGACCTCCTCTTTGGTATATCCTTTGGAGAATTTTCTCGTACCACTACCGAACACCTGCTTGACGCTGGAAAAAAGTGGATATCCTCTCAACCGTCCGGAGTGCTCTGGTGTCCCTATCGCAGACGTCAAGATATCATTTTGACGAATCGGTTGAACTTCACCTGAGTTTACTAGAGAAACCTGTCACAAAAGAAATTCATGTTAGACTAAATTGAATTTGTTAAATATACAAAATGAAATTATTTGAGTTGTTACACGTACCGCTTTGTCGATCACGGCGGTAACTTTAGGGTTTCTAACCACAAGTTCACCGGTATTTGGATCCGTTTCTGCGCGTGCCCTACTCCAACTATAAGTCCTGCCATCCATAGCCTTGGAAGTATTTTTTATTCTACATTAACAAAAAGATACATTATAATTAAAATTGATACTTAATCAAACATTTATCAATGGAAGTAATGATAAAAGCATAATCTCTCACCAATCTGCCTTTCCAATGCCTCCATTTATTGTAACAGTTACGTAGAATTTTTTTCTTAGTAACGATTGGTAAGTCATCTGGAAGATTCCAATCCTTGGCTATTTGTCCGTACAAATTCATTTTCAAATCTTTTGGCATTTCATGCCAATTAGTATAACTGCATTCAAATTATCAAACCGATTAATACTATCAATTATGAAATTGAAATTCATATCAAATGCCTTCAAAATCATATACATTCATAAAGGTACCTGCAAGGAATCATATCTCTTGTTTTTGTGGCACACCAATTCGTGAATGCCTTTGCATTCTCTCCGATGGGTTTGCTTTCATGGTTGAATTCGACGTTCAACTTTTCTCCAGCAGCTATCGCTCTTCGTGTCTTCAGACACTTAGCTGTTGATCTTTTTCCTCTTTTACTAGTAACAACAATTTGCTCCTCTTCCGAACTCGAGTCATTTTGATTTGTTGCGAGATCCTGATCGTCCATATTCGACATGACTGCAAATTCAAATCAAAGTTACATAGATAATTCAAATCAAAGTTACATACACAAATTCATAATTAATTCATACACAATAATGTAAATAATAATAATTAACATAATTAAACATTTAGATATTAAATCATTGAAGTTCAATCACATTCCATTGAAGTTCAAACAAATCAAAACACTAAAACATAAACACAAGTTCCACAAACTCTAATACTAAACCAAACATAAACATTACAAACAACATTAACTATTCTTCATTCTCCGGCTTGTTCTCTTCATTATCTTCTTCTTTCCATGCAAGGTACGGTGCCACAAGTTTTTCCATTAAAAGTTTAATGGCATTAACAGTCATTTCGCTGGCCTCGACTTGGAAAATCTGGTTTTCCGAGTTTTGATTGATTGGATTCTGGTTGGTCTGGTTCTAGTTAGCCGAATTCTGTAAGACTTGCTTGGCGCGAGTATTTCGCTGGACATAAACTCGTTCTATGGACTTTTTCCCTTTTGAATTGCTTCCTTCACCTTTCTCCATTACTACATTTTAAAACATCATATTTAAAACATCATATATAAATAATATATGATATCATAGTACCCTAATCATCATATAACCATAACCATCATATATAATACATAAAATGATAAGAAATTCATACACAATGATTTAAATAATGATATTATATAATTAAACATAGACATCAAGTTCGATTAAGTTCAATTAAACATAAACATACACAATAATTAAGTTCCATTAAAGTTTATTCTCCTAGACACAACATAACCCGAATTTAAAACTCAACCCTATCCTAAATCCTAATTTGCATCCTTATTCTTATCCTTCTTGTCATGCTCCTCCTGGTTCTCCTCCTCCTTCTTATCTTCTTTCTCCTTCTCCTTCTGACTAGAACCCTCATCGAACTGAATGGCGAAAGAGAAACCAGGCTCCCTGCCACAACCGAGAGGAAAACGGCGTACAGCAGAGACGTTCCGTCTCTTTGGAGGTGGATAAAACGTTTGTCTCTTCACAACCACTTTTTCCTCCTTCACATTATCCTTATCCACCTCCTTCTGATCCTTCTCCATCTAAGTTAAATAGCAATTTCAATTTTAATTTTAAACGCAAGAACAATTACAATCCTAACCCATTATCAAATTCAAATCCATATCAATTCAAATCCAAACCCATAAGCAATTCAAACCCATTATCAATTCAAACCCAAACCCATTAGCAATTTAAACCCATTATCAAATCCAAACCCATATCAATTCAAACCCATTATCAAATCCAAACCCAAACCCATATCAATTCAAATCCAAATCCATATCAATTCAATTTGTAACTACAATTACCTGTCAATTTGTAACTCCAATCCATACATTCAAAACCTCAATTATCTCAATCCAATCAATTTACCCGAGCCATGCAATCAATTTGTAAAATAAGAGAGAAAGCGGAGTACCTTCTAGACGAGAGAGAAGCGGGAGTAAGAGAGAGGCAGTCGGGGGGGGCCCTTCTTGGCGGCCGTCGGCTGTCACAGCGAGAGAGAGAGTGAGAGAAAGTGAGAAGAGAGAGGGAGAATGAGAGAAATGGAGAGACAGAGACAGAGAGGCTTACCTGAGAGAGAGAGAGCGGCGGCGGCGGCGGCTGGCGGCTGGCGGAAGGAAGAGAGGAGAGAGTGAGAGAGAGAAGGAGGAGAGAAAAGAAGAGAGAGGGAGAGACTTACAATGAGCCGGAGAGAGGAGTCGCCGGTGAGAGAGAGTGGCGGCGCGCGGCTGTCGGCTATGGAAGGAAGAGAGAAAGGAGAGTGAGAGTGAGAATGAAAGAGAGAGAGAGAGAGAGAAAGAGAGAGGGAGAGAGAAACGGAGAGAGAGAGAGAGGAGTACCTGAGAGAGGGTTTGTCGGCGGCGAAAGAGAGGCGATTGAGAGAGAGGCGTGAGATCGAGAGAGACGAGAGGAGAGAGGGAGAGGGGGGTCGGGCATGGGTAGGGCTTAAAACAATTCAAAAATTTTGGCGAGAGGGAGAGGGGGGTCGGGCATGGGTAGGGTTTAAAACAATTCAAAAATTTTGGCTATACCGGTTTTTAGTAAAAAACCGGTATAGAAAACCGTTGATTTTTTTTTGAAAATCGATTTTCTATACCGGTTTTTTACTAAAAACCAGTATAGATAAGCGGTTTATTTATTTATTTTTTTAGAACCGAATAACTTAAATTATATTTTTATTATATTATATATTTATATTATATTTTAAATTATATTAATTATTATAACATTTAACAAATTAAATTTTATAGATAAGCGGTTTATTTTTTTTTAAACTGAATAACTTAAATTATTATATTTTAAATTATTTTAAATATTTTTATTATATTATATATTTATATTAAATCCTAGAAAATCTAAAAACATTATAATAAAAAGTATAAATCCTAAACAAAAATAAAAATATTACAATAAAAATTATAAATCCTAAACAAAAATAAAAATATTACAATTAAAATTTTAAATCCCAAAAAAATAAAAAAAATATTACAAATTTAAGATCATTTCTATTTTTTTGGTGATTTTAGTCGATCTACCCAGACGCCTTCATCATGATTTGACCGCAAATTAGTTGTTAACTCTTCAATTGGTTGCGGTATTGCATCGATACCTGTGAAAAATAATATGTACATCAAATTTGTCAAATTTCACAGATTTAAAGTTATGAAATTTCATATATTAACAATTAATTATACCTGTGGAGAATGGCGCTATTTCATAAAATTGGTCATATTCTTCTTCGTCCACGACATCTTCAACGCCAACAAAACGTCTTTTTCCAGGAAGTACCACATGTCGTCCTTTATCGGCGGGATCAGCAATATAAAAAACCTGCATTGCTTGTTTGTTTGCAAGTATAAAAAGGTCATCAGCATATCCCAATTTTTTGAAATCAACGGTTACAAATCCGTTTTTATCAGTTTTGACACCGCTTTTCAGGATCCATTTGCATTCAAATACGGGTATCTTAAATGCATTATAATCAAGTTCCCAAATTTCTTCAATCCACCCATAATACGGCTCTGATGATGTTCCATCACTTGATATAGCTACTATTGTGACTCCGCTGTTTTGTACTGTGCTTTTTCCATCTTGTTTTTTTGTATACCAAGTGAAACCATTTAGATCGTACCCTTAATAGTTGTGCACATTGGCATTGGGACCATTCGCAAGACATCTCACTGTTTCATTTGAAGGTCGGCACAGTTGTACCTTGTTTCTAAACCATTTTACAAAACTTTTGTTGTGCTCCTTAGTAATCCAATTTTGTGATCTCTCGGGATTCTGCTCTTGCAAATCAGCTATGTGTTCATTCACATAAGGACCCACAACGGCGGCTTGTTGCAGAATTTTAAGATGTGCTTTTTCTCTCTTTGCAAGATCCATTGTAATTACTTTCATACCAATTATGCTTTTACCTAGGAGTCTTCCTTCGTGCCGATTCTTGGGCAGGCCAATAGATTTAACTCCATCTAGATAATTGGTATAGAAATCAATAACCTCTTCTGCGACATATCCTTCAACTATGCTTCCTTCTGGGCGAAATCTGCTTCTGACTAACCCTTTCAATTGACCCATTGCTCTTTCAAAAGGGTACATGTACCGCAAAAATATCGGGCCGCACTACCTTATCTTCCTGACTAAATGAATGGTCAAATGCACCATTATAACGAAGAACGAGGGAGGGAAATGCATCTCCAACTCGCATATGGTCTGAAACGCATCGGTTTCTAACTGAGTTAGTTTTTTCAGGATCTATCACTTTGGAGCAAATTTTATTGAAAAAGAAACACAACTTAGTGATAGAGTTTCGAACTTCTTCTTTAAAACATGCTCTAATAGCAATCGGAAGCAACTAGGTCAACAACACGTGATAATCGTGTGACTTCATTCCAATCAATTTCATATCCTTAATTGACACCTTCCGTGAAATATTTGAGGAATAACCGGTTGGAACCCTAATAGACCTTAAACACTCCAACAAACTGAGTTTCTCTTTCCTAGATAAAGTATAAACCGCATTAGGTAACCAATCTCGTTTCTTAATATTATCTGCCTTTGCAGCTAGTTCCAGGTGAATTCTCATTTCTACCATGTCTTTTCTCACATTAACATTGTCCATTTTTCCTTGAGCATTCAAAATCAAATTAACTAGATTTTCACAGATGTTCTTGATAATGTGCATCGCATCCAAGCAATGTCTGACATCTAAATAAGCCCAGTATTCAAGGTCCCAGAATATAGACTTCTTTTTCCAAAAGCTCTTTTCTGGAATTCTATTCACAAATGGTTTGCCCAATTGAATTTTAAGATCTTTCACATATTCATAAGTTTATCTTCCAGATTTTGGTATAGGTGCCCGTCGGGTTTCCGTGTTGCCATCAAATTTGATTTTGTAATTAGGCCGGCGGTAGGGGTGATGACGACTGAGGAACCTACGATGTCCCAAATAGACTGTTTTTCTACAATTCGACAACCATATCGAATGTGTTTCCTCCATGCAAATAGGACATGCCTTTTCTCCTTTGTTCCTGTAACCCGACAAGTTCCCGTAAGCGGGAAAGTCATTAATCGTGCAGAATATCATCGCACGCAGGGTGAAATTGCTTCTGGAATGCGCATCGAATACCTTCACCCCGTCCTTCCACAACCTATCAAGGTCCTCTATTAATGGAGCTAAATACACATCTATAGCGTTGCCTGGTTGTTTGGGACCAGAAATGAGCAACGGCATCATCAGATATTTTCTCTTCATGCATAACCAAGGAGGAAGGTTGTAAATAACCAACAAAACTAGCCATACACTTCGGTTGGTACTCATGAGACCGTAAGGATTCATTCCGTCCGTGCATAGTCCCAATCTCAAATTTCTAGGCTCACTGCCGAAATCCATGAAATGACTGTCTATGTTGTTCCACTGGGGTGAGTCCGCTGGATGTCTGAGCTTTCCATCTTTCTTTCTGCCTTCCGCGTGCCACCTCAGCAGTTTAGCATCTTTTGAATTACTGAAAAGACGCTCAAACCTTTGTATTACAGGCAGATACCACAATGTTTTCGTAGCTGGCCTCTTCTTACAATTATCTTCTTCATCAACCAAGTTACCGTCTCTTTGTCTGTACCAGGATGCATTACACTTTGGACATTTATGGAGATTCTCGTACTCATTCCGAAAAAGTATGCAATCATTCGGGCATGCTGCAATTTTCACTATTTCCAGTTTCAAAGGACATAGTAATTTTTTGGCCTTATAAGTTGTATCAAGCAGTGTATTCTCTACTGGAAGCATTTCTCGCAAAAGACAGAGCAAAGATGCGAAACTTTTATCGCTCCAATTATTTTTGGCTTTCAGATTGTACAACTTAAAAACAATTTTTATTTTTGAGAATTTATTTTTATCACAACCGGGATATAAGGGTATATGAGAATTTTCATCTAACTTTTGAAAAATATCAGGAACATCATCAATAAAATCACTGGGTAATTCATTCATCATTTCATCCAAATCATCTTCTATATTAACATCATTACATTGCTGTTCACTTAAATTTTCTATATCATCACCCACAATTACATTATTCCCTATATCATCCCCACAATCATTTTGTACAATATTTTCCAGATCATCATATACATTAATGCTCGTTCCGGCATCTAAATTTTCTTCCAATTTTTCTCCGTGTAAAACCCACCGGAGATATTTAGATGTTGTCATCCATCCACGTTGAATCAGATGTGATCTAATCACTTTACTATCTTGTCTCTCAAAATTAAGACAATATTTACAAGGATATAGAATTCTGGGCTTTCCAGTCAACTTCCGATGTTCTTCTGCATATTTTAGGAACTCTTCGACAACTCTAATAAATTCATTTGATATCCTTCAATAATCAAACATATACTTCTCCCTCCGATCCATCTGTGTACATAGAAATATATATCCAAAAGTCAGGATTTAGGATTTAGGGTTTATAGGTTTAATGCATCACATTAGGTTTTTGGACCGGTTACCATCCTAGCCCGCTCTTTGGATATTCTGTCTCATTAGCGAGCGTACGTTAGATGCAATGTGTTGTCTGAGAAAAATTCGGCAGCATTTCCCCTTATGTTCCCTGAATACGCCAACACACGATTGCTCGTGCGTACGTATCCGTGGGAACATAAGGGGCAATGCCGCCGAATTTTTCTCAAACAACACATTGCATCTAACGTACAACTCGCTATCCTAAATGAGACAGAGTGTATCCAAAGAGCAGTACTCCCGACCGGGAATACTATCCGAGATTAATCCCTAATGGATTAATTTCGGACGGGCACGACCTAAAATATTTCAAATTCCGGCAATTTGGTCCTATATGACAATACAACAAATAAATATGCACAATACAAATTGATAAATTTCCGAATTGAAATTATTGAGAGTTAAAATAGAAATTACCGAAATTGTCAATTCTCTTCCTCTTCCTCTACAATAGATAACTTTTTCTTCCTCTTTCTATTTTACCAAACAAAATAAAAAAAATCAATAAAAAAAATTTGCATGCATAATTAATAAATAATAAATAAATTATAGAAAAATTAAAGAATATACCTCAAATGCCAATTTTTTTTAGCTTCTCTTTGATCTCCTTTGCTTTCTTTTTGGATTTTTCAATTTTTCAGAATTTTTCTATATTTTTAGCTATTTTTTATGTGGTTTTAAGAGAGAAAAAAGCTTCTCGGTTTTAAATGGAAAAAATCGGATAAGGAAAGAAAGAGAAGGAAAGAGAGGTGCGCAGGAAGGAAGAAGAAAAGAAGTTTAAATCAGAAATTCTATATATTTTTTGGACCGGTTTTTTAAAAAAAACCGGTACTAAAAGGGTTGGTATATAATTTTAAAAAACGGTATCCTTTTAGTACCGGTTTTTTTAAAAAACCGGTACTAAAAGGATATTGTTTTTTTAAATGTTGGTCGCCAACCTTCAGTACCGGTACTGAAGGAAGGCCTGACATTAACAAACTTACCACTTCTCTCACTTATATCGGTTTTCTTAAAAACCGGTATTAATGTGTCGGTACTAAAACTTGTTTTTGGTGTAGTGTTAAATTCTATTCCACCATCAGATTGAAACCTTTTTTTTATTTTCATGGACAATAGGTTCTCAACTCTAGCTTTGTAAAGAGCAAAAATGTTAGGAACATCTGATTTGCATGCACAAGGATACAGCCAGCTGAATTTTGTAAAATCATCTATAAAATGAACATAATACTTAAATCCTCTGGAAGAGGTGACTGGGGATGGGCTCCACAAATTAGAATTAATAAGTTCAAGAGGTTGACTTGTATTACTCAAAGAAGGCAAAAAAGGCAGTTTATGAGCCTTAGCTTTATTACAACCATAACATAATTCTATACAAGAAGAGGCTTTTGAAACAATTCTTTTAGCCTTTATTAATTTGTCAACAACAGTATAAGAACAATGAGCTAAACGATAATGCCAGAGATTTGTAGAAGCCAAAGCTGCTTGAAACACTTGATGTTGAAAGAAGGGGTTCTCTAGTTTGTACAAACCATTACTCAAATTGCCAAGCAGGAGGATCTTGAGTGTTGCTCGATCCTTAATAAAACAATGTTGAAAAGAGAACTCAATAACAACATCATAATCCAAAATTAGTTGGGATACACTTAACAAATTCTTGGTAATCTCTGGTACAAGTAGAACATTATTCAATTTGAAGGTAGTTGTTCTGGTTGCAATATAAGCATAGCCTTTATGAGTAATAGTCAAACATTTTCCATTTCCAATGTGAATAGCATCTGGACCAGTGTATGGTTGAGCTGAAGAAAGGTTGTTGATGTCAGTAGTGACATGAGAAGAAGCTCCTGAATCAACATACCAGCTGGGTTGAACATTTGCAGTGGGCTCAGCTAGAAGAGCTTGTGAAGGAGCCTGTTAAGGGGTAGTATTGGAAATGTATCTTATATCAAACCTGTGATAACATTCCAATGCAGAATGACCCCACCTTGAGCATATCTGACAAGTTGTGTTCTCCTGAGAAGCATTGTTGTTGCGGCCTTTACCTCTGCCACAATAGCCTCCTCTTCCTCTTGTGCCACGACCTCTGTTGAATTATTGAGGTTATTGAATCTAGTTCTGGTTTTGGTTTGAGCCTGATCTATTCTTGTGTTGCTGTGCATAGTACACAGACTGATCAGTGTTGTCAGTACCAGTAGGGTTTTGAGTTGTGGCTAGGTTGACAGAAGTGAGATTGGTAGATTTGGTAAGATTAATGACTCTAGCTTCATGTGCAAGCAGTAGATTGCTGAGTTCTGGCATGGAAAGAGATGATTCCCTCATTGACAATGCTGTGACAAAAGTTTCAAAATCTGTTCCAAGTCCCTGAAGAGTATATGTGACCAGTTCTTGATCTGACACACTAGATCCAATACTTCGAAGGCGATTTGCAATTCCCTGAATGTATAGAAGAAATTGTGTACAATTGGAGTTACCTTTCTTGGTTGTTTGCAACTGAAGTTTGAGATCAAGAACCTTCGCCATTGATTGAGAGGTATGGATCTGATTGAGAGTATGCCATAGTTGAGCGCTGGTGTGGCAATTGATGACTTGAGCAAGCACAGATTGAGACAAGGAGTTGAACATCCACACCAGAATTAGCTGATCTTGCTACTGTCAAGTCTCGAATTCAGGATTAGAGATTTGAACTCTATCACCATTGGCAATGGTTGCAGCTGGAGACGACTTCGATCCATCAAGAAATCCCATCAAACCATGCCCTTTGAGAACTGGCACGATTTGAGACCTCTAGAGCAAGAAATTGTCAGAATTGAGCGAAGTGTGGATCTGATGGACTAGATTGATCGGAGGAGAGGGAGTTGAGATAGAGGAGGTAAGAGATGTCGAGCTGGCGCTAGCCATGGTCAACATTGAAGGGAGTTCTTGGATCAAGAGCGTGAGCTCATTTCTGCTCTGATACCATAAACGAGATATGAATTTGGAGAATCTTTTCAATTCATTTAATTTCTCAAAGAATGATTTACAATGATGGGGTGTACTTATATACAGCTCCCTTTCACTATCTCTGCTAATTACACACTAAGAATTGTACGAACAGCTAAACTAATTCTGTTAGACTGTGGCCTTTACATTCTCCATTTCATTCCTACTAGAGTCGTCCATTTGCTGAGTTTGATTATCTTCTACACATACTAATGTACGAAAGTTTCGGTGCATACTAATCCAAACTCTTGGATCTACTTCAAAATGACCGATCCAAACCGTCCAATATGGTCTCTCTATTATAATCTCCTTACGAAACAAATTTTACCTTTTTCGAAATTTTTAAGTATTTTTTTCAAATTTTAGAAAATCGCTAATCTATTTTTTTCTGAACCGTTCAAAAATAGCACTTTTTAAAAATAAAAAAATACTTAAAAATATCGAAAAATGTAAAATTTTGTCGGCTAGCAGATTTTAATAGAGAGATCATATTGGATGGTTTGGATCTGTCATTTTTAAGAAGATCCAAGAGTTTGGATCAGTATGCTCCGAAGCTTTCGTATATTAGTATGCACCAAAGATTTTCTCGAATAGATATTATGATGCCATACCGACTTAATAAATTTTGGCTGCTAGAGAAGGAGACGGGGATGTCGGGGAGCTGCACATGACTTGATAGATACTGGGTCCTAGCCTCCTAGTAGAAGGAAATCTATATCTATCTATCTATCTGCTAAGTCAGCACATGACAAGGCTGTGCTGACTGATTTAGGGGGCGTTTGGTTGTGTAGTAAGGAGTTGCATACGTTAAGGATGCGTAAATGTTTATGTAGTGTTATGTAATGGATGTTTGATTGTGTAGTAAGGATGAATAACTTAATTATGCATATATTTATGTCAAAAGACTAAAATGCTCTTAAATTTGAATTAGTATTATGTATTAATAATACGTTGTGACCTAATTATTATTTTGTATTAATAATAATTAAATATTATTAATTACTAATTATTGTTAATTATTAATTATTATAAAATTAATTATTAATGATAATAATAAATCATTTTTATTATTATGAAATATTAATAATTACTTTTAATTAAATATTATAAATATTATTAATTATTTAATAAAAAAATTATTGATTAATTCTTTTGAATTAATTAATTATTATTATTATTAAATCATTTATTTCAATCCATGCGTATTATTGAATATAAAATTCATTAATGATATTTTGTATTTAACAATATTTTTTGCGTGATCTTTTGAATTGTGGAACACCTGTTTTAGAAGAATCTGTTTTAATATGAAACAAAAAAGTTGTACGGATCCAGTTTCACACATAAAAAAGGGAAAAGCTTAAGGACAGCCATGTGGGTGGACAACTAATTAATTTATTAAGTATTTGGGTAAGCCAAACATTCAAAAGATGAGATTAGTTCACGATCGGAAGGTGTATCTTCTAAATGATCCATAAGGACTTAGATACCCCTGGAAATCCAACATAACAAACTTAAGTGACTAAATTCCAACACGAAAGTCTAAGACTAGTTTACTTATATGGTGAAAACTGAGTTCTAAATCAAGTCCAAACCAAAATTACGACGGCTGAGGGTATGACTTAGGTATGGTTGACAAGTCACCTTCAAACAACATTGGATAAAAATATCAAGTTAAAACAGAGAGTCTAGAGCATTTATCGGCACGAGATTTATATAAATTTCGATCCTAAATTTATATATTTCGGTCTGAAATTTTGTCCGTCACGTGTGAAAACGCATGATAACAAAGCTTCCATAGCTAAACTAAATGAGCCCGAAAACTCAGGACATTATTTACATCTGTTTGAGTCCTGAAAAACACCAAAAATCACCAAAAATATATTTATTTACTTGCAACTTTAGATTTAATCAACCAAAATTTCAAAAAAAAATTAATTATCTAGCTTTCGTGAAGAGGTAAAGTGTAGTAATCAAATGTCCCTTGGGTTCGATCCTTTAACTTTACCAAAACGATTAGTGAAGTAAAATAAGGTATAAATTTATTTGATACTGGATTTAAAGTCTTCATCAATAAATTCAACTCATATTTGAATATAGTGAATATAAAAAATAAATTCAACTCTAAATGGCTGCGAGCCAGCTGAAGGCTCGAAGCAATTTCCTTTAACGGACAAAAAAATAGTACATTTTTGAATGGGTCTATTTAATTAATTTTGTGTCTGGGCGACTGTGTGAGTTATAGTCTATATTGGACCCATGATTTTTGGATTGGGGGCATAGGTGAAGGCAAGGTATTCACCAGCACAAGGTGAAACGCCAGGCTATACGCGTTTAAAAGTTTTAAGGTTAAAAATTTTTATCTAAACAATCCATTTTTGTCTACATTCGATGGACTAGAGAGAAAAAATAGTTGAAAAATGAGATGGGGACTAGTTGATTTTACTCTGTATCGTTCAGAGGGGAACAAATATGTCAAAACAATTGATGTGGACCTAAGGTGCAAGAAGAAGAGGAGGAGACGAGCATGCTACCGTCTCCTATTTATGGTCGAGTCTTTCAATTACTTAGAAGAGGTATATCGTTTTCTCTCCTTCCTCTTTAGTGCTATTGTCTAATTACTCAACCCCTTTCATTGCATCTCTCGTGTCAAAACTGGTCAAGGCCATTAAAAAGGAATCATCCTAATATACCTTCTAAGTCTTGTGCATTCACTTTGTTCCCAATTCCATCCCACAAATACAGTAGGCATACAAAAAAGAAAAGTATCTAAGGTTCCGTTGCAAGAGAGCATACCAGTATACTAATGAAATGGAGGCTATGAATGAATTGCTAGTCTCCTCAAAAACAAAAGGGAGAATAATTTCATTGGAAAAAAGCAAAGTCGTCATTTTCCAATGATTTTATCGGAAGAGAAGACTGGGGACAATTTGGTCCAATAGAAAAGGTCTCTTCATGCAATTGAAATCGTGCCAAATTTCTTGGCTTCTGACAGGATTTTCCACAGAGTCTCACCGAATGAAACCAACTCCCATTTTTCTACTGGTTTCGATCACAGAATTTTGTTAAAAGATGATTTCATTTCTGATTGCATTGGAAAAAAATGTTTCCGATCAGAGCCTAAATACAAAAAAGCAGGTATTGTAACTTATATATAAAATAGGCCATCTGAGAGAAAGTTACTACAAACATAAAACAAAAACTGCATTATTTTCAGCACCATATTAATACCAAGAAACAGATCAACCCAGATGTAGTACTAAGTTCCATGAAACATATTACTTTTAGCAGTATTAATATTCTGGTCTACGTAATTAGAAAAATATCCAAGAAACAGATCAACCCAGCAGCTCATCACCCCGGTACAATACCAGGGCAAAACTAGCACCAATTTGTAGAGACAAGAAAGGGAGAAGCCAAAGTTCCTAATGAAAGAGTTGAGCTCTAATTTCAGTGCAAAATTAGCATCTCAAAATAAATGCATGCTTCAGTGTCAATATGTAGTACTAACTAGTGTGTTATAGCTAATGCTTAAGACATTATAAATACCTGACGAGAAACAAATGATAGTTCAAATTGTTATTACAAAATGATTATTATTTCATTTTGACCAAATTATGCAGCTACTCGAAAGATTACACATGCATTGAAAAAAGGAGGGTAAAGTTTAGAAGCGTAATGCTCTGACTCTGATCCAGGTTATCATGAAACACTTAATTCACAAGTAGAGCAAGCACAGAGTCATCTCTAGCAGTGTTTGAGTAGAGTTTCTTCATTATCTAAAACTCTGGTAAAGGAACACGCAGTGTTGGTATCAGATACAGTGGCTCTTTCTTGGCAGCAGCTACTCCAAATGTCTCTGTCATGTCCAGGTCCGATGGTTTCATACCTTTGGGAAGTTTCCAATCAAAATGCAACAAAAGACTTGCTAAAGACTCCTGAACCACTGCCATACCAAATTGATGACTAAATTCAGATGAGGGACTTTTCATCAAGCTTAATATTTTCACTTACATTGTGCCTTATCTCTGCTTGTACCTTTTCCATTACCTCAGGGTGCTTAATTAGTTCAGTCATCGCCCACGTAATTGTTGTTGACGACGTCTCAGTTCCAGCAATAAATACATCCTAAAATAGGGAGATCATAAGAATAAACAATGAGATACAACTTTTTATTAACAATATAATAAAATATATTAGTGTAAAAATCCGTAAAATTTGAAAATAGAATTTAATTTAAAAATTGATAGTTAATTTCTGAAATAATTAAAAACTATTAAAACTAATGACTGATCTGAAATTTAACAGAGAAATTCTCAAAAATCATAATAAAAACAAGTTTCAAATTAACATCAAATCGTGAAATCTATTAAAACTTCAAGCAAACAAATAAATTTAATTGTCCAAGATTCAAATTCAGATCCACAAAATTTAGGCAGATTAAAATTGGGTTTTAAAAGCTGAGTTTCACTCATCAAACAATTCAGAAATAAAATTCAATCAATCTTTTTCGTTCTGGACCATTTGATCAAGTTCAAAATCACTGGATTTTTCTGAGCCGTTGGATCTGTCTCCTCTCTCCCTCCTTATCTCATCTCTTTGACTCTCTCTCTTCTCCTCCCGGTTTTTCCTGACGAGTCGCCGTCCCCACTCGACTCCCCCAAAATTCCGCTCCTCTCTCTCTCTGCCTCGACTTGATCGCCAAGGCGGAACCCACCAGACCCTTACCTCCCTTTCCCTTCTCTAGCTAATGGCATCGAAGACCCCACACTCCTCTTCCCCTCCTCAATTCGCTTGATCCCCTCTCCCTCTTTCCTGCTCTCTCTCACCAATGGAGACGCGACCCCACTGACACCTCTCCTTTCCACCTCTGGTTATGCCCTTGGTTTTGCCAAACCACACGGTAACAAACCCTAAACCCCCTCCCTCTTCCTTCTTTAAGTCACCGCTCAGCCTCTCTCTTCCTCTCTTTCCCTCACTGTCTCTCTTTCTCGCCACCATCCTCATTTCCATCCCACTCGAGAACCACTGAAAAATCTCTGCCTCTGACACCTCTCACTCACTCACAAACCCTCTCAAGACAGTCATTCAAACTCTCTCTCTCTCTCTCTCTCTCTCTCTCTCTCTCTTTGCAACTCTCTCATTCTCTTCCTCTGTTGTGCTGACCAATTATGGCAATGGTGGCTGACGGTTGGTGCTAGCTGGTGGCTAGACGGAGACGACTGACAGCAGCTGAAGCACTGCCCCTTCCTCTCTCTTCTCTTTGCTGAGCTATCTCGGTTTGGTAACATTTCCATCTCTCTCTTTCCTTTGCTTTGTGCTGTGATGCTTGTGAGGCATGCACTGAATTTGAAATGTTGCTCTGAAATGATGGTTTGATCTGTTGAGTCGATTGATTGAGAGTTGTAGTGTGCATTGCTTCTATCTGAACTATTTTTTTTTATTTTTGTAGTTGCTCAATCTCTTAAATCAATTGATTCGATGTTTGCTTGTGCATAGCCTCAAATTGAACTGCTCTGGCTTGTAGGCTTGCTTGTGGCTTGATCTGATCTGTTAAGTAGAGTATCTCTTGCTTGATTGAGACTCTGGTTTGAACTGTTAATTGCTAGTTACTACTTGTTTGAAGGTTGTGAGTTAGGAGCTCAATCTGATCTGTTAATACTTATGAATGCTTGATTTAGGATGTCTCTTGAATCTGTCCTGAGTTAGATGTTACAAATAAAATTCTATACTTGCTGAGATATCAAAGTGTAGTAGTAGACTTGATGATTTAGGTTATCTCTTGCTTGCTTGATCTGTCCCTTAGTTGTATAGCTTGTAGAATCAGTTTAGAATAACTGTGCATGTTGTTTAGGCTAGTTCTGTACTTATGTGATGCTCTCTGTGTGTTAGTACCCGCTGGTTCAGGCTTGCTACCAGTCTGGTACGCTCTGTATGGCTTACTGGTACGCTATGTAAGTGCGCCAGGGACTTAGTTGTGAGGTTTTCCGAGTTTTGGACTGTTCTGTTAAGGTTTTTGAACTATAAATGGATTTCTTGATAAATCAATCTGGTATTAGGGTATGTTTTGTAATTGTTTAGAAAATAAAAATAATTTAGGGTCTCTTGTGTAAATTTGTTGAGATTGCGGGTTAGACTCCAAAATTTTATAAAGTATTTTTTTGAAATTAAAATAATATATTTTAAAACAGAATCCCTTTTCAGTAATTCTAAGTCCAGCTTTACTTAAATCAGAATCTGAGTTCCTTAGTAAATGTCTAGTTTTTAAGTATGGTTCAGTACACCAATAACCAGAACTGGGTAGATCGTTAGAATAGATTTTAACGTGTGAGTTCCGTTCTTCAGGTGCACCGCAAGACTTCCTCGGACAAGTAGACGACATCTATCCCGAGCTTGAGACTGCAGGAGTTGGTCAGGACTTCATCGACAATTCTGAGTAGTTGTTCTACCCCTGACTTTTTCAGGTGTGACAGTCTTTTTATGACTTGTGGATGTCTTAAGTTTTGTTTAATCTTTAGTTAGTGATTATATCATTAATTAATTGTGTGCATATCATGTCATTAACATTAAATAAACAGTTAAGTGCATGTCATTAATTAAAGATTAGTTATGCATATATAGGATATGCATTCATATTAATAATGTGACTAATGAACTTAAAAGTGATTAAATCAACACTTGTATCTGGTGCGGATCAGGATAGCGAGACCGAGTGAGATAAGAGCGTTTTGCACGCGGTCTCCATTATCGGGAGATTGCACCCCAACCATTACCAGTGGTCTCCTTATGATAGCGATCTCGAGCAACGCGTTACTGATGGTCACTCTGCAGACCGACCGTTAGGCGGTACTGCGGTCACTTGATGGTTATTTGTGTTACTATTATATTCCTTTGACTTGTGCTATTATATTCCTTTGGTCTGACATTGAACTAAGAGCTGAGTGTGCCATTATATCAAACTACCTCTCAATCCCCATCAGTCAGTTGGCCGGTATCGTGTTTTACTGCCCACTCTTTAGCGGGGATGTGGGAATAGGGGCAGAGTTGAGTAATCGAGCAGAGCTGAGTTAGGTAGATCTGTAGGTACGGTTCATGTCATATATATATTGGGACTTGTGAGCTGATTATGGATTTTATGTGACTTATGATTTGACCATTGAGTGCGGGTGCTTCACTCTCGTATTATTATATAGACTCCGTATATTATTATACTATTATCATTATCCGCTTCTCCAGATACTTTTCAGATTTTATTTGGCATGTCATTACTTGTTGATTAGTGACTTCATTAAATTAAATTTATACTTAGATATTGCACTATAGGATTTAAAATATCTCAACTTAAGTATGATTTAGATTCTAATTAGATATTAACCAGAATCTTTGGACTATTCTATTACCACCACTGAGTATTCACGTACTCAGCCCACATAATTGCTTGTGGAGCAGGTTCAGGTTTGGCAGATTTAGCAGAGGAGGTTGTGCCAGAAGACCAAGCCGAGCTGGAATAGTATTTATCAGCTGTGCATTATTATTCTATGTTTTGTTTGTATGATGACTGGATATTTTGATATGTGTATATTTTACCAGTCCTTTTGTTGTATAAACAAACAATGTCATTATTATGTGATTATCTATTTGTGATTATTTGTATCTGTGACACTGTTTTATCGCCTTACGTGTGCGTAGCAGAGTGTGCATACGTGACGGGACTGTCCTCCCCAGATTGCGGCTTGGTTTGGAGTGTGACAATTAGCATTGCATTTGTTGAGATCCACCATCAGAATAACATGCCAAATCATCAAGAAGCCTTTGTTTTGTTAAAATCAATAAAAAATCCTTTTTATATTCTTGAGGAGGGTTAGAGTGAGACCATTTTTGGGTGCCATCAAATTGGACAACTTCATTTTTTCATTAATATTTCAAAATTTAAAATTCAAATGTCAAATTAAACTATTAAAATTTTTCAGATGAATAAGAGATGAGCTTTCATACATTTTTCGTGAATTTTAAAGTTAATTTAATTCCCAATTATAAGAATAAAATGTCAACGTATTAGAATTATCTACGAAAGTTATTTATTTTTTAGTCTGTTGACTGAGAAACAAATGAACGCCAAAATTTATAAACATCTTATGAAAAAACAACAATCCATAATTGAACAAGATCGAAGATTTTGATTTAAACTTGGTTTTTGGTAGAATCAAAGCAATATTTCAAGTTTTCGACGTGTACAATAACCACTTGGAGGCCTGCAGCTACACAAGTCGAAACCTAACAAAAGCCATAAGATTCATTTTAGCCAGTTTCTCTCTCTGCCTACAACTAGACCATGCGACTCGCATGGCAGCTAGGAGATCGCATGGTCCAAGGATCGCAACTTTCTGTGCAAGCCAACCTCTGTTTTGGCAACTTTTCATCCATACTGGTTTCTCTTTTGCGTTAGCATGCCTCTAATTCCGATATAAGATCCCCCTTGCCTTGGAGGTGTATCCAAGTTCTCCAATGTTCTATGCTGAATCTACCACCATTACTGCGCTAAAACAACCATGCGGCGCGGGGTTCCAAGTTTTCAGTAGCACTCGAACTTAGCAATCGCGTTTGAAGCAATTCTAGTCACAACTACGGTAGAGGAGATCTAACACAATTTCAGAAGATCGGTACTACGTACGAGTCAGAAACTCAGAATTGATAGTTGACGTATTTCCTCTTTTGTCTTGATATTTCGAAAGTAATGAGATTTTTATGTTATTTCATTGCACTTGTAGTTTATTTTCAGAACATGTTAGTCTACATTTCATGTTGTCTAGGGGATACAGGGAGTAATTTTATGTTTGGATTATTTGTATGCTCGTTCTTAAAATTTATGTGATTACTTATTGAATTTGAATTATTACTTGTTAATTGACACTTGTTAACAAGTAATAAAAATTGACATTTGTTAACAAGTAATAACAAATGAGTTTACGACCATAGCCCTAGAATAACAAATCAATAACTAAAAGACAACGAACAAACAAGAGAAGATGAAAAATAAGAGAAGTTACAACCAATTGTTCTTGCTTCCTCTTGAACTTGTCGAAATATCCTTCTAAATGACTTGTTGCTGTTGCAAACGACCCGTCTAACCTTACCACGATCTGAACTTGAGACTAAATTCTCGGATATTTCTGTCTAACCCTAAACTTTGACCTTGGATCTAAACACCGCCTTGTATGCCCTTGTATATTTCAAAATATCCTCAAAGTCATCTTCTATAGGCATTGGAAATGTGTAGACGCAGGAGATGTTCTGGATGTGCTGGGAGTAAAAAATAGCCACCCGACCAAAATAACCTCTAAAACAGAGACTTTCTACTTATTCTGGAAGGTTCCAAACAGACCGGTTGGAATCTGGCTGAAAATAACAGTTTTTATGCGAGAGTCAAACGGTCCGTTTGACTTTTCAAAAGGTTCGTTTGGAAAATTCAGCACAACGCACTGTTCAGTATTTTGCCTATATCTCATTCATCCGGACTCCGTTTGAGGTGATTCAAAAATCAGTGAAAAGCTTACAAGGAGCTCTACATCACTATTGATTCATACAAGTCATGTTTTTATCCAAAATCTGCATTAAAGTAGGAATTATGGTAGTAACTCATTCTTGACACAAAACCCTAATTAAATTGACCCTAATTAACCTAACTCAAGCAAATTAGTTCAGTTTGGAGTAAAAAATCTACCAAAAAATATGTATAAGATTCTCTCATAACATCCCCAGTTGTTTCTCATTTGGACAATAAATACTATATCTCTTTACAGACCAATTTTCAAGATATAATTGGATTTATTTCTGTGCTGTCAAATCTGATGTTATCAAAATCTTCACTCAATTGAAACAAAAAATGGAGCATTTGTTATCTCAAACAATCAAAATTGTTCAATGTGATGGGAAAATTGAGTTCAAACCACTTCAAACTCACTTTCCTGAAATTACTTTTCATTTGTCTTGTCCTTACACACCAGAACAAAATAGTTTAATTGAAAGGAAACACAGACACATTGTTGAGTTGAGTCTGGCCTCTATGTATCAAGGCTCTATTCCCATGAATTACTGGGATACAATCTTTGAAAGCACAGTGTTTGTGATAAATAGATTGCCCACAACTACTAATAACTTAGTCTCACCTGTTGAGAAGTTATTCAACCAACAGCCAGACTATCAATATCTACATACCTTGGGCTGCCAGTATTTTCCACTTTTGAGACTATACAACAAACACAAACTGGAACCTAGATATTTGCCATGTGTATTCATGGAATATTCTACAATGCACAAAGGCTACAGATGCTTACATCTGCCCACACAAAAACTGTATATTTCAAGACATGTGACTTTTCAGGAAAAAGTATTTTCTTTTTCCAATTATAACCTTGCCGCACCTCGACTCATACCTCCTAATTCTACTGCTACTCTAGATGTTCTACCTGCTCACTCTGATCTATCAATCTCCAACACAATCGCTACTACAGCACATGACATAATCCCTAACTCACCTCCTCATATGTCAATACCTGCTCTAGTACCAGTATCGCACACTCCTGCACCTCCTCCTCCTAATGCTGCACCATGACATCACATGAAAACAAGATCTAAAACAAATAACCTCAAGCAAAAATAGTTCCCTCAACAACAGTTATATGCAACAACCCAGTACCCAATCGACACCACATCCACAAAGAATGAACCCTCCTGTTACACTCAAGCTATGACACTACATCACTTGCGCCAGGCTATGGCTTCTGAGCTAGATGCATTAGCTAAGAAAACAATACCTGGACATTGGTGGATCCTCGTCTTGATGCAAATGTCATTAGATGTAAATGGTTGTTTAAAATAAAAAAGAAGGCCGATGGAACAGTGGAGAGGTACTAAGCTAGATTGGTTGCAAAAGGGTACACACAAGAAGAGGGACTAGACTATTTTGAAACATTCATCAATGTGGTAAAACCAACCACAATCAGAATTGTGTTCACTATAGCTTTATTTAATGGGTGGAACATTCATCAACTGGATGTGAATAATGCTTTTCTCTATGGTGAAATTGATGAAACAATGCAGTAATCTCCAGGATATGTAGATTCCATGCATTCCAACAAAGTGTGCTTGCTGAAGAAAGCCCTATATGGTTTAAAACAGGCACTCAGAGCTTGATTTTCTAAACTAAAAGCTTTTCTAACAGCTCAGAATTTTGTGTGTTCTTAGTCTGACAACTCCTTATTCATATTACATACAGCCTCAACTGTGCTCTATCTTTTGGTGTATATTGATGATATAGTCATTACAAGGAATAACAAAGCAGCTATCTCACAACTATTGTGCACATTGCAAACTGCCATTGCAATAAAAGATCTGGGTCAAATAATATTTCCTGGGGATCAAGAGTCTCACACTCATAATGACATTTATCTCACTCAAAGGCAATATACAACCAAGATATTGACCAAGCTAGGCACATATGGATGGAGCCAAACCATGCAAGTCCCTTATGGAAGCTGGGTTACTACTCTCCAGATTTTCTATTATTGCTCTCTCTGACCTTCACCTATATAGAATGACTGTTGGAGCACTTTAGTATGCAACTATCACTAGACTAGACATTACTTATGCTGTCAATAAGGTGTCTTAATTCATGGCAGCTCCAACTGAGACTCATTGGCAAGCTGTGAAGAGAATACTTAAAGGTACACTCAACAATAGCTTGCAGCTGACTAAGTACACTCAACCACTAGATATCCAATATTCCTTGGCTCTAATTTAGTATCTTGGTCATCTAAAACGCAAAATACAGTGGCTAGATCATCCACTGAGGCTAAATACAGAAGCCTAGGTATGGCTGCATCTGAATTGATTTGGATTCAATCAATATTATTTGAGCTATGTGTGAAATTGCCTTTCTGCCCCAACCATGTGGTGTGACAACTTAGGGGCCACATTTTTAGTAGCTAACCCTGTATTTCATGCTAGGACAAAGCACATAGAATTAGACTTTCACTTTGTCAGAGAGCAAGTTGCAGCAAAGAAACTGACTATACAATTCATATGCTCTATTGACTAGCTGGCAGACATCTTCACCAAGCCATTGCCTTCACCTCGCTTTCTTAATCTCTGTGGCAAGCTCACTATGTCTGAAGACCCACTATGCTTGAAGGGGGCTGTAGAAATAACCCAGAATGAAAAAATGGATGCCTCCAATAATGATCAAATGGAGGAGCACAACTTAGTTGGAAACTGTTAGTGGCATTGATGTAATTAGAAGGTGATTAGAGTTGTACTAAGGAGTGATTATAAATACTCCTCTCTCTGTAATAGAACATAACAATTTAGTAATACAATCAATTCTTCAGAAAGTTCAACTATCTTATAAAAACTATGATTTAAGTGGATTTATAGGTTGAGTAGGTTTTAGTCATGATAAGGTTTGATTCTGTGCCTAGTCTTCAATGTGACAGAATTACTTAAGTTGTCTTATTTTATTTTTGTTGTATTAGAGTCACACTCTTAACCGTTAGTTTTAATGAATGTCTGGCACCCCTACTTGAAGTACTTTTGGGTTCTGACGGAAAAAAAAACATACTGCAAAATTTTGCATTTAGAAAGTTCATAGATATTGTTTGCAAATTATATTGTTCGCCAGATAAGCAATCAAATGAGAGCTAGATAAATGAAAGAATAACAATTTGATTACCACTATAAAAAAAAAAGTGATTTAGATTTATGCCATTGCAAATATTTAAAATTAGAGATATGCCATCACTAAACGATAAATTATTATTTTGCCACTATAAAATAATAGAAATTAGCTTTTTGCCATTGGACAATTATATGACAATTTTACACTTTTAAATATGTCATTATAAAACTCAAAAATTAGTAATATGCCATCACAAAAGATATAATTGATTTCATGCCATTATAAATCATTAACAATTAGTTTTATGCCACTGGTGTATAAAAATAGTGGCATAGATCAATTAGTCATCTAACAATGACATAATTCTAATTTTCAAATAAAAAAAGCATTAAGTTTTTAAGATTTATTTGCAAAAATATTTTTGTTCTGATTTTTTTCACGTAAGTAATTATGGGTCATTCAACTATAATGCTCTTTGGAGACTTGATTGTATACACGATGACAACAATATTAATTGTAGAATACATAAAATTAAACTGAAATACTCTTTTGTAAATGATCATGGAAAAAATAAAATTTTGTCTTTTGCTCACGGATGAAAATTTGCATTGTAGCGTATTTTTTTTTTTCCAAAACGGCGTCTATGTTCTTTTAAGGGTTTGTTTTTAATGGTGTAATTTGATCATTAAAAAAACTTAATGACAAATTTGGTAATGGCATTTTTAGAATTTAGTATGTTTTTAGAGAAATAGTGGTATAAAGCTAATTTTCGTCATTCTACAATAGCATATATTTAATTAGCAATTTAAAGATGGCATTTCCCTAATTATCAAAATTTACGGTGGCATGAAACTAATTATCTCTATAAAATATGATGAATACAACGATGTATCTAATTTACCTTGACAGCTTCTGTCAAGCCTTTCGAAAAAAAAACGAGGTTTCTAATTAATACAACATAATCTCAAAATATGTAGCTTCTTGAAGCATTGTTGAATACATTAGATGATAATGTCCCTTCTTTATTTTTTAACTTTTTTGGTGATAGTTATTTTTAACTTTTTTTGGTGATAGATTGAGAGGCATAGATTAAAAAACAATTAGATTTTTGGGGAAAAACCAATTATTTTATATATAATAGTACTATTTATTAGTCTTAAAAAGTTAAAAATTATCTTCTTATGTATGTTATAAATTTCAATTGAATATTCAATTTATTAGTTATGTGATTTATATATCCAGACTTAAAGTTAGTGTTGTTGCCCACTGCCATTTTATATTACTATTATTTTTTCCCCTATATTATTACATCAGTCCTATACAAAAGCATATTCCCATTCTTCATTTTTATGGTACAAAGAAATATGAGGCAAGAATTAATCAGACACTTACCAAGATAACAGCTTTTATGTGGTCTTGTGATGGGCTCCTCGAAGTCATCACGTTCCTTTAGATTTTGAAGTACATCAACCAAATCGTTTTCCAACTGCTGATCATCTCCTCCTTTCATACGTTGTTGTTGCTCAATCAAATGATCCTGTATAACCTCCTCTATTACCAAGTCCAATTTGCTACAGTTTTAATTAATATTTCACTACAAAAATTGTTTTTAACGGCAGTTTTTAAGGGGTTTTTATGGCGGACTAAGGGTGCTGTAAATGAGGGGGGCCGTAAAAAAGTTTTAATAACCGCTGTAATTGCTATTCCCTTGAGAAACGGGCCAAATTTTCTTTTATTTTATATTTGTTTTCTACGGCAGTCATTACTTAAAAAATCTGCCGTAAAAAATCTTTATTTATGGCTATTTTTAAAAAAAACCCGCCGCAAATGATTATTATAATAATAATAAAAAAATTATTTCTATGGCTAGCGCATTTTGCTAGCCATAAATACCACACAATATGTCGCAAAAATATTTACATAAATTCACAAAAAATCACATTAATTCACATACAAATTGAAGGTTAATCCAAAATACAACTATTAATTATTACCACCATTAATTATCAATGGACCTAGAAATTCAAAGAACAACTCTTTGGTTTAATTAATCTCGTCTTCAAGATATGGTGCACCTTGCGTTCCAAAACCTGCATGTTAACACTTTATATTAAAAATTTCCAAAACCTACATTAATATATGGTTTGATTGATCCAAGTTAGGCATGGTGTTTTAGATTTATTCGTCACAATACAAGTATCAGCATTCACAGAATTATCCAAAATATTTCCACAACTAGAAAATGCCTAATTTTTATCAAGGTAAGCGTTGAGGCACCTTTAGGATCAATGTCGGCTTCAAATTTGGTCCCATTCATAGTAACCTCTTTTCTTACACAATTTATGTGCAATTCATAGCAATCTGTGGAAAAGTTACAAGCAACATCTTTGCGCTAAATTTAGGCAACATGATATAATAACATTATATGATAATGGAAGTGACTTCAGACTTACATTTTCCATTAGAAGCACAAGGAAAGATCCTTTTGAGGTATGGGGCAACATTTGACCTACATTACAATAATGTGATGAGAAGAAGAAACTTTGGGATTGATTTTATGATTTTGGCTCTTGTGTTGTGTGAACATGTAGGTCTGTGAACTGTACATAGGCGTGTGATGCAGAAAAAATGCAATTAAACATTTTCAGCAAGATCACCATTTTGCTACATTACTTACAGTGATTTTTTCCACTACATAAGATAATTCTCTTGTACCATCCAAGAATCTCTTCTTACTATTGGAAATAGAATTCGAGTAGAGGAACCAATGTATATAGAAGTAACCTGAAAATGAATGAGTAAATACAATAATCAATATAAAATATAAAAGACAGTTCACTCCATGCACTGCCTTCACTCTCTCCCTTTCATTCCTGAGTTGGTAGTTCCTAGTCTCCATCTTCTTGCCTTTTATTCTTAATGTCTTATTCACTACATAGTTCTGAATTATTCAATTATTTCAGCACATTAAACTATTATGCTACATTACTTACTGCAAAAAAATAATGACAGTCGGCACAAACTCTCCACCTTTTTTCTTTCGTTTTGCTCTGTTTGATAATAATTGTCAATTAGGTAGAGTAAACCATCAATGAAAATACCGAAAAATTAAGAAGGAAAAGAAGAATCTACTTAAGATCTTCAACTAAAGCACCAGTTTTATCTTCATACCCATCAGACACATCTTGCAAAGCCATACCCTTTTAAAACATGTGTATACCTGGCTACGGCTTTCGTTCGCTTGGCCATGGCTTTCATTCGCTCGGCCACGACTTTCATCCATTGGGCACAGCTTTCATCCATCGGACATTCGCTCAGCCACAGTTTTGAGCCATCGGACACAGCTTTTGTTTGCTGGCCAAATTCCAAACTAGAGAGCACATGTAACTAGAGATGTCAACATTGAACTGGCATTTGGAGCACTTGTTGCAAGACACCTTCGTATCTGAAAACAGCTGAACCGCTTTCTCCATTTCTGCTGACTTTACACATGCAGAGATAGCTTGTCTTTACATAGCCCTGAAAACATAGTTCAAGATATAAATAATATTAACTTTAGAAATCACTTGCACAACAACAAATTTTCACTTCAGCCACAAATATTACTTCTTTGTTACTTATAATGTAAACTCATGGTCATGAAGTAAATTAAGAACAAGATCAATCATCCCAAATCATCATTTGACGCCAATGTGTTGGTTCTTGAAGCAACTCATGAGCCGTGCAAGCTCAAGCTCATATTAGCTTTACTCGAACTTAAACATTCTCCCCAATCCATGTCAAAATTAATATTTATTTAAGATTAGAAGTTGCAATCAGCCAAAATATATTAGGAAACAAGAAGTATTACAAACCAGTACTTCTTCCAAGGCTTCTTGGTCAGTCAACAATTTGCAATGACCTGAAATCACACAAATCAAACAGAGTAGAGTCTAGGGTTCGGGTTTGGAGGTGTGGAATAGGGTTTAGGGCTTAGGGTCTAGGGTTCGGGTCTAGAGGTGGGGAACCGAGAGAAAGAGATGGAGGGCGGCGGGGTGGAAAGCAGAGGCTAGGGAGGCCGATTTAGAGAGGGAGAAAGCGGAGAGAGGGAGAAGGTGAAGGAGGAGAGGAAGGAGAAGGCGAGCGGATTACGGCGGTGAGAGGGGAGGAAGGAGAGCAGATTACGGCGGTGAGAGGAGGGCGAGCAGATTACGGAGGAGGGTTTAGAGGGGGGAGAATTTCGGCGAGTATAGTACAGCGAGGCCGTACGGCGAGGGAGGAAAAGAGAAGAAAAACAGGATTTTAATTATTTTTTAAATCAGCGAATTAATTAAAGAGTTTTTACGACGGTTATTAAGCAAAACCGCTGTATAAATTTTTATTTTACGGCGGTTCTTTTAATAACAGTCGTATAAAATCAGCGAACTTTTTTTTCAAATTTTCTGCACACTTTAACGACGCCTAACGGCGCCTAATGTCATAAATAAATATCTTTCTATTTACTAAAATGCCACCCTGTATTTTTTACAACAGCCTTTTAAAAAACTGCCGTAATTAGGGCGCCGTTAAAAATCTTTTCTGTTGTAGTTCGTAGTCAGTTGAGCAAAAAAAAGAGAAATGATAACTGCCATATTTAGTTTTGTCATAGCTTGAACAAAGTGAACACATAAAATTGACAAAGTGAACATAAAATAATCAAAGTAAACACATACATAAGTATAAATTTTGTCCTCCCAAGCTTGTTCAGATTTTTATATACATATTCAACATATTTATATTGAGCTTATTTATTTGTATGTGTTCACTTTGATTATTTTTATGTTCACCTTGTCTATTATATGTGTTTAAATTGTTCAAGTGATTGCAAAAGCGCAGATGACAGTAATCAATTTCCAGAAAAAAAATGTGTAAAAAAGAATAGAATATTCAATATTTAGTTTCACCAAGAAATTAACATAATATATATATATGGAATAAAAGTAAGACGAAAATATATATTTTTCCCCTTTCAACTATTGAACTTTCAATTAGATTTTCAAAATTTTGTTTTCTTTCAAGTTCCTAAACTATCTCTATGTGGTTCAATTTGGACATTCTCTTGCTTAGCTGTTCTTATATAATTATATTGTTTAATAAGATGACGTAGCGCAATATCACTAATGATAGTAGAGTTAAGTGGTATCTCACACCCATGTTCGATCTTTAACAAAATAACATATAAAATTTCAAAGATAATAAAGAATAAAGCATGTTAACTTGTCCCGTCCTCTCTATGTCAATTTATCAAGCATATTGCGAGCTATCTGTGTCTAATTTGCAACGCTCCAGCCAATGATTTTCTCAAGAAATGTGTTTTTTCTTTTTTATTTTTGAAATGTGATTAATTAAGAACTAATTATGTTTTTATTTTTGTCGTTCATTCCTCATTTCCTGAATTTTATCATCCACAGCGTACTCTTCCTTTCCTTTCTACCACCTATGTTTCACTCCTTCTCTCCCCCAACTTATTTTTTCGAGCACAATTAATTTTTTTTTAGAACAATTATTCATTTTTTTAGGACAATAAGTTTTTTTTTTCTAGGACAATTAATATTTTTTTTCAAAATAATTAATATTTTTCTAAGACAATTATTTTTTTCATGACAATTAGTAATATTTTTTAGGACAATTAGTTTTTTTTCTAACACAATTAGCTTTTTTATCAAATCAAATATTTATTCCAGAACAATTAACATTTTTTCTAGAACACTTAATACTTTTTCCACGACAATAAGTATTATTTTATAGGACAATTAGGATATTTTTTTGGACAATTAGTATCATAATAAAGGACAATTAGCGACGAAGGGGTGAGTAAGCACTGGATGGGATGAGTAAGTGGTACTGGATGGAGATTAACGACATAAATGGAAAGAAATGATGAGGATGCTGGGCAAGTATTCCGAAAATGGAGTAAAAATAACACATCACCCAACAAATGATGTCATGCTGAGAAGGAAATGACCCTAAATAATTTCGATAATTTATATCAGATGTTAGAGAAAAAAAATGATACTTTTAACCTTAGAGAAATTAATTCACAAAGTATGTGTCGATTTTTCAATAACCAACAGTAATTAATATACAGCTTCCTTTGTCGATTATTAAAAAAAAAAAACCAATACAAAAATTCATGGAACACAATCATATCAAATATTTGAAAACATGGTACTGAATATACAATATATTTTTCAAAAAAATATGTATAGCAAATAGTGTCAGCTGTCGTATTTTAAAAAATAGACACTAAATGTATATCTTTTAGTGTCGCAAATTTAAGATGCAAACGGTGTAAGTGTTAGGAACTTATTCCATGTGCAATTTAAATTTTTATTAACATTTAACAAACAATTTACAATTGCTATTATACGGATCTAGATAATTATGCAAATTGACACGTTTAAGAGAACGGTAGAAGGATTACCTCTTCTAGTCTCGTAACTAGAAGGCTCGACCTTTGCTTAGAAGTTGATGGGGTGCTCGTCTCCACCACCACGTCGCTGGCCTCGAGTCCACCTAAAGTCTTAACCAAACTCTAAGCTTCTTGTGCTAGCAAGAGCAAGAGTAAAGCTAATCCTTTGTAGTTAGCATTCTTCCAAATAATCTCTATTAATTGAAAATGGCTATTGCTCAACACATGAGCTACTAATGCAAGGGAGAAGAGCCAAATTTCAGATCTGAAATTTCTGCTCTAACTCAAAAAATTGCGGCCTCAATTTTTGGGGAGAAGAAAAGATGATAATCCAATTGATTCCTTTCCTAAATAGTTCATATATATATAACATTTTTGACCTAATCATATTAGACAAAAATACCCCTATGAGGCCGGCCTTGAGAGGGCTTTAGATGGGCCACATCAAATGTGTCATTAGCCTATTAAACCATTTAATAATTGATCTCTCAAGTTGCATTCTATTTGGGCTCAATTAGGCTTAATAAATTAAAACCTATTTACTTAATATAATTCGTAAAATTATATTAAATACTGTTGAATGAAAATAACTATCAACTTATTGATAATCATTAGAGGATTAGCATATGCATTAATTTATTTCTATATGATCCCTTTGATTTAATTAATTATAACGGTTCGCAACGGTATATAATTAATTAATCAACTTATCATATATTCGCAGTACTCGCTACTGCAAATAAATAAATAATACATTGTATGGTTAAAACTTTATTTGTGTTACCCTTTGAGAATTTATGCTATGTTGGCCATGGAAATAAATCACAATTTATTTCTAATAATCACAAGCGGTATCTAGCAACACGTTATGATTCCCAATTCGCATAAATAGTGTACTGCTACAATATCTCAATCCTGCATAAGAAATAATAGTATTTCCTTGTCTGATTCTTATGTCACATGATATCATCGTATAATCCAAGATAGGAAAATGTCATTCTTGCATATTATACGTTTCTCGATCTAGAGATGATTGTATAAGTTGCTAGCAAACAACCATCTCCATCAAGGGGCCCAGTAGATACCATCACTCGTTAGGTGAACTAACGAGGGACATACGGTTGTCTTGATGACCAGGTTCTCCCCGCACAATTCAAGAGAACATAAATAAAGTCCGTATAGCAGCCCTTATTAGGAATCAGCGTTAGACGATATTTATAGAACCTATCCTCATGTGGAGAAACTGAACCATCTCAAATTCAGAATTAAACACGTATGAAATAAATAATGATACATAACACAATCCATGTATTTATTTCATTGGGTCATGTCCTGTAATATGTTCCAGTAACATATACATATACAATCAAGTTAGTAACTCCTTACTTATGATTTGTAGAACTTAATCATCACTTAACTTGTATACTAGTCTTGTCTGATAATTAATGTTCGTTGTTAATTATCAAGATTATGGACAGTTTTGATTTATTATTGTCATTGTGATACCCTGAATTTTTACTGTTTTCGAATTTGTTTTTAATATAAAATTCAATGCACTTGCGTGGTTTTATTTTGAGTAATTTTTTTGCATGAAATTAAATTTTATACTCACTGTCCTTCTGAAATAGAAATACGAAAATTTCTAAATTTCTGATTTGCATTATAAAGAGTTTAATTATATTTGATATGTTGTATAATTGTTTTTATGCAAGGAGTATTGATCTTTGATTTATTGAATGAGATATTATTTGTAAAAAAAAAAAAAAAAAAAAAAAAATCGGAATTTAAGAAGTGGAGCCGACCTTTCTCTCTCTCTCTCTGTCTCTTACTTCGGCTCCAACAGAGAACAAAACAAAATCGCCTCCTCTCTTCCAAAACCGAACCCACCTCCTCAAATGTGATTTTCTCAATTCCTTCACCGTTTCACCGGATCAAAGTATCCACGTGTTCACCTCACTACTCTCTTGCACTATCTACTCTTGGATCGTCGATTGGAGGCCTCACCTCGTCGTATTTTTCGACGGAAGTTTTTCGGAAATCGAAGCAAACTCGTCGGTTTTGGTCGCCCTTCGACCTGGAGCACTCTGGGGTCCTCTCCATCGATTTTCATGTGGTCTGGCAAGGTTCTTTCGGGAATTAAGCGGTGAAATCGAGAAGTAGCGAATTCGACCCTCTTTCTGACGTCATCGGTCTTTGGCCGAAATTAAGTAAGTATTTTCTTGAATTTGTGATATATATAACTATATTTTGCAATTCCTTTGAGTTAATTACAATTCTCTTTCAAATTGGATGTGAATGGAATTTCTAGGGTTTATTGAAAATTTCACGAAATCTGATTGTTATGTGTGATATGAGTAATGTGAATTAGTGATTGATTGAATACTCGTGTTGTTATGATTGGTATATGAGGATTCTATGCATGATAGGCATAGTTAAGCATATGACATTATTTTAATTTAAGTATCGCATTTAATTTTGATATAAATGGATGTATGTATATAAAGGATAAAAATGAGATTTTTGCATGTCATGCATTGTATTGGATTATTATTGATTATGTGGTAACATTGATTTTTATGGGTTTTAAGGGTTTATTTTGTAAAAAGAGATTATATTGGATTTGGATTAGAGTTTGACCTCAAATCTCGATCAACACCCATATCATGCATGCAGGTGTATTTAAAATTAGGGAATAAATTTATAAGGTGATAATTAATGTTCATTGGAAGTGTTTAGAAGAAATATAGTTAAGTTGATATAAGATACATTTGCATGGTTTAGATTTTACTATAATAAAGAGTTTTTCATGGGATTTTAGCAGCGGGAGTAAAAAGGAAATTAAAACAATGAGTTTGGATTGGAATTTTATTTTAAACTTTTATTTATTGCATAGAATGATCTTTCTATAACTTTGAGCAAAAATTAGATTCAACCTAACGCTTGATTTCTCTTAGAGAATAAATGTAATTTTTGTTATAACTCTTTTAAGCATGAAATATTTATGCATGTTCAAACTGGATTAAGGATATTAGTTCATACGTGTGATAGAAATATTCTGGTGTAATACAAACTGATGTTAAGCAAGGACTGTAGTTAAGTATATTGGATGATAATGGCAATTCTTATTAAAATAAGGACCGTTCTAAGTATAAAACTAAATTTATTAAGTTTTAAAACTTAAAAGAAATTTGTATTTGTTTTAGAGTTGGGTGGTTATGTGTCGGAGTTAAGAGCAGCTGACTTGACAGAGCTATTGTAGAATTATTTTGCTTGCTTGCTTGCTTACGCTTTGGATTTTGCTTGCGGTATAAGGTACGGATTCCACTTGAGTTTTAATTATATGTGATATGTTATTATTATTATGCATTTTGAATTCATAAATTGATCTTCATTCATGAGAATATTTTCTGAAATGTAAATGATGCATGATTGTACAGTGGCATATTGAATGGTATCCGATTGAAATGTGATTTGATTGAGGTAAGTACAGCTTGTGTGGTTGAGATAGACACTCGTAATGTTTGGAGGTGGAGTCATGACCCATCCTACCAAGCACCGTGTAATAAGCGCTTATGTACCGGGACTCAGTAGGTCCAGTCTAGAATGGTCTGGAGTGTGAGTGTTCCCAGCTTGCTTGTACATATTTGGATGTTTATTGATCGAATGGTATATGAATTGAATTGGTCGTTGGTAGGCCTCACAGAAGGCGTCTCGCGACATTTTTGACTTTGATGATGAGAAAAGAAACCAGACTTGCATATTAGATAATTGTCCAATCAAATGAGTCGGCATTTGTTATATTTTGAAATTCGAATTGTTATGGAAGTGATTGCCGAGCTCACATTGCATATTATATTGATTTAATTAATTTGACATTGTCCTGTCAGTTTGAAATGAGATGTTAATGTTTTTATATGTTAGTTGTTGCATTCGGTTAATTGTTTTCCAAGGAATTGAAATGACAGTTGTCATACTTTGAATTTTAAATAATTTTAAAGAGTCTTGAATTTATTTCGTAATTGTATTGTTTGATCGAAATCTTATATTTACTGTTTATTTGAAATAAATATGGATTTGATTTGAAATTTGTTTGGCTCAGTTATGTATTTAGTTCCAACGCAAGATAATCAAAACTCAAGTGGCTGGAACTGAATACCGTACTGGGATAAATTTTATTTATCTCATTCCGTATTTTTTTTGTATGTTTTCCACAATTGGTTGTGGGTTCTGTTAGAGTTATGTCCTAGAAGTCAATCATTATATGGCTACTTCTATGGTTTATGTTATTGATGATATTTGATCATTTATTCCTTGATTTATTTATTGACAGATCATTCAGGTTGAGGATCTGAATTGTAGATCTCTGTGTTTCATTTATAATAAATGACAATAATAAATCTAAAAGGTCCGTAATCTTGATAATTAACAAGGAATATTAATTATCGGATAAGATTAGTATGCAAGTTAAGTGATGATTAAGTTCTACAAATCATAGGTAAGGAGTTGCCAACTTAATTGCATATGTGTATGTTATGGAACATAGTACAGGACACGACCCAATGAAATAAATATATGGATTGTGTTATGTGTCATTATTTATTTCATTTGAGTTTGATTCTAAGTTTGAGATGGTTCAACTTTTCCACATGAGGATAGGTTCAATAAATATCGTCTACCGTTGATTCCTGATAAGGGCTGCTATACGGACTTTATTTATGTTCTCTTGAAATGTGCGGGGAAAAGTTGTTCATCAAGAAAATCGTATGTCCCTCATTAATTTACTTAGTGAGCGATGATATCTGTTTGGGCCCCTTGATGGAGATGGATTGTTTGCTAGCAACTGATACAGTCATCTCTAGATCAAGAAACGTATAATCTGCAAGAATGACACATTCCTATCTTGGATTATACGATGATATCATGTGACATAAGAATCAGACAAGGATATACTATTATTTCTTATGCAGGATTAAAATATTGTAGCAGTACACTATTTATGCGAATTGGGAATCATAACGTGTTGCTAGATACCGCTTATGATTATTGGAAATAAATAGCGATTTATTTTCCATGTCCAACAGAGCATAAATCCTCAAAGGGTCACACAAATAGGTTTTGACCATGCGTGCATTATTTATTTGGTTGTATTAAGGAATGCAACAATATGATTTGTCAAAGGGTCCGCTGTGTTCGCGGCACCGTCCACCTTCTTGACCTTGATCCATCCGTCGTTCACAAACTGACGGATAAGATGGAATCGTCTTTGAATATGCCTAGTCTTCTGGTGAGACCTAGGCTCCTTGGACTGAGCTATGGCTCCCGTATTGTCGCAGTAGAGATCCACTGGACCTGAGATGCTTGGAACCACCTCCAGCTCGGTCAAGAATTCCTTGATCCAAACTCCTTCCTTCGCTGCTTCACCAGCCGCTAAATATTCTGCTTCGGTGACGGAATCGGCTGTGGTATCCTGTTTGGAACTTTTCCAACTCACAGCACCACCATTGAGCATAAATACAAAGCCGGACTGTGACTTTGAGTCATCTCGGTCGGTTTGAAAACTAGCATCGGTGTAACCACTTACAACGAGCTCTTGGTCTCCACCATACACGAGAATGCTATCCTTTATTCTCTTTAGATACTTGAGGATATTCTTGACTGCGGTCCAGTATGACATGCCAGGGTTGGCTTGGAATCGACTAGTCACACTAATCGGATATGCCACATCGGGGCGAGTACATAGCATGGCGTACATAATCGAACCGACTACAGAAGGATACTTGAATTTCTCCATGTACTTCCTATCTGCTTCGGTCGAGGGACACTGAGTCTTACTCAAGTATATGCCATGTGACATAGGCAAGTAACCCTTCTTGGAACTAGCCATATTGTGTTTTACCAACACCTGGTCAATATATGTATCTTGGCTCATACCCAACATCCTTCTAGACCTATCTCTATAGATCTTAATCCCTAGGATGTAGGCGGTCTCGCCCAAGTCTTTTATTGAGAACACCTTCTTCAATGAAGTCTTGACTGCATTTAATTCGGGAATATCATTCCCGATCAAGAGTATATCATCAACATATAGAACAAGAAACACAACCACACTCCCACTAAATCTCTTGTAAACACAAGGTTCCTTTTCGCTTTGGATGAAGTTCAACTTCTTGACTTCTTCATCGAAGCGCTTGTTCCAACTCCTCGATGCTTGCTTCAATCCATAAATGGACCTTTGAAGCTTGCATACCTTGTTAGCATTCTTTGGATCCACAAAACACTCGCGTTGTGTCATGTACACATCCTCTTCCAAATTGCCATTTAGGAAGGCGGTTTTGACATTCATTTGCCATATCTCATAGTCATGAAATGCGGCAATTGCTAACAAGATCCGAATTGACTTGAACATGACAACAGGCGAGAAGGTTTCTTCATAGTCAATACCATGAACTTATCGATAACCTTTCGCAACAAGCCGTGCCTTGTATACAGTCAAGTTTCCATCCATGTCAACCTTTCTCTTAAAGATCCATTTGTTCTCAACGGGTTTTACTCCGTCAGGAAGATCAACCAAGGTCCATACCTTATTGTCATACATGGATTGCATTTCGGATTCCATGGCTTTAAGCCATTCCTTGGAGTCGGGTTCTTTCATCATGTCCTTGATGGTCAAAGGCTCGCCATTCCCAATGACGAGGACATCGTGCAAACCCAAGTATCTTTCGGGTGGACGACTTTCCCTCGTTGTGTTAGGAAGTCTAAGTTTTCAAATTTTTTTTTTGTGCTAATTAACCATTTAATAAGCAATCCAAACGACTTAGACCTCGAAGGATCTAGTCCAAGCATTCACACACAAGAGAGAGAGGTTAGGAAGGCTACCTCTCCTTGTATCGCAACAAGGAGGCTCGAATCCGGCGATGTCGAGGTTGTGCGCATCACCACGCGTGTCTCGGCCTCAAGTCCACCAAGGTATTAACCAAAACCTCGATCTATGCTAGTAGATGAGAGGTTAAGCCTAATCCCTTCCTTCCCTTTGCCTTAATTAACTATTTAATTGGATGGAGGCAAGAGGTGCTCAACACATGAGCTTAAGAGAGCAATGGTGGAGAGGAAAAATTCTGAAATTTTTCCTTTAATTTTCGTCCAAAATATTAGGGAGAGAGAAAAAGGCAAGGTGGCTAGGGTTTTGGCTCCCAAAGTGGTCCTTTTATAGACCAACCACTCTCCCAAAAAGTTGTAACTAATTTACAACTATGCCATCACTAGGGCAGCCATAAAATGGGCCTAAATGGGCTCTATCAATTATTTAATTGGTCCTCTAATTCAATTAATTAGTGGCCCAATTAATTGATCTCAATTTGGACCTTTAATTTACCATTTAAATATAGGCTCGTTAGCTCAAATTAATTACTTTAATTAATTCATGTTGAACAAATTAATTATCAACACTTTGATAATTATTTAAGGATTAGAATATGCATTAATTTATTTCTATATAATCCGTTTGACTTAATTAATTAATTATGACGGTTCGCAACAGTACATAATTAATCAGTCAACATATCATATTGTTGCATTCCTTAATACAACCAAATAAATAATGCACGCATGGTCAAAACCTATTTGTGTGACCCTTTGAGGATTTATGCTCTGTTGGACATGGAAAATAAATCGCTATTTATTTCCAATAATCATAAGCGGTATCTAGCAACACGTTATGATTCCCAATTCGCATAAATAGTGTACTGCTACAATATTTTAATCCTGCATAAGAAATAATAGTATATCCTTGTCTGATTCTTATGTCACATGATATCATCGTATAATCCAAGATAGGAATGTGTCATTCTTGCAGATTATACGTTTCTTGATCTAGAGATGACTATATCAGTTGCTAGCAAACAATCCATCTCCATCAAGGGGCCCAAACAGATATCATCGCTCACTAAGTAAATTAATGAGGGACATACGATTTTCTTGATGAACAACTTTTCCCCGCACATTTCAAGAGAACATAAATAAAGTCCGTATAGCAGCCCTTATCAGGAATCAACGGTAGACGATATTTATTGAACCTATCCTCATGTGGAAAAGTTGAACCATCTCAAACTTAGAATCAAACTCAAATGAAATAAATAATGACACATAACACAATCCATATATTTATTTCATTGGGTCGTGTCCTGTACTATGTTCCATAACATACACATATGCAATTAAGTTGGCAACTCCTTACCTATGATTTGTAGAACTTAATCATCACTTAACTTGCATACTAATCTTATCCGATAATTAATATTCCTTGTTAATTATCAAGATTACGGACCTTTTAGATTCATTATTGTCATTTATTATAAATGAAACACAGAGATCTACAATTCAGATCCTCAACCTGAATGATCTGTCAATAAATAAATCAAGGAATAAATGATCAAATATCATCAATAACATAAACCATAGAAGTAGCCATATAATGATTGACTTCTAGGACATAACTCTAACACGTTGACCTTCGTAGGATTGGTGCTTGAGGTTCTTGAACTTGTTCCACAACAGTTTGTGGAGTTGGTTCTTGATCCTCTAATGTAGGAGTAACTTGAACACTTTCGACTCGCGAAATATTCGAGTCCTCATTTGAGGGAGCATTCTCTTGAACTTGTTCCTCAACAACTTGTGGAACTGGTTCAACTACAACCTCATTTGACACCACATTGGGAATCGTTAGATTTCCTACTTGAGGCATATCTTGCGGTGGTTCGTGAACTTCTTCAATAACCACATCACTCCCACTACTTCTTCTTGCGAGAAACTCCTTTTCCAAGAACACACCATAACGAGCAACAACTATCTTGTTCTCGTTGCGATTGTAGAAGTAATAACCCTTTGTTTCCTTAGGGTATCCCACGAAAAGACATTTATCTGATTTGGGTCCAAGCTTATCGTTCATTAGCCTTTTCACATAAGATTCACAACTCCAAATCTTGAGAAACGACATGCTTGGTTTCCGACTAAACCAAAGCTCATAAGGCGTCTTCTCAACGGACTTTGACGGAACACGATTTAGTGTAAAAGCTGCGGTTTCTAGTGCATAGCCCCAAAACGACTTAGGCAAATCTGCTTGGCTCATCATCGATCGAACCATGTCTAACAAAGTTCGATTCCTCCTTTCGGATACACCATTCCATTGTGGTGTTCCAGGTGGGGTGAGTTGTGGAACGATTCCACACTCTTTTAGATAATCACCAAACTCGTGGCTCAAGTACTCACCACCTCGATCGGAACGCAAGACTTTGATCTTTCGATTAAGTTGGTTCTCAACTTCATTCTTGAGTTCCTTGAACTTTTCAAAGGATTCGGACTTGTGCCGCATCAAGTTGATATACCCGTATCTACTATGATCGTCAGTGAAAGTAATGAAGTACGAGTAACCTCCACGTGCGCAAACACTCATAGGTCCACATACATCCGTATGTATGAGATCTAATAAGTCATTTGTCCTAATACCTTTGTTGGTAAAATGCGCTTTGGTCATCTTTCCTATCAAACACGATTCGCATTTGTCAATTGGCTCGAAAGCGAATTGATCCAAGAGACCAACAGTTTGTAATCTCTTGATGCGTTTCTCATTGATATGACCTAAACGGCAATGCCACATCAAAGTTGCATTCTCGTGTGAAATCTTACGTTTTCTATTGTCATTTTCAATACTCAAAACATGTTCATTAGAAGTATCAAGCACATAAAGACCATTCAATAAATGCGCAACACCATAACAAACATCATCACGAAATAAAGCACAACATTTGTTCTTTATTACAACATTAAATCCATCCATGTCCAAACAAGAAACAGAGATAATATTTCGAGTAATAGAAGGAACTACAAACACATCTTTGAGTTCCAAAACAAAACCAGAAGGTAAAGTTATTTCCACGTTCCCAATGGCCATAGCAGAGATGCACGTGCCATTCCCGACGCGGAGTTGAACTTCACCTTTCTCAAGCCGCCTTCTATTCTTTAGAACCTGCACATTTCGACAAATGTGAGCACATAAACCAGTATCAAATATCCAGTCAGTGCTAGAGGTAGCGAGAAGGGTTTCAATGACAAATATACCTGAGGTGGAAGGCTGGACAGTTCCCGCCTTCTTGTCTGCGAGGTACTTGGGGCAGTTCCTCTTCCAGTGACTCTTGCCACTACAATAGTAGCATACCGTGTCAGAGGTGGCCGGATTCTTCTTGCGCCTAGAACCTTCAGGAGCTCTCTTGGTCGAACCTTGGGGCGTCACCGGGCCTTTGCCTTTCTTCGTTCTGCGGGCCTTTTTCTTAATCTTTTTGCTCTTATCACTCACCGCAAGAACATCTCTCGGCCCTTTCTCTTTCTTTAGATTTTCCTCAGTTTCGACAAGCATGTTCTGGAGGTCGTCCAAACTCTTGTCCATGCCATTCATGCGGTAGTTCACAATGAACCCCGTGAAACTGTGAGGAAGAGAATTGAGAATGAAGTCTTGAACCGCCCCTGACGGGAAGGGCGTGTCAAGCCTATCAAGCTGCCGAAACAACCCCGCCATCTTCATGACGTGTGGCCCGACTTCATGACCTTCGGCCAATCGAGTATTGGCGACGGCCTTGATCAGTCGGCCCCTTTCGGTGCGGGCCTTAGTTTGGAACATGTTCGAGAGACGAGTTATGATGTCAAACACACCATAGCCACTATCCATGAACTCCTTTTGGAGTTCAGACTCCATGACAACGACAATCAAGACAGACATCTCCATGTCGTCATTGATGTGCTTGTCGTAGGCGTCCTTGTCCTCTTTAGTGGCATCCGTCTTGGGAGCCGAGGGCAATGGAGTGGAAAGGAGATACTCCTTCTTCTCAAACCGAAGGGCTAGCCTAAGGTTGCGGTGCCAATCCAAGAAATTAACATCGTTGAAGGAGAGTTTCTCCTTTTCTAAGAGAGAACGTAGTGAGAAGGAAGAATGAGAAGACATCTACAACAATTCTAAAAATTAAGGTCAATTAGTTTATGCATTTGTTTTATTTTCTAACAAAGTAAAACGTTCACTACATTTTATGTCCTTAAATGTAATGAATATCCAAGATCCCTATTTTCGTCAAATTGGACCTGCTATGGCACGTCACCCAAAGTGACTAGATGAGGTAGGTTCTATAACCAATCATACAACTATGACTCTTGGTTCGCATCGCGAACTTCGCCCCGATATTCAAACTCTAGTTGGGTCTATCGATAAGCAACTTCTCTCTATTTGCTCCTTACAAATCCTTTTATTTGTACCCCGACTATCGCATGACAACCATGACGTCCGCTTGGGCGGACCGCGCCATGAGAAGGCAAGGAACGTGAAGGGGATAGAGAGAAGGAGGGCGGTCGACTTAATCAAATTAAATTTGGACATTCATTATGCGACTTTGTTTGGTGGTCGTGTCAACATACACCCATACCTATCCTATGACATTTCATTGCATTCAAACAATCACATAATTATAATAAGCATCTCAAAGCACAACCATTGTTGTGGGTTTGTATGGCTCCAGCTTGCATATTAATCTTCACTGCATCTCCATGTAGTAAGACTAATCTAGTTCAAACCCTCCCACTAATTATATTGATCATATCCTATAATTATTGGAAATAAATAAACATGTGGAAAATCCTAATTCCCTCCTAGGCCTTAGGGGCATGCAAGCCTCACAAGTTACATCAAAATTAATCAAAATTAATTAATGGCACCAAAAGCCGCATTACACACATTCACACATGCATACATTTACAAACCACAAGGCATTGAAATCTTGAGCCATACTAAATCCACGATCCTCCTACAAAACAGAGTTAGCACATATACAATATATATGTTCACTTGTTCTTAATTAACTTCATTAATTAGAATCTTTGTGTGTGCTCGTTGCTCGCTTTCAAATGCAAAAGGTTTAACATTACAACTACTTGCTTAAACCTTTGAAATTTAATCTACAAAACAAAAACAGAAAGGAGGGTATTTAAGGAGTGTTCTAATTAACATTTCAACTAATTTGATTAATTAGAATATATTTTAATTAATTAAAATAAATAATTTGGGACCCGATAAAATCCGATATTTTTCGGTCACCAAAAAAATCCGAAATAAATCCAGAGAGCTCCTTGAAATGAGTCTAACTACCAGTAAAAATTTCAAGGAGAGATCAGCTACCATCAGGGAGAACCAAAAAAGACAAAATCCCAGACAGCACGCGAAGCGCCGTTAGAGAAGATTCTGTTTTGGCCTCAACCTTTCGGTCTGTGTGATCACCCCCTTGACATTTTTCAAGCAAACAATTTACATAGAAAAATACTTTATATACTAGGCTATCAATCCATGAAAAGAAAAATACAAGGGTCTATTAAAAATCATCGAGTTAAAAGCCATACAAGCGACTTGACCTGTTCTGAAACAGACTGACGATTGAAAAGTTTTAACCCAGTTAAAGTACCAAACCTTAATGAAAAATTATGAAATTAATTTTCACTGAATCCTAATTCTAACTAGAACAAATCTATTCAAACAATTTTCTGTAAAAGTCCTTTAATAATTTTATTTTGTCAAAACAACCAGCTTGTTTAGAAAACCAGATCTGACATCTTCGATTCTTTCCATACTTGAAAATCCAAATTAAATCCGACATAGGTAACAAATTACACATATTCAGAAAGAAAATCAAGTCTAGATTAACCCTAGCTAAAGATTACAGGCAGTTATATTTCAAAATAAATCGTTCAAGCCACAACAACAGAACCATGACGCAGAATTCCAGATCTGCGCACCGTTACCGTTTAAATCACTAAAAAATCATAACAACTTATAAAATCTTGAAACCAGTGGCAAAAGAACCACGACTCAAAGATCTACAACCTCCAGTAAGAGAGAAAAAATTCCAGAAATATTCACATCACGAAAAACAAGTAATAAGGCAGAAAAACAGATTTTTTTCAGACAGCAAGCACACACATCACTAATTAACTTAGTTAATTACTAATTTCTCAATTAAAAATTATCAAAAAGCATAATTATCGACGAGCGCTCTGATACCACTGTTAGGAACTCATTCCATGTGCAATTTAAATTTTTATTAACATTTAACAAACAATTTACAATTGCTATTATACGGATCTAGATAATTATGCAAATTGACACGTTTAAGAGAACAGTAGAAGGATTACCTCTTCTAGTCTCGTAACTAGAAGGCTCGACCTTTGCTTAGAAGTTGATGGGGTGCTCGTCTCCACCACCACGTCGCTGGCCTCGAGTCCACCTAAAGTCTTAACCAAACTCTAAGCTTCTTGTGCTAGCAAGAGCAAGAGTAAAGCTAATCCTTTGTAGTTAGCCTTCTTCCAAATAATCTCTATTAATTGAAAATGGCTATTGCTCAACACATGAGCTACTAATGCAAGGGAGAAGAGCCAAATTTCAGATCTGAAATTTCTGCTCTAGCTCAAAAAATTGCGGCCTCAATTTTTGGGGAGAAGAAAAGATGAAAATCCAATTGATTCCTTTCCTAAATAGTTCATATATATATAACATTTTTGACCTAATCATATTAGACAAAAATACCCCTATGAGGCTGGCCTTGAGAGGGCTTTAGATGGGCCACATCAAATGTGTCATTAGCCTATTAAACCATTTAATAATTGATCTCTCAAGTTGCATTCTATTTGGGCTCAATTAGGCTTAATAAATTAAAACCTATTTACTTAATATAATTCGTATAATTATATTAAATACTGTTGAATGAAAATAACTATCAACTTATTGATAATCATTAGAGGATTAGCATATGCATTAATTTATTTCTATATGATCCCTTTGATTTAATTAATTATAACGGTTCACAACGGTATATAATTAATTAATCAACTTATCATATATTCGCAGTACTCGCTACTGCAAATAAATAAATAATACATTGTATGGTTAAAACTTTATTTGTGTGACCCTTTGAGGATTTATGCTATGTTGGCCATGGAAATAAATCACCATTTATTTCCAATAATCACAAGCGGTATCTAGCAACACGTTATGATTCCCAATTCGCATAAATAGTGTACTGCTACAATATCTCAATCCTGCATAAGAAATAATAGTATTTCCTTGTCTGATTCTTATGTCACATGATATCATCGTATAATCCAAGATAGGAAAATGTCATTCTTGCATATTATATGTTTCTCGATCTAGAGATGATTGTATAAGTTGCTAGCAAACAACCATCTCCATCAAGGGGCCCAGTAGATACCATCACTCGTTAGGTGAACTAACGAGGGACATACGGTTGTCTTGATGACCAGGTTCTCCCCGCACAATTCAAGAGAACATAAATAAAGTCCGTATAGCAGCCCTTATCAGGAATCAGCGTTAGACGATATTTATAGAACCTTTCCTCATGTGGAGAAAATGAACCATCTCAAACTCAGAATCAAACACGTATGAAATAAATAATGACACATAACACAATCCATATATTTATTTCATTGGGTCATGTCCTGTAATATGTTCCAGTAACATATACATATACAATCAAGTTAGTAACTCCTTACTTATGATTTGTAGAACTTAATTATCACTTAACTTGTATACTAGTATTGTTTGATAATTAATGTTCCTTGTTAATTATCAAGACTATGGATAGTTTTGATTTATTATTGTCATTTAATCATAAATAAAACACAGTGATCCACAATTCAGATCCTCAACCTGAATGTACTGTCAATAATAAAATCCAGGAACAAATGATCAAATATCATCAATAACATAAACTATAGAAGTAGCCATAAAATGATTGCTTCTAGGACATATCTCTAACAGTAAGATGACATATGAAGTGATTTATGATGAAATAATATTCATAGAACTTAAAAACAAAATTACAACTAAGTAGTGATTTAAACAACGGCGCTATGAACCGCAATAGCACCACTATAGCGGTTCGACTTGGTAGACCGCTACGGTGCTAAATTAAAAGTGCCGCTATAACGGTGTTTATTGGTATATAGTAATATTACTTAAAATTGTATTCATTTTTGGTCTTTTATTTCTTATGGTGGCTATAATAATAAAATTAGCAAAATATAGATGCATTATAATGGTATTTTAGAGAAATATAGCGACACAATTTATTACTTGCTAGTATAGATTCAGTATTACGAACATATCTTTGACATTTAAATTCTGACTAACTTGATCCAATATTAAGTACAGAAATTCCTCATACTGGCATCTTCCCAGGAGCTACGGGGCTTCGACTACTTGGTCGAGTCAAGTGGGATCAGTTTAGGGGTATAATGGTCAAACATTTATGTTTTTATTCTTTTATTGTTAAATATATTATAAAAAAAGAGAAAGGGGTAATTTAAAAAAGAATGGCTGATTTTGAGGGGCAAAAAGAGAAAAAATTAGTTTTGGGGGGCAAATTCACCATTTCCTCAGTTTTGAGAGGCACAGAAAATTTTTTCCCAATAAATAAGTACATTTGTACATGCCCAATATGATTCCATAGCGACTACTAAATGACCGCTACCTGCTATCCGCTATGACATGAAGTTGTTCGCTACCCACCCGCTATTCGCTATTTAAATCTTTGCAACTGCGTGTACTTCATAGTTAGATTATCAAATCTATATAGTCTGAAAAGATGTTTCAATGGGTTTCTTAACGGCGGTGGATAACCTGTCGTTAATGAGGTCGCTAAAGATCATTAAATCTCGGTTGAAAATGCGTCATTAGAAAGACATGTTTTTTCCCTAGAAAGTAGACTTTTTGCAGCAATTATTAATTAATAATTGCTGCTAAAGATTCATTTTTTTAAAAAAAAATTCAACCAATTCCGTGATTAGCCCATTTTAGAAACCATAAACTATGATTTATAACATAGATATTATATATATAGAGTTTTGCTATGGTGAGTTGCAACTCACCAAAGGGTCGGTGAGTCGCGCTCAAAACTTCTAAATCTAGATCAAAATGACCGATCCAAACCGTCCAATATGATCTCTCTATTGAAATCTCCATGAAGACCAAATTTTATATTTTTTTGAAATTTTTAAGTATTTTTTTCGGATTTTTAAAAACTGCTGTTTTTGAACGGTTTAGAACTAATTAGATTATTGATTTTCTAAAATTTCAAAAAAATACTTAAAAATTTAGAAAAAATATAAAATTTGGTCTGCATGGAGATTTCAATAGGGAGATCGTATTAGACGGTTTGGATTGGTCATTTTGAACTATATTTAGGAGCTTTGAGCGCGACTCACCGACCCTTTGGTGAGTTGCAACTCACCATAGCAAAAAACTATATATATATAGTTTAGCTATGGTGAGATGCATCACAAAAAATCTTCCATAAGATGTGATCAAAACTCATGAATCTGTTTCAAAATGATCGATTCAAACTGTTCAATATGATCTCGCTATTGAAATCTTCTTGCAAACCAAATTTTACAATTTTTCAAAATATTTAAGTATTTTTTTGGATTTTTAAAAATGACAGTTTTTGAACGGTTCAGAATTAATTAGATTAACGATTTTCTAAAATTGCAAAAAAATACTTAAAAATTTCGAAAAAATATTAAATTTAGTCTGCATGTAGATTTCAATAGAGAGATCATATTAGACGGTTTGGATCAGTCATTTCAAACCAGATTCATGAGTTTTGATCGCATCTCACGGAATGTTTTTTGTGATGCATCTCACCATAGCTAAACTCTATATATATATATATAGGTTTGCTACGGTGAGTCGCGACTCACTAGAGGGTCAGTAAGTCGGGCTCAAAACTCCTAGATCTTGTTCAAAATGACTTATCCAAACCGTCCAATACGATCTCCCTATTGAAATCTCCATGCAGACTAAATTTTACATTTTTTCAAAATTTTTAAGTATTTTTTTTCGGATTTTTAAAAACTGTTGTTTTTGAACGGTTCAAAACTAATTAGATTAACGATTTTCTAAAATTTAAAAAAACTTAAAAATTTTGAAAAAAAATGTAAAATTTAATCTGCATGGAGATTATTGTGGCTAAAATATCTTTTTATGTTAATATGGAAAAATTTAGCGACAGTTTTCTCTAGCTATTTACTGCCGCTACAAATGATTCCTCATATTTACATAAATGCCAATCAGCATTTATAACAGCGGTTTTCAAAATAAATGTTATTAATGGTATGTTGTTAGAAACCTTTTTCTGTTGTTGCATATATGTACATGATACTTTGTCAAGTAATCGAAAAATTTTATTTCAGTATTGTTTCTTAAAGTCTAAACTTTTATGGTCAACCCAAACAGTTAAATATTCTCCCATGGAAAAATTACCTTAGAAATTAAATTACAGTGTTGTTGATTATTTTTTACGTACATATTATTATGATATTTTCAGAGTGAAGAGCTTTGAATTTTTCAATTATTTTCGGACGAACTTTTAAAGCCGTCGTTTTTTTTTCCATTACACGATAAAAATTAGAACTTAATTCTTGTTTCAATTCTGCTATCATACAGAAGCTTAAAAATCAATTCAAGTCTTAAAAGTGAAAATTGTATTAAGAAAAGAAGGGTTGTGTCCTACATGTACGTGCCGCTTACTGTAGCTCAACACCAATTTTTTTTTTGTCCGATTTTGTATTTCTTATATAGTTGTAACAAGTCCGAGGAACTTTTAGTAGATACCAAAACTGCAATATAACAAATATCTTAAGAATCATACCTGCGGAGTTTTGTAAGTCTTCTTCTCGTTATCACACCTAACAAACGTATTGAAGGGAACAGATCACTTAGGCCAAACCCTGAGAAGCACTCCATTACCTCCCTAAGAATTTCCAAGAACACCTGTTTATTTTAATACTTTCCTGCAAATGCAGCGTGAGTTAAAATGTTGGATGAAAGCTCAGCTGTCATTGCAGTCAGGTTGACTGGTGATTTACTAGAACCCAAGGTGCGTCAAAGTCTTTAACAGGGAATGATTTGACCAGTTTTGAGCTAAAAGCTCAGTTGCACAAATTCGACGCATCTGGCGCCAGTACGGACCACTTGACCAGGCAATATCTTTGCAACCATACAAAAGAACATGTGCTGTAGGTGTCACCGGACGGCTGGCAAAAATTGCATCGTGCGTTTTCATCACCTAAACGTTGTTTGCACGCACCAAATATAAAAAATCAGATACAAATTTAAAGATAAATATTGAAGTTTTGATATCAGCAGGATGGTGAAATCATAAAATTTAATTAGTGCGTATGGTTAAAATCTTAATTTGTATAGAGCGTCTAGCAAACATATTTAGATATTATTCAACTGTAACATGTTCAAAGACCTTTACAACATTTTTTTCTTATTTTATTTCCTAATCATTTTTACGCACTACCTAGATGTTCTGAGTCTTTCGTTGATCATCCAATAGTAGTTTCCAAATCATAATTGCTTACCGCCAATATCTTTTATATTCCATCATTTTCTCATCCCATCTAATGCTACACACCCTAACTCCCGTGATTTTTTTAAACAGAAATAACCAAAAATATTATTTTTGTGACACCCCGTCGAATACTGTAACTGGACAACACACGACGGAGTGCCCGCCGCGGATGCCTGCTGCACCCGCAAGGCTTACTAATGCTTATTTTACCAGTTATCATGGATTAAACACAATTAATATAGATGTTAAATATAAATTTACAATTAATTACTTAATATAAAATAAATCATACAATAATCTGGTTCATAAAGGTGATTAATCACAGTACCCAATGGCTCACTACTCGTCCTGCTGTCCCGCCCTTGATCTGAAACCTGGAACCCACAACCAATTGTGGAAAACAATGCAAAAGCATAGAATGAGATAAATAAAATTTATCTCAGTACGGTATTCAGTTCCAGCCACTTGAGTTTTGATTATCATGCGTTGGAACTAAATACAAGACTGAATCAAATTAATTCCAAATCAAATTCCATTTCTTTTTATTTCAAATAACATTAAAACTAGACTTTCGATCAAGCAATCCAGTTAGACAAATAAATTCAGTACTATTTAAAAATCATTTAAAATTCAGAATATGCCAATTGTCATTTCAATTCCTTAGAAAAACAATTAATCGTTATGTATCAATTATCGTGTAAAAACATTCACCTCTTGTTCAAAACAGAAATAACAATGTCAAATTAATTAAATCAATACAGTATGCAATGTGAGTTCGGCAATCAATTCCATAACAATTCAAATTCCAAAGTATAACAAATACCGACTCATTTGGTTGGACAATTTTTTTGTATGCAAGTCTGGTTTCTTTTCTAATTATCAAAGTCAATATGTCGCGAGCACCTTCTACGAGGGGCTACCCCGACCAATTCAATTCAAATCATATGTCGCGAGCACCTTCTACGAGGGGCTACCCCGACCAATTCAATTCAAATCACATGCAATCAATAAATACCAAACGTACAAGCAAGCTGGGAACACTCACACTCCGGTCCATTCTAGACTAGACCTACTGAGTCCCGGTACATAAGCGCTTATTACACGGTGCTTGGTAGGATGGGTCATGACTCCACCTCCAAACATTACGAGTGTCTATCTCAACCACACAAGCTTTACTTACCTCAATCAAATCACATTTCAATCGGATACCATTCAATATGCCACTATACAATCATGCATCATTTACATTTTCACAAGAAAGATACATGAATGCAACAATTAACGAAAACAACATGTATGCCATCAATTAAATCTTATATAAAATATAATCAAAATTCAAGTGGAACCCGTACCTCATAAATAAAATGCAGCAGCAAAACGCAAGACAAGGCAATCTTATTAACTCTTAGTCGTATCGACTATCCTCGGTTTCAATACTCGACCGTCTGACTCTAATTAAAATAGTTTACTAATAAGTTCTAATAACAACTTGGAAGATAAAAAGTTTAATTCAAACAATTAAACAACCAATGAAATATTCCCTATGTGGGAAATGTTTTAAAATGACAACTATACTTAATTGCTGTACCATTGAATTTGGTTTCAATGTCTAAACATTGAGCCCGTTAGATGAGTACTTAGGCCTAGGCATTTTGGTTCCCTATATAGACATGAAATCCCTTAGTACCACATGGTTCCAAGTGTTACCACACCTCAATAAACCCTGTTTTGACCACAATTTAAAACAGAAAATAAAAGATAGATATTATCCGCTATGATTATCATGGCTTAAGGTCGGTTGGGTTATTTAACCAATAATCTCCTATGCAAAACACACATCACCCAATAAATAGCTACAGAAGTAAAATGAATGATTTCAAAGACTAGATAGTGGTTAACAATGCTAGAAATCAGTACACAACGGTAAAACAATAGTGCTGGATAATTTCTGGTAAAACCAGTGAAGGGCATTTTCGGCAGTTCACAAAATTATTTTTATTTCATGAACGGCTGAACGGAATTAAATGGAAATTTAACTGTGAATGAAACACGATAAGATGTATCTCCTGTAAAAATTTCAAAGCTTTTGGACATACGGATTAATTATAACGAATTTTCGAAATCAGACAAAAATCAGGTTTCAGAAAATCTGTTCCAGCAAAATGCCAGCAACTATGTCTGAAAGTTTATGCCTTGAAACCCTTCAAATAAACCTCTAAAAATTTTGTAAAAATCACAGAAGCTGTATCTGGAAGTCTACTTTCATATCTAAAAGTTTCAAGTTCCAATTGCAACCAGAGAATAAATGAAAAATCAGAAACCACACTGATGTCAGTCTGTTCCAGAAAGCTGTTTTCAAAACTTGCCCTGGTTTCGAAAATCATGTAAAAATACTAACTAATCTCAGAAAAATTCATATCATATACCAAAATTTTCGTTTGGAAGTCTAGTTTCAAACTAAACAATTCTCATGTCCAAATTCAAAACAGAATAACAGCAGTTACCTAAAAACTGATGCAAGGTCACAGCGGTAACAGAAAAATTGCAAATGACTTTATTCAATTTGACCCTTCGAAATTAATTTGAGGAATAACAAAAGGTAGGAATCTAATACAAATCAACAAATTTACTTACTCAATTTCGGCCAAAGACCGATGACGTCAGAAAGAGGGTCGAATTCGCTACTTCTCGATTTCACCGCTTAATCCCCGAAAGAACCTTGCAAGACCACATGAATATCGATGGAGAGTACCCCAGAGTGCTCCAGGTCGAAGGGTGGCCAAAACCGACGAGTTTGCTTCGATTTTCGAAAAACTTCCGTCGAAGAATACGACGAGGAGAGGCCTCCAATCGACGATCAGAAGGTAGGTAATGAGAGAGGGTGGTGAGGTGAACGCGTGGGTATTTTGATCCGGTGAAACGACGGAGAAATAGAGGGGATTGAGTTTGAGGGGAGGGGGCTCGGTTTGGGAGAGGAGAGATGCGATTTTTTTTTCTCTGTTGGAGCCGAAGGGAAAAAGAGAGAGAGAGAGAGAGCTGTCTGGTCCACCTTTATTTCCGATTTTTTTTTTTTTTTTTTTTTTTTTTTTTTTTTTTTTTTGGAAACCAAACTAATGTCTAATCAAAATCCATACCTTGTACAAAAAATAATTATACAATACAAGAAATACAATTATACTTTTTACCATGCATCTAGAAATATAAAAATTTTTAATTTCATGCAAGAAATTACTCAAAATAAAACCAATAAAGTACACCCAATTTTATAAAAAAATAAATTCAGAAACAGTAAGAATTCGGGGTATCACATTCCTCCCTCCTTAAAAAAAATTTCGACCTCGAAATTTATCTAAATACATAGCAATCATACAATCAATAATACAATCAAATAGTACGAACTTATTATGCAACAATTATCAAGCAATTTCAAATTCATGCAATGCAAGTGAGCCCGACATTTTATTCAATCCAAAATTTACATACAAATGATAATACAAGAATGTCGGCTCAATTTTGGTAACTTTCAATGCAAGTTTGGCAATCATAAGTCATAATCACAGATCAATCAATTCAGAGTCAGATACCACGAGTCTACTTCTTAAAGGGTTGCCAACGGTTACAAAATTCAAAGACCATGAATCACCTTCGAAGAGGGTTGCCAACGGTCATTCCATTCCAATTACAATTCAGACAATTCCGTATCATATCATTATAACAATTCGAATAACAAATATACTACAAGCAGAGAACACTACCACTCCTTATGTTGTCATTTTAAAAATCTTTCAATTCTTGTAACTAGTAACATTTTGAAAAGTCTCGTTCATTTCTTATCTTTTAGGAAGCACGGTAATATCAAAATTATTCTTGGCTGCCTTGGTGATCAGTCAAGGAAGTAAGGATAATTCTGGTATTATTGAGATTCAATTAACAAGTCAGATGATCAGTCAGCTTGTTTGATCCTTGTGCCAACAAAAGATAAGATCTTTACTCAAATAAATTACAGAAGCTTGCGCATACTATAGTGAATTTAGAAATCCTTAACATTTCAATTATGCATCAATATAAAACAGAACATGCTCACCATAATAAATGAAATCCCTTAAAATGCCACACTAACTTTTGTACATTCATCAAAATTCCTTTACATCTTTCTCAATAGCAAAAGTATATATATTTTTTTTCCAAAACATCAACAAGTGTTTTATGGAACTATATCATGAAAAAAAAAAATAAAATCTAAACAAACTCGAATTTTCCATACTAGATCCTTAAATTATCTTAATTCAAATTATACACGATAAAACAATTTATGAAAGTTCAATTTATGTTCCCTTTAACTCAAAAGAGTCACACTCGACAAACAATGCGCATGAAAGAGTATATATAAATATATAACAGAAAATATCATCTTGAGTTGTGACTAACTTAAAATTATAACATATCACGCCAAAATTTTTAGAACCAACATATGCAGTCAAAATATCAAAGAGTTTCGAACTACCTCATATAAAATATTAAACAATGAATTCATATATTTTATAGCTTAAAACTATGCAATACAAGCATCAAACTTAATTTAACTATTTAACATGCAAAAAGAACAATCCTCAAGGAAAGTTTTCAAGAATCCAATTTAGTTGCTAAGGTAAGCACTAATTAAAGCACTAGAGAAGCATGGTAATTAAATATAAAACAATCAATCAATATATATCCTACTATATACAAATACAAATCATCATTAGTATATCATAGTGATAAATAAGCTAGACAAATGCAAAGCATTCTCACATGAGCAGTCTTATCAATAAGTCAAACAAATTTCAAATCTACTATCACAAATACTATAAGATAAAATCTACTTAAACGAACAACCCATTAGACCTACCCCCACTCACGTGTCCTATTGGTCTGGTTCAGTTGCTAAACCATTCTCTGATACCACCTGTGACACCCCGTCGAATACTGTAACTGGACAACACACGACGGAGTGCCCGCCGCGGATGCCTGCTGCACCCGCAAGGCTTACTAATGCTTATTTTACCAGTTATCATGGATTAAACACAATTAATATAGATGTTAAATATAAATTTACAATTAATTACTTAATATAAAATAAATCATACAATAATCTGGTTCATAAAGGTGATTAATCACAGTACCCAATGGCTCACTACTCGTCCTGCTGTCCCGCCCTTGATCTGAAACCTGGAACCCACAACCAATTGTGGAAAACAATGCAAAAGCATAGAATGAGATAAATAAAATTTATCTCAGTACGGTATTCAGTTCCAGCCACTTGAGTTTTGATTATCATGCGTTGGAACTAAATACAAGACTGAATCAAATTAATTCCAAATCAAATTCCATTTCTTTTTATTTCAAATAACATTAAAACTAGACTTTCGATCAAGCAATCCAGTTAGACAAATAAATTCAGTACTATTTAAAAATCATTTAAAATTCAGAATATGCCAATTGTCATTTCAATTCCTTAGAAAAACAATTAATCGTTATGTATCAATTATCGTGTAAAAACATTCACCTCTTGTTCAAAACAGAAATAACAATGTCAAATTAATTAAATCAATACAGTATGCAATGTGAGTTCGGCAATCAATTCCATAACAATTCAAATTCCAAAGTATAACAAATACCGACTCATTTGGTTGGACAATTTTTTTGTATGCAAGTCTGGTTTCTTTTCTAATTATCAAAGTCAATATGTCGCGAGCACCTTCTACGAGGGGCTACCCCGACCAATTCAATTCAAATCATATGTCGCGAGCACCTTCTACGAGGGGCTACCCCGACCAATTCAATTCAAATCACATGCAATCAATAAATACCAAACGTACAAGCAAGCTGGGAACACTCACACTCCGGTCCATTCTAGACTAGACCTACTGAGTCCCGGTACATAAGCGCTTATTACACGGTGCTTGGTAGGATGGGTCATGACTCCACCTCCAAACATTACGAGTGTCTATCTCAACCACACAAGCTTTACTTACCTCAATCAAATCACATTTCAATCGGATACCATTCAATATGCCACTATACAATCATGCATCATTTACATTTTCACAAGAAAGATACATGAATGCAACAATTAACGAAAACAACATGTATGCCATCAATTAAATCTTATATAAAATATAATCAAAATTCAAGTGGAACCCGTACCTCATAAATAAAATGCAGCAGCAAAACGCAAGACAAGGCAATCTTATTAACTCTTAGTCGTATCGACTATCCTCGGTTTCAATACTCGACCGTCTGACTCTAATTAAAATAGTTTACTAATAAGTTCTAATAACAACTTGGAAGATAAAAAGTTTAATTCAAACAATTAAACAACCAATGAAATATTCCCTATGTGGGAAATGTTTTAAAATGACAACTATACTTAATTGCTGTACCATTGAATTTGGTTTCAATGTCTAAACATTGAGCCCGTTAGATGAGTACTTAGGCCTAGGCATTTTGGTTCCCTATATAGACATGAAATCCCTTAGTACCACATGGTTCCAAGTGTTACCACACCTCAATAAACCCTGTTTTGACCACAATTTAAAACAGAAAATAAAAGATAGATATTATCCGCTATGATTATCATGGCTTAAGGTCGGTTGGGTTATTTAACCAATAATCTCCTATGCAAAACACACATCACCCAATAAATAGCTACAGAAGTAAAATGAATGATTTCAAAGACTAGATAGTGGTTAACAATGCTAGAAATCAGTACACAACGGTAAAACAATAGTGCTGGATAATTTCTGGTAAAACCAGTGAAGGGCATTTTCGGCAGTTCACAAAATTATTTTTATTTCATGAACGGCTGAACGGAATTAAATGGAAATTTAACTGTGAATGAAACACGATAAGATGTATCTCCTGTAAAAATTTCAAAGCTTTTGGACATACGGATTAATTATAACGAATTTTCGAAATCAGACAAAAATCAGGTTTCAGAAAATCTGTTCCAGCAAAATGCCAGCAACTATGTCTGAAAGTTTATGCCTTGAAACCCTTCAAATAAACCTCTAAAAATTTTGTAAAAATCACAGAAGCTGTATCTGGAAGTCTACTTTCATATCTAAAAGTTTCAAGTTCCAATTGCAACCAGAGAATAAATGAAAAATCAGAAACCACACTGATGTCAGTCTGTTCCAGAAAGCTGTTTTCAAAACTTGCCCTGGTTTCGAAAATCATGTAAAAATACTAACTAATCTCAGAAAAATTCATATCATATACCAAAATTTTCGTTTGGAAGTCTAGTTTCAAACTAAACAATTCTCATGTCCAAATTCAAAACAGAATAACAGCAGTTACCTAAAAACTGATGCAAGGTCACAGCGGTAACAGAAAAATTGCAAATGACTTTATTCAATTTGACCCTTCGAAATTAATTTGAGGAATAACAAAAGGTAGGAATCTAATACAAATCAACAAATTTACTTACTCAATTTCGGCCAAAGACCGATGACGTCAGAAAGAGGGTCGAATTCGCTACTTCTCGATTTCACCGCTTAATCCCCGAAAGAACCTTGCAAGACCACATGAATATCGATGGAGAGGACCCCAGAGTGCTCCAGGTCGAAGGGCGGCCAAAACCGACGAGTTTGCTTCGATTTTCGAAAAACTTCCGTCGAAGAATACGACGAGGAGAGGCCTCCAATCGACGATCAGAAGGTAGGTAATGAGAGAGGGTGGTGAGGTGAACGCGTGGGTATTTTGATCCGGTGAAACGACGGAGAAATAGAGGGGATTGAGTTTGAGGGGAGGGGGCTCGGTTTGGGAGAGGAGAGATGCGATTTTTTTTTCTCTGTTGGAGCCGAAGGGAAAAAGAGAGAGAGAGAGAGAGCTGTCTGGTCCACCTTTATTTCCGATTTTTTTTTTTTTTTTTTTTTTTTTTTTTTTTTTTTTTTTTTGGAAACCAAACTAATGTCTAATCAAAATCCATACCTTGTACAAAAAATAATTATACAATACAAGAAATACAATTATACTTTTTACCATGCATCTAGAAATATAAAAATTTTTAATTTCATGCAAGAAATTACTCAAAATAAAACCAATAAAGTACACCCAATTTTATAAAAAAATAAATTCAGAAACAGTAAGAATTCGGGGTATCACAATTTTAATAACAAATGTTTGACTTCAGCATTTAGAGAAATGAACATATCAGTGTGCAGGTGACTTGCGCAGGCTCTGACGACGCCAGTGCCACTGGTGCAGGCATGGCGGCTCCATTGTCAGTGGCGCGGGCACACCTAAGGTCAGGGGCGGAGTTGGGCAATGCTAATTGTTGTGCTAGTTCAATTAAATTCTTATTTTAGCCCCCCTGTGCCAATTAGCGAGTCGCTATTGGCTAACTAAATCCCGAAGTCAGTTCATTTTTATTAATTCTTTCAGTTTATATTCTTCGTTTAGTTTATTAGCCTGTTTCCTTTCATCTAATTATGTGAGAAGAACACAAACCAGGAAGAGAAACAGTTCTCCATTTGGGGAGAGAGGTGGGATTTATGTTTAGATTTTATGTGGCAGGTGAGAGATGTGTCTGGCGTGAGGAAAAAAAGTGGGATATTCATGATAAGTGTTTGAGAAAGAAATGCTAATTGTTGTATAAAAAAAAAACTTGTATTACATCCTACTTTACATAGTAAAGAAAAATTATAGCAAAATAATTACATTTTACAGTTATGTTATTTCAATATTATTTTATTTATAATTAGATTATTAGAAAGCATAATTTGTAATGATATAGTGAACTAAATTAACTAATTATATATTGAGTTAAAAGTTGATAAAAACATTGAGTAAATTTCACTTAGTAAATAAGTTCAGTTAAGCTAATTATATATTAACATTTTTCACATTATTTTAATTTTTGTTAATTGTTTTTAACTTCTACTGTCTATTCATTAATTTGTAATCAAGAAATTATTATTTGTTATTTGATATTTCTGAATTGTTCATTTATAATATCTTTATTTTTTATATTTCAGGCTATTTATAATTATTTATAAACTTATTATTATTTATTGTTAATGTCTTATAGTGTCAAGTAATATTTTGTATAATTGGAACGTTAAAAAGTTCACAATATACTGAGATTATTTTGTGTTATTTGAATAAAATCTCTTAATTCCTATGGTAAAATTAAATATCTCAAAATAATTAAAAAATCACAAATATTATTATTCAATAGAACTTGGCAATTTTTTAGATTAATTTATGTATGGATAAATTAATTTGATCCAACAATTTCATGTAGAAATTGTTTGAACCGAATAAAAAAGCGATTTTTCATTATATTAAATTAATTGATGATATAAAAATTCTAACACGTATCGGACATATATTAAAATTTACATTTTTTATACTTACATATAATATGTAATTGAAATAATAATAATGTGTCTTAATGAGTATATATCATCTTTATAATCTTAACTTATACCATCTTTGAATAGATGGTTTTTGGTTCGAACATATCAAGGCACAGAAGAAAATCCTATCTATATCCCATATACCCGCAGCCTCACATCTATCAATAGGTCTTGTGAATTGTAAAAGAAACAACATTTTCCTGTCTCTTTGTGAAGACTAACATCTTTTATCAATGCATCTGCGCCGCCGTTTGACAACGAGAGAGTGTGCCCGCGCCAGTGGCATCGGCTTCTCCATGCCCGCGCCAGTGACACTGGCGTCGTCAGAACCCGCGCAGACCACCTGCGCACTGACATGTTCATTTCTCTAAATAGTGAGTCAAAGGTTTGTTATTAAAATAATATTTTTGGTTATTTCTGTTTAAAAAAATCACGGCCCTAACTCCGATCCTCATATCTAATTCCCTTACTTTCTTTAGATTCCATTATCCCTGCTACAAGAAAAAGCTGCAATTCCGTGTATAGAAATGAGATCTTTCCCGTCAATACTTTGTCGGGAATAATCTTACACGTGCATATATCCTCGGCGATGGCTGCCTCGCAATTACCCTCCTTGCGAATAATTATTTTTCCGGAGGAAGCCTCGCGGAAAGGCTTTATCGAGGATAAATTTTGATTATTCCCGTGGATGAAATTGTAGATAAATCGGCCATATATCGACGGCAGTATTGCATATTAAATAATAATATAGTGTCCAATTTCTTTTTTTCCATTTTGAATTAGCATTTTCTCACTGATCAGAGACAACAATACAAAATATCAACATTCATAATCAACTTGAATATAATTTAAGATTTTTTACAACATTAACACAAAAAAAAAAAAATTATAATACAGCCTTCTGTATAAACAAATTCGTCACCCCTAACTATTAGTCCTCGATATGTATCCAATATTTCGTCTAAATCCCGTAATTTAGTACATTGCCTCGTCCACAGCTTTAAATGGGAGTAACAAGCATCCTGAAAAATCCAAACAGAATAAAGATTATTAACAAACAAGTTAATTAAATGAAGTAAAATCCGATAAAGTCAGCAATTTCTAAGTAAATTACGATTTGAGATTTTTGTTGAACATTCCATAAATAGACAAATCACATTATAGACGCCGGTGTGAATTACATTCAAGTTTTCAGATCTTCAATAAGTATATACATCAATCCAAAACTAAGTCTAAATCTATCCATTTCATACCTGCTTTTTTATGAAGTCTATTCCAATAATTAAATTACATGATTCATTACCAGTAGGCGCCAGGGTACCTGTAACCTATCAATAAGATGTGAAGAAAACTCAAATATAAAATGATTTTGTAGTTATTTAAAATATTATTCAATACTAAACCTAAATAAATTCATGTGTGATTCTACAAAGACCAATTGATTTCTTGAAATATTGATTCAGTGCTATTCTACTTTTTGAATTCAAAATATATTAATCTGCTTTTATATGTGCATACACGGTAATCACACCTTTTTGCTGACTTGTATGGTAAAAGGTCAAACTTGTTAGAAGACTTCTTTCTAACAACTTTCAAAGAATGCTGATTGGGGAACTAACCTATGGCAAAGTTATATGTAATCTGTCAAATTCTGTTACATCAATCTAACCACTCTTGCAAGGACTTACCATAAGTCTGAGATGATCAACTCTAAGAGGTATTTTGTCGAGCACCTTTTGAGCACAACCAAAATAACCACTAATTGCACCTAAAATCAAATCAAATAATCCACATTATGACATCAACAACAATAAAATGAAGATATATGGTGCCAAAACTGTTGTTATTTTGTTGCAGTATTTTAGAAGAATTAAAAACTCAAAAATCGAAATCTGAGATTCTCAAGTGGAGCAAAACTTACCTATTGTTTAAATATAAGGGTCTTGAATAGAGGTGGCCTGGAGATGAGGAACTCAGGAAAGGCTCGAGGCATGGAGAAATAGTCGCGAGTCATGATTGAAACTGGTGTGTTTGACCTAGACTGCAGAAGAGGAAGAAAGTGAAGCAAGGGAGGGAATTAGAGAAGAAAATAAAGGAATTAGTTTATAAGCACCAACGGGAGGCGCAACAAGCAGGGTCGTGCGTGGCGGCCGTCGAAGTTAGGGTTTGGTTATGAAACGAGACGGGAAGAAGAAGTTAGTGGTTATGAAAGAGGGGAGAGCGGCTATGACAATTTTCAACTAAGTTGAAATTTCGAATTATTGAAAAATAAAAAATAGAGGGCTGTTATAAATGAATACAAATCATTTATAGATTGTTCAACTTTATTATTCTCATTTATTATATTAGATACATATCAAAAAGACATATCTTTATCATTTATTAGAAGATCTTTTTTCTTGCTTATAAATAGAGACTTGTAAATTGTATGTTAAATAGAATGAATAGAAAATCAGAAATACTGTTGTCTCTCTTTTGCTCTTTATTTCTTCCTCCATTTTAATTTTACAACACGTTATCATCACGAGTTGCTCGGTAGGAATCACAAAAATCACTTTGACAAATTACGGAGAAGAAAGTTGTAAAAGATAGGTCACCATGCGAACGTCATTTCATAGTCAAAAGTTCGTAAATAAAAGTTTGACTTGAAATTATATTTCGTAAATAATTGCTACCATGCGATATGACCAGAAGTTCATAAATATATTTCTTTCTTAATTTCATTTTTTTTTGCTGTATATATTTTTTGTTTGAATTTATGAGAATCATTCCCGAAGCGAATGATGATAAAAAATAATTATTTAATGATATTATTCAAACTTGAATGTTTATCAAGAACTCGAAGTTCTTATTACATTAAGAACCTGAAGTTCATATTTTGATTTAAAGTTATTTAGAACTTGAAGTTCTTAATACTTGAATTTATTTGTTTAAAACTTGAAATTTTATTTATAAGTTATTGAATGAAAAATAACCTGAAGTTATTCTTCTAATTGAGTAGTAAAAAATTTTAATAACTAGAAGTTAATGAGTATTATAACCTGAAGTTATAATCATTTGAATTATATTTTATTTTATTTCCAATTTATTATGTTGTAGTTTTTTTTATTTATTTTATTTATCATAACCTGAAGTTATGACATCAATATTCCGAAGTTTATATTTCGAATAAAATTATTTAGAACCTGAAGTTCTTGATACTTCAAGTAATTTGTATAGAACTTGAAGTTCTTAATTTTTTTTTATTTATTTGTTTGGAACATGAAGTTCTATTATAAATTTAATATAACCAGAAGTTATGGAACGCCACTGAATATTATTATATAAATAACCTGCAGTTATTTTTCAAAACTGAATTTTTTTTTAAAGAACCTGAAGTTCTATTCTTAATAACCAGAAGTTATTATTGGACACTGGATGAAAAATAAACTTGAAGTTATTCCCAATTTAATATATTAATAGTTATTATTTGTCATTGGATGAGAAAAATAACCTGAAGTTATTTCATTTAATTTTTTTTTATTGTGCAGTCAAACGATTTAATGATCAGAAGTTATTAAATAAAATTTTACTATAACTTGAAGTTATAATTAAATTATTGTATGTTATTTTATTTACTTTATTCATTCATTCATTTTTTTTATTTGTTTCTTTTATTTATTTATCTCCATTATTTATCGTAACCTGAAGTTATAATACTAATAACCTGAAGTTAGATGAAAGCATGTTAGTACTCTTGAAGAGTTTTTCAAAGAAAATATGACCATCAAAATAAAAAGCTCGTTATAATTTTGTTAGTACAATTCTCCATATTGTATGTATCAAATTTTGCTCCTGTAGTAGCAAAAGATACTTCAAGTTAGTATCATATATCCTAATGCGAAACAACGAGTTTCTAATAAATTAATTAATCATGTGAAAATTCATTCCCCGAAGCGAATATGATTTTATATGAATGGATGACGTTGATATGGTCCGCGTATTATATTTTTGCAATGAAAAAAAAACATCTTGAAGGTGTTTGTGACATATGCAAACAAAATTAAGTTGGTTTACTTAATTAGTTTAATTTTTTTATTTAGTGTACGGGAATCAAGTTAATGAATGAATAAAATAGTTTATTTTATTTTATTTTTCTGTACGGGAATGAATAGAGCAAATTTTTTTTTTCATTTCCTTTTTATGTTAATGAACGCAGGGGAATAAAATAAATTTTCATTTTACTTTTTATTTATTTTATTTCATTTATTTTTATTTTAAGGAAATGACTGACGCAATGATAAGTAAAGAAGATTCATGTCTAGTAGACAGCAGAACTGCAAATACAATATTGAAAAGTAAGAAATATTTTCTACAACTACATTCTAATGAGATTAATATCCATACAATATCTGGTCCAAGTAATATTATTGAAGGCTCAGGAAGAGCTTGTATTTTGTTACCTAAAGGAACAAAATTAATAATAGATGATGCATTTTATTCGAGTAGATCCAGAAGAAATCTACTAAGTTTTAAAGATATTCGAAAAAATGGTTATCACATTGAAACTACAAATGAGAAAAATTGTGAATATATTCATGTCATATCTATTAAAAATGGCCAGAAAAATATTATGGAGAAACTGCAAGCATTGTCTAATGGACTGTATGGTACATATATAAGTACAATAGAATCAAATATGATAACTAACCAGAAGTTAGTTGATCCAAAATTATTTACACTATGGCATGATAGATTGGGTCATCCAGGAAATATAATGATGAGGAGAATAATTGAAAGTGCAAATGAGCATCCCCTAAAGGACCTGAAGATCCTGTTATCAAAAGAATTGGCATGCCAAGCATGCTCTTTTGGAAAGCCAATTACTAGCTAGACCATCTCTAAATAAAGTTGGACCTGAAACTCCATCGTTTTTAGAAAGAATTCAAGGAGATATATGTGGACCAATTACACCACCATGTGGACCATTTAGATATTTTATGGTTTTAATTGATGCATCAACACGTTGGTCACATGTGTGTTTGTTATCAACAAGAAATATTGCATTTGCTAGATTATTAGCACAAATTATTCAATTGAGAGCTAACTTTCTAGATTATCAAATTAAAAGAATCTGACTTGCTAATGCAGAAGAATTTATATCCCAAGCTTTTAATGATTATTGCATGTCTATTGGGATTACTGTAGAACATTCAGCGGCACATGTTCATACACAAAACGATCTAGCAGAATCATTTATTAAAAGGTTACAATTAATAGCTAGACCATTATTTATGAAATCTAGTTTACCATCTTCTGCATGGGGACATGCCATATTACATGCTGCTACACTAATCAGATTAAGACCAACTGCTGATCATAAGTATTCCCCCCTTACAATTGGTCTCCGGAAGAGAACCAAATTTGTCTCATTTAAATGTATTTGGTTGTGCAATATATGTTTCAATTTCTCCTCCACAACGCATAAAAATGGAACCTCAAAGAAGATTGGAAATTTATTTTGGTTTTAACTCTCCTTTCATTGTAAAATATTTAGAACCATTAACAGGAGATATTTTTACAGTAATATTCGCTGATTGTCATTTTGATGAATCAATATTTCCAAAATTAGAGGAAGAAAAACAAAAGTTGGATAAGCAAGTGACATGGAATTCATCATTATCTTATCTTGAATCCCGAAGTGGTCAATGTGAACTTGAAGTTCAAAAGATTATAAATTTACAAAGAATTGCAAATGAATTGCCTGACGCATTCACAGATATAAATAGAGTCACTAAGTCACATATTCCAGCTATAAATGCACCTGCTCGAATAGATATTACAAAAATGTCAAATGAATCTAATGAACGTAGAAAACGTGGAAGATCAATTTGTTCTAAAGATATAAATCCACGCAAAAGAAAAGAACAGAATAAAGCAGTTGATACAATCTCAGAAGAGATTAATAAAATTCTAGAAGAAATTAAAATCCCAGAAGAGGTTGATGAAGTTCCAGAAGAAACTGAAGTGCCAAATGATTATGAGATTTTTATAAATTATGTGAAAATGGTACAACATTGAATAAGAATAAAATTCAAGTTGATGAGATTTTTGCTTTTGCTATAGCTAATGGCGTTATAAGCGAAGAGGATAATGTGCCAAAAACCATAGAAGAATGTAGACAAAGAAATGATTGGTCTAAATGGAAAGATGCCATACAAGCTGAATTAAATTCACTTGATAAACGAAAAGTTTTTAGACCAGTAGTCCAAACACCCAAAGATATTAACCCTGTAGGTTACAAATGGGTATTTGTCATTAAAAGAAATGAGAATTGTGAGATATAAAGCAAGGCTAGTGACACAAGGCTTTACACAAATATATGGAGTTGATTATGAAGAAACATATTCACCTATAGTGGATGCGACAACTCTCAGATTTTTAATAGATCTCACTGTCACAGAAAATCTAAAAAATACAACTTATGGATGTTGTCACAGCATATTTATATGGTTCACTTAATAGTGACATATATATGAAGATCCCTGAAGGATTAAAAATGCCTGAAGCATATAAATCAAAGCCTAGAGAAATGTACTCTATAAAATTAGAAAAATCTTTATACAAACTAAAACAATCTGGTCGAATGTGGTATAATCGACTTAGTGAATATCTTTTAAAAGAAGAATATAAAAATAATACAGTTAGTCCGTGTGTTTTTATTAAAAAATCAAAATTTGATTTTGTAATCGTTGCAGTGTATGTTGATGATTTAAACATCATAGGATCTCCTGAAGAAATTAAAAATACTGCAAATTTGTTGAAAAATGAGTTTGAAATGAAAGACCTTGGTGTAACTAAATTTTGCCTCGGCCTACAGATCGAGCATTTAAAGAATGAAATATTTGTCAATCAGTCAAATTATATTGAAAAATTACTAAAAAGATTTAATATGGATAAAGCTCATCCTTTGAAAATACCAATGGTTGTACGATCATTAAATGTAGAAAATGATCATTTTCGTCCTAAAAAAAATTATGAAGAAGTATTTGGTTCTGATGTACCATACTTAAGTGCAATTGGAGCATTATTATATCTTGCAAATAATACAAGAGCATATATCGCATTTGCTGTAAATATAGTTCCAAACTAACCCGAAGATATTGGAATGGAATTAAAGATATTTTTCGTTATCTTTGTGGAACCCGAGATTTGGGGCTATACTATCAAAAGGATATAAAATCCAATTTAGTTGGATATGCAGATGTATGATATTTGTCAGACCCACATAAAACACGATCTCAATCAGGATACATATTTACTTATAGTGGAACTGCAATTTCATGGCGATCAACAAAACAAACATTAACTGCCACATCATCAAATCATGCCGAATTAATTACTTTATATGAAGCAAGTCGAGAATGTGTTTCATTAAGGTTAATAATTCAAAATATTCAAGAAGAATGTGGGCTTCAAAGCATTAAGGAAAATCATACTCCAATATATGAAGATAATGCAGCTTGCATAGCACAAATTAGATAATGATATATCAAAGGAGATCGAACTAAACACATAGCACCGAAGTTCTTCTCAGCACATGACCTACAAAAGGATGGTGTAATAGATGTTCAAAAAATTCAATCATGCGACAACTTGGCTGATATATTTACGAAGTCTTTGCCAACAAGAATTTTTGAACAGGTCAGAAAGAAGATAGGTCTACATCGACTGAAGGATGTCCAATAATATCAAAATGAGGGAAAACATTATACACGCTGTACTCTTTTTCCCTTATCCAAGTTTTTATCCCAATGAATTTTTCTTGGTAAGGTTTTTAATGAGGCAGTATAAATGATCCAGAAGTATCATATTAATATTGATGCTGAAGTATCATATTTATAGTGTATAATGAAAGATGAACAAAGGGAAAGTGTTATAAATGTATACAAATCATTTATAGATTGTTCATCTTTATTGTTCTCATTTATTACATTAGATACATATCGAAGATACATATCTTTATCATTTATTAGAAGATCTCTTTTCTTGCTTATAAATATAGACTTGTAAATTATATGTTAAATAGAATGAATAGAAAATCAGAAATACGGTTGTCTCTCTTTTGCTCTTTATTTCTTCCTCCACTTTAATTTTACAACAAGGGCAGCGTTTCCATAATTTTTTTAGTTATTATCAAGGGAACTTTAAACTTCATCGTAGATGACTTTTTGTTCCTCGTATTTACTTCATATTCTTGTCGTCCCCTCATCCTCATCCACCGCTATCCACTCTAATTCTGATTCCCTAACTTCCAATGCTACTCACCCTCCCCTAACTTCTGACATTTACTCACACATCCCCTCTCTGATCTCCTTCTCTCACCTCATTCTATCCTATAAAATAATACTAATTATCCTATATTATAACAATATCTGTACTATATTATTATATATACTAATTGACCTCAAAACTACGACAATTAAATTTTATTCGGATAATTAGTTTACAAAACTAGGACAATTAATTTATAAAACTAGGACAATTAAAAAAATAATACAAACTGCCCTAAAAAAAATAAATGTCCTAAAAAATATTATTAATTGACTTGAAAACTAGGAAAATTATTTTATGGAACAGCAAAATAATTAGTTTATAAAACTTGGATAATTAGAAAAATAATACCAATTGTTCTAGAAAAAAATTAATTATTTTACAAAACCAGAAAAATGTGGTGGTTCCCCGTACGTGTTGATTTAAGGTTTGCACAACTTTTTAAAACAGTAAACAAATTATTTGTTGTAAGCTATCTAATTAGGTGATTTTTGGAATAAATATGAGTTCCAGTTGCAATATGTCACATTTGGGTGGTCTGTTGGTGCCACTCTTAGCTATGGTCAAGCTGCTCGCGATAAACGTGTCATAACTTCTACTCTGATATGAGATGGTAGCTTTCAGGTAGACGATTTATGCATTAGTTTCTTGTTGTTTAGTACTTCAAATATACCATGGGCATTCTGTCCTCAATAATCCAATTAAGTGTCAACATTTGTGAAGTCTTCATCTACAGTATTAATTAAATCTCGTGGCCTCTTTTTGGCGCATTACGACGCGAAATTTGAGCCGTCTGATTTTTTTTGCGCTGATCAATCCCATCCGTTAACCAAATAAAAGCTCTATTGCTTCTCCTCTATTTCCGGATCCCATCTTCTTTCTCGTCAACAACAGGAAAAAAAAATCACGTCACAACCTCCTTCGACACACCGATGCCGCCGCCGCCGCCTCCTCCACGCCTATTTTTTCCTCTGTGCATCTCCACCTCCTCCTCCGCCAACTCCGTGCCTCGCCCTCAGCCCCACCTCCGGCAACCCCTCCTACCTCCCTCCATCGACTTCACACTTCCTCAACAGAAAACCTCTACCCCGGCCCAGATCCCTCCTTCACCAATTCCTCCTACCTCCTCCGTCGATCCCCCACCCCAACGGAAGCTTCGTTAGCAGCAATTGATGAGGTATTAACCCAAATCAATTGTTTCTTTGTTAAATCTCAGAAGCTTTGTTTGATTTGGTTGTAAGCTAGGTAAATAAAACATAAATTTTGTAAACATATATATTAGCTACAGAATTATTGCTTCTATGTATTCTCAAATCTAACATGTGATTTTTTTTTTGTCTCTTTAAGTTGACTTTGGTTATAATTTACAATAATTTTCTAACATGTGAATAACTTGATTTTAAAAGAGCTGGTCTGACACTTCAAACACTAGCGAGCCTCAGAAACTATAACTTGTCTCTAATTTTCATTATTAATTAATATAAAAAAGTTGCAACTATATAGTTAATTTTTTATCATATTAAGTCCATAAGCAGGAAGTGAGTTGGATCCTATTGGGAATGAATTGTGGGGCACCACTTGAGAATATCACTCTGGTAGAAAATGCAATTGGTCTCTCTTCAAAAATTTATTTTTGATCTTCAGGTATTACCTTTGCTTTTAGGTGTTTCTCTCTATGAGTTTCTTCCTGATTTTTTTTTCTGAGATTGGTGGTATAAAAAATTTGATTTCTTTTGAAAGTTTAGTTCAATTTTGTACAAGCTGAAAATACTGAATCGAGCAACCAATTTATCTTTTTTTGGTAGTGTAGTAGTGGAATAGCTCCATTGTAAGCTAAACAAACGAAACATCACATTATCTACTTCTTTACTATCCCAATTCAAAACTCAAGTTTAATAACTATAAAATTATCTGATTTGTAGTAAGGTCTTTCAATTTTTTCTTTATTCAGTGCTTCTTTCATGAAGAAATTTTAAAAGCATTAATACTTCCATCTTTATTCTCAACTTGGCTTATGATTCTTGGCAGGTCTGTTTTTTCTTTTCATACCCTTATTCTTTTACTCATCATTGTTCTATTTAGCTTCTAATATTAAAGTTAAAATGTTGTTAAGATTTCAGATTGTACTGGCTCCACATTCTTCTCACCCATCTAATTTGTGGACCAGTTGCAAATCAAACATTGACAAGTGTAAAACCAATTGAAAGTTTTTGAAGGTGCTTATTTGAATATCCCTTATTTGTTTTCTTTTTGGTATATGCTGGAAAATTCTATATATGACCTTAACCAAGAAAAGGTTTGTAGGATTTAGGGCAGCACTCCTTGACAACATAAGTGAGGTTAATCAAAAAAAGGATTGGGACATTTTCATAACATCATGCTTTTCTGCATTGTCAATCTATATATAAGATTACATGGCATATGCCCAACTATCAACGTATTAATAACGAGGTAAATTGCAAAATTCTTGAGTTAACTGTAACATGAATACTTGAGGGTATAGGAATATTTAAGCTTATCGAGCACATCAGTTTGCTATCCAGTCACAATATTTAAGTTCAATACCAGCTTAAGAAAACTGATAATGGCTTATTTTTGTACTTGGGATTGGTGATTGTTTAATTGAAATGACCTGGTTCAGGGGCTCAATGAGTTAACATATGGGTTTATGACAGCTTCGATTCTTTTACATTTTGACATAGTTGGGTTGGATAGATGATGACCAAAGTAATGAACCCAAATGATGTTAACTGGGAAGATAGCTACTACAAACGATTGTTTTCAATCTTTGCATTGTTCAATCCAAAACAATTATCACTGATAAATACCAAAATAAATTAAGAGCCTAAAGCTTCATGACAAAGTGAAGCAGTACGTGCTCTTACTTGGATACAATAATGGTAATTATCAGTGAGTTATACCGTCTGATATCAAAGACTGAGAATATTAGTTGGTGTAAAAATGATAGGAATTATAAATTAGAAATTTAGCAGAAAACTGAATACAGTTCCTCTGCTATTTTTCAATTTTAGTGTATAAAATATTAGCTGAAAGCAATAGAGAACAACTTTTTGGGATGAGTTAATAAGTTCTAATTTCATGATTACTTATGTCTGATATGGGTGTTGAGTACTTAGTTTTATTACTTGGTCACAATTAAAATCTAAATAATAGAGAAATGTTAAATTAATGATGAAAACAATCTTTATCCAGAACTACTAATTTGATTTGTTAGTAAACCAAACCAATCTGAGAGGTCACAGGATCTAGCTGATTTGATTTTTATTGATAAGTTATTTATCATGAGTTCATGACATGGCTCGATCCTAATCTATTGGCCCCAATGTTACCGCCACTGGACCGACATCACGCTATCATTCAAATTGTGTTGTATTTATTTCTCTGTCTATTTTGAACAGACTATTGCAAAGTCAGTTGGAGATTGGTACTTTGATAGGAGAGAGACGAAGGTAATAGACTGTTCATACCCCTGCAACCTGATTTGTGTGAGTGAAGTATCTTTGCCGGCTTTTTTGTTGCATATAAACAAATAAGTAAACTAAATAATGGGTTATACACGAGCTTACAACGGAAATAACAAATAAAATTGTCAGTATTTGTCTATTGTCATGGTAGATTATTGAAAAGGAACAGTTATCCTGTAATTTTCTTTTTCATTACAATAGTCGCTTTTCCACTATATATCTATGCGTGTCTAAACAATGAAGAGGAGAAAATTCATACAATTTTGTAATCCTTTGCAGCCGACCAAAGCTTACCTTAACTAAGTTCCCATACTCAATTAGTATACAATACAATGCATGACAATTCTCTATTTATTGCTTTTTTTTTTCTAAACAGAAATTGTAATTAAGTATATGCTGTCACGTTTGTTCTGGCATATGCTGATCCATTTGGAAGTATTCATAAAAGGACCAAAAAAATGCACAGCATCGCAAGACAAAGTGATATACTGCGTTGCATATTATCGCAAGACAATACAAGCCATGGTGATCATTTCGCTATTACTTTTTGCTTTTCTGATTAAAATTTGTCTAATTGATGTTTATATCATACATTTTTTAGGATAATATTTAGACCATATCGAGAAAAGAAGAAAAAGTTTTTTTAAGTTAAAAGTGTTTATTTTAGACACTTTTATATCTTACAACAGTCTCAACATTTTATAAAGTCGAGCACCCTTTAGTTTTTTTGTTACTATGGTAGGTAGCTGGAATATCGCTTCTCATTCGTCTAATTAAAATCTTACTAAGGGGGGTGCATTTTTATTTAGTATGAATAAATGGTTCGTAATTTGCATTTGGTAACAACAAATTTAATTATAACTAGGTGGGGAAGCGCGGCTTCGCCGCGCCTTAGTGGGTTTTTTGTATTTCAATTTTAAGAACTACTAATAATTTTTCTTTTGACATGAGCCGTAAAAAATTAATTGCATAAGTATCATACATGAGCTGCTTTAGCATCCATATACATTGAATTTTAAAAAAAAAACATATAAGCAATTGAAGAGACCCAAATATAGCATGATATCATCCATATTATCTTTTTAATAAACTCAAACAATTCTCGGTATGATAAAATAATGTATGTCAAATGGAGTAGGTACAAAAACTTCGAAAGTGCATTATTGTCTAATCAGTGATCCCTCCAAGAATGAGACCAAGTCCAACTGGCATTGAAACCCTAAACATCAGCTGTGTAATCGAAAAGGGTATTAGTTTTATATGATTAACTTATTTTAAATTGCTTATTTAGATAATTAATAATAATTTTCATAGAGAGAGTAATGAAAATGATTTTATTACTATTACCTAATGAAGAAAAGATTTGTCTGAAGACAATATTCTTGGTATATCCTGCATATGAGTCATCTTGGTTTGTGATGAGGATTTTTAATCCATCTGGTGAGGTTGTTCTTGATAAAGCAACATATAGTTGACCATGGCTAAAGACAGGCTCACGTAAATATATGCCAATCATATCCAAAGATTGGCCTTGACTTTTGTTGATTGTCATTGCATAGCACAACCGCACTGGAAATTGCCTTCGTCTTAGGATGAAAGGAAGAGTCTTTGACTTGTGTATAAAAATAATTCGCGGTATACAAATTTCTCTATCTGTATACTTTCCAGTGATGACCCGAGCTTGTATGATTCTTGTTCCCAGTGCAGTTACTATGGCTCTTGTTCCATTACAAAGACCATTTGGCTGATCTATGTTGCGAAGCAGCATGATCGGCACTCCAACTTTGAGAATTAGCTTATGACATGGCAGATTTCCTCCACTAATCGTGTTAGGAAACTCAATAGGATACACACCTCGTAGGTCATCTGACATGTTGTCCGATCCATCTATTGAGTCTGCACTTAGATACTCTTGTTCATTTCCCGGTATTAACGCCAAGACAGATTCATTTATCAAATCCACTGCATCATTCTTTGGTGTGATTATCGCTCGTTGACGTAGGTAAGGGATGTTTGTATACATTGCATTCAAATTTGGATAGGTTGCATCAATAATTGCCTGTTTTTCATCTTCACCTGGATCAACCAGTAGATTTTCTGGTATTCTAACCCATTCCGGTTCATTGTTATTGCCAATTCTGATAGTCTCTTCCGTTCCATTTCCAATAGAAAGCAACCAATCAGCAAATTTTTCTATTTTTCGTCTTTGTGTGTTATCATTGGCATACCTTTTAAGGCGCATATTTCTGGTAAGTTTTAGGATAATACAACTTCTCCAAAGATAAGAGTTTGTAATAGATGATGAAATTGTATCATATCTGCTAGCACCAGGCACAACAGGTAAAGTTTGCCTAAAATCTCCTCCTAGAACAACGGTTACACCTCCGAACGGTCTATGCCTATTTGACGGGCTTATGTCACCTAGAATATCTCGCATTGTTCGATCTAATGCTTCAAAACAAATTCTGTTACTCATAGGAGCTTCATCCCAAATAATTAGAGAGGTCATCTTCAATAGGCCTGCGAGTTGTGTATTTTTTTTCACATCACACGTTGCCTCTTCATTTAGTTCTATTGGAATTTTGAAACGTGAGTGTGCTGTGATCCCACCTTGCATTAGAAGTGACGCTAGACCTGATGATGCAACAGCTAAGACTATTTTTTTTTGTGCACGAACAAAAGCTGTCAATGCTTGCCAAAGAAAAGTTTTTCCAGTTCCTCCAGCTCCATACACAAAGAAAAGTTTTCCATCTTTGTTATCAACAGATAGAACAATTTTATCAAATGCACATTTCTGTTCTTCATTAAGTTCGGATATGAGTCTAGGCACTTGTTCCTGCATTTCTGGAGTGTTTAGTGAAAATTGCTCAATTACCAATCTATTGTCCTGATGAATTGTTCTATCTGCCGAAGGTTCTGGTAATCCCACAGATTTTAACGTGTTTCCTCTGATCGCTAGCATGTCTTCTAGTTTGTATAGAATTAAATCCTTCAAAATATTATCTTCTAATATATAATGAGGATTTCTATTAGTCGTGCGCAATTCATGTATGATATCATCATGCATATACTTCCAGCAGGTGTTCCAAAATTCTTTTACATTGTTGACCTGTGAGAATAGCAATATCTCAACAAATAAAAGTCTCAACTGTTCACTATTTGCTGAGGCAGCTGCTTCTTCCATAGTATTGATCCATTCACCGTCATTTTCTAGCAGACCGTATGCTTCACATGCTTCTTTATAAGTGGGATAAATTTGTTCGTTGACAGTACGGATATCTTCAAAGCATTTTGCACTACGTACAATATTCAGCAAAATTCTCAAGTAGTATAACTCGCCAGCTTTGGGATGAACAAAATACATCCTACTCAAACGATCTCCTTTCATTCTATCACCCCAAGTCTTTGTGTCCTTGTGCCAAGTATAATAACTTGTAACTTGTAGGTAAGTAAGATCATGTGCAAGTTCATCACGGTTATTAAGTTCAAACCAAGCAGTTAACTTTGTCTTTGCTGAATTTTCATTGGAAACTAATTCATCCAGTGATTGGTAATCCGAAAAAACAACATTATTTTCATTTGGGAGATGAGCAGGTAATCTCTCGATAGTTGGGTTGCTGTAATGGATATGATACTGAAAAATACGCCATATAGTTTCCGGTGGTGCAATGTATCTACAATCTAAGTAGTCAGACACTTCGTAGATTGTTGCTTGCTCTTCATGTGGTCCTTGAGTTTGTTGTCGTTGCTCATTTGTTTCGGTTCTTTGCAACGTGACATACGCTCTATCGCGGCCCTTACACACATACTTAAAAAGATATTTAATCATTGTTGTCGTGTGACATCTCTCCACATTGATATGTGCACGATATTTCATAAGCAGTTTGAGGTTATGTGGTACGACATATCGATTGTCAAGTAAGACTCCATTTTTTTGAACCGTAATGCCTGTATCTCTTCTCTTGTATACAACAAATCCTTCATCGCTCATAACCGTTGAATAATGGAATTCTTTAGGGAAGTTTTTTGAACAGTGACCTTTTTTCATACATGGAGAGTTAGGCCTAGCGTGACCACATGGACCGTGAATCATGAATTCAGTCACTATAGAATATGCAATTGGTTTTGTATGTGGATTGGGAAGTTCCGCACTTATGTAAGAGTCGATGTCAGTTGGATTTGTCAGGCTTTCTCTGTCTCCCAGCCAAACAATAATGTGAGCATGCGGTAGGCCTCTTTTTTTAAATTAAATTGTATAGATCACTGTTTTTATGATAGAAAATTAAATTAGCAATTATGAAATGATATATGAAAAAAGTATTGTTATTTTATTTTTTTAGAAAAAAATAGATAGATATATAGATAAATAAATGATATTTATTTTAAGTCTATTAAATGATAATATTATTTAGTCATGTGGGTTCATGCTCACTTCTAATTTTCAACACACTGGGCAAAAGGATATTTTTGTCCGTTTAGTAAATAATTTTTATTTCATCAATGGTTAAAAAGAATTGAATTAAATTTTAACCGTATATACTTTATGGTCAAACACATATTGTGTAAAATTTTCAGAATTTTTAGACTTACAGATTAATTATAACAATTTTTTTAAATCAGACAGAATTTAAATTCCAGAACTGCATACCAGCAAATGAATCTTAATATTTATGGTCTGAAATCTTATAAAGAAATCTCTAAAAACTATATAAAAAAAATACTACGCAAATTGTTTATGAATGTGAGGTTTAATTGAAAAGTTTTCCTTTTTTAATTTTTATTTTTATTGAATTTGAGGAAAGCTAAAGTAAGAAATTAATGAGGTATTACTTACATGCTGCCACTGGTCCAAAATGTTTGTCTATTCTGATATCTTTGATCAACTCATCCAGTTTCATCTCGAAGACTCGACACACCAAGTCTGGTCTATCGTTCGCCGTTTGTCCATTTATTAAATTTCGTGTGATTTCAGGCCAAAGTGGGTTGCAAGTGAAAGTTACGAAGAGATGAGGGGAACCGTAACGCCTACATATTGCAATTGCATCTTGGTAATTTTGGTATAAATACCGAGGACTCCCAACATGATTTGAAGGAAGAATCACACGTTTTCCTACTTGCATGCCCCACATATCTCCATCAAGAGCTGCAGTTCTTAAATTGTTGTAGGTATCACAACGCAATTTGGTCTGATTTTGCAGAATATACCATAGACGTGCTTATTCAATACAACACCACAAATCAACGACAAATTGTTGGAACAACCGGCCTGATATGAAATACAAAATAGATTCACGAAGTCTAATGTGTAATCGAAAATAATAATATTCAAGCATTGTTACATAACCACGCTGAATATTTGATCTACCAGGTACTTTTTTGAAGGGAATTTTCTTTGTAAAGCTTTCTTCACCATGTGTATGTAAGAGTGGGTATTGCAAAGCTATAAAATATTTGTGGAGTGAACTGATACGTTGTAAACCTTCTGACCGATGCTCGACAATAATATCTCTTGAATGATATTGCCCATCAAAATATCCAAGCACCAATCCAACAACCTCAGCTGCAGTAGGGGCACTGTATTGTCTATCATCGGTTTCCTGGTTATATCGTATTCTTATGCGAAAATTCTCAATATTTTCTAATTGAATATGATCTCTGATATAATGATATCCTTGTACTATTTTGTTGTGGCGATCTAGCATTGTTTTCAAAGCTTCGACAATATGGCGACGTGGTTGCATTGACTGACGTTCTGATTGAAAATGTGCCATCCTGTTTTCTACTTCCTGAGATGTATCTAGCATATAAAGTTGAGCAAATTTAGGGACATCATTTTCAGGAGGCAATAAAGACCCAATGCGATGGTACACTTGTCCAGACACCTTAAATACGTATGGCCCTCGACCATCGTTGACACTGTCATTGGTGTTTGCTCCAAATGAAGAGAATGCAAACATAGAATTGTATATCCGAATGCATTCGACAAAATGAGAACTGTCTGCTCCATTTTGAATATTTAGTAGTCTCAATAAAGTCTCAGGAGTAGGGTGAAGACTTGGAAGTGAAATTCTACCTCCACGGCAACAGAGATTATATTGAGGATCATTTTTGTGAGACACTCGCAAACACCGTTCTTGGGACCAGAATATAGCTTTACAATGAGAACACTCATTGTCAGGATCTCCAAAGTCCAGTGCCTGAATTGCTTCATCTGATTTTTTTTTTAAATATAGATTGGAAAATATTAAGATCTATATATTGTTTAATTAACCAAATAAATTTGTAGAATCATCCACATAACCTGTGTCAATAATATTAATACTATTAGGCTGAATATAACATGAATTATGACATTTAGTAATTTTTTTTTTCAGCACACTCAACAAAAGGATATTTTTTAAAGTTTACTAAATAATTTATTTTGGACATATAGATTAATCACACTAAATTTTTAAAATAATACATAATTTAAATTCCAAAACTGCATACCAGAAAATGAGTCTCAATGTTTATGGCTTGAAACTTTATAAAGAAGTTTCTTTAAAAAAAAACTACACCAATATTTTTGTAGATATCTATTTTCAAATAAATTTTTTTTTAACTCTAATTCAAATGTGTGATTTATCTTGATCAGCAATTCTAAATAGAAAAAGAAAATTATAATTATCCACAATACCTGTGTCAATAATATTAATATTATTAGGCTGGACATGAGATGAAGAGCTAGCTTGATCGGTATGAAAGAAAGAAGCATTTGTAGGAGCTCGATTGTTACTGCTATCTTCAACTAAGAATTTTAAGAAAAGTTAATCAAGGTAAATATTGTTACGAAAAAGCGTATAAAATATACGAATTAAAATAAGAATGATTATTAAAATAAAAATTAATGAAAGAAAGACTAAATTACATTGTTCATTTGATGCAGTAGCATTGTTAGAAGTTGACTCGTTGTCCATTCTTTTACGTTTTCTCTGACATGGCATATCTATATTTGCACATAATATTAGATAAAGTATTTTATTCATCAATTATACTTGCAACTAATCCAGATGTATCTAATTTGGATGATTTTAAATGTTGTGCTTGGTTGCCTATCTAACTAAATTTAAGATTGATTCAAACCTAGTTTTGCACAGCCTCTGTAAACCCAACACTATATCGCTCCATTATGTCAATTGTGACTTCAGTTATTTTCGAGGTAAAATTGCGAAAAAGATATTTTTCATTATGAAATATCAGTTTTTTATTTTTGATTCAGCATATGTAAACCGAGTCAGTTAGTATTGAAAGATGACGTGCAAATCTAAGAAGTATTCTTTAACAAAGAATCAGTGTGGAAAATGATTTTAAATGGTGGATGATTTACATGCAACCCCGCCCTCCTCCATCCTACCATGAAAATTCTTTACTGGTTACAACGTATAGTCTTTAATGTCGGTTTTAATAACAATTGATTTACTGGTGTTATTCGCATTGAAATAGGCAGCACAATATTTTGTAAATTGTTGTTAGATAAAAGATGAAAAATACCACATCCTGTAGCCTTCTTTGATTTCTTGTTTTGAGACGTTTCGAGATGCTCTCTGATTACTCTCTTAATCTCTTCAGTTGAATTTGGACATCGACTGGCATCGCCTTTGATATGTGCAATGTGCTTCTTGAACCGAGTAATGCTTCCAGATGTTTTCTTCCCGCATAGGCGACAAATAATTGTGTTTGGCTCTTTCTTGTCCCCATACTGCCATCCTGGATCGATTGAATTACGTGGAACGGTCAGTTTGTCTGACATGTTGGCAGACCGGGAAGTTGACATACTATCTCTGTAACAACAAAAGGAAGAAAGATGTTCTTCAATATAATAATGGATTGAAAGAAACGCATTCATTCCATCCATATATATATTCTGCAATAGCCTCCAAAAATATTATGTTTCTATAAAAGTTGTTGCTCCTAACTTATTAAACCAGCGGTTCTATAAAAAATCAAAGTGTTCTATAAAAGGATGGTCTAAATGATTTAACATATAATAATATTTTAGTATGCAACATTAGGTTGTATCATAAAATAGTAACTCATAATTGCAATTCAGATAGCTTATAAAGGCAAACTTAAATCTGTTTAAAAATTTGTGTATAGAATTATTTTTTCCTTGGAGCAAAAAGTGGTCGATGTTTGCTATGGTCATTTACAGGAATCTAAAATATTATTTATATTTTTGCTATTAGATAAAATTGGTTGTCCTGGATAGGTGTTTCTATAAAAGTAGTTTGTCATGTCTTCTTAAATTAGTGTTTCTATAGAAATATCTAAGTGTTCCTATAGAAGGCAACACCATGTGTATATCGTATATAGTAACTCAACGTTGCAATTGTTTCTATATAAGGCAACATTAGCTATGTATAATATTAGTTAATATAAATATAAAACAGCATGGAACATTATGTATGTATCATATATAGTAATTTACAATTACAATTGCAGTTAAACTTCCGCTCTGTATTTTATTTTATTTTCATTAATTCCTATAACAGGAACGCATGGCCTAGAAATGCTTATTTCCTCAAATTGTTCTAGAGGGCGTATATAATTATGTGTGTATCATATATAGTAAGTTACAATCGCAATTCAGATGGTTCATAGAAGGAAAACCTTAATTTGTCCAAAAAAAAATTGTTGTAACTAATAAGTAAAAAAATTACAAAAATTTTACTAAGATGCGTTTGACTATAAAAGTATCTATCGTTAAAACTTACATAATTATTGTGTATAAAAAAATATTGCTTGCTTATTGTGTATAAAAAAAAAGAAATACTTGCATAAGATTTACATCTCATATGTGGCTCATAATTAAACAGTGAAGGTCGATTCGAACTAAAGGGACCTTGAGACTCTCTCTCTTTTGTCTTTTTGTTATAAAAAATAAATGTGGAATTGATTGTTAATTGTGGGTGCGTTTGGAAAAACATGGGTTAGTACGGTTAGTGGTGTAAGGTTAGTATTTTTTGGGGTTAGAGGGGTAGAACGGTGAGGGTAATGATTTGATGGGGTTAGTGCTAACTTAAGGTTAGTGAATGTTGTTTGGCGCGGTATGTTGAAGTTAGTATTTTAAGGTTAGCAACTATTAATGGCGTAATTATTATTAACTATTATTAATTAGTAGTTATTAATAACTATTAATTTTAATAAAAATTATTATTATTAATAATTAATTATAAATTATAAAAAATAAACCATTATTAATTATTATTATCATTATTATAATAACTATTATTGAATATCGTTATAATTTTAATTTTACATTAAGGATTATTTAAATTTATACAATTATTATTACTCGATTGTATGGATAACAGTGACGACAGAGCTGTAATCATGTTCTCTCCGTTTAGAAGAAATAAGAGAGGTCAGCATTTTCTAATTTCTATAAACAGTTGCATATGTCCATGTGACTTTTCATCAGAGAAAAAAAAAAAGAGTGCACTTTGTGGTCAGCCTCTATAGAGGCGGCTTGATTTAAAACGGTCCAATCAGCTGTACAGCATTTGAGCTCAATCTAAAGTTCTAAACAATCAAAACCTCTCCTGTCTAAATTATCAAAACGTCACTTTCTATAGTTTGAGTTTGGTTAGTTCAAAGTACTTAAATTAATTCAAGAATATGCTCCACAGACCACAGATCTTTAATAAGCAAATGCTTATTTTACATTGTTTTTCTAGCACATAGCTTGAATTAAGGTAGCATAGACCAATGCATTAGGAATGCCACCTTCCAACACCATTTGGTTGAAATTAATACCAATACAAAACACATACTTAAACTTAGATGAATGAAGGAAACAATATATCACTTATAAAGCAAAACTAAGTCATAATCTTAACATGCATAACAACAGTATATTACTTAAAATACTAAATAAGTAACTTTAAACTTCTACAGAAACTCAAACATCTCATATTACATGTATCTTGTCTTCAACTTTTAACAAACTCAAAACCACCTCATCAGATATATCATGTCTTCAACTTAGAAAAATCATGGAGTGGCATCTTCTGAATTACTGCATTTAAAAAAAAATGTAGTCATTACATATAATTTGTTGTTAATAACTTATGACTAAATCTTATTTTTATACTAAATCTTACATATTTCCATCTTGAACAGACTGACCACCAAGAATAAGTCTTCTTGTAATTCGATGATTGACTGATTGATTACCAGAAGGACATTTTGACCTATGAAATGATATTATGAGAAGGATGTATCATATTATATTCTTTCATGCACACATAAGTAATAATAATTAAAACAAAGAACATAACATTACCTCTTTTGTTTTGGATCCTTTTTCCTAACACCAAATGTCACTGGAGTTTGACTTTTTTTTGGACTAACGATTTTTTTTTCAGGAGTTTTTGGTTCCTGTTTTATTTTTTTCAGCAAAGTTTTATTTGCTCCACTATTATTCTTCAAATCATCGCTGCTGTCAACATGTAGTACACAAATGTCAGATGAAAAATCTTAATAATTAAGTTGAAATGAAATAGTAAGAACAAAAAAATATATTTCATACCTATTAGGCATGTCATCCTCCTCGATTTCAGAGGACTGATTTTTATTTTCAGACTTTTTATCTTCGCCATCTTTTGTTATTGCAGGTAGTGCAAGTTGTTCATTTTGAACAATAAGTTCCGACTGTAAGATATTATACACGCGGTGATTTTTGTATAAAACTTGTAATTTTCCTGAGACGATGAATTTATACTTCTTTCCTATCAATTTCTTCAACAGTGGTGGTAGTTCATTACAATCCAGATTGCTTTTGTCCTTTACTTCTGATGCTTTCTCACCAATCATATATTGAGCAGTATTTCCTATAGCGCTGAACTCGGCCTCTCCAGTGTCATCTTCCACTTGCCATAATATTTTATAACTGCATTTTATATATAAATAAATAATTTATTAGATTTACGATATATATACATTAATGAAGGGTATAAAAATAAAATATAAAATAATAACGATATTTACCATATGACAGGTTGTTGTCTCTTTGTTTCACATCCCACGCACCAAGATTGTCTCAACTTCCCATTACACTTGGGACAACCTTCATAATACCAGTCGAATGGATTGTTCACACCAACAATCTGAGCAACACATAAATATTGTCCAGTCTGACAATGGCCACCATTAGAAAACATAATATAATTAATATATTGCATAAAAAAATTAATTTTAAAAGGATAATTTTACATTAATAAAAAGGCATCAAAGGAAAGTATAGCCACTAACAGAAAAGTTGTCTAATGGTAACATGTTGAGATCTCCCAAGGAAATTTTGATCCGATCAATCATTGGTGCATGTGTGTTTGATGGTGAACCTTCATTGGATGCAATAGCATTTTTATTTTGCACGGCAGTATCATCACAATGTAGACTGTCATGAAATTTTTTTTTATAGTATTAGTTATGAAAATATTTCCAGCATCAATATATAAGTTTATAATATAATATAGCTGTAATAGTAAAAACGTCATAACCTTTGTAAGTATTCCTTGATTTCTTTAAGTCCACGATCCATGTAAAACCGAGTCGCAGCATATGCCTTTAATGAATATTTTCCTAAGAAATTTTTAGAAGTCCATTTCAACAAAGTACATTACTTAATGCCTCAGCACATTTAAAATATGCATGCATATGTATATGCATATTACATATATAATATAATAATACATACCTCGGTACGGTTTCAACATAACAGAACTGCATGCAAGAACTATAGGTTGATTGTTTGATTTTGCATAGACTCCATCAATGTCTAGCTGATCGACAAAATGCGCCCATAGAGTCATTTCGACGGTTCTCCCACTATTCAATGTGGAAATATGTCATATGGAAATAATATATATATATATATATATATATATTCAAATAAAAACAATAATAAGTTTTAGTTAATTGAATGAAAGAAAAATGAGAAACCTTTCATTTGTCATGTAGATTGTTTGCATTTTCGTAGGCTTGCCATTTGCCATTTTTTCTTCGATAGTAGTAAAATGAGACACTCTTCCTATCACATCTATTTTATTATAAATGTGTATAAGCAACAAAATTAAATTTTTTTAAGATTAGAGATAAAGATGGAAATCTTTTAAACATAACACATACCAAAAGGTTGTTTCTCATCAGTAATTTTTGTGCCAATATCTTCTAAACGCTTAAAATCAAAATAGCACACAGGTACATCATGCAAATCAAGGTCCAATGGTGTAACATAGGTCTGACCAGAGAAATATATAGTGAAATCATGTTTTACTGTACGGAATGCAGAGTTCTTGATGTGTTCGACAGTAAAACGACCAATTTCACATATATTTCCCTCAACGAAATCTAACTCCATACGGCGATAAATATTGATGGGCATAACTCCTTGGATTGCATCCTCCTATTGAAATCGTCCAAAACAAAATGATTAAACACTACTATTAATTTGATGATATGTTGATAATCTTTTCTATTACTACTAAACTATTAATTATCACAAAGTATTTCCAAACCAACATCTAATACGAACAATTAAACAATTAAATTAATACATTAATATTTGCCAAAAAAATATTCTTCAATCTTATATTATTTTGATAATATATTAATAATCCTTTCTAATACTACTAAACTGTAAATTATCACAAAGTATTTCCAAACCAATGTCTAATATGAACAATTAAACAATTAAATTAATACTTATTAATACTGGAAAAAAAATTATTCTTCAGTCTAATATTATTTTGATAATATATTAATAATCCTTTCTAATACTACTAAACTGTAAATTATCACAAAGTATTTCCAAACCAAGATAAATATAACAATATGACATACCTCTTTGTCCAACAAAACAAAATTCATTCCCCATACGTTATTGTTCTTGGTATCAATAGCTTGCCAAATCTTGAAAACCCTTGCATGAATCACATCTTGAACTCTGTTAGTAAGTTGAGAGATTGGTAGAACAATGTCCATGGCTGCCTGAATCTTTCTAGCTGATAAAAAATAAGAAATCAAAAGAAATCTTTGATGATAAAAAAAATCAAATTATAAACTACAGTGAATAAAACGCATAATATATAAGATATAGGAAAAAACTACCTCTGAGAATTTTGCTATCGTTTGATGTCAAAAAAATACCTTTGAAAACTTTTTCTCGTTTGATGTAGAATCCTGAATTTCACATGCATATATATATATATAAAAACTGGTTGGATTTCTGCCCTAAATAACTTGACAAAAGAAGTTGACAAAAATTAGTGAGTTCAAAATTATTAATTTCTGCCCTAAATAACTTGCCAAAAGAAGTTGACAAAAATTAGTGAGTTCAAAATTATTAATTTATGCCATATAAAATTGCTTTAAATATTCTACCAAAAAAAAAATTTCCCAAAATAAACTTCTAAATATAAGATCCATAAGAAGGGTAATTAAAAAGGATAATAGAAAACTTGTCAAATTTCAGATGTTAAAAAAATTTCTGAGTACAAAACTTGCCAAATTATAAAATTAGTAACTTCTATCATAGAAAGTTGCCATAAAAAACCTTACTAAATAATTTTTGCCATAAATCATTTCTAAAATATATCAGCCTGCATAATCAGATAATAATTTTCAAAACAAATACTTAATGATATTTTCACTATATAAATTTTTTAATTAAAAGAAAAATATCTTATACCAGTAAAAAAAAACCAATTATCAAATGAACAGCAATTCCTTTGACCCAAAATATTGGATCAAACTTACAAACATGTGTGGTTTTATATGGGTTAGGTTAACAAAGAGCTTTCTAGTAACAAAAGACTAGCCTCTCATGTTAGCAAGAAATTCTCTAAAATGTAGAATGGTAAAGTATCAAGAAAGGCAAAACAAATAATGTTAATAAAGTAATTTAAGAGTTAGCCCCAAACTGAAAGTGATTGATAGTTTGTAAGGAGCATAATTTGAGAAAGTAGCATGTCAATTTTCAACCATTGGTACAAATTTAAATTGGCCTGAGAGCATATCTAACCTGGAAATACAAAAAAATTCAAGGCAGAAGATTGTAAAATAAATACTTAAATGAATACTCAGATAAGCAACGCCAACATCTACTTAAATTGTTGACGTTTCTGTTTGAAAATTGCTCAATGTGAAGTGAACGTTTGTAGAAAAAAGTGATTAAGACACATCAAAGAGAAAATAGAAGGCCAAACCAAAGAATCACCTTTCCAACAAAAGCAGAGTGTCCACCTAGCTTGGTCACTGCCACAGAGACATTCGCCGGAGCACCGCTGGGAGCCTTGAGGAATCCGGTTGACTCTGCCAGAGAGACTCCAGCGACATCAGGAACGAAGTCGATTAGCATCTTGCCGAAACATACGATCAGATTTGGCGGAGAAGTGGAGCTCAATGCTTAAAATTGAGTCTCACCAACAGTTTAACACCAAATAATCTACGAAAATTGATCAAACTGAAAATAAATAGAATAGATATGAGTTCAAAATACCAGAAATTTGTAATTAGTTCCCTTGATTTGAAAAACCACTAATTGCCTCTAATTCAAATCTGTAGCATCCCTTCTTACACAAAAATTATTGCAGTCAAAACCTTAGAAGAGAGAACAGGAAAATTAAAGGTGAATAATAAAAACATTTCAATCTGTTGAGGCTTATGAAGGATATTAGGAGAATGCAATTACAGTACTCAATGATCTAGTGGTGTCTCTATGTAACAACATGGAGCCAGTAAGTTATGCGCAGTATGTTTGCAAAATTAACACCAAAATATAAACTAAATATATGAACACCAAAATTTGACTGTAATTAATGGAGCAAAACTATTACATAACAGAGGGCAGTTCACATCTAAATTGTGGTGAGTTTTGGACAACTGAGGGAAATGCAATATAGGAGAGCATCACCATTATAAATGAAATATTTGAAGTTTTCTATACCAAATTAGTGCACGATTGCATCCGTATTTTGATTAGTTCTCTTTTGATCAGTATGAGAGTATCACCACAGCTAACATGCATGCATCATCTTTAAACAAACAGCAAAAGAAATATGTGGATACAGAGGTATATATAGAATAAAGAATGTAAAATTAAATAAATAATTAAGCACATAGATAAATTAATACAGGATATACAGGATTGACAAAATAGTTCTTGATTGGTGGTAAGAATGAAGATAACAAAAGGGTAAAATTGGAAGGAAAGTACCTTTCTAAATTGGTGCTCCCAGTATTTGTTACAGTATGAGGCTCGCTCTAGCTTTGTCAATACATTTAGTGCCGTAGGCATTGAATCAAAACCTGGAAGACCAACCTGACATGTATAATTAAATTTGAAATTAGGTTAATGGCAATTTTTCTATGATGGATAATCTCAGAGTGGCACACTACATTAAATCTCAACATCTGATCTTACTTCCACAGCTTATTTTATCATTTCTACAAACAAACAGTATTGTTTTTGAAAATTTCTGGTGCTGTAAGCTAACCTTTTCTGCAAGTGTACGTAAAGCAACTTCAGTTGACTCCCCTATTTTTTCATATGTTTTTTTGTCAGGATTGTACTGTAGTATTGACTCATTGCAAAGGGCTGAGCACATAGCTATGTGAAGAAGACATGGCAATTTTGCAGGAAAATCCAGCTGCATAAAATTTTAGTGACAAAGAGTTAATCATTTTTTTAGCTTGTATAAATCTATCCCTGGGAAAACCTTTGCAACATTAGGAAGGGATGGCTACCTGTACTCCTTCATTATCATAAATAAGGCCCTCAGGGGCATACGTTGTTCCGCTTATATCATATTCATACATCATGGGTTGATGGTATAGGGATTTCATGAAACACACCTAAATAAAATATTTAGCTTAGCACCACCTCACTTGCATTAAAGAGAAAAAAAAAAGATAAAATGCAAGGAGAAAAGAACGGAAGTGACCTTGGAGACAAACATTATGTTTGTAATGAGTGTGCCAAGTCTTGTCAGTACAAATAACAGTAATGCAGCCTAAAGTCTCTACAGAAGGGAGAGACCGCACTATTGCATTCAGCTGAGCCATCCTCTTTGTTCCCAGTGCCAGGCACCTGAAATTTGTATTATTATCCATAAAATGGCTTAAGTTCATGTTCAGTTGCTAATGCCATTCTGAATTGGATTACTAATTGGTACTACTGTTGATAGTTTATGGCTATCAGATTGTGGTGTTCCTCTTAAAGATAAGGGTAATAATAATACTGAATTTATGGTCATCAGATTGTTGGTACCATTTTTGTTTAAAAAAAAAGAATTACCTACTTTAAACAAAAAAAACCTAAAGTTCACACAAAATAAGTGAACAGGAACAGGGTTAACAAAATAATACGTTGTGACAACAGCAGGCAGACCTTCAGGTATTGCAGCGACAGCTAAAGCTACAGCTACCTACACAAACACAATAGAAACACTATACCAGTATAAATCTCAAACTACCATGGCCAAAATTTCAATTTGCTATTACATGCCCAAAATCTCAAACTACCATGGCCAAGTGTTTTTTTTTTAAAAAAAAGAACTCTATACCCTATACCAGTATATCATTTCTCCTTTCTTTTAATGCCCGTGAGCAATTTCATCCAACTTAGAAAAGGTGTTTTAGAAGATCAAATTACGAATCAGATCAAAACAAAATTACAGTCAAACATAGCAAGTGAAAAAACAGCACAGTTTCTTTTCTTTTTCTTTCCCTTTTTCTTTTTTTTGTTAAAGAGGTGTGGCACCATTAATAGATATTATCAAATTGCTTAGTATATACATACAGTTAAAGAGTTTTCGAGCCTTCTTACCTTTGGATTAACCGTTTCTCCAAAAGTATGTAATTGTACCGAGTCTTTCTTTAGATAGGATCAACAAAAATATTATGTACAGTTTGATTTTGGTCTTTTCATGTGCGACCAAATTTAATAAACTCCATATGTATAAATGAATCATAGGAAAGCAGCAACCAAACCTACCTGAATACCAAGTATGTGAAGACCGCAGAGTGCCTGTTAAGACCGCAGAGGCAATTGAGAATATCTTGACACATAACAGCAACCGCGGTTGTTTGTAGCTTGAACAACTTGAATTACAGTAGCATGGAATATCTGCCTCTTCTTGCTTCTTTTGCTTTTCCTTTTAAACACTCTACTTATTTTTTTTTACTGGATTAACAATACAGATATCTGTTTGATATATGAGAATCCATTGGCAATGAAAAGGGAAGAAACAAAGTGGCAGGGTGGAAGAGATATTTGGTGATAGAATGTGATGCCTTACTTCCCTGCTAAGTGTGATATCAGGCATATGGAAAAAAAGGATCCTACCAAACGGAAGCACCAAAATATACAATTTTTTACTTAGCTATCTTACTGAAACAGTAAAAAGTCATGATTATCCCCAAAAAGAGGAACAAATAAACTAAAATCACAATGATTTAGCAGTACCAGCAAAATCATCCAGTGTAAAATTTAGGGTATCAACCGAACCTTTTTTCACATCTGCTCCTTTAGCAGCCAAGAAATCCTCAACATTGCCAGTCGCATCAAACCAACCAAGTCGGATCGAGTCTCGCAAACCTTGCATGTAAATATCATCGCCATGTCATGACTTGTTGACATCTTCAAGTTTGAAAATACCTTATAAGTCACATTTTGTTGTTTATCAGACATGGAAACTACATTGGGTTTGGTTTCTGAGAATTTAGAGTCATCTTGAAGTTTTGTTGTTGGTGTTGCCGATTCAACCTTTGTACTGGCAAGCTTGATGCCGACTGTCAGATTACAACATATGTTTATATTACTCCTATATACAAAATAAATATATGATCCTAGAGATAGGATTCAGCAGTAAGCACTGTTATGTACCAAGTAACCAACTGATATTAGCCAATTTTGGTACTTGAACTTGCTTTGAACCTGACATTTCTTTGAATTTGGAAATTATCAACCTCTCTTCTGATTTTCAATTGGCTGAATACCATTGGAATACCAGAGAATTTCGTCGATGAATATCTGGTCCTCATTTTGATGCTGAGTCAGAGTGTAAGATTTGAATTTGGTAACTATCAACCTATCTTGTAATTTTCATTTGACTAGATAACATTACAATTCTAAAGAATTTGGCCAGATAATATCTGGTCATGTTCCTTAGTACTGAGATAGGTTGCAAAAAAAAAAGGCAATTAAATTGAATCTTCCTCATTTTCTTTTAAGACACTAAATTTGCTCAATTTACTACTTCCCCCACTCAGGAACCCATTTTTCTAGTATTATACATTTGACCTCATTTCTAATTCCGACAGTAGAAAAAAAGATGTAACTCCAAAAACCATATGTGAAGACCGCAGAGGCAATTGAGAATATCTTGACACATAACAGCAACCGCCTTAAATTCCAAATCCATTCCAACCTTGAGTTCCTTGCCGAGGGCACTGCAATTGAGGACCTTTGTGCCCTCAATCGTGTGTTGATAGGAGGTTGGGAGACACTTGAAGGTAAGAAAAAAGCTGTTCAAGCCTTTATCCTGTGGTCAGATGATTTCCTTGCACAAAGAATTCAAGTGAATTTGATCAAGGCCAAAAAATGAAAAACCTGACCCTTTATCCAACATGTAAGAAAGGACCAATTTCAGGTCAATACACTGGCATAATACCAATTTCAGGTCAGTACGAAAGGCTGCTGAAATTTGAGAGGAGGAAAACACCAGTTACGTATATAATTGCCTAAGAACATTACTAAAAAAAATACGTGACTCATTAACAAAGAAAATCGCAGAAGCTTTTGGGATTTAACAAATTACCTCATAAATTCTACTCGGGAAGCTTTTGTTAGGTGGGGGAAATCGACGGACGGATGAGGTAGGAGGGGTTGGCCGTGGAGGAGCCGAGGCGATGCTTTTTTCGTATGCGTGTTTCTGATAGTGTATGTCGCCATGGATTGCGAGAAGGAATCGGAGACAGAGTCAAGCAAAGAAGAGGAGACGGAGCATCGGGAGAAGGTGGGGCATGGTTGGAAAAGGAGGAGGCGGAGAAATGGCAGGAGAGAGGCCTGCAAAGGAGGGTCAGCGAAGGAGGCGGAGGCAGAGAGCCAGGTATGTGAGTAGGAATCGTTGGGGGAAAGAGAGAGACGCTGCTAGGTTTAGAAAGGAGGAAAAAAAAACGACGATCAGATTTCAGCGAAAAAAAAACAACGGCTCGGATTGCCATGTCGGAGTTGAAAAAAAAAACGGGATCGGACACTCACGGGATTTAATTAATACTATAGATTACACTTTCTAATAAACTAAATTCTATAATATTAATTAGAAAATAATATATTAACATTAAACATAATTAACAGTCCATGGCCAACCTAAAAATTGTTGTGGCTGAATCTGTTTTTAGTTTGTATTAAGTTCTTCAAATCTCAATTTATACAAAGTGTATACCCCGATGTTAAGCCCTTGAACTTCTATTTTAATTTTTTTTTTTTGTAGTTCGATCTCAATTCTGGATCTTTTTTGTCATATTCGATAGGAATAATATTATCAAATGTTGTAGGAACCAAACAAAATGGAACAATTCCATTCCTCTGGTACAACAGCTGGCTTAGGATAAGAAATAGAGGTATTTTCAATTTTATTTATTAGATAAGTTATTATTATGCTTTGGTTTATCATTATTTGTAAGAGTTGGGATATCGATTTTTAAATTCTTGAGCTTATTAAGCATAATTGAGGTTAATTTGAAAATTCTCATCTTACTTCCATCTTGGATCCAATTTATCATTTTGAGACCACTATTTTACCAATAACGCTATTTCCTTAGTTTCTTTTTTATTTCTTTCAAACTTAATCAACTTATGTTATTATAAATTCAATATGTGAAAGTCAAGTACCGAAGGAAGAGGATTCATAGGGAGTTTGAACTCGATAGCTGTGCAATATATGCTTCTGGCCATATTAGACTACATGTTTATTTTTGTAAAATCTTCCTCATTGAGTCAATGTAATTAGCATTTGATACTGTTTAAATTGTCACTTTTAACGTGTTAACCATCATGACAGAATTTTAAATTGATTCATATATCAATTTTATTATTTTCTCAACAATATACTTTTTTGGTTTTACATCGAGATAGGAGGAACTTTTGATAAAAGCTAATGTAGAGACAAGCAGTTTGTAAGTATCCTATGCATCAGTCACAAATTAATATACTTTTTAGTAAAAATTACTGTATGAGTCCTATTAAAACTTCAACCTCTATTTGTAATGCAATTTTTATTAAGAAAGAAGTACCACAATGTTTCATGGAAATGTAATTAAATTTAAGTTTATATTAGATAGCTGTAAATAAGAACCAAATGCTATGATAGCCAACAAATGCCAATATTATTGACTAATCAGCATAAGAAAGTGAATCATCTTTAACACTTTCTATTCAATATTTATAGCAAATCTAATTTGATAGCTTTTCTTATGTATTGACCATCTTACAAGTTATTTTGTTCGAACCACAAACAATATGTACCAATATACTAAATTGTGGCAAAATCTATTGTCTTATTTGCAGATATTTGTTTATCGGCTGTTAATATCTGTTATACTTGCTTCAAACTCTGATTCCATCGTCATAATTACTTGAATTGTGCTTGAAAAGACAAGTATATATGGAGCTGGTACTTTAGTTTCAAGTGTTATTGCAATCTATGTACATACTAGTATTTGAACCATTATATTGTTGTCTATGTACATCACTTACCAAAAATATTATTGTATTTTTCCTTTGCACTTATATGCCTATCACACACAATTTAGACGGCGCGGTGAAGCCGCGCTTCCCCACCTAGTATTCATTAAACTAATAATGCACAAGCCATTACTGAAAATTCTTACTATCATAACCTTCAAAAAAAAAAAAAAAAATTTAGTATCATGCATAATACATTTCTTCAGTTTAATTTTTTTTCTCCAAAAAAGAAGTTGATTAGCTCAATCGTGTTCTTGAGCTAGTATGTACGTACTTCTCAAATATACAAGGTATATACATTAAAATATAACTTTATCAATCCAAATAGATGACTACACATGATGTTTCCACTATGATAAGGAACAGCCAAAAGAGCATCATATTTCTCCTAAATAACGGTGGTTACACATTTGAGAGTTAGAGATCCATAATGGATTGATAAAATTATACTAATTGTCCTATATTATATTACTAACTGTCATCATACATATCCTAACAATTATATAAAATAATACTAATTGTTCTTATGATACTAACTATCCTCATATATATCTTAAATATCTCAGCAAATGATACTAATTGTCTTAGGTTTGATGCTAACTGTCCCAACAAATAATACTAATGTACTGGAAAAAATTTAATTTTTCTAGAAAATATTACTAACTGTCATGTGAACAAAAGTGTCCTAAAAAACATTTATCTGATCCTAAAAAAAATATTAATTGTGCTAGAGAAATAAATTAATTATACTGAAAAATAATATTAGTTGTCTTCATATACATCTTAATTGTGCTAGAAAATAATTGGTGGGGGAGGGAGAGAGTGGAGTGGGAGATCAGGGGTGGGAAGTCAGCATAGGTGCTAGGAGGGGATGGGAGATAACTCTGGATGATAAATCCAAGAGATGAGTGACAAAAATAAATTTATCATGCCTATCACATTTCTAAATTAGAATTGAAAAATCGTATGATGATGGAGATGATAAACTCCAGGATGACATTATCACCTCTGATTTTGAAATTAAAATTAAAATTAAAATGGGTATTATGTCTATCAAATAAAAATCAGATGGCTTAGAGGAAATCTGCCGACTCGGATTGGAAGTTTGATACTTTCTAGGCGAATTTTTTTTTTTTAATATTTGTCAAGGTAAAGATTTTATTCATATAATACAAGTTGCAAAAAGCAAACATTCAAAAGTAAACACAAATTTTAATTGAATTATAACAAGTTGAATCTGCCAATCAATTTATAAAGAATCTGACAGTTGTGGCCTTGCATATTAGTTTACCTGCACCAAATTCAATTCTACAATCAAGTTTTAGATCAGTCGAGTCTACCACATCTCGCCACTGAGGAATATTTTTGGGAATAAACATGCTCAAGTTTCTCTTCGCCAAGAACATGTCTTAGGAATCGGTATTACTTCTCCAAGTAAATACCTTTAGAAACGAGATAGTTCAAATGTAAAAATTGATCGCAACGAAATTAATACATTTAGTATCTATAACAATTTCAATTTAAGGTCATTTAGTTTATGCAATGTTTTATTTATAACAATAAACAAAACTCCCACTACATTTATTTAATGTCCCAAATGTAGTTGGTTTTCCAAAATTTTCGTTTTCATCAAGTAAACCCTGCTATGGCACGTCACCCTACTTAATTAGATAAGGTAGGTTCTCCAACCAATCATATCAACCATATGATTCTTGGTTTGTGAATATCTATATATTTACAAACTTCGCCCCGATGTCCAAACTCTAGTTGGTTCCATCGATAAACAACCTCTCTTTATTTGCTCCTAATAAATCCATTTATTTGTACCTCGACTATCGCATGACAACCATGACGTCCACTTGGACGGACCGCGCCATGAGAAGGCAACCGATGTGAAGGGGATAAAGAGAAGGAGGGCAGTCGACTTAATCAAATTAATTGGGACATTTATTATGCAACTTTGTTTGGTGGTTGTGTCAACATACACCCATACCTATCCTATGACATTTCATAGCATGCAAACAATCACATAACAATAAGCATCTCAAATATAAACATTGTTGTGGGTTTGTATGGCTCCAGCTTGCATATTAGTTTACGCCGCATCTCCATGTAGCAAGACTAATCTAATTCAAGCCCTCTCACTAATTATATTGACCATATCCTATAATTAATGGAAATAGATACATGTCAAAAAATTCTAATTCCCTCCTAAGCCTTAGGGGCATGCAAGCCTTACAAGTTACATTAAAACTAATCAAAATTAATTAATGACACCAAAGGCCGCATTACACACATTCATACATTCATACATTTACAAACCACAAGGCATTAAAATCTTGAGCCATACTAAACCCACAATCCTCCTACAAAACAGAGTTAGCACATATACAATATATATGTTCACTTGTTCTTAATTAACTTCATTAACTAGAATATTTGTGTATGCTCGTTGCTCGCTTTCAAATGCAAAGAAGGTTCAATATCAACAACTACTTTGCTTAAATCTTTTGAAATTTAATTCAACAATCTAAAACAGAAACCGAGGTTATTTAAGGAGTGCTCTAATTAACATTTCAACCAATTGATTAAATAGAAATAATATTTTAAGTAATTAAAATATTAAATGGGACCCGACAAAATCTAATATTTTTCGGTCTCAAAAAAATATGAAATAAATCATACAAACTCCTTATCATGAGTCTAACTACCAGTAAAAATTTCAGAAAGAGATCACTTACCATCAGGGAGAATAAAAAAAGACAAATCCAGATTTTGTGCACGAAGCACCGTTATCAGATTTTCTGTTTTTCACCTCAATCTTTTGGTCTGTAGGATCATCTTCCATGCAATTTTCATGCAAATAATTTACACAGAAAAGCTAGTATATGCAATTGTCTACCTATCCATGAGAAGAAAATAACCAGGTCTATTCAAAATCATCAAGTTAAAAGCCATACAAGAGACTTGTCCTGTTCTGAAACAGACTGACGACTGAAAAGTTTTGACCCAGTTGGAGTAACAAACCTTAATGAAAAATTACAAAATAAATTTTCCCGGAATCCTAATTCGAAATAGAACAACTCTATTTAAACAAATTTCTGTAAAAGTCCTTCAATAATTTTATTTTATCAAAAGAACCATCTTGTTTAGAAAAACAGATCTGACAACTCCGATTCTTTCCATACTTGAACATTCACATAAAGTCCGAAACAGATAACAAATTACACATATCCAGAAAGAGCATTAAGTCTAAATTCACCCTAGCCAAATATTACTGGTAGTTATTTTCCAAAATAAATCGTTCAAGCCACAACAACAGAACTGTGCAGCAGAATTTCAGATCTGCGCACCGTTACTGTTTAAATCACTAAAAATTCATAACAACTTATAAAATAGTGAAACTTGTGGCAAAAGAATCAAGACTCAAAGAGCTACAACCTTCAGTAAAAGAAAAAATTTTCCAGAAAGTTTTACAAGACAGAAAAATAGATTTTTCCAGAACAGCGAGCACACACATCACTAATTAACTTTGTTAATTACTAATTTCTCATATAATTAAGTGTTAAACACTTGAATAATGACCAGCGCTCTGATACCACTGTTAGGAACTCAAGTCCATGTGCAATTTTAATTTTTATTAACATTTAACAAGCAATTAAAACGCACGAAAAACGGATCTAGTTATTCAAGTGATTAACACATAAAAGGGGAAGCGTAGGAGATAGTTATCTCTTCCGAAATCGTATCCGGAAGGCTTGAGTCCAATCACTTGGAGTCGATGGCGTGCTCGTCACCTCACGGCTGCCTCGAGTCCACCTAGGAGATTAACCAAAGTCTCAAGACAAGTGCTAGCTTGTCCGAGACGATCGCTAATTCCCTTTGAATTTCTTCACACGATTAACTGTTTAACTGGAAGGAAAATCGCTCAACGCATGAGCTAGAGATGGAATTAAGAGCATAAAAATAGAGAAACCAATTTTCTCCACTTTGAACAGTACCTGTGAACAGTACGTGAATAGTGCGGCCAAGGAGGGAAGTAAGAGAGAGGTGCTAGGGTTAGTCGTTCCATAAACGACGTTGTCTTTTTATAACGTGTAGCTCTCTTTTCATTTTGCTTGGACAAAATTGCCCCTCCAAATCTGAAATTTTCACGGCTACCTCCGGTTGCCTCGAGTCCACCTAGGAGATTAACCAAAATCTCAAGACAAGTGCTAGCTTGTCTGAGACGATCGTTAATTCCTTTTAAATTCCTTCGTACGATTAACTGTTTAACTGGAAGGGAAATCACTCAACGCATGAGCTAGAGATGGAATTAAGAGCATAAAAATGGAGAAACCAATTTTCTCCATTGTGAACAGTACCCGTGAACAGTCCGTAAACAGTGCGGCCAAAGAGGGAAGAGAGAGAGAGGTGCTAGGGTTAGGCGTTTCCATAAACGACGTTGTCTTTTTATAACGTGTAGCTCACTTTCCATTTTACTTGGACAAAATTGCCCCTCCAAATCTGAAATTTTCAGGGCCCATGTGGGCTAACCCACATAATATAATGGCCTATTAATTTACTCTGTTAATCCATCTCAAATCGGACTTTTAATTAACTGATTAAACAAAAGACCCATTAGCTCAGTATAATAAATATACGTTGAACGAACTTAATTATTAACATATTAATAATTAATTTAGAATTAGCATATGCATTATATTATTTGTATTTGATCCTCTTGAATTAATTAATTATAACGGTTCGCAACGGTATATAATTAATTAATTAACTTATCATATTTTCGAAGTACTCGCTACTGCAAATAAACAAATAATGCACGTATGGTTAAAGTCCTATTTGTGTGACCCTTTGAGGATTTATGTTATGTTGGCCATGGAAAATAAATCACCATTTATTTACATTAATCATAAGCGGTATCTAGCAACACGTTATGATTCCCAATTCGCATAAATAAATACTGTACCAATACAGTGCTTCAATCCTGCATAAGAAAAAGTATCTTATTGTTTTGATTCCTATGTCACATGATATCCTTGTATAATCCAAGATAGGAATGTGTCATTCTTGCAGATTATACGTTTCTTGATCTAGAGTTGATCGCCTAGTTGCGCGCATACGATCCAACTCCATCAAGGGGCCTAGTAGATATCATCACTCACTAGGTGAACTAATTAGGGACATATGGTTGTCTTGATGAACAGTTTTTCCCCGCACAATTCAAAAGAACATAAATAAAGTCCGTATAGCAGCCCTTATCAGGAATCAACGTTAGATGATATTTATAGAACCTATCCTCATGTGGAAAAACTGAACTACCTCAAACTCGGAATCAAACACGTATGAAATAAATAATGACACATAACACAATCCATATATTTATTTCATTGGGTCATGTCCTGTACTATGTTCCAGTAACATATACATATGCAATTATGTCGGTGACTCCTTACCCATGATTTGTAGAATTTAATCATCACTTAACTTGCATACTAATCTTATATGATAATTAATGTTCCTTGTTAATAATCAAGATTATGGACTCTTTAGAGATATTATTGTTATTCTGACGAATGATTCACAGAGATCTACAATTCAGATCCTCAACCTGAATGATCTGTCAACAATAAACTCTAGGAATAAATAATCAAGCATCATCAATAACATAAACTAATATAATAGCCACCAACTGATTGGCTTCTAAGACATATCTCTAACAATCTCCTACTTGGCTTAGAGTCAATCAATAGTGACTTCTAGCCAGTGAATAATTGAGAACGATGTCATATATCTACATATATATATGTTTCGAACCTCAAAAGAAATAATACGCTTATAGCCAGTTACTCACACGTCCATTACGCATGGATGCTCAATAATATCTCGTATACTGCTTAAGGTAGAGGTTATGTCAAAGTCTTCGCTGTGTTCGTGAAACTATCCACTTTTGGTTGAACCTATATATATATATATATATACACTCTTATATATATAGTCTTGATCATTATCATATGAGATCAAGTGATACTATCATAGATTATAGTTGAATCACCAATTAGATATTGGGTTCTTCAAGACTAAGCTACGGTTCGAGATGCATAGAACCATATTAGCTTGACTGAGAACTTCTTGATCCAAACTATCCTCTTTAGTTGCTTCACATGTTGTTATGTATTTTACTTTGGTGACGGAAACGGTTGTAATATCCCATCTAGAACACCTTCTAAACTTACAACACCACCTTTAAGCAAAACATATAGCTCAATTGTGATTATATCAATCTTTCGAAAAATAGCATCAGTGTAACAACTTACATGAGCCATTTTTCATCATAACAAATGAAAAACATATTTCTCTTTCTCATAAGATACTCGAGAATATCTTTTGATTATTATCCGAACGTGTTTTTCTTGTATCCACTTGACAACTGTTTGTCACATTACTTGGATACAACACATTGGGGCATGTGCATAAATGACATATATAATGAAACTTGTAATGAAAGAATGCTTGAATTGTTTCATGCACTTCTTCTCGAATTGAGTTGCAATAAACCCAGTCAAACTCAAGTTATATGTCACATGACGTGATTTGACATCCTTTACTGGAGTCTACCTTTCATTTTTCTGGAACATTTCGTCATTATATGGACATTTGCTCAAACCTAACATCCATCATAATCTATCTCCATATATTTTGCTTCCTAGGATTTAGGTGAACTTACCCGAGAAATCATTCTTCAATGAGATCTTGACAATATTTATTTAATTAATGTTATTTTCCAATTAATATCTAATTATCTTGTACAATACAATTAGCACAATTATGCTCCCACTGAATATCTTGTCTATACAAAATACTTTTGACAAAGATCAACTCCTTGACTTCCTTATCAAAATATTTATTCCACAGTGCTTGCTTCGATCCATTAATGGATCCTTGAAGCACGCATATATTTCTAGCAATACATCAATCAAGACCTCGATTTGTGTCATATACACAACATCTTTCTTCATTCAATCAATGAAGGCAGTTTTGATGTATCTTTCTATATATCAATATATATAGAATATATGAAATGCAACTACTGCTAGAATGATCTTTATTTACTGACTTATACATAGCTACAAGCGAGAATCCGTGCTTTGTACATAGTCAACTCGCCGTCGACTTAGACATAGCTACAAGCGTGAAGCTGTGCTTTGTACATAGTCGACTTGCCATCCATGTCGATATTTCCTTTAAATATCTGAAAGTTCTTGATGGATTGCTCCTTCATGAACATCAACAAAGGTCTATACCCTGTTGTCACACATGGATTGCACTTAAAGATCGCATGGATTCAAACCATACTTGTGAAATCGGGTCTTTCCATCGGTTCTTAATTTATCAACGGATCATCACATGCCAAGTACGAGGATGTCGTAAAGTCCAAATACCTTTCGGTTTTGACAATTCACTCTCGTTGACCTTTTGTAGGATTGGTGCTCGAGGTTCAGGAACATCTTTCACAACGATTTGTAAAATAAGTTCTCGATCCTAATATATTTCATGAGTTTCTCAAACATCATCAGCTCGTGAGATTGTTTAGTCCTCATTAGAAGCGAGCGTGCTCACGAACTTTTTTCTTTTCACAACGGCTTGTGAATGAAGTTCCGCTCAACTCCCACTAAGCACCATGTATGGAGTGACAAGTTTTCCACAATGGTACATCTTGTAGTGACGCATAAACTCTTTTAATTCTCACTTTACTCCCACTATTTTTTCTTGAGAATTACATTCTCCAAGACTACGTCATGATGAGCAACAACTAGTTTGTTCTTACCAAGTTCGTAGAAGTAGTCCCTTTCGGTTAGTTTAGGCATCCTACAAAACATTAACCGTCCTATTTGGGTCCAAGCTTATCAATCAACAAACTTTGAAATAAACTTCTTAACACCAAATCTTGAGAAATAATGTACTTAGAGATCAAATCTCGTAAGATATCTTTCTCAATAGATTTCGATAGAACATTATTTAGTGTAAACCAAGCTTTTAAATTTCGGTTTTTTCGGTATGACGGTCCGGGGTTGATATAACGGTGCGGTGTTATTTCGGCGATATAACGGCGATATAACGGTGCATATATAAATACAACTTAGTAACTTACTGATTAATATTTAATAATTTAATAATTAATATACAACTTAGAATTATTATATACAGCTTAATAATTAATTAAAGGGGCCAGGGTTCGGTTTTAGTTCGACTGAAAAAATGGCTATCACTATTATTATGTATAAGTATAATATAATATTGTATAAAGTCTCTTTGCTCTCCGTTATTTCGGTGAAAAACGGCGAAAAACGGCGAAAAAACGGCGAAAAAACAGAAATGAAGCGTTACGTTATTTCGGTGTTTTTTTCTATAACGTTCGTGCGATTTGATACAAAATACCGTTATTTCGGAAAAAACGACGTTATTTCGGCGTTTTTTAAAAGCTTGGTGTAAACAATATTGTCCTCAAACACGAATCCCTAATATGAGTCGATTAAGTCAATTTGATTCATTACTGATCGAACTATATCAAATAAAGTTCGATACCTTCATTCTTGGACACACTATACTAATATAATGTTCCTAACAGAGTGAGTTGTGAAACTATTTCACATTCTTTAGATAATTCATCAAATCAAATGACTTAGCTATTTACCATGATTAATTGTAAAATTTATACCTTTCTTGAATGGTCTTTCAACTTCACTCTTGAACTCCTTTGAACTAGTCAAAAGGTTCATACTTACACCTTATCAAATAGATACGTCAATATCTACTATGATCGTTGGTCAAGTAGTAAAGTGTCAACAACCTTTCATTACACAAGTACTTATAGGTCTACATACATCGATATGTATAAGTCCTAATCAAGTTACTCGTCGTTGAACCTTTATAGGTCAAATGCGCTTTTGTCATCTAACAAACATGATCCTCATATCTTAATTGATTCGCAATCGAATTGATTCACGAGCTCTACGCTATGTAGACTCCCATAATGCGATTCTCGTTTATATATAACTAAGCGGTCATTTCACACGAAAGTCAAATACTTTATGTGAAGTCTTACGCATTCTATTGATAATTCAAAACTCGTTTATCCATTTCAAGCATATTCAAGCAATAGGCATGAAATCATATAAACAAATCCACAATAAAAGAACATCGCTTGTCTTTTACAAAACGTAATCATCCATCATCTATATGAAAAGACATAAAGTTTTAGGATGTAATGAACGAGGCACTCGACCTATAATTTCTATTAATAAAAACAACTCTACATATCCAATGGTAGTGGTTTAAATGAATAAGCCATTTTCTTATATGGAGTTTACTTTACTACTCTCAAACTTTCTCTCATTCTTCATTGCCTTCGCATTTCATTAAATACGAGCACATGAACTAGTACCAAGTTACTAGTGTGAATTGGAGATAGTGAGATAAATTAAATGACAAATACTTATTAAAGGATTAGAACATTTCTAATACGATAATCATGGTACTTCGGACATCCTTTCAAATGCCTCCATAAAAGGCAAATCAAACATCTCATGTGACACATAGTCACAATTGAGGGTCTCGAAGTCTCAACTTATACTTAAGCGAAGTATTTCTTAAATACTTAACTGATTACAATTTGCACAAACAAATTTACGGAATGTAACATCATATCCTTCATTTAATTAGGAAGAGATCGTATGATAATATCAACAATCCTTGATATTGGAGATCTTGATATCTCTAGTTGCCAATTAGCTACTCAAACCTTTCAGTTCGCAAGCCAATGGAACTTTCATGTACCTTCTTAAAAGAAATTTCTCTTACTTAATTTATGCCCCATTACTCGATCATAAATAATTGAGTCAACATCTACTTTCTCTAAGAACTCCTTCTTGAGTAAGTGGATGCGAGCGTAGAAGTCAAATCTAGTCCGTATGAATTCTATAATCCAAAGGTCTAGAGATCCTAAAATGAGAATATCGGCATCCGCTTTATTGAATAACTTTTCGTAAAAGTCAATCAATCATCGCGATTCTATGTTTGGGAAGTTGAGGAATATTCTTGGGAATAAACATGCTCAAGTTTCTCTTCGCCAAGAACATGTCTTAGGAATCGGTATTACTTCTCCAAGTAAATACCTTTAGAAACGAGATAGTTCAAATTCAAAGATTGATCGCAACGAAATTAATACATTTAGTATCTATAACAATTTTAATTTAAGGTCATTTAGTTTATGCAATGTTTTATTTATAACAATAAACAAAACTCCCACTACATTTATTTAATGTCCCAAATGTAGTTGGTTTTTCAAAATCTCCGTTTTCATCAAGTAAAGCCTGCTATGGCACGTCACCCTACTTAACTAGACAAGGTAGATTCTCCAACCAATCATATCAATCATATGACTCTTGGTTTGCGAATATCTATATATTTACAAACTTCGTCCCGATGTCCAAACTCTAATTAGGTCCATCGATAAGCAACCTCTCTTTATTTGCTCCTAACAAATCCATTTATTTGTACCCCGACTATCGCATGACAACCATGATGTCCGCTTGGGCGGACCGGGCCATGAGAAGGCAAGCGACGTGAAGGGGATAGAGAGAAGAAGGGCGGTCGACTTAATGAAATTAATTGGGACATTCATTATGCGATTTTGTTTGGTGGTCGTGTGAACATACACCCATACCTATCCTATGACATTTCATAGCATGCAAACAATCACATAACAATAAGCATCTCAAATATAAACATTGTTGTGGGTTTGTATGGCTCCAGCTTGCATATTAGTTTTCGCCGCATCTCCATGTAGCAAGACTAATCTAATTCAAGCCCTCCCACTAATTATATTGATCATATCCTATAATTAATGAAAATAGATACATGTGAAAAAATTCTAATTCCCTCCTAGGCCTTAGGGGCATGCAAGCCTCACAAGTTACATTAAAATTAATCAAAATTAATTAATAGCACCAATGGCCGCATTACACACATTCACACATGCATACATTTACAAACCACAAGGTATTGAAATATTGAGCCATACTAAACCCATGATCTTCCAACAAAACAGAGTTAGCACATATACAATATATATGTTCACTTGTTCTTAATTAACTTCATTAATTAGAATCTTTGTGTATGATCGTTGCTCGCTTTCAAATGCAAAGAATGTTCAATATCAACAACTACTTTGCTTAAATATTTTGAAATTTAATTCAACAATCTAAAACAGAAACCGAGGTTATTTAAGGAGTGCTCTAATTAACATTTCAACCAATTGATTAATTAGAAATAATATTTTAACTAATTAAAATATTAAATGGGATCCGACAAAATCTAATATTTTTCGGTCTCCAAAAAATATGAAATAAATCATACAAACTCCTTATCATGAGTCTAACTACCAATAAAAATTTCAGAAAGAGATCAATTACCATTAGAGAGAATAATAAAAGACAAATTCAGATTTTGTGCGCGAAGTACCGTTATCGGATTTTCTATTTTTCACCTCAACCTTTTGGTCTGTAGGATCATCTTGCATGCAATTTTCATGCAAACAATTTATACAGAAAAGCTAGTATATACAATTGTCTACCTATCCATGAGAAGAAAAATAACCAGGTCTATTCAAAATCATCAAGTTAAAAGCCATACAAAAGACTTGTCCTGTTCTGAAACAGACTGACGACTGAAAAATTTTGACCCAGTTGGAGTATCAAACCTTAATGAAAGATTACGAAATAAATTTTCACAGAATTCTAATTCGAAATAGAAAAACTCTATTTAAAAAATTATCTGTAAAAGTCCTTCAATAATTTTAGTTTATCAAAATAACCAGCTTGTTTAGAAAAACAGATCTGACGACTCCGATTCTTTCCATACTTGAACATTCACATAAAGTCCGAAACAGGTAACAAATTACACATATCCAGAAAGAGAATTAAGTCTAGATTCACCCTAGCCAAAGATTATAGGTAGTTATTTTCCAAAATAAATCGTCAAGCCACAACAACAGAACTGTGCAGCAGAATTTCAGATCTGCGCACCGTTACCGTTTAAATCAGTAAAAGTTTATAACAAATTATAAAATAGTGAAACTAGTGGCAAAAGAATCACCACTCAAAGAGCTACAACTTCAGTAAAAGAAAAAATTTTCCAGAAAGTTTTACATCACGAAAAAGAGCAACAAGACAGAAAAAGAGATTTTTCCAGAACAGCAAGCACACACATCACTAATTAACTTTGTTAATTACTAATTTCTCATCTAATTAAGTGTTAAACACTTCAATAACGACCAGCGCTCTGATACCACTGTTAGGAACTCAAGTCCATGTGCAATTTTAATTTTTATTAACATTTAACAAGCAATTAAAACGCACGAAAAACGGATCTAGTTATTCAAGTGATTAACACATAAAAGGGGAAGCGTAGGGGATAGTTACCTCTTTCGAAATCGTATCGGGAAGGCTCGAGTCCAATCACTTGGAGTCGATGGCGTGCTCGTCACCTCACGGTTCCCTTTGAATTTCTTCACAGGATTAACTGTTTAACTGGAAGGAAAATCGCTCAACGCATGAGCTAGAGATGGAATTAAGAGCATAAAAATGGAGAAACCAATTTTCTCCACTTTGAACAGTACCCGTGAACAGTACGTGAACAGTGCGGCCAAGGAGGGAAGTAAGAGAGAGGTGCTAGGGTTAGTCGTTTCCATAAACGACGTTGTCTTTTTATAACGTGTAGCTCTCTTTTCATTTTGCTTGGACAAAATTGCCCCTCCAAATCTGAAATTTTCAGGGCCCATGTGGGCTAACCCACATAATATAATGGCCTATTAATTTACTCTGTTAATCCATCTCAAATCGTACTTTTAATTAACTGATTAAACAAAAGACCGATTAGCTCAGTATAATAAATATACGTTGAATGAACTTAATTATTAACATATTAATAATTAATTTAGAATTAGCATATGCATTATATTGTTTCTATATGATCCTCTTGAATTAATTAATTATAACGGTTCGCAACGGTATATAATTAATTAATCAACTTATCATATTTTCGCAGTACTCGTTACAGCAAATAAACAAATAATGCACGTATGGTTAAAGTCCTATTTGTGTGACCCTTTGAGGATTTATGCTATGTTGGCCATGGAAAATAAATTACCATTTATTTCCATTAATCATAAGCGGTATCTAGCAACACGTTATGATTCACAATTCGTATAAATAAATACTGTACCAATACAGTACTTTAATCCTGCATAAGATTCCTATGTCACATGATATCCTTGTATAATCCAAAATAGGAATGTGTCATTCTTGCAAATTATACGTTTCTTGATCTAGAGTTGATCGTCTAGTTGCGCGCATACGATCCAACTCCATCAAGGGGCCCAGGAGATATCATCACTCACTAGGTGAACTAATGAGCGACATACGGTTGTCTTGATGAACAGTTTTTCCGCACACAATTCAAAAGAATATAAATAAAGTCCCTATAGCAGCCCTTATCAGGAATCAGCGTTTGACGATATTTATAGAACCTATCCTCATGTGGAAAAACTGAACTACCTCAAACTCGGAATCAAACACGTATGAAATAAATAATGACACATAACACAATCCATATATTTATTTCATTGGGTCATGTTCTGTACTATGTTCCAGTAACATATACATATGTAATTAAGTCGGTAACTATTTATCCATGATTTGTAGAACTTAATCATCACTTAACTTGCATACTAATCTTATATGATAATTAATGTTCCTTGTTAATTATTAAGATTATGGACTCTTTAGAGATATTATTGTCATTCTGACGAATGATCCACAGAGATCTACAATTCAGATCCTCAACCTGAATGATCAGTCAACAATAAACTTTAGGAACAAATGATTAAGCATCATCAATAACATAAACTAATATAATAGCCACCAACTGATTGGCTTCTAAGACATATTTCTAACACTGCTATCCGCTATGACATTAACATGTCTGTTACGGACCTGCTATTCACTATTTAAAACTTTGATTTCACCAAATAGCTTTACGGTGATATAGCAATTGTAGCTAGACTTTCCATGTCGAATGAATAAGATGTTGAGAATGGCGAATTTCAATTAATCTCAATTCACCCCTTGCAATATTTTGGAGCTACCGCTAGAGGTGAAACAAGTCTTGTTATAGCATTGGGACTAGTATCCTTTGCGTGTTCTTTTAAAACACGCACTGTGTGGTTTTTACTATCAACCATCCAATCTAATTTTGACGGAGAGATCTTTTACGTGCCGTGCGAATCTCGACGGCTCTGATATTAATCACGGGGTATCCATTAGTAATCGGACGGCCAGGAATAAAAGACACGCAGTGCGTGGCCACGTAGAGTATTTCGTTCCATAGCATTGTACCATAGAGAGAGACAAAAGAATGGGATTTGTGTTCTTTCCTTTTTTTCCTTTTACAAAGAAACCCCAAAAGAAAAAGGAGACTGGGTTTACAATAACAACTGAACAAATATTGTGATACCATTAATTAGGCCAGTCAAACACAAAATACAGAAGCGAAAATAGGGATTGTCGTTTCGGTAAAGGAACGAATTTCTTGTTTCGTTTCAATTCCGTTTCGTCAAACGAAATAGATTTCTGTTTTATTTAACGTTTCGTCCTTCATTTCCCTTTGATTCAGTCCATTTTCTGTGTTCCGTTTCACTTACATTCAGAAATATCAATTTCGTTTCCGTTTCGTTTCTGTAAACGGAATTCATTTTCTTTTTCGTTTTCGTTAACGGAATGGAATAGTGTGGTAAAACGTTAATACTGACAGGTCTAGATACCGGGTCCTAGGAGAAGGAAACGGGGAGCTGCACATGACTTGATAGATACTGGGTCCTAGGAGAAGGATACGGCCGAACAAGACTGTGCTGACTGATTTAATAAATTTTGGCTGCAACGAGGAGATCGGAGCAGAAATTGTGGCTGATAGTGATAGGAAAAGGAGATGGGAGGTGCGATATTAACTTCACAAACAGTGCCTGCCAGCTAGAAGAAGTAGACAATTAAAGGCCTGGCAGTGGCAACAATCCGTAAATTAAAGTCGTTTCTCTAGAATCATTTTCCTTAGCAACTGAAAATTCAAATCGTTTTCCTTGGCAACTGTGAGACGTTCGTCCCGTGTTCCTAGCCAAGTAGCAGTTGGCAGAATATTTTCCATGCCCTCTTTAATTGACTGAAATTCCATTTGATTAAGTAAATCGTTTGAATAAATGGTAAAAATTAGTGTCTTTATTTTATAAATATACAATAAATTAGTTCTTTCGTAAACAAATTTTGTTGGTAAGAGATCTTACCACACTCCACTAGCCAATAAATTCGCAAAATTAGCATACCAAAGCATTGAGTCAGTTTCAGCGGTCCACCTAGATTGCTAGCTAGCAAGTCGCCGAAATGGGTCATCCTGCTCCTAGATGGGTCGGCTCATCTAGGTTGGCATCTAAATTCTGCCTTTCTATTCATGGGGCAGGCCGGCTGATTGTCAGACAGTCCGTCTAAGTCTCTGGTAGATTAATAGATATCAGTTGTTGATCGACAAAGTTCTTGTCTCCTTCTTTTTCTAGCACAGCTGGAACAGGTGTTCAGCCAGACAATTTTTTGTCATTCTTGATGCCAATCTCTAGGTCAAACTCTTGAAGAAAAAAGAATCTATCTATTGAGGTGTGGCATGGAATTCCATTTTTGTTAGCAGATAATAAAGAGTTGAATGGTCAACGTAGAGTAAGTATAATTTAATCTTTTTGAATAAACAAGATTTGAATCTTAGTCTGGACAGTGTAAAGAGTTTAAATGTAGATTATTGTAATAAAATCACTTATAATGAATGCAGAAACGATTGAAATGCTCAAATAATAGTCAGAATTGCATTATTTGAACTTTATATGCGAATTACAATGTATAATCAAATCTTGTTGAATAACCAAGATCTGAATCTTAGTCTGGGCAGTATAAAGAGTTTAAATGTAGATTATTTGATGAAATGACTTAGAATGAATTCAGAAACGATTGAAATGCACAAATGATACTCAGAATTGTATTATTTGCACTTCATATGCATAATTACTATGTATAATCCAATATTTTTTAATAAACAAGATATGAATCTTAATCTGGACATTATGTAGAGTATAAATGTAGATTATTGTGAAGAAATGACTTAGAATGAATCCGAAAACAATTGAAATACTCAAATGATACTAAAAATTACATTATTTGCTATTTATATACATAATTACAATGTATAATCCAATCTTTTTTACTAAACAAGACCTGAATCTTACTCTGGACAGTATAAAGGGTTTAAATGTAGATTATTGCGACGAAATCACTTTGAACGAATGCAGAAACGATTAAAATGCTCAAATGATACTCAGAATTGCATTATTTGCATATTATATGCATAATTACAATGTATAATCCAATATTTTTAAATAAATAAGATATGAATCATATTCTAGATAGTATAAAGAGTTTAAATGTAGATTATTGTGTTGAAATGACTTAGAATAAATGCAGAAACGATTGAAATGCTCAAATGATACTTCAGAATTGCATTATTTGCACTTTATATGCGTAATTACTATATATAATCTCATCTTTTTTAATAAAGTACATCTGATTCATATTCTAGACAGTATAAAGAGTATAAATGTAGATTATTGAGATCAAATGACTAAGAATGAATCCAAAAACTATTGAAGTGCTCAAATGATACTCAGAATTGCATTATTTGCACTTATATGCGTAATTACTATCTATAATCCATTCTTTTTGAATAAATAAGATATGAATCATATTTTAGATAGTATAAAGAGTTTAAATGTGGATTATTGTGATGAAATAACTTAGAATGAATCCAAAAACAATTGAAATGCTCAAGTGATACTCATAATTGTATTATTTACAATTTATATGCGTAATTGCTATGTATAACCAAATTTTTTTGAATAAAAAATATATGAATAAAATTTTAGACAGTATAAATAGTTTAAATGTAGATTATTTTGAAGAAATGATTTAGAATGAATACAAAAAAAGATTGAAATGCTGAAATGATACTCAAAATTGCAGTAATTGCTCTTTATATGCGTAACTACAATGTATAATCCAATCTTTTTTAGTAAACAAGATCTGAATCTTAGTCTGCATAGTATAAAGAGTTTGAATGTATATTATTGTGATGAAATCACTTAGAATTAATGCAAAAACGATTGAAATGCCAAAATGATACTTAGAATTGAATTTTTGCACATTATATGCGTAATTATTATGTATAATCCAATCTTTTTTAATAAATAAGATAAGAATCATATTCTAGACAGTATAAAGATTTAAAATGTAGATTATTTTGATGAAATGGCTTAGAATGATTGCTGAAACGATTTGAAATGCTCAAATTTTACACAGAATTACATTATTTGCACTTTATATGCGTAATTACTGTGTATAATCAAATGTTTTAGAATAAATAAGATATGAATCATATTCTAGACAGTACAAAATCTTTAAATGTAGATTATTGAGATGAAATGAATTAAAATGAATCCAAAAACAACTGAAATGCTCAAATCATACTCAGAATTACATTATTTGTTATATACGTAATTATTTTATTTAATTCAATCTTTTTGAATAAATAAGATATGAATCATATTCTAGATAGTATAAAAAGATCAAATGTAGATTACTGTGATGAAATAACTTTGATTGAATCAAGAAATGATAGAAAAGCTCAAATAGTACTTATAATTGCAATATATGCACTTTATATGTGTAATTAGAATGTATAATCCAATCTTTTTGTGCAAATAAGAGATGAATCATATTCTGGACAGTATAAAGAGTTTAAATGTATTTTATTGTGATGAAATGACTACGAATGAATCCAGAAACGATTGAAATTCTCTAACCATATTCAGAATTGCATTATTCGCACTTTATATGCGTAATTACTATCTATAATCTAATATTCTTGAATAAATAAGATACGAATCATATTTTAGACAGTATAAAGAGTTTAAATGTAGATTATTGTTATGAAATGACTTAGACTGAATCCAGAATCGATTGAAATGCTCAAATGATACTAAGAATTGCATGATTTACACTTTATATGCATAATTACTATGTATAATCCAACCTTTTTGAATAAATAAGAGATGAATCATATTCTAGACAGTATAAAGAGTATAAATGTATATTATTGTGATGAAATGGCGACAAATGAATCCAGAAAAGATTAAAATGTACAAACCATATTCAAATTATATTATTCGCATTTTTTATGCGTAATTACTATGTATAAGCCAATATTTTTGAATAAACAAGATCTGAATCTTAGTCTGGAAAGTATAAAGAGTATAAATGTAGATTATTCTGATGAAATGACTCAGAATAAATCCATAAACGATTGAAATGTTCATATAATACTCAAAATTGCATTATTTACAATTTATATGCGTAATTACTATGTATAATCCAATCTTTTTGAATAAACAAGATCTGAATCTTATTCTGGACAGTATAAGCAGTTTAAGTGTAGATTATTGTGATGAAATAACTTAGTATGAATGTAGAAATGATTGAATTGCTCAAATTATACTCATAATTGCATTATTTGTACTTCATATGCATAATTGCTTCGTTTAATCCTATCTTTTTCAATAAATAAGATATGAATCATATTCTAGATAGTATAAATTGTTTAAATGTAGATTATTGTGTTGAAATAATTTAGTATGAATGCAAAAACAATTGAAATACTCAAATGATACTTAGAATTGCATTATTCGCACTTTATATGCGTAATTACTATGTATAATCCAATCTTTTTGAATAAACAAGATTTGAATCATAGTCTGAACAGTATGACGAGTATAAATGTTGATTATTCCTATGAAATGACTCAGAGTAAATCCATAAACGATTGAAATGCTCAAATGATACTCAAAATTGCATTATTTGCAATTTATATTCGTAATTACTATGTATAATCAATCTTTTTGAATATATAAGATACAAATCATATTTTAGACAGTATATAGAGTTTCAATTTCGAAAATTGTGATGAAATGACATAGAATGAATCCAGAAACAATTGAAATGCCTTAATGATAATCAGATTTGTATTTTTGCACATTTTATGCGTAATTACTATGTATACTCCAATCTTTTTTAATAATTAAGATATGACGTATATTCCAGACAGTATAAAGAGTTTAAATGTAGATTATTATGATTAAATGACTTACAATGAAAGCAGAAACGATTGAAATGCTCAAATGATACTCAGAATTCCATTAATTTCACTTTATATGCGTAATTACTATGTATAATCCATTCTTTTTGAATGCACAAGATCTCAATCAAAGTTTGGACATTATAAAGAGTTTAACTGTAGATTATTGTGATGAAATGACTTAATATGAATGCAGAAACGATTGAAATGTTAAAATGATACACAGAATTGCATTGTTATGTATAATCTAATTTTTTTTAATAAAGAAAATATGAATCATATTCTAGGCAGTATAAAGAGTTAAATTGTAGATTATTGTGACGAAATGACATAGAATGAATCCTGCAACAATTGAAATGCTCAAATGATACTCAGGATTGCTTTATTTGCATGTTATATGAGTAATTAGTTTGTATAATCTAATATTTTTGAATAAATAAGATATGAATCATATTCTGGACAGTATAAAGATTTTAAATGTAGATTTATTGTGATGAAAATTAATTAGAATGAATCCAGAAACGATTGAAATGCTCAAATAACACTCAGAATTGCATTATTTGCACATTATATGCATAATTAATATGTATAATCCAATATTATTTTAATAATTAATATATATATATATCATATTATAGACCGTATAAAACGTATAAATGTATATTATTGTGATAAAATGACTTGGAACTTATACAGAAATGATTGAAATACTCAAATGATAGTCAGAATTGCATTGTTGGCTCTTTATATGCGTAATTACTGTGTATAATCCAATCTTTTTGAATAAATAAGATATTAATCATACTCTAGATAGTATAAAGAGTTTAAATGTAGAATATTGTGACGAAATGACCAAGAATGAATCCAGAAATTATTGAAATGGTTAAATGAAACTCATAATTGCATTATTTGCACTTTATTTGCGTAATTACTATGTTTAATCCATTATTTTAGAATAAAGAAGATATGAATCATATACTAGGCAGTATAAAGGTGTAGATTATGGTGATGAAATGACTTACAATGTATCCAGATATGATTGAAACGCTCAAATAATACTCAGAATTGCATTATTTGCGCTTTATAGGTGTAATAACATTGTATAATCCAATATTTTTTAATAAACAAGATCAGAATCATATTTTGGACAGTATAAAAAGCTTAAATGTAGATTGTAGTGATGAAATGACTTAGAATGATGCCAGAAATGAGTCAAATGCTCAAATGATACTCAGAATTGTATTATTTGCACTTTATATGTGTAATTACTATTTATAATCCAATCTTTTTGAATAAATATCATATAAATCATACGTTAGACAGTATAAAGAGTTTAAATGTAGATTACTTAGATGAAAAAACTTAGAATGAATCAAAAAACAATTAAAATGCTCAAATGAAACTCATAGTTGCATTATTTGCACTTTATATGCTTAATTACAATGCATAATCCAATTTTTTTGAATAAAGAAGATATTAATCATATTTTAGACAGTATAAAGAATTTAAATGTAGATTATTGTGATGAAATGACTTAGAATTAATCCAGAAATGAGTGAAATGCTCAAATGATACGCAGAATTGCATTATTTGCAGTTTATATGCGTAATTACTGTGTATAATCCAATCTTTTTGGATAAATAAGATATAAATCATATTTTGGACAGTATATAGAGTTTAAATGTAGATTATTTTGATGAAATAACTTAGAATGAATGCTGAAATGATTGAAATGCTCAAATTAAACTCAGAATTACATTATTTGCACATTATATGCATCATTAATATGTATAATCGGATCTTTTTGAATAAATACGATATGAATCATATTCTATACAATACAAAGTATTTAAATGAAGATTATTTTGATTAAATGACTTAGAATGAATCCATAAACGATTGAAATTCTCAAATGATACTCAGAATTATGTTATTTGCAATTTATTTACGTAACTACTAGGTATAATCCAATCTTTGTTAATAAATAAGGTAAAAAATAAATTATAGACAGTACAAAGAGTTGAAATGTAGATTATTGTGATGAAATGACTTAGAATTAATCCAGAAACGTTTGAAATTCTCTGACGATACTCAGAATTGTATTATTTGCACTTTATATACGTAATTACTATGTATAATTTAATCTGTTTGAAGAAATATGATATGAATCATATTATAGAGGATATAAGGAGTTCAAATGTAGATTATTGTGATCAAAAGACTTACAATGTGTCCAGAAACGATTGAAATGCTCAAATGATACTCAGAATTATATTATTTGCACTTTATATGCGTAATTACTATGTATAAACCAATCTGTTTGATTAAACAAGATATGAATCAATTCTAGACAGTATAAAGACTTTAAATGTAGATTATTGTGATGAAATGATTTAGAATGAATCCGGAAACGATTGAAATGCTCAAATGATACTCAGAATTGTATTATTTGCACTTTATATGCGTCATTACAATATATAATCCAATCTTTTTGAATAAACATGATCTGAATCTTAGTCTGGATAGTATCAATAGTTTAAATGTTGATTATTGTGATAAAATGACTTTGAATCAATCCAGAAACGATTGATATGCTCAAATGATACTAAAAATTGCATTATTTGCAATTTATACGTGTAATTACTATGGATGATCAAATCTTTTTGAATAAATAAAATAAGAATCATATTCTAGACAGTATAAAGAGTTTATATGTAGGTTATTGTGATGGAATGACTTAGGATGAATCCAGAAACGATTGAAATGCTCAAATGATAATCAGAATTCCATTATTTGCACTTTATATGCGTAAATACTGTCTATAATCCAATCTTTTTGAATAATTAAGATATGAATCTTATTCTAGACAGTATAAAGAGTTTAAATGTTGTTTATTGTGATGAAATGTCTTAGAATCAATCCAGAAACGATTGAAATGGTCAAATGATACTCAGAATTGTATTATTTGCAATTTATATGCGTCATTACAATATATAATCCAATCTTTTTGAATAAACATGATCTAAATTTTAGTCTGGACAGTATAAAGAGTTTAAATGTAGATTATTGTGATGAAATGACTTAGAATGGATGCAAAAATAATTGAAAATGCTCAAATGATACTTAGAATTGGATTATTTGCACTTTATATGTGTAATTACTATGTATAATCCAATCATTTTGAATAAACAAGATTGAAATTATATTATAGACAGTATAAAGAGTTAAAATGTACATTATTGTGATGAAATGACTTAGAATGAATAAAAAAACGATTGAAATGCTCAAAATGATTCTCGGAATTGCATTATTTGTATTATCAAGAAAGGGATCTAGGATCGTTTAACTACAAGACTAATGAGTCTAAAGATCGTGAAGCAGACAAACTCCTGATATGATGGTCATCAAGCACTTGAACCATCATGGGATATCATGGAACTACGCTTAAGCTTACGATTCATGTGCGGAATTATGTTGGATTTTTGTTAAAGTTTAAGTGATTATTAAATTATGCTTGAATGCCTGTTATTTCATATGGTTTAGTGCTTTGCTAAAGTAAATATGTTTTTATTCATATTCATATTCCCTTTTGTCTGGCCAGGGTTGGAGATTTGTCTCTTCTGCCTGTACTCGGGTTAGGAAAAAGTCTCCTCCTGCCTGCCGGCCAACCGGTTGGGTTAAGGGACCTGAGTGATAATGATTATGGAATTATGTGAATGATATGTGACATGTCTAGACTTATTCCATGGTCAGTTTCTGTCATGCTCGGATCCCTGACACGCTCAGTTTTTGAGTACGAGGATTGAAATCAGTATTGGCTGGTCACCAATATTGATATTAATCTTTGATATATAAAGTATTACATTGCTTCCTTGACCGACCATCAAGAAAGTTAAAGTCATACTTTGATATATTTGTACCGGCAACCAAAATGCAAAAAACAATTACTAAACGAAATTAAAATAATAAAGAAAATACGGAATAATACTAAATCAAATTAAAGCGCAGTAAAACTAATCTTGAATATATTAATCTCAACTCTTCTTTTCAAATTTCGAGGAAATTTCTTTTTATGGAGGTGGAATGTAACATATGAGAAAATACCAGACTGAGTTTCAGCTTAGTTAATTAGAATAATTCTATTAATAATATTGAAATAAATGAAATTATAAAAATAATACTCAGAACTAACCTAAACTAAGAAATAAACTCGATGTAACAATAAAATTGAATCGAAATCTTTCAATTTGTGTAGTATTTAAAAATGACTTAATTAATTCTAGCAAAATCAAAGGTCAAGTTAGGGTATGTTTGGTTCAGCTCAAGTTAGCAAACTTCAAAGTTAGAGGACTAACTTCGGTAGTCTCACTCACCAAACACATTTTGAAGTTAGCAAAGTTAGAGCTAACTTGGCCTATTTCTCAAACTTGGGAAGTGATGAGTTATCAAATGTTTGTCTGGCAAGGGAGAAAACAATTGATTAAAATATTGGTGAAAGAGAGAGAAACTACTTAAATAATCACGGATTTCATTTTTTATTCTTCTATCTCTGTAAACTGTTGTTTCCTCGATAAACCAAAAGAAAGAAGATATGTGCACCATTTCTACGATCATTGCCTCTAGACCAAAAGATAGTTGAAGTCAATAACGATAATAAACTCTCCTAATTGCGACGATTCGATTAAGATCTGTTTTGGTAGGGTTTTGTTGCGAGAATTGTCATAACCTTAGGGCAAGGAGAGAAATTGGCAAGGTGTTTTCCGGCAGCAATGGGGAAATTGTTTGCAAAGGTGGGCACCAGAGACGATATCATGGCGGCTGCGCTGGATGTCGTGCATAGTATTGAACATACTGTATAATAGTCCTAATTTGGTGAAAGTTATGTAATTTTGCTGATAATCATATGATTTTGCTTCTGGTGTGAAGTTAAATCGTCCGAGACTCCTTCGTTTCTTTTCTTTCTTATTTTAATTTGAATTTTCGTCTCGTTTGATATTTACATAATGCATGTGCTAGCAAACGAAGGATAATGTCATTAATTTCGTCTTATTCAACTATTTAAACATGTTTTTACTCTAATAAAAATAGAATAATAATAAACTGACGGCATATTTTAATCAATATGATGTAAATTATAAGATCTCATGGGCCAAATATAAAATATAATAATTAAAAAAGAAATTTAGTTGGAAAAGGAAAAAGAAAAAAAATTATTAAAATATTAATTTCTTGCATCTCTACATGCACAACACCGCACCAAACAATATTTTCTAACTTCAAGTTAGCACTAACTTTTCTAACTTCTAACTTCGCTAACATCAACCTCTAACTTCACAAACTTCACTACCAATTGAGCTCAAGTCAGAATTTAATCTAATGAGAAAATCAATTAAATTGTTTATATGAGTTGCAGCATCCTTGGCTTCATGAATCATGCCACAGAAAATCCCAGAGACCAATTTTTAATAAAAATCACAAATCACACTGGCATCTTCTCCTTCTTCCTCCCCATTTCTCTTTTCTCTCGCGATCCGTCCGACTCCTCTCTTCTCTTCTCTTTTCCGATGCTTATCCAGACTTAGTGGAAAAGGTGGATGCACTGTGGTAGACCAATAAGGAATGGCCACCTAAGTCGGTTTTTCCTCTCTCGTTTGTCCTTTCGGATTAGGCTTGGCTGAGGCGGTCGGAGAGTTGAAAATCTGACTTTCGTTAGGGACGTTGGATGTGTCAATTGCTCGATCTCCACCGTTCCCTCTCTGTTCTCCTCTCTTCTTTTCCTCTGATGCGTTGTCTATAAATAGGGGCAGTGAGTTGAGGTTTTGTTCTAGTTGTCGGTTTGAGGAAACCTCAGAAAAGTGAGAGAGAGAAAGAGATCATGGGAAAAGGACTGTGAAGAGAAAGAGAGAGATGAGGGAATAGACTCAAGGTATATCTTCATTTTCTCTGTTTTTTATTTTGATGGACAATTGAAAATGTTGTAAGGTTAAGTTTAAGGTTTAAGCCCTAATCAAAGTTTAACAATGGGTTAAGGTGGGGCTAAGATGAATTGTGGTTGTTGAGATTGTTGAGTCCTTGCTATTAATTTGGTTAATTATGTTGAACCGAAATGACAAACTGGATAAACCAAACATATAGGGAATAGGAGATGCTATACTTGCGCTAAACCATTGTAACATCTTCTCTGTGTGTTTGTGACATTGGTACAGGCCTTGTACCAGCCTCAAACGAGGCTAAACAATCTCTAGTACCGTTCTGGTACGGCGATGTTACTGTATTGGAAGAAAACTTTGCACCAGGGACTTGTTTATAAATTCTAAGGGCATGTTTTTAAATTAAAAGGGCTTAATCCTAAAAGATATAGGTTATGGGGCTTCTTGGTAAATTCCCTAGGCTATCGGGTTGGATGCTATTTCTTTCGCAGTCGGGTTTCGTCGGACCCGTTAACGCTAGCTCATGGCAACTAGGTCAGGTTGACCTAGCTGAACCGTTTTCTGAATTGGGCCTTTGGGGCCTGGATGTGAGTTGGGCCTTTATTTTGAATTGTGGCCGAAGGGAATTTTGTTCCGAAAAAATTAAAACTAACGTTACTGTTCACACGAATTTCGAGAATAACAGTTAAAAATTTGGAATTTTAAAAATAACGTTGTTGGATCGGCGTTTCAATCACCGAAAATACAGAACCCTTGGATCGGCATTCCAATTGCCGATCCAAACCAAAAAAAATACACGGCAACTTTTTTTATTACGGCACCTTTTTGATTGAGTCAAAAATTTGATCTGCCATTCCATTCTTTCAGCCAATGCACTGTGAACACGTTTTTGGCAGCCAAAAATTTGATTACGGCACTTTTTGGTTGAGTCAAAAAGTGGGTAATTTTTTTAATGTACAATTTACTTTTTAGCCCCAAAAATTTTTATTATTACAAAATAATAATTTAAACATCTATTATAAAAATATAAATATATAATTAAATTATGCATGTTAAATACATAATATTGTAAAAATAATAATTTTAGGGTCATCGGCGAATAAATTCAACAAAATTATATTCAACTTTTTCGTATGTACACAAACATATAAATATATAAAAAAATTATATACATTAAATATACATACAAATACGAATGTATATTAAATACGAATGAAAGTATTACACATGAAAGTATTACACGTTTTTGGATCGGCAATTGGAATGCCGATCCAAACCAAAAAAAAATATGCACCGCAACTTTTTGTTTTGACTTTTGTTTTGAGTCAAAAAAAGTGGCACTTGTATGAACATGATTCTGATAAATGCAAAAAAGCCTATCACGTGGGGTCAGATGGGTTATGATTTTAGTGAATCCAGATGAATAGAACATGTTTGAATTATATTTCATAAATAATTTTGTTTCACTGAGATTCTAGCCAGCCACTTTATGTACGTATTTCTATTACGGATATACTCGAACATAAAATGAAGAAACCATAGTTTCTACTTCAAGCATATTGTGAGAGTCATTAGTGCTTATTTTTGTCGTTCCAAAGCTTTCACATTTGCAGATATATTAGAATTTGCAACTTTTGCAATTATAGTGTCCCGAGTCCCGACTAATACTCGAGAGCTTAATTGACGATCCAAAGTATTAGTCTATTGCCAGTAAGAGATATATTTTTGTCTCTGATCTCTATATTTTAAATTTTAATCTCTACTATGTCTCCATTTAAAATTTACTAATTCAAAATTTAGAATTTAAAAATCAAAATTAATTTGTTAGATGAGTTTTATATCATTTTTATACATGAACTAAAAAAAATGATACTTCCACTCTTTGGATTGAGATTAAGAGCTGCTAAAAAGACTTGTTATAGATAATTTTTTAATGTTAATTTTTAATATATTGATTTCGTCAAAACTAAAAGAAAAAATTAATATAATTATACTTGCGTGTAAACACTGCTAGAATCAAGAATATATGTGGGCAAGGGCCAATTATATATGTAAGCCAACGTAAATATACGTAATGAGGAATTATATATGTATTTCCACATAAAAGCTCAATTTCGTGGCAAAATTATATACGTGGACTTATTTAGTTTAACAGTGTTTTTATATAGACTAGTTTAAGATGGGCAAATAAAGAAACAAAAATAATATTAGATTATAAAAATATATTGTTTAATCTAGCATCGATAATTCAATACAAATAGATATGTTATTTAATTAGTGTATAACACCTCCATCCGTGCTTTTATAATAGTAGAGATAGAGATTTTTAGTTAATTTTTGTTCTTAATTTAAAAAATAGATACAAGAAATATTAAAACATTTGAACCCCTTTAAGCGACAATTGATTAATCAATATTGACGAATATGAATTTGCCTATACAAGAGTAAGCCTAAAGTACAATACTTGCAACTGCTCTTGCATAAAATAGAGAGCACAATTTGTACCATCGTCAAAATAACATGCACAAATACCACTAAATAGATGTCTACTATAGGTTATTTTCTTTCCTACTTTAGAATTACCTAGCTACTCCCCGAATACGACTTAAGTCCTTCGGGGTTGTCTACAAATGAATGACCTCTAATGTCCTTCTACAATGACTTTTCAAACTATGATTTCTCAGCTAACAATTCTTTTGAGCTTTTCCTTCTCTTCCTTTTCACGCAGCAGCCTACAATTAATTGTACACAAATATTAGATTTTCGTACTGCTTAAGATTAAATATTTGTGATCAAAATAATTTTTGGTATATATGTTCCTCCATTGAAGATCAGCAATTTGGCTCAAGACAAAAGTGCCGCTTTTTTTGACTCAAAACAGAAGTCAAAACAAAAAGTTGCCGCAAAGTTTTGAGTCAAAAACAAAAAGTTGCGGTGTATATATTTTTTGGTTTGGATCGGCATTCCGAATGCCACAGCCTGAATTTTGGGATTGTGCAACGGTTAATAAAATGAAATAACCACGGCTTCCATCCGTTGTAGAAGCCCCTGTAGCAAATTCGATAAAAACCGTCTTAATATTAACGACGGTTTTTAAAATAAAAACCGTCTGTAAACCTAGGCAAATAAAGACGAGTTTTGAAAGAGGCCCGTCGTAGGCCCAAAAGTAACGACGGTTATTAAAATAAGAACCGTTTATATTTGAATACAATAACTGCCATATAAAAATATGCTTGTTAAATTACTGACCATTTTATATAAAAACCGTGGCTATTAATGTTCATGTTTTTTTTTTATTTTCTGATTTTCTGTGGCTAGCCCAATGTTGCTAGCCGTTACCAAATGGTACCAATGTACCAATGTAAATAATGCAATTCACAAATGGTACCAACGTACCAAATAATTAACTATCACAATTCACACATTCACATATATATCAAACATTACACATAAATAATCCAAAATCACACACAGATATATATGCAAAATGACAAGTTAATTTTTTTTTTTTTTGAAAGTGCACCCCAAGCAGGCCTGACACAAGATCAGTTAAACTAAAAGAGAGTTAATTTTGAGTCACAAGAGTGACTCATACAAAATACCAAGTATCAATGCAGCAAAACAAAAAACCACCTACATCTACTTAGCAAATACCTGACACATTACTTTGCCAGCTACTAACTAAACCAACAAAAGACATCACAAGCAGATTCAAACTAAGTAAAAGTTTCTAGTAGGCTAAGAGTAAGATAGAGACAGAAACACAGAAAGTTGAATATGAAGCAAATCTTCTATACCAATGGCACATGAAAGTTAAGACAGACACAAAGGCACAGGAAATCTTCTATCTATTGAAGCAAATTAATCCTCATCATAATCTCCCCTTGTTGCCAACTGCGTAAGCCCTCCAACAGCTCCCTGCACACCTCTTTCCAATCTAGCCTCCATACCTGTCCACATATGAAAATTGTGAGTAATGACAACTTAAAATTAAAGAGTATAAGATTATAATCTAGTTGATGCTAAACGAATTGAAGTACTACTCCAAGTATACATATATAATGATCAAATTCAAGTTTCAAACTATACTAAACGAGCACTAAATATCAGTTTAGTGAAATAAGTCAATGAGCTCTTTCACCACTAAATATCAGTTTACTAAGTATCACTAAACATTCAAGAAAATGTTGCAAGTCATGGATACAAATTTCTAACTCAGAATAATTTATTTTTCATGAAGTCCATGAGCTCTTTCACCACTACTCCAATCTCTTCATTACTATATGTTCTTCCAACCGGTTCTATTATCTGCATTTAATTAAGCAAACCAAAACATTGATTAAACTCCAAATCTATGAACCCTAAAATGTTGGTATATAAACCCTAAATCTTAAAGCAGTACCTTGGGCAATTGTAGATCTTCGATCATTGAGATTATTATGCGCTTCATGGCAAGAATTGAGAAATATCCGCATTTGGTTTCGGCTTTCTGTTTCGGACTCTACAAATCCAAATTCAAAAAGTTAATAAAGATTTTAATAAATGCTGAAACCAGGAACAAAGCACAATAGCTAGTTTAAAAAAAGTGAAAAGAAAAAATAAAAGAAAGAGGTAATTTTAGTTTAGGAAGTATCTGTAATGGTACCAGCAAAGATGTGATGATGGTAATTTTATGCATGTGGATTCTGCTAGGTTTGTTTGAGTACAGAGACAAAGAGTACATATACTAGCTGAAATACTTCCTGCAGCAAGCATGCTTACAAGATCACCCACTCGAGAAATGGTCAATGTGACTACTCAGATCAGGCAAGCATATATACATATCTCCTTATCAGAAAATATTACCTTTAAATTCCTCTTAAGGAAAAAAAAAACTTAAAACTTCTAAATTTTCTCTTGTTGTAAACAAAGAACCCATGACGTTCCAAAAGAACTGTCAACCATGAAGCATCCAAGTAGTATAGGGGGCGGTTCAAGTTCAAAATTGAAAAGACCGATGAAAAATTTAAAGGGAAAAGAGAAGGCTGATCAAATGAAAATAGACAGCACTCAAACAGGCCCAGGACTTATTCACTATAATGTCATAAAGTTAATAAAGATTTTAATAATTTCGATAAATCTAAACCCTAAACCATAATCCCTAATTTGCATACCGGAATTTCGATCCATCTAAATGACCTGGTTGCACGACTTTGATTCATTTCCATATGATAATGCTTATAAGCCCTGCAATCAAATTAAATTAGATGGAATGTCTTTCTATCTGAGCATAATTATGTTAAAGTAGAAAGTGAAACTTACGTATTTATAAATCCCTTAATATCTAGCAAATCTGGGACCTTTTTGCGATCCACAGAATCCACGTAGTGAACTGTTAACTTCTCGACATTAACTACAAGGATTACCCAATGAAATCTATAATAAACATTAATTAGTATCATGATGCAAAGAAATTTAACTAGTACTTTAATTAGTATTTATCAGTTTAATTATCCGTACCCCTGATTGTATGGAATGATCATATTACTGGATGGATAAGCCTGGTATGACCTCTTCAAGTAACCCACTGTTGCAGCTTCTTCGCATTGGAGATAATGGTTGACAGTGTACGATCTGACCTGGATATGACGGAAGGATTAATCCCTCGGCCACCTTAACCCGCTCGCCTGTGCTATTGTGGAGGAAGAGGTTGCATGGTGGGAGTTCCTGAAAATTACAAATGGATTTATATCATATTTTTTTTAAAGTTATCCAAACTCATTACTTGATAGGAATAAGAAAGATAACCTGATAATCACCAATCGGATACGGAGGTATAAAGTTTTCGCCCATATCCGTTTGGAATACTGCATTGGGCATTGCTGAGTCCACCTCCACCGATTGAGGTTGGGACGGCGGGGTCTGAAATTGCGATGCGGTCGGGATTGGAATTTGCACTCCCATCGAGGCAAACCAATCTTGCATCTTCCTAAAACATGCCTCAGTGGTCTCCTTGACCACCTTATCATACTGTTCCTGGCTCATGCCATTCTCTTTCAATTTTTTCCTGGGCTCTCTGTCATACTCATCTGTCAATTTGCTCCACATGGAAGTTCCTCTCATTCTCCCAGGATGTTCAGGCCTCCCAATCGCCCGACTTAAGACTTCTTTAGGCGGGATTGCACCGGAACTGACCTCTTGAGACATAGATCGTGCCTGTTTGAATGCTTCATGAGTCTCCTTATCCTCTTTTCTGATTTTGTAAGTACCTTCTTTATCAGTAGCCACAGCCCTTGCTCTGAAATATCTCTCTGCTCTCGGCTCGAAGGAACCTAAGGTGATGCCCGTTAAAGCGACACCATCATCATCGGAATCACCTTCTGCAACAATTATGTCAGTAGGCTTCCATGTCTCCTGTGCTCCTCTGTAGCCGTGGGATCCCATCCTGTGAGGCATGCGAAACTTCTCTCTCAACTCCTTCCCTGCCTTACTCTTTTGCTGAAATTCTTCAGTCTGCCTCACAGAGCAAAATTCGTCCCACTGCTTGGGTGTGATAGGGTAATAGTCGCATGGATTTTGTGGATTATTTGGATCGGCATTAAGGATAAAATCTTCGTAGAGCGTATGCCTAAATTGTCTATGCCGATCACCTAAATTTTTGAGAGTTTTCTTCTTGCCATCATCATTGTCGATGTTGAACATTTCCTGAAATAAATTAAAAAATATTCACAAGTTAGAATTCCCTTGAACATTTGACAAACTCTGGTTGCTATGAAAGAGATTGAGACAGTGGCTTTAATTGACAAACTCTGGTTGCTATGAAACACCATTTTTATTTCTTTTGACACCAATTTAATCGAAAACGCAGTTTAGCCCCTAACAGTGACTGACTTTTTGTAAACAAGGAAAGGGACTTCAAATGAGGAAAACATTTTTTTTTTAAAAGGCCATGATTTTTACTAGTATCTTATGCATGCTACCCCTGTATTTTATCTAGGGATTCACTTTTATTTCCTGACAAGTCCAACAAATCCCATATGTTCCTTTAAAATTCACATTTTATTATTAACTCACCTTATGCAAAATTCATTTGAAACTAGCATAAGTTATGAGACCAGAAAAATATTATACTGCTAAAAGATGCATTTACTGGACTCAAACAAGAATGCAACATTTTTTTTTAAAAAAAAAAATCCATGAATGCATATGCACTGACTATGTTTGAAAGAACACTTTTCTTTTTTTTTTTTGAAAACAGTGAGCTAATAAAGTCATTTTTATTGTGGATTAAGCATGTTTTAGGATGGTACATGGACAATAGATCCTTGGCATAGAGCCCATGAATGAATTAATGTATGAATGAACCCTTTTGTACCACACTGTACCAACCAGATAAACCACTGTAATGTAATTTAGAATCTTGGATTAGCACTTTACCTTGATATCCATCCACAGGTCATTCTTCAATTCTTTTGGAACTTCCTTCCAGTCCTTAATTGTAATTGGCACTCGATCCCTCACGAGATACCCGCAATATGTCGCGAAGTCATTGGCATCCTTACCGGTTGGAAGGCCTTTTTTGTCAAAGGTAATCTTATAACTGTGTCCTTGTCTTTTTTTCTTCCTAAACTTCTCCAATGAGGTCCGAGATCTTTTCTTCCCTTCTGTCTCTTCTTGGTCTCTTTCTTCTACTTCAGTTATTTGTTCTCCAGACATGCCTATCAAATGATAATTGATAAGAATTACAAATAATGCAAGTAATTCAAGAAACAGTAGCTGACTGACTGACTAATTAAATGAGGAAAACAGTAATGCAAGTAATTACAAATAATAACAGTGCAGTTAGTAGCTGACTGACTAATTAAATGAGGAAAACAGTAATGCAAGTAATTACAAATAATAACAGTGCAGTTAGTAGCTGACTGACTAATTAAATGAGGAAAACAGTAGCAGTAATTACAAATAACAGTTAGTCAAATCTAACAGTAACAGTGAATGATAACAGTGCATGTCAGCCTCATGCCTAAATTTAAACAGATTACAGATACAAGAGAATGATACAAATTATAGCAAAATTACCTTCATTCAGTGACTGACTAATTAGTCAAATCTAATATAAATTAGTCAGTGGCTGACTAATTCAGCTACTAATTTAGCCAATTTTGCTAATAAGTCATTCCTCTCGTTTCAAAAAAAAAAAAGAAGAAAATCAAGCATAAATAGACAAACAATATCAAAGTCCAAAATCACAGAAATATAAAAAAAATGGATGAAAAAAAGAAACAAACCGAGGGCTGTCAAGGTGCGACTGTCGGCAGTGAAGGAGATGAGAGGAGTGAGTTGAGGGCTGTCGAGGTGCGACTGTCGGTAGTGAAGGAAAGGAGAGGAGAGGAGTGAGTCGTGGGCTGTCGAGGAGAGGAGAGGAGTGAGTCGAGGCTGTTGAGAGGGGTTATTGGATTTGGATTGTGCTGAGAGAGAGAGAGAGAGAGAGAGAGAGAGGCTGTTGAGAGGGGGTTTTGGATTTGGTTTGAGAGAGCAAGCGGCGGAGTCGAGGGCTTGTGCTGAGAGAGAGAGCAGGGGTTGTGCTGAGAGAGAGAGAGGGGGGTTTGTGCTGAGAGAGAGAGAGAGAGGGTTTGTGCGGAGATTGAGGAAGAGAGCGGCGGATAGAACGAGGGTTTTGAGAGGGTTTGAGCGGCTGAGCGCTAAGTTTTTGGATTTTGGCGGATTCATCGAAAATTTTGGGAGAGGGTTTGATCGCGCCTGTTCAAAAATTACAGAATTAATAAATTAATAAATTAATAAATTAATAAAATTACAGAATTACAGAATTTTGGGAGAAGTAATATTAATAAAATGTGATTAATAAATAATATAAGTAATAATATTAAAAATGTGATATTAAAAAATGAGTTAATAATAAAATGTGAGTTAATAATAATATTAAAAAATGTGATATTAAAAAATGAGTTAATAATAAAATGTGAGTTAATAATAATATTAAAAAATGTGATATTAAAAATGTGAGTTAATGTAAGTTTATAATAAAATGTGAGTTGATAATAATATTAAAAATGTGATATTAAAAAATGAGTTAATAATAAAATGTGAGTTAATAATAATATTAAAAATGTGAGTTAATAAAAAAATGTAAGTAAAAAATGTTAACTCACACATTAATTATTTCTCTTTCTTTTTTTCCGCCGCGTTTGAACCAACACATCCTCGGTTTCTGGACGACGATGACTTGTGCAAACCGGCGTTGATGTATCATCGATACCAGTGGAAAATGGAGGAATTTCCTCGAAGTGATCGTATGCTTCTTCGTCCACGACATCTCCAACACCTACGATGCGTCTTTTACCTGAAAGGACAACATGTCTTTTCTTATCGGCCGGATCTTGAATGTAGAAAACTTGCATTACTTGCTTGTTTGCAAGTATAAAAGGGTCTTCTTGATAAGCTCTTTGTTTGAAGTCAACAGTTGTGAATCCATTTTTGTCTTTTTTTACTCCACCGTGACCGTTGTTGATCCATGCACACTTGAATAACGGTATCTTGAACTTCATGTAATTTAGTTCCCATATCTCCTCAATCCACCCGTAATAAGTATTAGCATTTCCGTTATTTTCACTAATAGCTACAACTGTGACTCCACTATTTTGCACGGTGCTTTTACCATCTTGTTTTTTTGTGTAGAAGGTAAATCCATTCAAGTCATATCCTTGGTAGGTTTCGACGACCGCCGAAGGACCTTTCGATAACCATTTCACGGTTTCATCGACCTCTTGTTTGTCTAACAGTTGGGACTCTACCTTTTCTCCAAACCATTGCACAAAATTCAAATTGTGCATTTTGTTAATCACATTTTCGTCGTAAGACGAATGTTGTTCATGCAATTCGGCTATATGCTCACTTATGTAAGGCGCCACAATGGCAAGGTGTTGTAGGATTTTAAAATGTGCTTTTGTTCTCAATTCAATCCCAGGTCTAAAACTGTTGGCTCCAATTGTACCTTTTCCTTCAAGTCTACCTTCGTGCCGAGACTTTGGAAGGCCGATAGGTTGGACATCTTCCAAATAATCAGTGTAGTACTCAATAACCTCCTCGGCAACATATCCTTCCACTATGCTTCCTTCGGGCTTAGATCGGCTACGGACGAGCCCCTTCAATTGACCCATTGCTCTTTCGAAAGGATACATGTACCGTAAAAATACTGGACCACACATTTTGATCTCCCTAACCAAATGTACGGTTAAATGCACCATGGAGTCAAAAAATGACGGCGGAAAGTACATCTCGAGCTCACAAAGGGTCAATATAACATCGTCCTGTAACTTGTTCATTTTTTTTGGATCGATCACCTTAGAGCAAATTTCATTGAAATAATAGCACAACTTAGTAATAGTCTTCCTGACTTCTTCCCGGAGAACTCCTCGAATTGCGACCGGGAGTAACTGAGTTAGCAAGACGTGATAATCATGTGACTTCATTCCAATTAATTTGCTCTCCTTAATTGACACCTTTGTTGATATATTAGAGGAATAACCAGAAGGAACCCTTATCGACTTTAGACATTCCAACAAACTATTCTTCTCTTCCTTTGATAAATTAAATTGTGCTGCAGGTAGCGAAACTCGGGTTGTACTCTCTTCATTTACTGCTAACTCCTTTCGAATTCCCATTGCAACCATGTCCTTCCTCGCATTCACGCTATCTTTGGTTTTTCCTTGAATTTCTAACAAGCAACCAATTAAAGCTTCACATATATTCTTGATTATGTGCATCACATCTAGGCAATGCCTAACCTCTAAAATCTGCCAATATTCAAGCTTCCAAAATATAGATTTTTTCTTCCATATCCCCTTCGGAATCTCCTTTACAAATTTCTTACCAAATTTAACATTTATGTCCTTTACTTGTTCATATACTCCTTTCCCAGATAACGGAATTGGAGCCCTACCTGTCTCAATTGTACCATCAAATCTTTCCTTGTCTCGCCGATAAGGGTGATTGTGGTTCTTAAGAAACCTGCGGTGTCCCAAATAAACATTTTTTCTACACTTTTTCAGGTAAATAGAATGGGTATTCTCTCCGCAAATAGGACACGCTTTTGCTCCTTTATTCCTATACCCCGATAAGTTACCGTATGCAGGAAAATCATTAATCGTGCAAAATATCATGGCACGAAGTTTGAACTCAGTTCTAGAGTGTGCATCAAATATTTTCACTCCTTCTCGCCACAATTTGTCAAGATCATCTATTAATGGAGCCAAGTACACATCTATATCATTACCGGGTTGTTTAGGACCAGAAATCAACAAGGGCATCATCATGTATCTTCTTTTCATACATAACCAGGGAGGAAGGTTGTAAATACACAATAAGACTGGCCACGTAGTCTGACGACTACTCATGTTGCCGTAAGGATTCATCCCATCCGTGCATAATCCCAATCTCAAATTTCTAGGTTCACTGCCGAAATCTTCAAATTCTCTGTCTATGTTCCTCCAATCTGGAGAGTCTGCGGGATGTCGAAGCATTCCATCGCCTCTTTTCCTACAGTCTGCATGCCATCTTAACAGTTTGGCATCCTTTGCATTAGAAAAAAGCCGCTGAAATCTTGGTATTATTGGCAAATAAAACACCACTTTCGCAGCTGAGCCTTTTTTCCCTTTGTCAATCTGATCGTCCCTCGATTTATACCGTGATGCATTACACTTTGGACATTTATCCAGATTTCCGTACTCATTACGGAATAATACACAGTCATTTGGACATGCATGAATTCCTTCTACTTCTATTTTCAAAGGGCATAACAATTTTTTCGCCGCATAAATTGAATCCGGCAACTCATTATTTTTAGGAAGCAAAAGTTCACGCAAAAGTTTGAGCAAAGATGTGAAACTGGTATCGCTCCATCCATTTTTGGCTTTTAGATTAAACAATCTAAAAACGGCATTAAGTTTTGACAATTCACAACCGGGATATAACTTTATCTTATCCGCTTCTCGTAACATACCAAAAATTTCAACATTATCAACAAAATCTTCATCCACATTATTCACTATTTCATTCAAATCATCATTACATTGTGTATTGTCTACATTTTCAAAAACATTAGTATTCAAATTTTCTACATTTTCATCATCCAATACATTCTCATCATCTGATAATACATTTCGTTCATCACATTGTAAGTCCAATACATTTGTACTAGTCCCAGCATGTAAAGATTCATCGTTAGTCTCTCCATGACGTGTCCAACGGGTATATCCGGGTTGAAACCCATACATGAGCAAATGACCTCTCACTTCTTCAAAATTAGTCCAGTATCTCAAATTCTGACAATCACTACAAGGACAACGCAGTTTATGATAGCCCGTCAATTTCAAATTCTCTTTAGCAAAAATCATAAAATCTTCAAGTCCATTCAGAAATTTAACCGAGAGTCGATTTTTTGTGTACATCCACGTCCGATCCATCTGAATAATAAAATGTATGAAAATGATCAGGATTTAGGGTTATTGGGCTATTTATCAAATCAAGTTTTCAGGCCGGTTATCATCCTAGCCCACTCTTTGGATACTCTGTCTCATTAGCGAGCGTACGTTAGATGCAATGTGTTGTGTGAGAAAAATTCGGCAGCATTTCCCCTTATGTTCCCTGAATACGCCAACACACGATTGCTCGTGCGTACGTATTCGTGGGAACATAAGAGAAAATGCCATCGAATTTTTCTCACACAACACATTGCATCTAACGTACAACTCGCTATCCTAAATGAGACAGATCGTATCCAAAGAGCAGTACTCCCGACCGGGAGTACTATCCGAGATTAATCCCTAATGGATTAATCTCGGACGGGCAATGACCTAAATTCGGTATTGTTCCGGTATTTTGGTCCTATATGACAATACATATAATTAACATGCAAATGCAATTAATGCACAATTAATTGAGTGTGATAAATGAAAATAAATAGATAAGATTATGGAAATATACCTTCAATCTATAATATGTAGGTCTTGTCTCTTTGAATTAGGTCTGAAATTATGACAAAAATTATCAATAAATCACTAATCTCACCAAAAATTAAGATAAAACCGAAATAAAAAAGAAAAATTAGAGAAATATCAAATATTTGTTTAAATTTAATTTTTTTACCTTACATCAGCTCTCAATCTCTTTCTCTTTCTACTTCTTATTTTTTCAGAATTTTTGGATATTTTTGGTTATTTTTTTCAAGTAGTATAGCTATGGATAATTAATGAACTCTTTAATGAGGAAGAGAATTGGTTGAGGCGGCTGGTCGAATGAGGAGAAGAGGGAGAGAATGTCGTGGAGACCTAATTCGCCCAAATTGCCACGGTTAAATAAAAAAAACCGTTGTTAAGGAGATAAAGACGGTTTTATAATAAAACCGTTGTTACATGAAAATATAAATAACTACGGTTAATATAAAAAACCGTCACTGTTTGGACCCGACAGTTTTTAAATCTTTTGGGCCGGGAAAGGGACGACGGTTCTTATGTAAGAACCGTTTCTATTTGTTGGTCTGTTTTTTTCTCTCTCCTATCATAGGGTTTCTGACGGTTCTTTATAAAACCCGTCTCTAAGCCTCTGTTGCAAAAGGCTTGTTTTCTGGTAGTGTGCCCATCCAAGCGTTCTGTATTTTCGGCGATCCAAACGCCGATCCAACAACGTTATTTTTAAAATTCCGAATTTTTAACCGTTTTTATTGTAATTCGTGTGAACAGTAACGTCATTATTAATTTTTTCGGAATTTTGTTGGAGTGGGCTTTTCTTTGAGTCGATGTCGATTTAGATTGTGGGCTATCGGATTTTAATTTATGGACTTAATTTAAACTTAATCAAATGATTAAGTTAATAACTATGGACCTAATGACTATCATTAGTCTTAATCCAAACTTAAACTATAAAGATTAAGTAAATAGTAATTGTGGGCTTAAAAATAAAAATTAATTAAAGGAGAGGTCAATAGAAATAATTCAGTATTCCTTTAGTTAAGTTGGATATCGAATTCGGGAGATGATGAAAATAGTCTGAGTGAAATCAAGAACAAATACCTTGACTTTAAATTCAATGACTTTCTGATCCCAATTTAAAACAAATCAAATAATTTTCGCTTTTGATTACCTATCTCCAATTAATTTTTTATTTTGGTTTTCTAATTTAATTTTCAATATTTAAATAAATAATTAATAATCAAATAAAAACTAAAGAAAAATCAAATACTAAAAAAATGAAAACTTTAATTCTAGAAAAAAATATAATTAATGATTTGTATAATAGAAATAAATATAAACTCTTAATAACTGGAAAGTAAAAATCAATAATTAAATAATAGAATAAAATACTTAATAATATATTTTCAAACAGAATCCCCTTAACAAAGAATCTCAATTCAACCATCCAAACCTCAACCAGTCTGGTTAATCTAGATCGTCAGTATGGTAATCCAAGAACCACCTAAAATTAGGTTGTTTGAGTTTTAACTTAAGTATTCTACGCAATCATTAAACAGTCGTGAAGATGGTCACCCTTTCTTATCAGGAAATAGATCTAGGATCGTTTAACTACAAAACTAACTAGTCTAAAGATCGTCAAGTAGACATACTCCAAATATGATGGTCGTCAAGCACTCGAACCATCATGGGATATCAAGGAACTACGCTTAAGCTTACTATTCAGTGGAATTACGTTGGATTTTTGTTAAAGTTTAAGTGATTATTAAATTATGCTTGAATGCCTGTTATTTCATATGGTTTTGTGCTTTGCTAAAGTAAATATGTTTTTATTCATATTCATATTCCCTTTTGTCTGCCCAGGGTTAGAGATTCGTCTTTTTTGCCTGTACTCGGGTTAGGAAAAGGTCTCCTCTTGCCTGCCGGCCAACCGGTTGGGTTAGGGGCCCTGAGTGATAATGATTATGGAATTATGTGAATGATATGTGATATACCTAGACTTATGCTATGCTCAGTTTCTGTCATACTCGAACCCCTGACACTCTCAGTTTTTGAGTACGAGGATTGAAATCAGTATTGGCTGGTCACTAATATTGATATTAATCTTTGATATATAAAGTATTACATTGCTTCCTTGACCGACCATCAAGAAAGTTAAAGTCATATTTTGATATATTTGTACCGGCAACAAAAATGCAAAAATCAATTACTAAATGGAATTAAAATAATAAAGAAAATACGGAATAATACTAAATCAAATTAAAGCACAGTAAAACTAATCTTGAATATATTAATCTCAACTTTTCCTTTGAAATTTCGAAGACAAAATTTCTTTTTAAGAGGTGGAATGTAACATATGAGAAAATACCAGACTGAGTTTCAGCTTAGTTAATTAGAATAATTCCATTAATAATATTGAAATTATAAAAATAATACTCAGAACTAAATTATTTAACATGTCTCGTTTATATTAAATGTCACATGCAATCTTTAGTTTATATTAAATGCATTCTTTAGTTTATATTAAATGTAGATAATATTTTAACATAACTCGTTTTACAAATAAATTATTTTAATAACGAGAATTATTTCTAGAACTTGACTTTTAGCTGCACGTACTGGAATTAAAACCCACACTAAGAATTTAATTCTCATTACGTGCTTTCTGCATGTTTTCCACATTGGTTGTGGGTTCCAAGTTGTAGAGGCGGGCTCGATCAAGTCAAGCGAAGTTTAAGTCAAAAATATCTTGCCATGATGACTCAATGAGTCATAAATATCTAGCTTGGTAAATCATGGTGAGCTGGAATTTAAACCTTGTAATTGGTAGGAAAACGACTTACGGGTATACAGCGATTGTGTATTCGCGGCGGAATTGTCGTACCCTATGTGTTCGGGTGTGACAGAATCACAACAGTTTGGACCGAATTCACTTGAGTCCACAACCCACATCTCTTAGTTTGGTCCGAATTAATCTATTTCGGTTTAAATTCCATCTTTGTAGTGATACATCCTTCTCTGTTCGGTCCGAACAGAACTTGTGTTGATCTATTTTTTCCACATGAACCTCACGCTACACCATTCGATCTATACACACACATGTAGACCTCATATATTTCAACACTCCTCCTCAAGTTGACATGCACACACTTGGAAATTCCAACTTGCAATATTACTCGTTAGGCTTGGCATCCATGAGTGCCACATATTCGATCCAGAGCACGATCTTATGCAGCACTTTCTCACACTCACCCTCAAGTGGACACGTAATAACTCGTCATGTCTCACTTGCGTGGAGTGCTGCACACCAGTACACACCGTCTTTTTTAAGGCACACACCTTTTGTCTTCTTTGGCACACACATACCACTAAGTTCTTGTTTCAAACTATCCATGAGTCGCACACACGACGACGACACACACCGCCACATGGATCAAATTCATCACTTGGCACGAGTCACACATCTTGTGCTAGACCCTAGTGCCTTGCATCAAAACCCATCTTGCCCGGTTCGTGCCCTTTTGGCACGCCCCGTGCACCATAGCCAAGTAACCTCTTAGCTCCAGCCACCTTCACAATTCATACCATCACACATGAGATATATTGTTTCATTTACTAACCTTATACCAAGTAGATTCCCTTGAACTTCTTCTATTGCATCACGTCCCCAACTTCTCTTTATAATGACGTCGAATCCTTTGACTTAACATGTGTTAGACTTGAGCATCTTTTGCTTGACTCAAACATGACTTGATATTTTCCTTCTTGGCCATCTTGTAGATTCCATTGTATGATACCACTTTTACTTGACTCGACCACACTTTTACTTGACTCGACCATTGCAAAATGAAATACTTTCTTTGATTTAGAACCTTGCTCTCTTACTTGAGGTATTCTATCTAAATTCTATTGTGCAAACCCAAAAGTCTAGCATGTATGATGTTGTTCTCTTGTTCTCTTATTGTGCTTGGAATTTCTGACAATTTTGTCATCGCAATTAGTCAATGATTGCTAGTACTTCTTCATATCTAGCATGGATTTACACCTCCCTACCCCCAACCCAAACTCAAAATTAAGTCCAAAAATTGTGAAATTGGTCCCAATTTAATCCCATATTATCTCTATGCAATATGCAACTGATGATAAATATCAGAAGAGAATGATGTGGCGAGACATTTGATTCGGCCAATACTATGTAACCATGGTGCTTTCAATAAAAGAGAAAAAAGAAAAATTAGGTGCATATAGTTACAGTACCAAATCAAGCAAGACAATATGAAAAGGGAGCAATGTTCTCTCCTAGTTGATGCTGCTAGAGAGTGATTGACGTTGAGGCCGAGACTTCGAAGGGAAGAGTGGAGCAGATCTACCAGTGAGAAGAACTCATAGTCGTCGCTAGAGGAAAAGGTGTTGATCTCAGCGAAAGAGAAGACTTCGAGTGTGATCGACACCCACAGCCATGACTTAATTCCTCCTATCTACCACCTTCAACCCCCAACGAAGTCCCCTCATCTGGCTCTAGACTGCAAAGAGGAGACCGAGGGGTCGGCAGAAGAGGAAGGAAGGTCACGTGGAGGAGTCGGAGAGGTATCTGCGAGAAGGGTCTAGGGAAGGGGAAGGAGGGGTGCGATTGGCAGAGGAAGGGATAATAGAGAGGCGTTGACCAAGGAGATGAGGCATAGGTGCTAATCATGGTTGCTTCGAGAATCGAGAGAAGGCGGAGGTGCTTCGGAGGAGGTGGAGGTGCGAAGGAGGCTGGAGGTGGAGGACCGTGCCAGAATTTGGGTTTTATTTTTCGATAGGATAGAAGAGAGGGAGGGGTATGTAGAGGAGCTTGAAATTCCAAGAGAGGCCAATGAATGATGATTGACGAAAGAGATTGAAGAGAGGCGAAGGAAGGAGAAGCTCTGGGGAGGAAAAAAATGCCAATCGCTCGAAACAACTGAACGGTCAGATTTGGCGTAAAATATGAATGAACGGTGAGATTGGCGTGTAGAAGTGAAGGAAATATCGGTCACATAAAGCGGCCATGGGAATTAATATATATATTAGATACGGCAAATGGAACGTGCGACCAGCGCATACACCTGTCATGCGGGAGCTCAAAAGCCTCACTTTGAATAAATTCAAAGCTAGCGAGAGAGCATCTATCCTTTTATAAAAAACAGTTAGATAAATGTGTACACTAGTACCTTAGAAACATTAAAATCCGCACTAGATCAGACATTATTGACCGCTCAATAATACATGTCTTTTCCGTCTTAGTCTTAGTCAGCTGTATGTTCCCAACCTCAGTCCATATGACGAGTTTGGTGAGCTCTGAACACCAACAGATCTATCGTTTGAGCAGGACGAATCGAATCTTCCTTTCGACTCATGAGACTCAAAACAAGATCAGTCGCTTTCCCAGTAATGCCCCGACAGGTGGAATATACATCACCATAGGGTACATACCAAAGTAGCTGCCTTGACCCTATTTCTCATGACATAATCAAAAGTCAAAGGGTACGTTCTTATGGAACTCACACATGGGGAGTCGTACGGTCTTGGTCCTGAAACCACTCAACCCACTTCCAAAAGTCGCCAAGCACATGAGGTATGAGCACATGTTACAATGAATTATCTGCTAAACAAACATGTGTTCACATTCATTGTACGAGTCTAGATTTAGTTTGCAAATTAAGTGTCTATGGTCTAGACCACTCCTTATTGCAACTAATCCTGAGATTCTGCACTTAAACACTCCTAGAGTTTTAAGGAGATTCTCACCTCGGCTTTTATTGAACTACATGATTGTTTGGGGCACAATCATATCGGATCGCCTAAAAGCAGACAAGCCTCATTTCAGTCCCAGACTGAAGCGACAATGAGCTTCGTCCACCCCAGGTGACTCCTTAGTCCCTGACTAAGCGCACATAGCTCAATCTAGTCTCATCTCTACATGTCCCAGGCATTAGAGGCGATTGCTCGTGTGAGCGAGACAATCTAAAGTCCAATGACACACTACCAATAAGTGCTAACATGTACTTGATCAATAATAAACTCAATGTTCATTATGCAAATACAAGTACATATAATTATGAGGATCTAATTGTCATATAGACCGTCACCTAATGACATAGTCTATTTGACATATCTCTGAACTATCAGAGAATTCTGAGTATCTTGAAACAGATCGCAAGGGTGTATGACGAACTGTTCCTAATAGGAATCTACTCAATATTAGATCAACTCCCTCTGCGCTATCATGTCTCCATATATCTGAATCTGTTTGGTTTAGTCCATTATCCCACAGTAAGCTACTAGAGCTATACTTAATAATGAGTTGTTATTGACCTCCCTGAAGTCACAACAACTACCAATTGTTTCAAGGACTATCTCAACCAAACTCCCTCTTGACATAAGCATCGTTATGTCAATGTGCTCCATCTCACAAATGAGAGAGTTAGTATGAAAATCAAAACATGCTTTTGACTCCATCTCCATCATAAGAGAGTCAAACTCAATCTCTACAATGAGAGAGTATCATATTTACTCAATCATCCAAATGAGAGAGCAAATTATTTTGTTTCATGAAGAAACAGTTGTTATCAAGTAAACTTTATCATCAAAGTATACTTGGCATGTCATTTGTCATACTTTTTTTTTTCTGATATATCAAAGTATCTATATGCTTTTGCAAATAGGTATTGGAATTGGCTTATAACATATGTCAAACTCATAGCCTTGCTAGAGTGACCTAACTTTATAATATGCAATAGGGTTATAAGTAGAATGTGCCATATGCACTAGTCTATCATGCTTCTAACTCAATATAGAAGCTCATGAGTCATAATATCTCATTTCAATAGCTACACGCATAGAAAACAAGTAAGCCTCTCTTGGTGCTTGTACTAGTCCTGTTGCACCATGCAACCAACTAGGAGATGACTGCAATGGTTTATTAACACATCACAAATTAATTGAATGAGGTTTTGCAACTTCTTACAAGCCTGGTTCAGTCCTAGCGGTCCGCTGCATATAGAACTGATAGAGTGCTTGTACTGGAAGTCATCCCAGTCTAGGCGGTCCGCTAGCCCAACAAGCAGTCCGCTTAGATTATGCAGCTGAGAGTCTGATGCTAGTTGAGCTTCCTCTTCATCAATAATATTTGACCCTGGTCAGATACATTGAGTTATGAAGGCATAGCTACATTCAGCACTTTCTCTCAAGAAACCTCAATTTATTTAGGAACTCATTTCACTGCTTGTACTACTCATGAAATGCTATTAAATGTGTGTTTTCTTAATTGCTACAAGCAATAGAATAGCCTCCCTCTCAAACCTACTTCTACTCTCTATTCTCTATTAGAAGAGAAAAGAATGGTTATTGTGAGTGGTATATTTATAAGGAGCAATCTGAAATAGACAGCCGTCTGTTCAGATGCCAATCCAAGCGGTCCGCTAGCCCAGTTAGCGGTCCACTAAGAACGGCTCCAAACACACTTTATAACATCAATGTGCCACATTGCGCATCATCCAGTAGTGTACTCAGTGAACCCTATTATCATATAGATTGCTTTCTTTCTTCTTAGACTTGTCTAGATTCAAGCATAGGAAATTCACACCCAAAGATAAAGAAGTCATTTATCTATTCTTCAAGCCAATAGTACACCATATGTGCAATGCTTATTTGACAACTTATTCTTAGACCATGTAACATATATTTTAGACAACTAACCAGTTGGCTAAGCGTGCACTCTCAGCCATGGATCAACTAAGCTAGCACCTCTTTGTGCTCTTAGTTTTCCACTGCTCAATCAACGGAATGATCCTTGTCTAAAACTGTTATATGTCTAGAATAGTTTCAACATAATCATATCTATTGCTTAGAATTAGAAAAGTAGAGGCAAACTCATCTCTAACAAGAGAGTTTCCTCACAATAGACTCTCTCTATCCTGGTGTATCACTTCAAACGGACTATACCGGAGCCACTGCTCTTGAAGTTCTCACTATGTTATAAATCATATAAGTCATGCAATAATCTTTCCTTTCTTTACTCTATCTCATATTTCATCATCGAATAAATTCCTTTAGCAATAGAACTCAAATTGACCTCAATATCAATTTTATTTCAACATTGCTATTTTGAGCAAACACTCCTCCTAACTCACAATTTTAAAATCAATTTTAAAAATCGGATATTAGGGCATATGTGTCTAAATTGCTCAAAGGAGATTTAAACTCTATAATATCTCTTCCTAAGCTTAACTTCATTGAACTTATGTGAGAATGTTGAGGAAGAACCTATTTCATTTCCTCCTCTTTTTCTCAGCATCCGAGTTAAGTTCATAATGACTGAAGTAGCTTGTATAAGAAACTATAAGTTATCTATAAATCTCAACTCTACAAGAAATCAAGTGATTCAACAATATGGCATAATTATGGTTCCTCTCCAATAAATTTCCTTGAAATTTATGAGAAGGTGCAATCAGACATGCATCTGAACCTATGGCTATATGAGAATCCTACTTAGGAATCTCTGGAAACACATAGTTCGAACCATAAATTGGAGATTTCAATCTGCCATAGACTGAGTACCAGCGGTTCGCTTAGCAATCAAGCGATCTGCATGGCAATCCAGCGATCCGCTTGTTGTTCAGTGGAAGCGGCCCGCTTGCCAAGCAAGCGACCCGCTAGAACACTTAAGCAGAAATTTCACAGTTGGAAATTCTCTTTGTATTGTGCATTTATCAATGCATATTGCATATATTACCAGTTTGCAGGACACAACAGCTGCGACTTAGCTTTTGTAAGAACCATATCCATAATGGTACTTTATCATCATTATGCAACACAATTTGTCGCGCGATGAGAGAAATAGCGAATCATCGAACTATTTCAATCTTATCACAACTCATAAACTCATACAGCAAGTCCAAAAGACTACGACTCGTTTTAAGATATTTCACACTTTTATGACTAAATTGAACCTAGTCATAAATGCGATAAGAATCAAAAGCTTAGTGCAATGAACATATTAAATCTCCTTAACTTAAATCGCTTATTAGCAAGCATTAAAGTTCTTACACATTGCTTACTATGTCTCAAGTTGGAATAAATTGGCGATTATGACTTAAGAGTCAATCCTAGTCATTTAACCTCAACTTGCATAGTTAAGCGTGCCAAATAATCACTACTTATGAGATTATGTAACATTTAAAGAAAATGCATAAAAAGAAAGCTTACTTAATTAGCACCACAAACCAAAACGTTTTGGTACTAATTTCAGCACCATACACATACTCAATTTCGAAATCCACCACCAAAAGAAAAATCCATAAGTACTAGTTATTGTCAAGATTTGAAGTATATTAAAGTATTATGGAGTAATCATTTGTGTGCCCCTCTTGGAACAACAAATCTGCATATGCCAATCCCTTGGACTGCACCATTGTATTGATCCTCTACATAGATCACTTTAGTTCATATTTTGACAATCAAAATGTTATGTTACATAACCAACATTAAGGTAGTAACAGTTAAACATTTTGCAATTTCAGATTTCTTAGTACTTTATCCAAGCTTAGAAACATATCTTCTTGTACATCAAGTTCACAATAATAAACTCTTAATATTTGTATAATTACTTGACCATGTCATCAAGCTTGACCAATTTGAGCAATATTCGTTAAGAAACGAATGACACTAGACAGTGAAGTTTACTTGCACATGCTCTCACCAATTAGAAAGCAAGTAAGTTAGCTCTAACACTTATTGCTCAAATGTCAACTTATGACTCTCTTTATGCAACTCAAAATTTATTTGACCTTATGTCAAGATGCAGCCCCAAGGCGCTTCTTGTACTTGCCAAAAATTTATTGAACTTGCAAATTAATATAGTCAATAATTATCAATACTATCATTAGAGATTAAGTTATGTTGTAACTAATACAAGAAATAACAAATCTTGCTCAGCAACAGAATGCAAGTGGATTTGTTTCGGGTCAGTGATCGCAAGCGGTTCACTACCAAACCTAGTGGCCCGCTTCAGTACCCCTACTCAATTTGTCTCTAACTTTTCATAATTTCTTTTGCGATTTCTCATAAGATGTGATGGTCTCAAGTCCATCCTGATTCTATGTATGATAATGAGATACTATAATGCCCAGCAATATACATCTATCAATATCTTTTATAATCAACGATGACTTTTGTAAGCCAATGCCATACATAGGACAAGCACATAAGTTAGCACTACACAATTAGTCTCACTGGACAACCCTTGAATCAATCCAAGAAATGGTGCAAACCTAGCAATGATAACCGAAAGATGACAACCAGGGCCACCAATCCTGTCTCATTTACTAAGTGCACCACGTCCCAACCGACTCGATTGGCGCAAGACATAGAAATTAGATGAGACACTATAGTCTACATACCAAATTCACCCTTTGTGTGCTACCACACAATGCTAGCCGGCACCCAAATGTGCCATGCATGCAATCACAATGGTGAGACGGTACCACATATACCGTCAATCACCCATAATGCAAATATGCACCTAATGAAGGGTATAAACCATGAGACTATCGTCTGGATAATCTCATACACCATTTTGGACATATAGGTATGTTCAAAATTGATCAGATCAAATCATTGTTGTAACATCACATATCAGTTTCTGTCAAAATCAGGTCTAGCGGCCCGCTTGGCTTTCTAGCGGCCTAGTGAGACTTGACAGACAACATGATACTGGTCTCAGGTTCTTATTCAATCGACCCGCAGGCCCTGACAGCGGCCTAATTAATAACCATACAGAACAACCCAAGGTATTATGTCAGTAGAGACTTAAGCGGTCCGCTAGCCTTGCCAGTGGCCCGCTAGGTCTCGCGTGCTGAAACTCTAATTTTGGTATCTCCATCAAAGGAGTGCCTCAGAATTGATTTTCTCAACCAGTAACCGTGTCCTAACCCGAACTAGACTTCAAACAAAGGTTTGCAATAGTTCTCATCAGCTCTCAAGAAGAGAAATTTGCGAAAATCCGATTAGTCGTGGATCTAGGGTTTCATAAGGACACAACCGTCACAACAATGGTGGTTATACCTTAGCGGTACCAATCCTACGAAAGGAAGCCGTAATGTCTCTGATACCAATGTAGATTTGGGTAGGTTGGACCACTACAACAAACCATTCATAAATAATGTAAATCTAATAGGGATTAGATATACCGTTGCGGAAGAATCGAATATACCAAACTTCGATCTCGTAGACGATACCGCAAGCCATCACCACCACGCATCCGCTGTGAACTGCCTCTGTCTCTCTCTGTATGCGGCCGATGCACTACGACCTCAAGTTAGGGCCTAGCGCAACTTTTCACGATTCTAAATGCCCGACATGCAGTGCTTCTCTTTCATGCTTGGAAATCCATCAAACAAGGGAGGAGAATGCTCCCTCTTTCACTCAGATCTCTCTCTAGGGTTCTGGACCTTTGGGGACGGAACCACCAAGTAATAGAACCCTAGATCTGAGTATATAAAGCCTCTGTCGGTTACAGAACCGAACAGACGCATTTCTAGTTTCGCGACCCAGCGGGTCGCTGGACCCCTTAGCGGGCCGCTGATCCAGGAGAAATTTCTCCGTAATTCCAACACAAATATTTTCAAAACAAACTACCATCCGATTGAAGAAAAAGACATATCAATCAATGTATAAAAATACCATATTAAGCATGCATCCAGAAAAAAGAAAAATATCACAATAAAAAAAATTTTCTTTACGGTAATTTTTTCCTTTATGTGATGGTAATTTTTTCCTTTCCCTTTTTTTTCCTTTTTTTCTTTCCTTTTTTTTTCTTTACGTTATTTTATCACGTTTTTTTTCTCCTTGCCTTTTTTTTCTTGCATTTTTTCTTTCCTTTTTTTTTCTTTACGTGATTTTCATTTTTTTTCACCGTTCTTTCCATTTTTTCCTTTTTTTTCACGGTTCATATTTTTTTTTTCATGAATCACGAGTCATCAAACAAAAGAAGAGGAAAGAAAAATTTTTAACACAAATTTTGACCAATTATCATTGCACCATGCACTTGCCCACGCGTCATACAACCCGAACGACACCTTAGTGATTGCTTCCTGCAATATGGTTGCACCAACTTGATGTAGTTCATGCCCCTGCTCCAAAGTCGATGTAGAAAGCCACTTGAACGGTTGTTTATCTCCATGTATCATTTTGGTTGAAGAAACACTAGCCTTGCACTTGCTTCGAGCCGTTGTTTGCCTTCCATGACCTCAATTTTGTCATCTCATCTTTGAACCACGCTCTGATATCATGTTCAGAATTCGAGTATCTACGCAGCGGAAGTTAGGTTTTGGTTCGAGGAGACACGATTCAAGTGAAACTGCACAAGAACCGTATCCCTTAGGTTATTAATTCAACACGAGGATCTCAGAATAATCAAATACAAGCGAACATGAGATTTAACGAGATTCAGCACCAACTTGGTGCCTACGTCCTCCACACACACACACTCTTTTTTTTATATTTATTGAATTCCTGAGATACATTATTTGAGGTAGAAGGGGAAGATAAATAGACAAAGATTATACAAGGCAACTAGCCAATTTGGTAATAAACTTTACTATAAAAATTAATCTTCAAATTTCCTTCTCTTCTGACACACATCAGATCCTCTTCTATATGGAAACATTCTATAATTCGCACTGATCGAGGTGAAAATCTAGGTCAAACAAATAAACCTTGTTTACTCGACTAGACGTTCGTCGTAAAGCAAAGGTCTCGATCCCACAGAGATGGATATGATTACTATTCTTATTGGTTCACTAAATCTAGACAATAAAATTTTAGAAAAGTTTCGGTGTTTCAAACTAAATAATTAAAGGAGAAATGGAAAATGCAATTGCAATTATGAAAATAATGCAAAATAATTTAAATAAATATTTTTGAGAATTTTTAACAGTTTAATATATGATGAGAAAAATGCCTTAGGGTTCAATTTCGCTTTAGTTTGGTCACATGGTAGCAAAACTTAGCACTGTTGTGTTCAATCCGGCTAATTCGGTTTGAATTGTGACCAATTCGGTCCGAATTCCACTATGTAAATGCTGTATCTTACTCGTCTGTTGATCTGTTCAAGGTAAGGGTCCATCTAGCCATACCTAAACTCCTTAACCCTCTACTGTAGCCTATTGGGTACGGTATTTGGTATAGAATCTAGTGTTAACTCTCATCGAATGCATTGTACCTCAACTTTCGTTTGTTGGTAGACCTATTCGAGTTTATTAGTTGATTTTCTACGAAGTATCTAATTTAAATCGTCGTGTAATTAGAAGCTTTCACTTTTGGTTAATTGATGGTTGACTTTCGCCATTTAATCTACCTCAAAATACTTGTGCAAGTTTTGTTTATTAAATTGTATTGAAGTCTTAACATATGCTGCCGTACATACGCTAAGCAACACAAATAATAAACAACTTAAAACACATGCAATTCATGAAAAACTCCAAGTAGTAATTAGCTTCATCCATCAACAAAACAAGTAAAACGTAGCAATCCAAACCCTAAGCTACATCTACCCCTAAAGCATCAAAAGTTTACCCTAACATACTACTAAACACAACAAGAAAATAACGTTATTTAATTCACAATAAGCCATAGTACTGAAAAGAGAGAGAGAAATCATTTGATACAACAAATAACCAAGAGTTTCGAGAAGTAAAACCACCACCGTCGTGCTAGGGAATACCCTTGAGACCTTGGAACTCCTTGTCACAATAAATCATAGCAAGTTCTCCCCTCCAAGTTGTGCTTGCCTCAGCCCTAGTCGCCAAAAGAGAGGAACCAACTGCCTAGGTCAGAAAATTGCCTCCCAAATTGCCAAAAATATCCCTTCCAAAAGAGAAGAGGCGTCTTTTATACCTTCCTGCGCTGCCTGGACGCCCTAGAAGACTTTCCAAAAGAAATACACACCATAAAGTGCCATACCAAAAGAGAAATCGCCTTCCAAATCCAACCATATCTTTCCATATATAGCAATTCGGACCGAATTGCTTCCATTGGATTGTTGACGCGCTAAAATCCGGTCCAAATTACTGATGCAGGCTGAGATAAGTTGTGGATCGTGTGCCCTTGTGCGTTGGTGCTGCATCGGGTCGAGTTGAGGCTTGATCTAGGCCAGGAATGAGTCGTCTAGCCTTCTAATTTGCTGCTTTATTCGAGTTCCTGTAAAATTAAAATAAAACACGACGGCAGTGCCAAATCCTGGCAAACCAACACAAAAACAAGATAAAATCACGATTTTTGTCAAAATTTCGATTTAAAGTCTGGCCAAAATATCGATATAAATATGAGATATCACGCACCTATCTCATATAGAAAGATTTGACACAATTGCACAATTATCTTGCCAAATAGGCTCTCACGGCGCATTATTTCGGACCAAATCACAACAGTTCGGACCGAATTCACTTGAGTCCACAACCAACATTTCTTAGTTTGGTCTGAATTAATCTATTTCGGTCTGAATTCCATCTTTGCCGTGATACATCCTTCTTTGTTCGGTCCGAACCCATTCTTGTTCAGTTCGAACAGAGCTTGTGTTGATATGATTTTTCCACATGAACCTCACATTTCACCATTCGATCTATACACACACATGTAGACCTCATATATTTCAACACTTCCCTTCAAGTTGGCAATATCATGCACACACTTGGAAATGTCAATTTACGATATTCCTTATTGGACTTGGCATCCGTGATCGGTTCTTCTTTTGATCTTGATCAACCTTGCTCTTTTTTTTTTATTGAGTGCCATGCATTCGATCCAGAGCACAATCTTATGCAGCACTTTCTCACATAAGTCAGTTCTAATATTCGATTTGTTGCTAATTCTTTTCTAATTACAAACCAAATGCCGTACTAAGAACAAGCTTATGTGAGAACATAGTGCACTAATTAGCACTTTAGTTATACAGGAAGCAATGGGTCAATTAAGGTAATTTTGGTTGTGTATGCTTTGGCTGGATTGATTGGCCATTTTGATGTTTTGGTGATTTCATTGGAAACGACAATAGGACTTTCAGTTGGTCTGTATAATTTATGAATTGTGGCTCCCATTTAGAAACTGAAATTATGAAATTCAGTTTTTTCATTATTTCCACGGTGTTGGTAAATCAAGTGTAGAGTTCTCAATACTAAATAGACAAGATTAGAGTTCATACAATACATTGGAAGTTCTTGGATCGATCTTCTTTCACGGAAACCACACCACAACGCCTTGCTGGTTCTCCTCGCATGATCTTCTCACTCCTATCACTGATGGATCTCTAGAAGAGACCACACTTTTCTACCTACTAGGCAGCACAAATCGAATTCTCTCAATTCGGTGTGGGAATCACTATCTAATGGTGATTTGTGCCTTAGAGAAGAAAGCACAAACAAAGTGGATTCTTTTTCTCTCTTAATTCTATCACTCTCATCTGATATGACTAGATCAGTGTTAATATAAGAGAGTTTGCGCCCTTTAGTAAAAAGATGCAATTGACTGGGCCTAATTCAATTATGGACCCTAACAATCATCATCTTTTGTGGTCCATAGATAATGTCTGCGGTCCACATACATCTCCACAATTCTTACACACGGGAAGATAGGTAGAAGAAGACTAGAAAATTAACCTCTGTTGACATGTACTTCTTGCATTTTCAACTCTATAATATGGACTCTACTGTCAATGCCGTGAGTGATTATATATGTAGAGTTTTGTTATGGTGAGTTGCAACTCACCAAAGGGTCAGTGAGTTGCGATCAAAACTCCTAAATCTAGTTCAAAATGACCGATCCAAACCGTCCAATATAATCTCCCTATTGAAATCTCCAAGCAGACCAAATTTTATTTTTTTTCGAAATTTTTAATTATTTTTTTGAAATTTTAGAAAATCGTTAATCTAATTAGTTCTGAATCGTTCAAAAATAGCAGTTTTTAAAAATCCGAAAAAAATACTTACAAATTTCACTGACCCTTTTCTGTGATATATATGGATATATATGTGATAAATTATGGCTAGAAAAATAGAATAAGCAACAAAATTAGTATTTTTTTAAAAATAATGATTTTTCACAACGATTTCTAATAAATAACTAGTGTTGAAGATTGTCTTTAAAAAATAATAAAAATAGCTGCTAAAAATCGAATAAAATTGAAAAATAAGCAGCGATCTTTAGCAACGGTTTTTAATAAATAACAGGTGCTAAGGAGCACCGGTATTTATTAAAAACTGCTGTTAATGTATGAATAAAATAATAAAAAATACGAACAGGTTTTTAGCAACTGGTCTTTGAAAACGATTGTTTTTATACTTTTAACACCTCCCCCATTAATGCCGGCTCCCAACCTATGTTAAATATATTTATTTAACTGTTGCTACAAAAAAAAAATGTGGTAGTGTGTATGTGCTATGAATGTGTGTTATACGTCATTTGTATGATATTAATTAGTTCGAATGTGTGTGAATGTTAATTTTGGTACCAATGTACCAATTGATACGGGTTGCAACAGTGGGATAGCCACAAAAAGTAGAAAAAACAAAAATGGAAAATTTTAATAGTTTTTATAAATAAACCGTTGCAAAATCAAGAAATTCTTTTTTAATTATTATCAATTTTGTAACAGTTTTTATTTGAAAACTATTACAAAATAAAAGCGCCACGTAATTTTATTTTTTATTATTAAGAAACAGTTTTTATTAGAAAACCGATGCAAAAGGTGAGCTTCTGAAATGGGTACAAGTTAAAACCCGTTGCAAATGACGAGAATTCTGAAACGGTTTTGAAGCATAAACCGTTTCAAAATTTGTAACGGGTCATACCCATTGGAATTTTTATTTATTAACCGTTTCAGAAGGGCAAGTTTTAGGCACTGACCTAACGGATGAAATTTTACAAATATATATGTATATATAATCATGTTATTATCACTACACCAAAAAGGGTTTTAGCAACAGTTTTATTCCAAAAAATTTTGGGTTTCTTGCTAATTGTATACTATTACAAGACCGCTAATTAAGATTAATTGTCATGTTGCAAGGATATAGACTAATGCAACATAAGTTGCAAGACTAATTTCGAGTAGCTCAAACTGCTTTAATATTTTACTAATTTTTTCGGGCGCCAAACATTTCGACAAAAGTTTTTTTTTTTAATTGATGGCGCCAAAAGTGGTTTGCTAATAATTTCCATACCAATTAACGGAAGGAAGTTATATTTGAAAAATAATTAAGAAAGAGATAAACCAATAAGTAAAATAACTTCCCACCAAGTAAATAACTTCCACTAATTAAGTAACTTCCCATTCAGAATAAGTAAACAACCTTCCACAACCCGTCTCATTAATTAACTGTATGCCCAAATCCCATCCCTACCACATTTCGTGATTTTTAATTCAATTAATAATTAATAATTATAATAGTTAGATATTAATTAATAATATTTCTAAGTAAAAAATAATAACGTCGATAATAATTTTCAGATGCTAGTGCATGCGAGGCTGTGGCATTTTTTTTTTCATTGATCTTCGTCCATTCTAATTAAGGTTGGCTCCAAAGTCAACATTGCTTCCTCTCGCCAACTTAATTTTCTATATTATTGCAATTTAGTCAATACATATTTCAAATTTACAAAAATAGAATAGATGATTCCAAATTATATGACGATGATGATGCTGATGATTATAATTATTATAATAAATATGTAATAAATTATATTAAATGTCTATTTATACATTTAATATATATAATTTGTATTTAAGTTCACATGTATATTATGTTATGTATGTAAGTATATTTAATGTAAAAATAAAAAATATATATAATATTAGATGATTTAATAAAATTAATAAAGTTAAGGTCATTGTAGAAAAATTTTAATAAAAATATTGAATTTATTCGCTAATAAACTTGCCTTCGTTATTTTTATAAAATTATCAAATTTCTATATAAAGTTTTATGTTATATGTTGTGTATAGTACATATTTAATATTGAGTAACGTTATGCGGAAAATTGATTAACGCCATCGCTAAAAATGTCATCCTGCACCATCGCTGAGGCGCTCCTCTCACTCAGCGCTCGAGTGGTTCCCTCACCCAGCCTGTTGTTTTTTGTTCACTCTGTTGCTATAAGTGTTCATTTTATTAATTATAAACATTCACTTATTGTTATCAGAAATTCACTATGGGTATGTTTGGAATGTGTCACGAACAGCTAGTTCGCGAACTAGCACTGTTCGCACAAACCAAACAACCCACGAACAGCGGTAGTTCGTGAACTTCTCCCTAGTTCCTAGTTCTCTGATTTTCACGAACTTGATTTTGTTCGTGGGCCGACCTCAACTTGTTCGTGGGCTGCTGTTCGTCCGCCTGTTCGTGGAGGTGCCAAACACACCCTATATGTGTTCAATCTGTTTATTTTATTTTTTTATTTCCTATTCAATTAATATTTTATATCTGTTATTTTTATATAAGTGTTCATTTTGTTGGTATTAGTGTTCATTTTTATTGTTACAAGTATTTATTTTGTTATTTATTGTATATGTTATTTTTTTATATTATTACAATGACTAATCTAAACCGGTCGATTCATTCTCAATAATGAAATCTTCTTAAAAATCAAATTATACATTTTTTCAGATTTTACTAGTATTTTAATAATTGTAGAAAATTCTTAATCTAATTAGTTTTGGATCCTCCAATTTTAAAAAATTCAAAAAATAGTAAAAATTTTAAAATATATATATAAAAAATTGGGTCTCAAAGAAAAATTAAATATAAAAAATTAAAATTTTGTTAAATTTTGCTAGCAATCTTTAATTCTTAATTTTAACAAATGGCGCCAAACATTTCCACAAAATAATCTAATGATGGCGCCAATTTTTTCCACCAAAGCTGGTTAGCATATTCTTATCTGTACCATTTTAAGGAAAGAAATTTGTTTAAAATAATTATAATTAAAAAAAGAAATAGGCAAATAACCTCCCACTCACTAAGTGTATAACCTCCCACTAAGTGTATGACCCCCAAAAAAACCTTTCGCAAAATCCAAAATAAAATATAATTGTAACCAAACAATTTGCACGTTTTAAAATAATTTTAGTAGTTTTACGTCCTGAAATAAACAAATCGCATATAAACATAATTATTATAATAAAATATCACAATCTATTTTTATTTAAAATATAGTTTTTTATTTTTACATTTTCTATAATTAATAATAGTTTTTTTGTTAAATATATTAAAAATTATTGTACCAATCATTATTTAATTTATTTAATAATTAAGTATATTTGTAAATCAAGCTGAATTATTATCATCTAAACAAATATAACGCAGCGAAGCTACGTACTATCATGTCTAGTATTAAGTCGTGATATTTTTTTTTCTATTTTTGACCGTTATTTTGTATAATCAAAATTAGTTTTTTTTTTGCATTTTTATAATTAAAATAGTTTTTATTTTTGTATTTAATTTCTAAAATTAAAATTATTTTTTTCTTTTTTGGTTAAATATATTAAAAATAGTCATACTAAGAAATTAAATATATTTAGAAATCTAAGATAGTTCATACTGAATTATTGTCATCTAAAAACATCGACTGCCATATCTAATTTTTATTAAAGCAGAATCTAAAAATTACGTAACCGTTCGTTTTTTAAATTTATTTTTGAAAAATATAATAAAATCATCCATACTTATTCTATTCAACACTTATATTTAGGCATGCATTAAAGATTTTTAATCGAATGATTGGAGGGCTTTACTGACGCACCAATATAACTAAATAGGTGTAAATTATATGATAATATGACATGTGCCAAGAATTATGTTTAATCATTCAATTTTATATCTTAATTTTTATTTTGATCCCGCCAAACACATTTTGATCCCGCGTAATTGATTTTGATTTCGCCTAATTCATTTGATCCCGCCTAAAATTTATTAGTTAATCTATACAAAGATGTTTGCATTTAATATGGGCCCACATATCAGTCTAGTTAATTTCTTTCGTATCCTTCCCTTTCCTTTCATTTGCCCCTTTGTCTTTCCTTTGTGCGGTGCCTGTACCGCTTCCCTTCTCTCTCTTTTTCTAACTAGGTTTTAACCCTTATCTCTCGTCGGCTCCTCTATCCCCCCTCCGACGACGACCTAAGCCTCACCCTCTCACCCAATCAACTAATTTTGCGTCCCTCTTCAAATCAACCTAAGTCTCCGCATCTCCTGTCGATCCTACGTGGCCTCTCCCTCCCTATCGGTAAAACACCATACCTTTTATAGAATTTAATTTTAAAATATAGGAATTCGTGAGTTTAATTTTCAAAATTGTGGTTATTAGTTTCTTATTTTAATCTTTGTTGTCGTATATAAATGCATGCCATATTCAGTTTATTTTCTTTTTCTTTCTTGGGATTTAGAGGTTGAAGCCTAGGACAAAGAGGTAAATGCATTGTGTTGACACTAACATGATAGCGAGACTATCAACAAATATTTGGTTAATATTGTAGTGAGACTTGGCCCCTGACCTTAGTATTTTTGGCAATAAATCTTAGCGTCGTAATTTACTGGTATGCTATGTTGATTGAAGTTTCTAATTTAATATAGAGTATTCAAGCAACCAAACTCTTCTAGAAAAGATGATAATACTGCTTTAATATTGTAATTAAAGCAAAAATAAAAATTAGGGTATGCTCTGCTCTTAAAAATAAGATTCAAGACTGATATGTGCCCACTGACTTAATTAGGAAACTACATGTTTCATATTCTAGCATAAAAATTTATTTTTCTTATCAAACTGTTAAAGCAAATATTTAGTTAATATTGTAGTGACATGTAGTCCTGAGTTCAATTCACACCAATTTTATGAGCAAGTTATATCAGTAAGGATGAAGTTGAAAGTCTGACAAGGTACTTTCATTATTTCTGTAGTCATCTTTATTATTCATCAAATTAGAGTTAAATTTAGTTATAATAGCTTCAAAGAATATTTTGAATTACTATAGCATGTAGTATACTATTACTTTTGGCCTTTTGGCATTGCTGCAAAATTGAATTGTTAAGCTAAGTAGTAACTGCAAGCTGCAACATGTAATGAGTTTTAATTGGAAGCGGTAATCATATTTCATCTGAACATGACAATTCTGAACCTGACAGTACAAAATGAGTTTTTCAATAAGAATTTGCAGGTGAAGCCTCAATTATGGTTTGATACTTTGATTTATTTGCAGAATGGAGATTTGTCAGAAGGTGAACTGCTTGAGCTCCTTGATCTGAAATTCTCATATGATGGAAATGCATTGACAGGACCCACCAAATCCACCCGAAGGTATGCTCATCATACTTGTAATTCTTTTGCTCCTATTTTATCTTAAATTCTGTGAACATATTGCATAGACGGATGCTGCTTTCTATTAGATGTGAAATATCATACAAGCTACCAAATTTTAATTAGTTAGTGAATTTACTTTTATCAAATTATATTTGCTAATTTCTTGTTGTCTTTTGTTAATTTAGGTTTAAAAGTTTTATACTTGTGTCATTCTTTATGTGGATCTAATATTCCAGTATTTGTTTACTTTAATTCATGGTTCTGAAACTCGGAATCGGACTCGGACTCGGACTGTTGGTTAGAGGAGTCGAATCGGATGACTCGGGAAAAATCGGGTGACTCGGATCGAAAACTCGGATTTTCATAAAATATCATTTTTAATATCTTTAAAAATCAGAAAAAATAAGAAAAAATTTAGAAACAACTATTTTTTCATAATTAAGTTAATAAATCATATATTCGGAGCATAAATAAACTGAAAAAAATTAATATAATTATTGAGTACCATGAAATTCCAAATTATTTTATAAATTAAAATTTTTAAATCAATTAAATTGAGATATCATAAATAATAAAATAAATTTTGTGAAAAATAAATTTTTAGTGAAGATAATTTTCTTAATACACCTTAAAATATCGGATAGAATCTTAGATAATTAAATTTTATATTTTTGTATGTTTTTGGATCAATTTTTGGATTAAAGATCACTTTATTTTGAAATTATTTCACTTTTGAGTAATCTGGACCGTTGATCTCGTTTAATATTTAAAAAAAAAAGGAAATGGAGTAATCCAGTTGACCCCTTCCTCTTGCTTTCTTCTTCCCCGTACCCAACCATCGCCTCTACTTTTCGATAATGTACGAAAGGATAGAAAGGGAGCTCCATGGCTCCCTGTGACGCTTTCTCTTGCCTATCGATTCAATTTCGCCCCCTTACCACCTCATCCATGTTGTCCGGCACTCCTTCTTCTCTCTCCTATGGATGAAAAACACCATTAATGGTGACCACCACCAAATCCGCTCCAACTCGGTAAAAATCGGATCGTCGGCAGCCGAGTCCGATCCGAATCGGACCGATTCCGAGTCAACTCGCCGAGTTTTTAAACCATGCTTTAATTTCTAGTTTAACCTTCAAGTGAACCTTTTGGTCGGGAGCCAACCTTCCAGCATCCCTGGGCTTTACTTTGGGTTGGCTCTTGTTAGAGTGGGCTTTCTGTGACTGCTCATTTAATATTAATTGAGTTTTTCCTTTTGAGAATTTATAACTTGTATCGTATTATTACTTTTTTTTTTCCTGGTTTATGTAGATAAACATGTGTTCTTTTGATTGCTTTCAGATTTGATTTCTTCAAATTTTATTTTATACATCATCTTTGTAAATCTTTTGATTGAAAAAAACAAGAGCACTAATATTTGTATGCTATTATATTTTGTGATAATTGTAGAAGGCATATCGAAGGAAAAATATTTTGTCTGTTGAAGATAACCAGTGTTGTCAAGGTTAGTTTGTGCTTTCTTGTTTTTGTCTGGTAGTTCAAACTATTAATATGTATTCTTTATTTTTTTTTTCATTTAAATGATTTGTAGTATAAAATGTGGGTAAAATACAGGTGAAAATATCGAAAGTATCATAGACTATTTATTATGTGGTCTTTTAGAAAATGATGATTATCCTTTCAAATCAATGTATCTTAGAACTAATTTTGTAACTCCTTTTTCTTTCTCAATTGTATGTTTGATATTACTGTATTCAAATGTTATTGGGTTAATCTCAGGATGGCTAGTTCGTTGGAGTAAAATCATGAGACGTATATGATATGTGATATGAAGAAATGTTGGAAGAGGTTGAGCATGAGCTTTGTCAAGCGGTCTTGTTAGAAGAGATTACAGATGAATTAGATCATGGTTTGTATTCAAATGGCTAGTTTTTGGAGTTGAGGAATTAGATATTTGATTGTATAAAATTTTGTATAAAATTTTGAAGTTGCGTTCTCTTTACAATGTTATGATTTGTTGTATTTAAATAAATTAACATCAACTCTTATAATTTCATTCTGTGTATTCTATTAATTTTATTTACGAACAAAAATAAATATAAAATTTAAATAGAATGCAAATATGCAATTAAATTGGCTAGACTATTTAGTGTTGCAACTGAACGTCTTGCTAATTCTCCTATTCGGTCTTGCATGAATATCTGCAAGACTATTAGGTCTAGCAAAAAAACTAATAATTAATAAAATCCCGCATTTTTCATACAGATTAAAAATGAGCTTGCAAGAAAAATTTTCTCTTGCATTATTTCTTGACGAGGGTCTTGCTAAGTCGCAAGACTTGTTTTAATCTTTACCCACATCCCAAAAAGTCTACCTACAGGCCCTTGCTACACGACTTCTTGCAATATTACAAATTTCCTTGCAAAAAATCTTTGCAAGACACATGAGGCCTAGTTTGCAACGCGATGCTGGGTTGGTAAATCACTTTTCTGTTGTAGTGTATCTATTATATACCGTTATATTACCTTTATCGTTAACTTTTAACAGGTAAGGGTAGAATACAGGTAAAATCATTTTTTTTTATGGATACGAGTAGAGTACGAGTAAAGAAAATCATTTTGCAAACTCATCGCTCCTAATCGCCTCCGAGCCATATTTATTTGTTGGGGCTGATAAGAGCAATCAAGAGTTTAAGCAAACTAGCAATCAGTGATTAAAAATGAAAAAAAAGTCTGTAATTATTTTTTTCGAAAATAAAAATCTCTCCTCGGCGCCTTACTTGTCGCTATTCCCCTCCCCTCACCTCGCTTCACCCCTCTTTCCGTCGTGTCAGCCCTCCCCTTTTCTCTCCTCTCCTTCTCCTCCTTCACGCACGTCTCCTCTTCTCTCCCAGCTTCCCTCTCGCACCACTCGCATTTCTTATTTTTCTTACTCCCATGTCAAATATAAATACTCATTTAATACAAATAAAGTATTCCCTTATGATATAGAACTATGTGATCTTATAAAATACTCCCTTCTAAAAATATATGTACTCCTGAAATCTAATTAAAATACTCCCTTCAACCGATTAAGTACTTTCTTGTAATGTTTACATACTCACATAAATAATTGCTCATTTAACTTATTAGGTACTTTATTGTCATACATAAATACTCCCATAATACAAATAAAATAATTCTTTATATACTTGCATAAGAAAACATAAATGTTCTTTCTTAAGACATAAATATTAGATACTCCCTTAAAACTTATTAGTTTCTCTGACAAATATATTAGATAATTAGTTTAATTATATATATTTGATACTCCCATGAACATGTTTAAGTACTCTCTTACATATAATAATGGGAGCACGATCAACCAGAGAAAAGTTTAGATTGTCGAAAAAGAAAGGACGAGTAGATAAGGGCGAAGGGGATCAGAGAAGGACAAGCAGATAAAAACGAAGGGGATTAAAGAAGAAGCGCGTGTGTGAAGGAGAGAAGAGAGGCGCGAAAGTGAAGAGGAGAAGAGAGGCGCGTGGGTGAAGGGAAGAAAAGGCGCGAAAGTGAAGATGAGGGGCACTAACGGAAAAAAAAGAGGAAAGAAAGGTGCAAAATGAAAGGGAGAGATTGCGCGTGGGGGAGGAAGTCGCGCATGAGAGGATGGGGCATGGTTTCCTCTGATTGCTTGAATATTGGCATAAAGTAATTCTCTTTATTGGAAATTGATTAACACCAGAAATGCCATCACACTCCATCGCTGATCAGCGCTCTCTCGATGGTCCCCTCACCGAGCGTTTTTTTTTTTTTTTTTTGTTCACTTCGTTGTTATAAGTGATGTTTATTTTGTTTTTTATCTCTTATCCAAATTTTCTGTTGGGTAAGTACAAATGATCAGTTTATTATATATAAATATTCAGTTTATTAAGTATTCATTTTCAGTTTTTTAATACATGCTCATGGAAACAGAAGAAGTCACGAACCAGACAAAAAATATATGAAAAAATTAGAAGGGGTCATGAACCGGTCCGGTTCAACTAAAAAATTATCCGACTCTGGCCCTAGCGCGTCCCTCTCCTTTGTCTCAAAAATTTTCAATTTAGCAAGTATAAATGTTCAATTTGTTTAGTATATATGTGCAGTTTATATAGTATAAATGTTCAAATTGTTATGTATAAATGAGACATGAAAATTACTTTAGTGCTAGCGACATGCGAGACTCATGCGATGGAGCACCTCTATTCAGCGATGGCACACAATGGCAAATTTTCCGATGGCACTTATAATGGTTGCTCTTTATTTGTACTGCTAAGCAGACCCTCGTAGCGCTACTGATTTAATGGGCCTTTGAAACCCGCAGTGAGACTGTATTTTTCTCTCTTGAAATCAGGGTAACTACGTCAATAATTTTTAGTTGTTTATTTGATACTCCTAGAATGGTAGATTTAGAAATATTTAAGGAAAAAAATTTCCTGTATCCCTCAGAATTGAGAAAATGAAGGACTAATCCTCCAAAAGTAAAATCTTCTGATTTTGCCCCCTCTAAATTTCAAATCCCTTCTTTATTTGCCCTCCTGCCATATTTTATGTCATAAATATTTATTAAATAATAAAAAAATATATATGACCATTATACCTCTCTACGAATTAGAATCTAGTCGAGTCGAAACAAGTGCGATGGAATCCAGTCTCGACTAAACACTCGATCTGTCTCTTCAAGTCCAATTCCTCTCTCTATGATGAACCCTAGAAAGCTCACTCTTGCAAATTTAAGCCATCTACCTAATATGTTTGCATAACAGGCTTGAATTTTAAAACATTAAGCAGCCCAAGTTTGGCAATTGAGTTTTATAACAGTTCCTACCAAGTTTTTACAAGTGCATTTTGTAACCTGGAGCATTTGTAACCAATACAAGAAGCAAGTGTACAAGTGAAAATCAGAGACGAAATTTAGAAGCATGCTGGTAATGTTGACAACAACAGCTAAAAGAGAACCTAAGTTGAAGCATGCTGATACTGTTGACTTGGGAGTTGGGATTAGCTCACCTGAACCAATCAATATACCAGTACAGCTCTCATGTTAAAATCACTTTTCCTCTACGATTTGAAAAGAAAACCCAAACCCAAAGAAAAACCATGAAGTTAGAGCACGAGTCAGCTAGTGACCATGGAGTCAGAGCACTACGATTTGAAAAGAAAACCCAAAGAAAAAAGACGAACCTGGGCGGAGAAGGATGCCGTGCAATGGAGGACAAAATTAGTGCGACGCGGGCTGAGACTGATTCAACAGTGCAACTGGTTCATCCTAAAAGAAGAAGACGGAGGTGGTGCGAGATGAAGAAAATGCAAACTCGATTTAGGGTTCGTCAGCGAGAGAAGGGTTCGATTGGGTTCTCCTAGTTTGCGATTGGGTTAGATTTGATGAGGTCTGAGAGAGAAAAAGAGAATTTTAGGGTTTATCTTTCTCTTGGTTTGTGCGTGCGCGAGAGAGAAGAAAGAGCTAGCTTTGATTGTGATTGGGTTCGTCTGGATCGAAGATCGATCCATTGAGAAGAGAGAAAAGAGACGAGTTGAAGAGACCTCAGTCGACGAGAAAGAAAGATATGAGTTGAAGAGAAGCAAATCGATGACTGGGTCTGGTCTCAATATGGATTCATAATCAACTTGATTATTTCGAATGAGTGTAAAATGGTCAAAAAATATAAGTAATATTATGTAAATATTTTTTATATTATAAAAAACCGAAAGGGGCAAATGCAGAAGGGGTTTGAAATTTAGGGAAGGGGGGTAAAATCATGAGATTTTACTTTCAGGGGGCAAATTCTCAATTTTCTTAATTCTGAGGGGTAAAGTAATGTCCTGGTGTGAAGTGAATTAGGTTTACTTTTTGTTACCGAAACACACTACACTATTCCAATAATTAAATTTTAGAATATTTAGATTTATGCTATTATAAATTTTGTCAATTTGAATAAATTTGAATAATCATCTCTCTAAAATTCTTAAAATTAATTTTCTGTTCTTAAAGACAGTCAATTAAAGACATAGTACTCTAAATTCCATCATATTTTAATAAATACCCAAATTACTCTCGTTATATTAAATTATTTAAAAAAGGACAAAATGATCATTTCAATTATATTTATTATCATATATATTTTTTTTCAAATTACCCTCATGTCGAGATCTCTGAATTTAATTATTTTAATTGTCATTGCGTTTGCCCATATGATTAAATTTTATATTTTATTTTATCAAAGGATTGTTGCAAATATTCAAAAATTCCATAAATGGTCATTAAATATGTACAGCCCTAATGCAAATAATGAAAAATTTTCTTTCAATTAATCTTGCATTGCCTGAATACTAGATCAAGAAACAAATTATAGAAGCAGGTATTGTAACTTATATCAAGTGGCCATCTGAGAGAGAGTTAATACAGAAATAAAAAAAATTGCATTAATTTAGCACCACATTAAATGCCAAGTCTCACCAGATGCAAAATTCTGGTCTACGTACTTATTTTGCATTACTTGCATTACTTGCATTTGGGTCTTCAATTTTTATCAGAAATGCGGTATTTAGCGGAAAAATACCCATTAAACAGATTGAAACCCAGCAGCCCATCAGCCCGATACAGATGATAGTTAGAAAGTTTTAAGAAAAACTTGACAGTGATGATAGTTCGAAAGTTGACCCGCATGTATAGACTAGAATGAGGAACTGAAATCAAAGGTTCCTGAAGTATTGAGGTTTCAGTGCCAATTTAAATCTCAAAGTAAATATTGCAGACTTCAGTGTCAATATGTAGTACAAATTACTCCCTTACATACAGCTCATGCTGAAAACATAATAAATATCTAGTGAGAAACAAATGATAGTTCTACACTTCTACTTCTATTACAACATGATTACTATTTTATTTTCACCAAATTACTGCTACTACTCGAAAAACAACACATTAATTGAAGAAAGGAGGGTATATTTTAGGTAATAAAATTCTTGATGCATGACTAGAGCAAGCATAGAGTCATCTAGCTCTAGCAGTGTTTGAACAGAGTTCATTCAATATCTAAACTTCAGGTAAAGGAACACGAAGAGTTGGTATTAAATACAATGGGTCTTTCTTGGCAGCGACTACTCCAAATGTCTCTGTCATGTCCAGGTCCTCTGGTTTCATACTATTAGGTAGTTTCCAATCAAAATGCAACAAAAGACTTGTTAAAGTCTCCTCAACCACTGCCAAACCAAATTTAATTCCAGGACAAATTCTCCTACCACTACCGAAGGGCAGAAACTCAAAGTTCTGCCCTTTAAAGTCCATAGATGATGTTTCAAACCTCTCTGGTATAAAGTTATCTGGATCATTCCAGTATTCAGGGTTCCTTCCAAGAGCCCATACGTTGACAACCAGGCGGGTCCCGGATGGAATTGTGTAGCCATGTATTTGGCAACTCTTCGTGCACAGTCGTAGTGATAACAGGGGCCCAGGTGGGTGCATCCTCAGGGTTTCTTTGATGACTAGCTTCAGATAAGAGAGGGACTTCTCTTCAAGCTTAGTATTTTCACTTACAGCATGCCTTATCTCGGCTTGTACCTTTTCCATTACCTCAGGGTGCTTAATTAGTTCAGCCATCACCCACGTAATTGTTGTTGATGACGTGTCAGTTCCCGCAATAAATACATCCTAAAAAAAGAGAGATCATGAGAATATACATTTAGGTACAACTTTTTATTAACAGTATAATGAAATATATATTAACATTGCACTTGTTGAAATCCGCCATCAGAATAACATGCCAAATCATTTAGAAGCCTTTATTTCGTTAAAATTAACGAAAATTAATCCTTTTTTAATTCTAGAGGAGGGTTACAGTGAGACCATTTTTGGGTGCCATCAAATTGGACAACTTCATTTTTTTATTAATATTTCAAATTTTTTTTATTAATATTTCAATAAGAAGGTTCTTCGGGAAAATAATACCAGTGTGCAGCAATCGAAAATAAAATCCAGTGAGATGCACATAATTATGTGGAAGGAATTTGGGAATTGGAATATTTCTGTTAGAAAAAATATGTGGAGCCATTTCTAGTGGATTGCTGAGACTGGAAGACCTCATGGGCCATTGGCAAGGTCGGTAGATCGCTGCAATCATAATTTAAACAAACGTTGTGTGTTTCAGATCACTTTATATATATACCAATTTCCATAATCGTCCTCTTCACTGGAAACCCTTCGTGTTCAGATCTACAAACAGAGGGAGAGACTTAGGTTTTGGGAGAAAGGAGGCCAATCGGTCCTTTGGAACAATCGGAGACACACGCACTAGTCAAGACCGGCTCTTAGTTGGTGAAAGATGATGCCAAATTCTAACGTAAGGTTGTGGTGTACCGGCAACATACGGAGGAAGACAAGGTACCACAATACCAAACAACAAGAAGGGTCTTAGTGTTCGATCAACTTTCGTTGCGCTATATCTAGAACTCTAAATTATTTTATTGGTTTAGATGTACATATAGTAAGGCAACCTTCGAATTCTAACACTAGTTATTTAAACACAACCCTGTAAGATAAGTGGGTCTGGAAGTTCTTTTACAAGAACCATTATATAAGGAGATGATCAAGACTAAGTATAAGAACAAATGTCTTTCAACCTTAAATAATTATGGACAAATGTCCTCCATATTAATGTTCTTATTTTTGAAAATATATTCATGTCATTATTCCTACTGTTAGAAAAAGTGTGTGCAGCCATGTTCCAAACGGACCGGTCTGCTAGGCAACTGGACCGCCCCATTAGTTTTGGGGTGGACTGTTCCAATAGGGAACATACCGTTCCGAATGACGGTTATAGATCTCGAAAGTCGATTTCCAGATCTGCTATTTATATCCCTCTGATTAATTGTGTCTCTTTAGTTAGAGTCCGTGTCTTTTGAGTACACCACCATCATAGAGATACCAGAACTAGGGTTAAGAGAGGGAGGAACCATCCTATTGCTTGGAGAGAAATATGAAGCACATGCATGAGTCAACCGACACTTGGATTCATGATAGATGATGCCAAACCCTTACTTGAGGTTGTGGTGTTCTGGCTGCATATGGAGGAAGACTAGGCATGTATGAGGGGTTGCAGTTTAGCTTGGAGAAGAATCTAGGCAATCGATAAACTTCCGCTGCGATATATCTAATTTCTATGTATGTATGATAGGTTAAATGTACATATAGGTCAAGGACCAAGAAAAACCTTCATTGGTATCAGAGCGACAAGGTTCTTTTCGAAGTTCTGGCACTGTTTAACCCTTAGAAACTATGTATCTTGGTCGTTTTTGTTCTTGTTTGAGACTTGGTTGTTAATGGAAACCCTAATTTTGATAAACAATCAATTTTTGGCTCTAGATCTCATTATTAATGGTAGAACTTGTACCAAATACTGGAAAAAGGTCAATTTAGGGTAGAACAACCTTACTGGTAAAGAAAACTAATTTATGAGGAATTTTGCCGTTGGAAATACTAGAATTAGGGTTTCAGCGGAAGTTTAGGGTGGACCGTTCCAACTGTGGAACGGACTGTCCCGGGACTTTGCTGACAGAGCAGCATTTGGGCTGATTCGTTTTGGCACTGAGTCGAATCGTTCCATCTAGGGAACGGACTGCTCTGTGTCATAAATCCTTAACCAGTCTGTGGTTTGATCCCAGGGCGGACAGTTCCAATGGTGGGGCGGACCGTTCTGATAGTCTGACATAACAAAGATATTAAACTTAGGGTTTGACCTGACCAATTCATGACATACCAGTAAACCTAGGGTTTGACCTGACCAATTCAGAACATACCAGTATGTCCAATATGGTTTCTGACTTGTTCTCTAGATAACTCAGAGGTTATTGCATGCATACTTGCATAGTTGAGTGATGGTAGGTCTTTAGACCTCTCACAAATGATGAAATGCTTGAGTAGGCCTTTAGAGTTTTTGACTCGCATATAGACCAAAAGTACACAAAGGGTGACTTTGAATTTTATGATCTGGGTATCTTAACCAATGTCTGAACCTCGCACCAATCGAGTTGCTTGGGAGGTGGTGCACTTAGTTCATGAGATTAGATTGCTGAACCTGGTTGTCATTTCTCGATCATCGAGACTAGGTTGCATCATCTTTTGGATCGATTCAAGCGTTGTACGATGGGGTATGTTTGATGTTATAACTGGGAGTTATATCATATGAATTGATGCTAACATGCATACATGTGCTTTGTCTCTATTTTGTAGAACGATGTCGGCAAATAAGAGCATAGTCGTTGATCTCAATGCTGGTGAGAAACTGACGAGCAACAATTACGATGTTTGGCATCGTAAGGTTCAATTTCTCCTTGAGATGCAAGACTTGCAAGAACCACTCACAAAGGAACTCACTAAAGCCGAAAGGGCCAATCCAAGGCGAGTTCAGGCCAATTAGGATTTTAAAAAGAAGGATCATGCCGCTCGCATAACGTTGCTGAGTAGCATGTCAAATGATCTTCTCCTCAGATTTGAGAGGTACCGCACCACAAAAGAGTTGTGGGAGGCGGTCAAGCTCAAGTATGGTGGTACTTCGACCACTAGGATCCGCCAACTTACACTAAGGTTTGATGGCTATAAAAAGCGCCCTGAGCACTCTATGAGGAAGCATATCTTAACCATGTCTCACATGATTAGTGAGTTACAACAAGCAGATAATATCTTCTCGGATGAGCAGCAAGTGCAAGCTATCATCCGCTCTCTACATCGCTCATGGGAGCACATGAGAGTCAATTGAACTCACAATGACAACATACGCACCTTTGATGAGGTGGCGCGTCATGTGGAGTTAGAGGAAGACAGCTTATTGGCTGAGAGGGCCGATAAGGCGGCCCGATAGGCAATGATTGTCGCCTCTTAGAACTCGTAAAGGAAACCGAGGCAAAATTTCGGTTCCAAGAAGAATGTGGGTGGAAATGGCGTGGCCAATGCCAAGTTTGACGAGAAGCACGAGAAAGAGAAGAAGAAGCCCAAGGGGGCTTGCTTCAACTGTGATCAGGTAGGACACATCGCTCGTGACTGCACAAAACTGAAAAAGGTACCATCTGGCCCTTTTGGGGCGGATCGTCCTAACTTCCTTAAAGTTTGGGGCGGACTGTTCCAATGTGGAGCGGACCGTCCCAACTCACTTAGATTTTGTGACGGACCGTTCTAATGTAGAACAGACTACGTAGAACTTATCTACTTGTGATTAAGCTTTATTTGTTTCTATTTGCTTTATGCTTACTAATAACAGTCCTGTTTTGACTGCTGATTTTGCAGCAGCTGACCACATAGCTAGGGATCGAGCGACATTTCTAGACTATCGTCGTGTACCGGCAGGAAGCAAATGAATTTTCATGGAAAATAATAGTAGTGTCCCAAGTGCATGGCATAGGCACATGTGAGCTTGTGTTTCGCAACGGACATAATTAATTGGAAAATCTCAGGATTGGATGCAATAAGGAGTGGTCTAGACCATAGACACTTGGTTTGCAAACTGAATCTACACTCGTACAACGAATGTCAACACCATGTCTGATGGTGCAGATGATTCGTTGTAACATGTGCTCATACCACATGTGCTAGGCGACTCTTGGAAGATGGGTTGAGTGGTTCCATGACCAAGACCGTATGACTCTGCATTGTGTAAGTTCCATAATTACATACTGATAAGGTTTGGTATGGTCCAATAAGAATTCAGCCTAATAAAGTCTAGTAAGTCCCGATAAGGATCTAGCCCAACAAAAGAGTTGCCCTAAGTACTCAATATAAAAGGGCTTCCACCTATCCCAAAGGGGGGGGCTCTCCTCCAGCCGCCTCCTCATACTTCCTTTCTATCTAAAACTTCATCTCTTCTGAGTGGCTCCTTTCCTTCCGCATGGGGCGGTTGGTTGGCAGAAGGGAAGCTAGGCCGTTCCCTCTAAATTCTTGCTACCCTAAGATGCGGTAACAATGGCGCCCACCGTAAATCTCGCGGCCAAAAAAGATCATCGGAGTAGCTGGTCCGATATCTTTTTACTCCATCTCCATCCTTTCTCCATTTCTATTCATAATTTGTATGTGTGAGCCATGGGAAACAGAGAAAAAGGAGCTTGGATCTTTCTCCATCTCCTCTCTCCGACTCCCAAAAAGATCCGAAACCTCTCTTCTTCTTTCAAATCTCACATTCCAAAAAAAAAGGTAGCATTTACAAAAATTTAGCAGTCGAAGTTCTCATGCCAAACGTAAGTCGCCATAGCGAAGTCGAAGTTCTCATGCCAGACGTAAAGTTGCCATAGCGCAGTCGAAATTCTCATGCCAGACGTAAGTCGCGTTACCACAATCGAAGTTCTCATGCTAGACTTAAGTTGCGATAGTGCAGTCGAAGTTCTCATGCAAGACGTAAGTCGCCTGAACGCAGTCCAAGTTGCCTTGCCAGATGTAAGCCGCATCAGCACAGTCGAAGTTGCCTTGCCAGACGTAAGCCGCATCAGCGCAATCGAAGTTGCATTGCCAGAAGTAAGCCTCATCAGCGCAATCGAAGTTCTCATGCAAGACGTAAGCCGCATCAGCGCAGTCGAAGTTGCCTTACCAGACGTAAGCCGCATCAGCGCAGTCGAAGTTCTGATGCCTAACGTAAGTCGCGTTAGCGCAGTCAAAATTCTCATGTCAGAGTTAAGTCGCGATAGTGCAGTCGAAGTTGTCTTGCCAGTCGTAAGCCGCATCAGCGCAGTCGAAGTTGTCTTGCCAGACGTAAGTCGCATCAGCGCAGCCGAAGTTGCCTTGCCAGAGATAAGCCGCATCAGCGTAGTCGAAGTTCTCATGCCAAACGTAAGTTGCATCAACGCAGTCGACGTTGCCTTGCCAGAGGTAAGCCGCATCAGCACAGTCGAAGTTCTCATGCCAGACGTAAGTCGCATCAGCGCGGCTGAAGTTGCCATGCCAGACATAAGCCGCATCAGCGCAGTTGAAGTTGCCATGCCAGACGTAAGCCGCATCAGAGCAGTGGAAGTTGTCTTGCCAGACGTAAGTCGCCTGAGCTCAGTCAAAGTTGCCTTGCCAGACGTAAGCCGCATCAGCGTAGTCGAAGTTGCCTTGCCAGACGTAAGTTGCATCAGAGCAGTCGAAATTCTCATGTCAGACATAAGTCGCTATAGCACAGTCGAAGTTCTCATGCTAGACGTAAATCGCTATAGTGCAGTCGAAGTTCTCATGCCAGACTAAGTCGCATTAGCGTAGTCGAACACGCCAGACGTAAGCCGCCTTAACGTAGTCAAAGATGATAGATGAGATGTAAATTGCATTAGCGCAGTCGATGCCACCAGATGTAAGCCTTACCATGGTATATAATGAGATCTATTTCTCCTTGATATATAATGAGATCGTTTTCTTTATGAAGTATTATTTTCTGGAGTGAGCGATATTTTTGGACTATCGTCTTGTACCAGCAGGAAGTAAATGAATTTTCATGGGAAATAATAGTAGTGTCCAAGTCATGGCATAGGCACATGTGAGCTTGTATTTCGCAACGGACATAGATTAATTGGAGAATCTCAGGATTATATGCAATAAGGAGTGGTCTAGACCATAGACACTTGGTTTGCAAACTAAATCTAGACTCGTACAACGAATGTCAACACACGTCTGTTGGTGCAGATGATTCGTTGTAACATGTGCTCATACCAAATGTGCTAGGCGAATCTTGGAAGATGGGTTGAGTGGTTCCATGACCAAGACCGTATGACTCTGCATTATGTAAGTTCCATAATTACATACTGATAGGGCTTGGTATGGTACAATAAGAATTCAGCCTGATAAAGCCTAGTAATGCCCGATAAGGATCTAGCCCAGCAAAAGAGTTACCCTAAGTACTCAATATAAAAGGGCTTCCACCTATCCCAAAGGGGGGGCTCTCCTCCAACCGCCTCCTCATACTTCCCTTCTATCAAAACTTCATCTCTTCTGAGTGGCTCCTTCCCTTCCGCATGGGGCAGTTAGTTAGCGGAAGGGAAGCTAGGCCGTTCCCTCTAAATTCTTGCTAACCTAAGATGCGGTAACACATACCCTTTGACTTTTGACTATGTCATGAGGGACAGGATCAGTGCCTGCTACTTTGGTGTGTACCCTATGGTGATGCATATTCCGCCTATCGAGGCATTGCTGGGAAAGCAACTGATTTTGTTCTGATTTTTATGAGACAAAGGAAAGATCAGATTCGATTTGCACAAACGAGAGATCTATTGGTGTTCAGGATCCACCAAACTCGTCATTTGGATTGAGGTTGGGAACATACAACAGACTAAAACTGAAAAGGAAAGGACATGTATCATTGAGCTGTCGATAATGTCCAATCTAGTGCAAATTTTGAATGTATCTAAGGTACTAGTATACACATTTATCTAACTATTTTTATTAAATGGTAGATGCTTTTTCGTTGGCCTTCACATTGTTATGGTGAGGAGTTTTAGCTCCCGCTTGACAGGTGTATGCACTGGTCGCACGGTCCATTTACCATATGAGGTCTGACTCTGTGTTTGGTAACAATGTCTCCAAGAGGGAGATGTTAGAAAAAGTGTGTGGAGCCATGTTCCAAACAGACCGATTTGCTAGGCAACCCGACCGTCCTATTAGTTTTGGGGTGGATTGTTCCAATAGGGAACAGACTGTTCCGAATGACAGTTACAAATCTAAAAAGTGGATTTCCAGATCTGCTATTTATACCCCTTTGATTAATTGCGTCTCTCTAGTTGGATTCTGTGTCTTTTGAGTACACCACCATGAGAGAGAGACTAGAATTAGGGTTAAGAGAGGGAGGAACCATCATATTGCTTGGAGAGAAATAGAAAGCACACGTACGAGTCGACCGACACTTGAATTCGTGAAAGGTGATGCCAAATCCTTACTTGATGTTGTGGTGTGCTGGTTGCATACGGAGGAAGACTAGGCGTGTAGGAGGGGTTACAGTAAAGCTTGAAGAAAAATCTAGACAATCGATCAACTTCCACTGCGGTATATCAATCCCTATACATGTATGATAATTTAGATGTACATATAGGTCAAGGACCAAAAAAAACCTTCACCTACTCTTAAGCCCAACAGCTAGCACTAATAGCCGGCAATACAAAGACAATTGACTTTTTCGCAGGACTGATGTGTTTTTCTTAAGTATTTTCATTAGCCTTTGAGAAGATTAAAAAACTTTTTGCAATACCGCAATAGTGTTGGATGAGTGGATAAAAATTCGAGGTCAGAATAATGGATATCTTAACTATTTTAAATCATATACAAATAGATGATGCTTAGGATTCTCTCTCTTGTATTACTATAAAGAAGGATACCAATTATTTTTAGAATTTCTAAAATATTAATGGTATTCAGACTACTGATGTCTCATAATTTTATCTATAATTTGGTCAGACTTATCATCTAAATCATAACTCAAACTATTAATTTTTTTTATTTTTGCATTATATATGTCACAATTTGGTAATGTTTTCGCTTCTCGTCCTAATTTTTTTTTTTTTTTTTGCAGGTTTTGGATAGAATCAGCGCGATATTTCAACTTTTCAGCACTATTGCTGCACAATAGCTACCTCGGGACCTGCACCAATACATGTCGAAGCCTTACAAAAGCCAGAAGATTCAATTCTAGCCAATTTCTCTCTCCCTGCTGAAGTACAGCTAGACCATGCGGACCACTATGCGACTCGCATGGCAGCCCGGCATGGTCCAACTATGGCAACTTTTCAGCGCAAGGCAACCTCTATTTTGGCAACTTTCATCCATATGGCTTCACAGATGCCCTAGCATAACTCCTGTATAAGATCCTCCTTGGCTTGGAGAAAGTGTGTGTATCCAAATCCTCCTAGGTTCCTCATTGAATCCATCACTGTTATTACACTGAAACACCCTTGCAAGGGTTCCATGTTTTCTATAGCACTCGAAAATAGCAACCACGTTTGAATAGTCGCAACCACTGTAAAAAGTCTTAACCACAATTTCACGAGTTCAGTACTATGTGCGAGTCAGAATTGATAGTTGACGTATTTCTTCTTTTTGTCTTGATATTTGGAAAGTAATGAGATTTTTATGTTATTTCATTGCGGTTGTAGTTTAATTTGGTACTTGATATTTATGTGATTTATTATTGAATTTTAGTTATTACTTATCAAATCGATTTTTTAATTGTTATAACCTATTGGATAGACATGATTATCTCTAATTAGGATTTCAATAACTTGAATTTATAAATTGATTATCAAAGGTTTAAATAGCGGTTAGCAGGTTCATAGCGGACATACTTTTGGATGGCGATTAGCGAATAGCGGGTACTTAGCGGCCGCTATTGGATCAAAATATAAAATATCATCAACAAGACTTATACATAGATATTAAAACATAAAATGTTATGACGGTAGATAATTTATTATCAAATGCATACTTTAATTTACTATACTTTAAATTTTGAATTTTAATGTGTTCATTAATATGGATCAAAAGCATTAATTGATGTGAGATTGCCAAATATTGAATCTATATATTTCTTTGGTAAATTCACTTGAAGGCAAGTTCTTAAACAAACAAAAAGATTAATGAATTTGATTATGACCAAAGCTTTCGGGTACATGCAATATATACCTTATATTATATATACTTGATATTTTTTTTTATTGAACTAATGAACTAATTAAACAAAAAAAAAAAATTCTCACGGCACACCATATTGGCATGAGAGAGGTGGTTAGATTATCAAATAGAACATGGGCTTAATTACTGGCTTTCTTATTAGGCGTGTTGGAGCTGCATAAACAGCCGAAAAACCAATATATTAACCTTTGTATAGTATATATAACTAAATTACCGCTAACAAACAAAATTTGGTTTAGCACTGTAGCTGATGGCTAATAGCACCGCTAATGAAGTGCTTTTGCGCCGCTAATTAACGCTATTTAAACCAATGATTATTAATAAGTCAATCATGAGGTAGGTTATAAAGATAACTAATATTTCTAAGTTACTGGTAGTTAATTAGATATCTCTAGACCATCAACTTGTAAACTTGAGTAGAATTGACCAACACTTGAGAATTAGTATTTAGAAAATTCGAGAGGGGTAAACTATATATGTTTATTAATTACCAAATAACTTATCCAAAAGGCGACAACTAAGCAATTGTAAAATGCTAGTGTCCAATATATTCGACAGATGGGTCTGTCCAATACGATCAATTCACATTTTTAAATTGCAAACGATCGATCCGAACCGTTCAACATGTTCTTCATATTGAAAACTTATAAGAAACCAATTTTTATATTTTTTTGAATTTTTTTACTTACTTTTTGGTATTTTAGAAAATTCATGATATAAAAGTTCTAGATCGTCCAATAATAACGATTTTTTAAAATACAAAAAAAAATGGTAAAATAAATTTGAAAAAAATGTAAAAATTGACTTCTTATAAGTTTTCAATATGGAGAACATATTGAACGGTTTGGAACTTTGGATCGATCGTTTAAAATTTAAAAATATGAAAATGATCGTATTGGACGGATCCCATCTGTCTAATATATCGGACTCTAACATTTCTCTTGTGTTTTAGGTACCGTAAGTTAAACCTTTACAGAATTAATTACGAAGTAACAATAGAAAATATAGCATTTTACATGATGCATGTGTGCCTTGCAGACTGGCATGGAAGCACATGTGACACTGCGCGTCGCACGGTGTTGTCTTGACGTCGCATGAGGCAATTATAGAGTCGAAAATTGATAGGTTGGCACGCCTTGATCAAAGATAAGATGAAACTGAATTCCTAAATTTTTACTTTGTGTATTTTATTAACCAAAATACCCAAATTAAATTACTTTCCTAAATTGACAGTTTTGAATAAACTTTTCCTCTCTCTCCTATCTCTTCTCTTCTTCTAAGTCCGAACTCCTCCCTTCTAAGTTCGAACCCCTCTTCTCTACTCTCGATCCGCCTCTCGAACCGCCTCTCTACTCTCGATCCGAGCCCCTATCTGCCGCCTCCTCTCCAAGCACCAACCACTCATTTACTCCCTCTCTTTCTCAAGTCGGCCGGCATTGTCGAGAGTAGAGACAACGGTAGGGACTGGAGCTCTCTTCTTCTCCTCTTTTTCCTTACAAATTCGGTTTGGTATTTCCTTCTCTTCCCTTGTGTCCCTTTTTACTGTGTATGGATGTAATCGATTGGATTATGCTTGTTTTGAAATCTGAACTGTCAAATGTTTATTTGCTTTAGTCATTTGATGGGTCTATTTGATGTGTTGCGAATGGTCTCAATTAATTTGAATTGCTATAGGAGTTGAATTGTTAGTTGATTGATCAATCAATGAGAAGCTTGAGTGTTTGTGTGCATGCATTTAATTGTCTCATTTGAATCTGTTCCTTGATCGAATTTGGATGATTCCTTTATTCTATGGCTTATGTTAATTTATTCTTGATAGCACATGTAGCCGAATTCATCTAAAATATAGATGGATAATTTTTCCAAGAGAGACGAGCATGTATAAATGGCAAAATCTTTTCGATTTTCATCTACATATATAATTTTTATGAATTTTGATGATTATAATTTTTATGAATTTTGATATATTTATAATTGTTGTTTTTTGTTTTGATGATTATGTGATATGTGATATATAAATGCATGATTGTTGTGAATGCGAATATTGCATGAATATTATGGCTAGCAAAAATGGGGCTAGCTCAAAAATAAATTTTTTTTAAATTATTAATTTTTAAGACCGGTTTTTAACCTTAAAAATCGGTCTTAATAATAAGAAAATTCGGACAAAAAACTGAACCAAAACCGGTCTTAATGTTGTCTTAAAGATGCGTTTTCTTTTTAGATCAGATTCTGTCTGGTTTTTAGCACCGCCTTTTTAAGACCGGTTTCTTATATATTTTTAACACCACATGTTATTAGCACCACCTCCAAACCGGTCTTAAAGACCATTAATTAACAGGTCTTAAAAATAAAAAGTGGCGTAGTGTAACCAAATGCCTCTTTAATTTATTTTAATTTTTTTGGGTGATAGATAGAGAGGCATAAATTAACAAACAATTAGACTATTGGGGGAAAACCAATTATTGTGTATATAATTGTACTATTGATTAGTTAAGCATTTTACTTGAGTATTCTTTTTATTAATTAGGTTTGTGATTTATCCGGACTTAAAAGTTAGTGTGGATGCCCACTGACATTTTTTATCTTTACATCAGTCCTGTATAAAAGCATATTCCCTTTCTTCATTTTTATGGTACACAGAAATATGAGGCAAGAATTAATCAGACACGTACCAGGATAACACCTTTTATGTGGTCCATTGTGATGGGCTCCTCCAAGTCATCACGTTCCTGTAGATTTAGAAGTACATCAACAAAATCGTATTCCAAATCCTGATCATCTCCACCTTTCATATGTTGTTGTCGTTTAATCAAATGATCCTGTATAACCTCGTCTATTACCAAGTCCAATTTGCTACATTTTTAATAAAAAATTCGTAGTCAGTTGAGCAGAAAAAAATGGGTATACAAAGAATTGAAAAAATCATTATTAATTATTAATTATTATCATTATTATAATAATTTTTATATTAAGGATTCTTTAAATTTACACAATTATTATTAATCACTATTTATTAATACAATTATTATTATTAATTATTAGTTATTATTACAATTATTAATATTAATTATTCAATATATAGGAAAGCTTGGAAATTTGTTAATTTCGGCTATTTCACCACCCAAGAGAGGAGGAGAAAATTTAGCACAGCCTTTTTTTGTTTCCAATACCAAAGTAATAATGGTTCAGAGGACAAAGAGTAAAATAATATTTTTAATTTTACTTTTCTGACAAAGGTATTATTTTTACATTTCTCTCTCTTCACGTGGAGAGCTAAAGTGCTAACTCATTTTTTGGATTAGAGACTCAGCGAAAGATTAGTACTAGCCTCATCTTACTCCACTACATTTAGGGTACGTTTGGATGGAGGTGAAGTTAGTGAAGTTAGTGAAGTTAGAGGTTGAAATTAGTATTTTTGAAGTTAGTGGTTGAAGTTTGTAAAAATAGAAGTTAGAAAAAGTTAATGCTAACTTGAAGTTAGAGAATGATGTTTGGTGCAGCGTGTTGAGGTTAGAGATATAGAAAATAAATATAATAGTAATTTACTTTCATTTTTTATCTTCCAACTAAATCATTTTTAATTATTATTTTTTGACATTGGTCCTTGAGATCTTATTATATTCATCTCATTGATTAAAATATTTATATTAATAAATAATATTGTCAATGACAATAGTAATACTCAAAATCGTTATATTAATAATAATATTATTATTATCACTGCTACTATGGTAGCAACATGTTTAAATAGTCTAATTAGACGAAACTAATGACATCATTCTTCATTTGCTAGCGCTTGATTAGATGTAAAATTCAAATTAACAAAAGAAAGAAAAAAAAAAGAAATGGAGAAATTTCGGAGGCTGGAACTTCACACCAGAAGAGAAATCATATAATTACCAGCAAAATTACATAAATTTCACCAAATTAGGACTAGTGGTTAATTGGTTATACACTATGTTTGATACTAAGCACAACGTCCAGCGCAGCCGCCATGATTTTGCAAACCCATACCTTGGATCTAAGAGTTAGAGCTCTAACCTCTAAATTAGACTAACCCGTCTCTCTGAGGCTTGACGTCTCTTCAGAAAAGAAAAACAAAAGGCGAAAAAAGAGCCTACTATTATCATACTTGTTAAAAGTATTTGGACGTACTGCTGGTACGTTAATATTTTGTTATACACATATGTCATAAACATATTCAAGACGTTTTTCATTTTTATGGAAAAATTAATGTCACCATGTCAATGTCATCTATTCATATATAATCACATTCGCTTCAAGGAATGGATTTTCATGTAAATCATACTCATTGATTAATTCATTAGAAACTCGTTATTTTTTTTTGCATTTAGAAGACATGACACTAACTTTGAGTATCTTTTGCTACTACAGGAGCAAATTTGAAATATGGATTTTGGAGAATTTTACTCACCACCAAATTTGAAATAATGTTATCTCACATGTTATAACAAGCTTTTGATTTTCATGGTTACATTGTTTTTGAAAAACTCTTCATGAGTACTAAGATGCTTTCATCATAACTTCAAGTTATTAATATCGTAACTTTAGATTATTACTATGATAACTTCAGATTATTAATATCATAACTTCAGGTTATGATAAATGAAACAAAGATAAATAAATAAATAAATAAAATGAATAAATAAAGAGAGAAAGAAAAAGAAATAATAATTCTAATTTAGCATTATAACTTCAGGTTATAACAATATTTTATTTAATAACTTCTGGTTATTAAATTTTTTTACTGCGCAATTTAAATAATTCAGGTTATTTTTTATTCAATAACTAATAATAAGTGCTAATATATTTTTCATACAGTATCCCATAATAATATCTAGTTATTAAGGAATACTATAGCGGAAAACGGGTTGGTAGTGGACAACCTCATGTCAAAACAAACAGCGGGTAGCAGTCATTTAGTAGCCACTATAGGATCATAACAGACATGTACAAATGTATTTATTTATTACATCATATACATATTTTTAATTAAAAATTAAATATCATATTACATTATATGCATGTTATAATAGTTAAATTTAACACATGCACATTAAAATCCATTATTGCAATAGAAAAGTCTCATTGTACTTAATATTGGATCAAGCCAGTCAGAGTTTATATACCAAAAATATGGTTGCAATACTGATTCTATACTAGCAAGTAATATATTGTTTTGCTACATTTCTCTAAAATACCATTATAATGCATCTATATTTTGCTAATTTTTACTATCATAGCCACCATAAGAAATAAAATGGCAAAAAATAAATACAATTTTAAGTAATATTAATATATACCAATGAACACTGCTATAGCTACACTTTTAGTTTAATATCGTAGCAGTCAACCAAGTCGTACCACTATAGCGGCGCTATTATGGTTCATAACGCCACTATTTAAATCACCAAGGAATAGAATTTTTGGTTCTTTGATAAAATTTCAACTTTGAATAATAACTTCAGGTTATTTATTTAATAATATTCAGTGGCATTCCATAACTATTGGTTATATTAAATTTCAAATAGAACTTCAGGTTCTAAGAAAATAAATTGAAATATTAAGAACTTCAAGTTCTAGACAAATTACTACAAATTTCAAGAACTTTAGGTTCTAAATAATTTTAAACGAAATATAAACTTCAGATTTTAAACAAAATAAATTCAAGTATTAAGAACTTTAGGTTCTAAACAAATTATTTATATGATTAAGAACTTCAAGTTCTAAATAACTTTAAATTAAAATATGAACTTCAGGTTCTTCATGTAATAAGAACTTCGAGTTCTTAATAAACTTTCAAGTTTGAATAATATCTTCAAGTTATTATTTTTTATCATCATTCATTTCAGGGATTGATGCTCATAAATTTCAAACAAAGAAAATATAGCAATAAAAAATTCAAGAAAAATTAAAATTAATAAATTATCTGATATCAATCGTATTACTTACCTCAAAATTTCTTTGATCAATTTATTCTTACTTACCACAAAACTTTGCAACTTCTTCGTAGCAATTTGTGCAAACAACTTTGCCACTCCTTCTGAACAAATTCGTGCTGATAATGTTAGAGATATATATGTCCTAGAAGCCAATCAGTTGATGACTACTTATTTAGTTTATGTTATTGATAATGTTTGAACATTTGTTCCTTGATTTTATTATTGACAGATCATTCAGGTTGAGGATCTGAATTATGAATCTCTGTGTTTCATTTATGATTAAATGACAATAATAAATCTAAACTAACTGTAATCTTGATAATTAACAAGGAACACTAATTGTCATAAAAGATTAGTATGCAAGTTAAGTGATGATTAAGTTCTACAAATCATAGGTAAGGAGTTACCAACTTAATTGTATATGTATATGTTATTAGAACATAGTAAAGGACATGACCCAATGAAATAAATATATGGATTGTGTTATGCATCATTATTTATTTCATATGAGTTTATTTTAAGTATGAGATGGTTCAACTTTTTCACATAAGGATAGGTTCAATAAATATCGTCTAACGTTGAATCCTGATAAAGGCTACTATACGGACTTTATTTATGTTCACTTGAATTGTGCAGGAAAAAGTTGTTCATCAAGACAACCGTATGTCTCTCATTAGTATATTTAGTGAGTGATAATATTTATTAGGTCCCTTGATGGAGTTGGATTGTTTGTCGGCAACTTTTACAATCAACTCTAGATCAAGAAATTTATAAATTGTAAGAATGACACATTTTTATCTTGGTTGATACAGTGATATCATGTGACATAATAATCAAAACAAGGAAATATTTTATTTCTTATGCAGGATTGAAATACTGTAACAGTACATTATTTATTTATGTTAATTGAAAATCATAACGTGTTGCTAGATATCGCTTATGATTATTGAAAATAAATAACGATTTAATTTTCATGGCCAATATGACATAAATCCTCGAGAGTCACACTAATAAAAGGTTCTTAATCAACAATTCAATAATATTAATTTATTTGCATTGGAGAATGCAATATATGATAAGTTGATTAATTAATTATATACCATTGCGAATCGTTATAATTAATTATATCAAAGGGATCATATGAAACTAATTAATGGCAAAATCTAATCCTATAATATTATCAAATAGTTGATAATTAATTTTGTTCAACACATTTAATATGATTATGAAATTATTTAAATAAATGGGCTTTAATTTAATTAGCCATTTTGAGCCCTGTATAAAAAGCAAGAAGAGTGGACTGTTAATTATAGAATTAATGTGCAACAAGAGCGATGATTGTGTGGCCCAAATAAGGCCTCATTAGGGTCGGCCTCCAAGGAGGAAATTTAGTCCACACAAGTTTATTTGGAAATGTCTATATAAGGAGGTCTTATGTGAGACCTATGGCAACCTTTGTGCCTCCTTCTCTTTTCTCTCTTCCTAGCCGTCGCCACCATCAATGGGGAGAAAATTTCTGTCTATTTCTCTTGTTTTTAGGTGCTCATGAGTTGAGCTCAAGTCACCTCTCCTACATATTGATTAGAAGAGAAAGACAAACCATTGGATTAGGCGATTTCGTGTGTTTCTCTAGCATGAAACCATGCAAAGTTGATTAATCCTTTTGTGGACCTAATAAAGGAGAAGAAGGGGAGAAGATGAGCACACCACCGCCTCCTATTCTATGGACGCGCCTCCTCGTTGCGATACAAGAAGAGGTATGCGCGATTTTCTCTATCTCTTGCACTAAACTTGGTCATTCCACTAGATCCTAATTGTTAGTGCTTTGTTTAATTGATTAAATGCGATTTAAATTTTGAAACAAGTCCTAAACAAGTTTCTTCAGAGATTTCTATAAATTATGTAAAAACTAGTACAATATTGGACATAAATGAAAATAATGTGGATGAAATTTTTGCATTCACTAGTGATGTTGTAAGCAAAGAGGGTAATGTGCCAAAAATCATAAAAGAATGTAGGCACACAAATGATTGTCCTAAATGGAAAGATACTATACAAGTTGAATTAAATTCACATGATAAATGACGAGTGTTTTGACCAGTAGTCCAAACACCAAAAAATGTAACCCTATAGGTTACAAATGGTTATTTGTCATTAAAAAAAATGAGAAAAACGAGATTGTGAGATACAAAACAAGACTAGTGGCACAAGACTTTACACAAATATATGGAGTTGATGATGAAGAAAGATATTCACTTGTATTGGATGTGATAACTCTCAGATTTTTAATAGAATTAGATTGACTGAAAGATATCCGATATTATTAAAATGAGGAGAAGCATTACACACACTGTACTCTTTTTCTCTTATCCAAGTATTTATCCAATGAATTTTTCGTGGTAAGGTTTTTAATGAGGCAAATAAATTGGTCCAGAAGTAACATATTAATATTGATACTAAAGTGTCATATTAATAGTGTATAATTAAAGATGAACAACCAAGGGGAACAGTTATGAAATTAATTGATTTGTAGATTGTTCATACTTCACATTCACCACTATACTCATTTATGTCCATATTCTCCATTACCCATTTATATCCATTTCCACTACTCAATTATTACTCATTATATAAAATGTCATGTAATAGTCTATAAATAGAGGCATTGTAAACTTGTGCACATTAATGAATGAATGAATGAAAGAGATAATAAAATTTTGAAATTTATATTGAGAATATTGTCTTGTTTACTCTTGAGTTATTTGTTGTTTATTTCTTTTTTCCACCTTATTTTACAATAAATAATAATTTTATTGGAAAGCATATGAAACATATCCGAACTTCTTTCATGATCAGACTTCCTCTTCTCTCAGCTCTTTGAAAAAATTCATAAACATTTTTTTCTTATTACCTCTCTCTCTCTCCCCGAGACCTCTCTTTCATTCGCTCAAATTTCGCCCTTTTCTACGAATTGAAATAAGAGCACGAACAGTCTATTCGTATCTTTCGTTGCTTGTTTGATTTGGGTTGCGAATTGATTATTCATGAATAGCGCGAATAAGCGCTGAGTAGATACCTGGACTGCAAGTGCAATGTAACAAATATCTTAACAATCTTACCTGCGGATTTTTGTAAGTCTTCTTCTCATGTTCACCTCAAACAAACTCATTGAAGGGAAGAGATCATTTAGGCCAAACCCAGAGAAGCACTCCATTACCTCCCTAAGAATTTCCATGAACACCTGTTTATTTTTATAGTTTCCTGAAAATGCAGCGTGAATTGTAATGTTGGATGAAAGCTCTGCTGTCATTGCACTCAGGTCGACTGGTGATTTATTAGAAGCCAAGGTGAAAGTCTTTAACAGGGAATAAATCTCGGCTTGCCGTATTGAGAAGGATGATTTGACCTGTTTTGAGGTCAAAAGCTCAGTGGCACAAATTCGGCGCATCTGGCTCCAGGACGGGCCATTTGACCAGGCAATATCTTTGCAACCATACGTAAGAACTTCTGCTGTAGTTGTCACAGCGCGGTGCAAAAAGTTTGCATCGTGCGTTTTCATCACCTACACGTTGTTTACATGCACCAAATTAATATAAAAATCAGATACAAATTTAAACTTTAATGCTTAAATAAAAATAAATATTTAATAGTTGTTAAGGTAGAAGATTTTACTCTTATAATACAAGTTGCAAAAAGCAAACACTGAAAAGTAAACAGAAATTTTAATTGAATAACAAGTTGAATCTGCCAATCAATTTATAAAGAATCTTAAAGTTGTAGCCTTGCATATTAGTTTCTTACCCTGCACCAAATTCAATTCCACAATGACACAATCTATTTTAAGAACAGGCGAGTATAGTACATATTCTGAACTATTCCACTCGTATTATTGCATATAGCGATTCAATATGGTTCTGAAACTCGGCCGATTCTGATCCAACTCGGCTGATTCGGAACAGAATCGGTCAGGAAAAATGCAATTTTTTGCCATTTAGGTTGGAATTAATCGGGCAGAGGCGTAGAGAAGGCATTCTGGGGTGGCTAGGGGCATGGAAACCGCATGGGGAGGCTGGAGATGGACCAGAAGGTGCCATGAGCCCATGACTTCTATCTCGTGAGAAGAATACCCTTTGTTTTATCGAAAACAGTAGGGTTGGGAAGTGGGAAATTAATGGAAAACGGAAAAATGGATGAAAGGGGAAGGGGTATCTTAACTGGATCCTCCATTTCAAATTTTTTTTTTTATTTTAAAGCAAATTGGATACTCCATATAACTCATGATGTGAAGTAATTTAAAACAATATCTCTGCTTGATCTAAAAATTGATGGAAAGACATGAAAAAAATAATAAATTTAGCGCTTTACAATCCTAAGCCATACATTACGGTGTTACTGTTTTGTCAATATATCTTTATCAAATAATTAATTATTTCCTTATACATTTCCCATTCCTCCAATTTGACTCCTTAAACTAACAACCCGAGCCCCAATTCGCTTCTGATTTTCAGAACGAATTCAACACAGAATCAACCTTTCATTTTGGGTTGATGGCTGTTCGTAAAATACACCAAGTTGAGTGCGTGAATATAGATTTTTGTGTTTGGGAAGAGGGGAGGGGGGTGGTGGGGGGTTGAATGCCTGAGGAACTTATTCCAATAAGTCAACAACATTATGCACCGCATTTATTTGCAGAATTGTTGGTACTTCACTTTTGAATTTCCAAGCTAATGAAGTCTTTGATATTGTCCTTTGCATAAAACTACCAGCCAAATGTTACCTCTTTTGCAGCTTCGCGAGAACTGACAACAACAAGGTTAATCTCACCCAAACGAAGGAGCATAACAGGTCCATGTACACGGGCAAGGTTGCGGAGGACATGATGCGGTAAACCAGCAGTTGCAAGGTGGTGGAGACTTCCGATGAAAGGCAAAGTCCAGGGACCTGGTGGGAGTTCTGATTTAAAATTTGTCACTCTTTTTCGTATAAACCAATTAAGGGAGAGTGTGAGTAGGAGGAGAGAAGTTAGTAAGTAGGGAAGGAAAGGGAGTGAAAGCTCCATTACTCTTTTTTAGGGGAGGATGAGCTTTGTCTAATACTTTTTGAAAAGAATATCTGTGACAGAGAATGGCTAATTCCTATATATGAATCTCAAATCGTTCCTTTGCAATAACTTTGGAGCTCCCACTAGAGGTGAAACAAGTCATTCTGTCCCTTGCAATAATATTAATTTTGGAGCTCCCTCTGTGTGCCCTTAATCATCAGTATTGATTGATTTGATCATTTCACCAAATAGGTTTCTGGTTGGTGATATAGTAATTGTAGTTGGACTTTCCCGGTCGAAATGAATAAAATGTTGAGAATTAATGGGCAAATTTCTTTTAATCTTGAAACGCCCCTTGCAATAAGTTTGGAGTTCTCACTAGAGGTGAAACAAGTATTGCTGCCGCACTGTATATCTAGAGGGAGACAAAAATAGGATTTGTGTTCTTCCCTTTTCTACTTTTTACAAAGAAACCCCTCAAAGAAAAGGAGACTGGGTCTGCTATAATAACTGAAGAAATACTGTGATAAGATATTGAGGTGCGTTTGGAATTTGGATCATCTAAGAATAAAATTAGGATTAGTTATTCAGAGTAAAAAATATTATTCCTAAATAATCAAGAATAAAATTTTTAAATCTAGAGTGTTTTTTCTTTTATGGCCTACCGGCAATTACCGACGGAAAAATTAGATTATATAAAAAAATATTTACAAAATTACATAGCGCCAACAAAAAAGAAAAGAAAAAAGGGCCCCTTTCTCCTGCTTCCCTCCCTACCTAGAGTGGATTAGAGAGGAAATGTTGGCAAGTACAGATTGTTAATCCTAATTGAGGAGCCAAAGCCTTGTGTTGGGCTCAATATTCAACATAACCTGTCGTAAGGAAGTTCGTGGGTTCTTGAAGACCAAAGCGCAACGATGTTTCCAGATCGTACAGCTAGTTGTGGTAGTGTGTAAGCCGTCTGGGGTTACTATAAGTCATAAAAGAGCCCTTGCTTTAAGTAATCACTGTAACAAAAAACAATATTGCAAACTATTGCAGATGCATGTAGTAGATTTCATGCCGTCAAATTAAGAGTAGAGAAGAAAATGATCTATCTCCAAGAAGGCAAATGGGTCAGCGGAGAGAGAGAGGTGTTGGTGGTCAGGTGCCCTTATCCTACAAATTAACTTTCACGGTCTATGTTAATTTCCTCTCAATTGACGCTTTGGTGTTGGAATACTTGTCAATTGTCGAGTACATGTTTTTTGCAAATGCACTTTTTAATTTTATGTATCTGCCTTTTTTTTTTTAATGCTATGTGTCATGTGTGGGCCTTTTTTCAGTGTTACAAACATGTGATCATCTGATGTATGGATATAATTTTATAATATATAGCTAAAGATTAGGCATATCAAACCACAAGACTCGGATGCTAGAAAACTGTGTACTAGCGACTGATTTTGAGGTCGATATAAGTATATTAAGCTTCACAGAATTAATGAATAAAAACTATACTTACTAAAATATGTATTGTTTATGTAGCTCTCAGCTCTTCTATGGTGTCTCAAACAAATAATGGGAGAAATGAAAGAGCTGCTAAATCGATCTTCTCATCACCAATGATCTCCTTTTGTCCGAGACATGCTTATGTCTAAATTTTACATACTGTTTATGTAGCTCTGTCACAGTAATTTCTCTGTGTTTATGTAATGATTTTCATGAATTTGCTAAGTGTATATCTTTTGTAATGAAAAAAATAGCGATAATGAGAGAGCTGCCAAATTTAGTACTCAATCACAGCTTAGGTCCAAAACTAAAGCAGTCTCATCGTTGATATATATATATATACATATGTTCACAGATTAATGAATTATACAACATATATATTTAGATAGATATTAGTTCAAAATAAAGGTTTAAATAGCATTGATTAGCGCCGCAAAAGCGCTTCATTAGCTGTGCCATTAGCCATCCACTAGCATGCTAAACAAAATTTTGTTTCTTAGCGGCAATTTAGTTGTACCGTACAAAAGTTTAATATATTGGTTTTTCGGCTGTCTATGAAACTTCAGCACGCCCAATAAGAAAGCCCATAGGCCCATGTCCTATTGAGTTCAACGAACTAACCAACTCTCTCATGCCAATACAGTGAGTCGTGAGATCTTTTTTTTTTTTGTTTAATTATAGTTGATTGGTTCAACAAAATGAAATATCAAGTACATACAAATGTTTAAATAGCGGTTAGCGGGTTCATAGAGGACATACTTTTGGATGGCGATTAGCGAATAGCGGGTATTTAGCGGCTGCTATTGGATCAAAATATAAAATATCATCAACAAGACTTATGCATAGATATTAAAACATAAAATGTTATGAGGGTAGATAATTTATTATCAAATGCATACATTAATTTACTATACTTTAAATTTTGAATTTTAATGTGTTCATTAATATGGATCAAAAGAATTAATTGATGTGAGATTGCCAAATATTGAATCTATATATTTCTTTGGTAAAATCACTTGAAGGCAAGTTCTTAAACAAACAAAAAGATTAATGAATTTGATTATGACCAAAGCTTTCGGGTACATGCAATATATACCTTATATTATATATACTTGATATTTCTTTTTATTGAACTAATGAACTAATTAAACAAAAAAAAAAATTCTCACGGCACACCATATTGGCATGAGAGAGGTGGTTAGATTATCAAATAGAACATGAGCTTAATTACAGGCTTTCTTATTAGGCGTGTTGGAGCTGCATAAACAGCCGAAAAACCAATATATTAACGTTTGTATAGTATATATAACTAAATTACCGCTAACAAACAAAATTTGGTTTAGCACTGTAGCGGATTGCTAATGGCACCGCTAATGAAGCGCTTTTGCGCCGCTAATTAACGCTATTTAAACCTTTGATTTTGTATATACTATATCTATTGAAACGTTAGGTCATAATCAGATTCAATTTAACCCTTTTGTTTGTTTAAGAACTTGTCTTCAAGTGATTTGACCAGAGAAATAGATGCAACCTTTGGCAATCTGAAATCAATTGATGCTTTTGATCCATATTAACAAACATTTTAATATTCAAAATTTAAAGTTGAGTTAATAAAAGTATGCATCTGCTAATAAATTATATATACCCATGACATTTTATGTTTTAATAGGTGTGCATAAGTCTTGTTGATGATATTTTATATTTTGATCCGATAGCGGCCGCTAAATATCTGTTATCCGCTAACCGCTATCCAAAAGCATGTCCGCTATTTAATACTTTCTTAAGAAAATTCCCTTCAGTGATATTTTAAGTAATGTCTGATGCTATTTGGTTACGCATATTACATACTGCATCAATTGTCTTAGTTAGAATATAAGATATACATAAATTAGCAAAGGGGTTAATCTTATCTTTTTATTTACTGCATGCAGAGACACAGAGAGTAGCTTCGTAATCACCCATGGCTAATTCGTCATTTATCTCTAACTTCAGCTTAACAACTAATCCTCTTAAGGAGAAGAAATAGAAGAGGTGGTCGAAGTGTCAAAACTAAGGCCTCGTCCTTCAGAAAAATAACTTGAAGGATTGGATAGTAAATATAAAGAACTGATTTGTTCACTCGAAACTGAAGAAGCGTGGTCACCGCCCTGTCCAATTCGAAAATACCAAAACTAAGGCAGTCTCATCGTTGATATATATATATATATATATATATATATATAGAGTTTTGCTATGGTGAGTTTCAACTCACCAAATGGTCCGTGAGTTGCGATCAAAACTCATAAATTTAGTTTAAAATGACCGATCCAAACCATCCAATATGATCTCTCTATTGAAATCTTCATGCAGACCTAATTTTATAATTTTCTGAAATTTTTACATATTTTTTTCGAATTTTAGAAAATCGTTAATCTAATTAGTTTTGAACCATTCAAAAACAATAGTTTTTAAAAATTCAAAAAAAAAAATGTAAAAATTTAAAAAAATTATAAAATTTGGTCTCCATGGAGATTTCAATAAAGAGATCATATTGGATGGTTTGGATCAGTCATTTTAAACTAGATCTATGATAGAATTTTGCTATGGTGAGTTGCAACTCACCAAAGGGTCGGTGAGTTGCGATCAAAACTCATAGATCTAGTTTAAAATGACCGATCCAAACCGTCCAATATGATCTCTCTATTGAAATCTCCATGGAGACCAAATTTTATAATTTTTTGAAATTTTTACATTTTTTTTTTATTTTTAAAAACTGCTGTTTTTGAATGGTTCAAAACTAATTAGATTAATGATTTTCTAAAATTCGAAAAAAATATGTAAAAATTTCAGAAAATTATAAAATTTGGTCTGTATGGAGATTTCAATAGGGAGATCTTATTGGAAGGTTTGGGTCAGTCATTTTGAATTAAATCTAGGAGTTTTGATCACAACTCACCGACCCTTTGGTGAGTTGCAACTTACCATTGCAAAACTCTCTATATATATATATATAGAGAGAGAGAGAGAGATTGGCTAAAGTATACTCCAACATACGGATCAAACCCGTATGCTAGAGTCATTTTTAAAAATCTAAAATTCAAACAGTCGATCCGAACTGTTCAAGTTGTTCTCCATATAAAAATATCCTTCAAGACCAAATTTTACATTTTTTCGAATTTTTTTGCTATATATTATGCTATTTTCAAATTGAAGGGTCAGAAATACTCCTTATAGTGTTTTTTTGAAAATAGCATAATATATAGCAAAAAAATTCGAAAAAATATAAATTTTGATTTCCTAGGAGATTTCAATATGGAGAACAACTTGAACGGTTTGGATCGACTGTATGAATTTTAGATTTTGAAAAACGACTCCAGTATACGGACGATCCATATGCTGGAGTATACTTTAGCCAATCTCTCTCTCTCTGTCTATATATATATATATATATATATATAGAAAGCCTTCAATCAAAGCGCTTTGACCGGAATCCCGGTTAAACCCCGTCAGATCTCAATTTTGAAATTTCAAATGACCAATCAAAACTGTTAAATGTGATCTCCATATTGAAATCTTCTTGCACACCAAATTTTACATTTATTTTTGAAATTTTTAAGTATTTTTTTCAGATTTTAGAAAATTGTTAATCTAATTTGTTCTGAATCCTACAAAAATTGCTGTTTTTTAAAAATCCGAAAAAAATACCTAAAAATTTCAAAAAAATGAAAATTTTGGTCGGCAAGGAGATTTCAATATGGAGATCATATTTGACTGTTTGGATCGGTTATTTGAACTTTCAAAATTCAGATCTCACGGGATTTAACCGGGACTCCGGTCAAAACGTTTTGATTGAATCCTCCCTCATATATATATACACACACACATGTTCACAGATTAATGAATTATATAACATATATATTTAGATAGATATTAGTTCAAAATAATCATGACAATCGATAGGGGAAAAAAAATCACGATACTAGTAATCATCGAAGAATACTACACGTGTTGGGTGATCTTCTACAGTAATTAGATGTTATGCTGACGTCAGCGATCTTTTGAGTGGATCAGATCGCTTCAATTTTTGCTCTGCAATCAGATAAATTGCATGTAGAGTTGTAGACCATTTGTCTCCACTTTCTGTCTCACTATCTTAAACATTAACGTGGGTGGTCCCATATTTTTTTCATTTTTTTCCATTTCCAGCACTATCTATCCCACTATCTTATATTAAACATTAACGTGGGTGGGCCAATCTTTTTCATTTTCTTTCCATTTCCAGCAATGCAAAATTTTTCACGTGGGTGGTTTTCATTTTTTTTTCCCATTTCTAGCACTATCTATCTATCCCCACTATATTAAACATTAATGTGGGTGGACCCATATTTTTTCATTTTTTTTCCATTTCCAGCGATGCAAAATTTTTCGCTTTTTCCCATTTCTAGCACTATCTATCTATCCCCACTATATTAAACATTAATGTGGGTGGACCCATATTTTTTCATTTTTTTTCCATTTCCAGCGATGCAAAATTTTTCGCGTGGGTGGTTGCCAACTACTGGTTGGTTACTTGGTCGGCCATATGGCCCATATATAGTCCTAGACTCCTAGTCCCTCACGTCCTCCGCGTAGTAATACTGCCGCATTATTTTTTGTCCCTTTTCATTTCCTTCTTTTCAAATGGCCACACCCTGACACCCACCACACATTTCTATTGCGCTAGAGACCAGCTATACGAAAGGACTAAAGATAAATTTTAAAATCCCATTGTGCGACTAATGAGACGCACCAAACCGAATAGTTTTCATTATGGCTCTTTCTATATTTGTCACCATTTATTTACAAAATTGATGTTCCATTTATATATTTTGGAAGAAAATCTTACAGTACATTTTTGCATTTGAGAACCTTTTAAAATTTCATATGCATGCACAAAAATATTTGAGGAATCCACTAATATAAAATTCTACAAACAAAATTTTAAAATATTTTAACAAATGTATTTCATTTCTATAGTTTAAAAAATGTATTAACGTTTTAAGATGTTTGAGGATCTTCCTAAATTTATTTTTGCATGAAATTTTATGTGCATACTCTCTAAATTATAAACAAATTATTAATTGTGATTTTATTTTTTAGACATTTCAAATATTTGACATAAATTGTTTTATATCTTAAAATTTTAGGATTGATTTTTTATTTTTTATTGATTCGTACCTTTACAAAAAATTTGTTGCAATGATATTTTGTATTTTAATAGTTTGAACTAACCAAAATATCTTCTATAATTTATCTTTTTATTTTATTGTTACATTACATACATGACAGATCATATTATTTTTGAAACAATAAAAATATGATATATATATATATATATATATATATATAGATAGATAGATAGAGAGAGAGAGAGAGAGAGAGAGAGAAGGAGAGAGATTGGCTTAAGTTATTTTTTGTTCGAAATTTAAAATTCAAGCAGTCAATTCGAACCGTTTAAATTGTTCTCCATATTGAAATCTCCTAGGAAACCAAATTTTATTTATTATTATTTTTTTGTTGTCAATAATGATATTTTTAAAAACACTAAAATTAATGGAGTAATGCTATAGTGCATCATGATGCACAAACCATTTTGTGCATCATGAGTTTATTTTTCGTAGTTTTTAGAATGATAAATCTAATTTAATCAACTCATTCAAAATATATTGAATCTCATATGAAATGAAATTTTACATTTTTAACCAACACAATCAAGATTTTAGTTATTTTATTTAACTATTTACAATTCTTTAAAATTATTTTTGCATAAAATTTCATAGATGTTTTTGAATAATTATAAAAATAGAATTAACAAAAATATTGATAACTTCACAAACCCTAATCCATGAGTTGCATACCAAAAGTTTGATCCATCGGAACATAGGGTTGTCTCTTTTCATTATGTACATTTTCATCCTGCAATACGTTTTCTTCTGGAGACTCTCCATGATAAATATCCATCGTGTATATCCCCGGCATAAATCTACGCCTAATTAACTAAATCATTGCTCACAACTAAGAAATCAGACCATCTCAGCAAGTTTTGGCATTTCTTACATGGACAATGTATTTTATGTTCGGTTGTCAATTCTGCAAGTTCATCCATAAATTTCTTTGAAGCAAGCCGATCACTTACATACATCCACATGCGATCCATCTAAAAAAAATAAAATTTATTTAAAGGTCAGGGTTTAAGGTTATGAGTAAATTTATCACACAAGGTTTTCGGGTTGTAACCATCCTAACTCACTCTTTAAATAATCTGTCTTATTAGCGAGTGTATACTAGATGCAATCTGGCATTTGAGAAAAAATCGGCAGCATTTTTCCTTATGTTCCTTGAATACGCCAACACACGATTGCTCATGCGTACGTATTTGTGGAAAAATAAGGGAAAATAACGTCGAATTTTATTGATACACCAGATTACATCTAGCATACCACTCGCTAATCCTAAATGAGAAAGAATATCTAATGAGCAGTCCCAAAACGAAAACTATCCAAGATTAATCCCTAATAGATTAATCTCGGTCGGGCAATGACCTAAATTCAATATAGCTCCGGTATTTTGATCCTATATGACAATACATTTAGTTAAGATATATGCGAATGCAATTAATGCATAATTTTGTGATAAATGAAAATAAATAGAAAAGGTAATGAAAATGTATATACCTCAAAATAGTAAGAGAAGTAATTGAAAAAAAGAAAAATATAAAAATATCAAATATTGTTCAAATTTTATATTTCATACATTCAATCTGTTCTCCTTCTTTTTTCTCTATCTAATTAATATGCTTATTTTTTCAGATGTTTTGCAAATTTTTTGCTACAATATTTAGAGGTGTAAAATATGAATTTTTTTGCTACTATATATTGCGGCCGCCCCTTTTCTGAAACAGTACGAAAATTAAGTTTTTTAAAAAAACTTGGCGCGCAAGGAGGGATGTACTATGTACGAAAAGTTTTTTAGATAACCTAATCATTAAATTTGGCGCCGCAATGGATAATTTTTCAAAGTTTGGTCTAATCATCAAACTTGTTTGAATCAATAGTGATGTGGGTTGAGATAATCTATCAGGGCTTTTAAATTTATACTCAAATATGCTCGGTTTCGACTGCAAGCGCATAACCTACGTTGAGTATTCGGGGTCGATCTACAGGAACAGTTATTCGAATTTTTGCAAATCTAGTCCTATTGTTAAATCAAGTCAAGGGGTGAAGAATAATATGATTTTGGGATAAACAAAAATAAGAAAATAAAATGGTTCAAATTAGAGAAAAATTATTTTAACAGATACAAAATAGGTGTTTATGGTTGATCTACTTTCTACTTAACTCATGTTCTCAAACTACTCGCTTACTTTCGTAGAGGTCCGCTTGTGATCTTGGATAGTTAATCTACAAACAAACTGGTTGTTTCTAGACTGGCATAAACAACCCGCCTGTAATCCAAACGGATAGTTTTGGCTAACTCTAGCAATACATAATCAATTAATTAGTTTATATTCGTTTGATTTGCCAATTTAATCACTTAATTAACCTCCCTAAAATCTTTCTTTCGACATGTCAAGTTCCTTTAATCAAACAAATTAAACTCTTATCTAGTCTAAGTTTTCACTTTAGTTGCTTGGCTTAAACTAAACAAGTTTATTACTTGGATCTGAGATTTCCCTCAATTTTCATCTGTTGGGAATAGATCTCCATTTCTGGCTTATGATCTAGATCTCATCTTTCGAACTATTGATCCTCTATTAGTATTGACATACTCAAATTAATTTAAGTTTTGTTTGGTTTAACTTCCTAACATTCAAGGTGGGCCTAATCTTGATGGAAAAATACCAAATCTACTCAAACAATTCAAGTATAGCAAATAATACCATAAATTTTTTTAATAAACAAATCTGTAAAAGAAAATTTAACAGTAAACATTGGATATTCAGATTTTGAGCAAGATTTTGAACAATGAACATGACAGAGCGCCCTGTCAGTGGCCCTCGTAGAGAGACACACGGATGGAAATGCACAAGCTCGAGAAGATCTCGAAAGAGCAAAAATGAGACAGATCAGTCAAAGAAGACGAGGCAGAAGAATCCCCGTCGCCTCACTTTTTATTAAAATTACTCCCGATCCCATGTGGCTGATCCCATGTAGCCTTTGGTGTAACAAGTCACTGACACAGACTTAAATAAATTAGATATTTCACCTTATAGAATTATTTTCTTAGTTTCAAAAGTCAAAAAAATTATGGCAATATGACAAAAATACTCAAAAAATTATAATGAACATTTCCATGTTCTCAAATCAGACATTCCATCGAATTTTGCTATTACTTTAATTCTTTTTTTTAATTTCTTGATCATATAATTTATCAAACCATATTACATCAAATTCAGATGATTTGGAACTTGGTTTACTATCTAATCAACCAGAGTCGTTACAACTTTTAAACTAATTAAGCTTTCGGATATAGATAGAGCTTAATGATTACGTGGGCTAATGACGAATTTGGTTGAACTTGATTAGACTAAAAGACTTGGATCCATTAATATTATTCTAAATTTCGATAGTCGGTTTTTATGGAGATGACGATAATGAGTTTGATCTTTTTAAGAACATATACTGTGGCAATTAACTCAGACTTTCTGATCTCGCAAAATAAATGAATAATTTCTGATTAATATTTTTTATTTATTTTATGAGTTTAATTATTTCCAAATTTTCTATATGTTATTTCTGACTTTGATGTTAGGAAACAATATTAAACATTAATTTTGACGATTGGACAAGTAATTAAATAATTTAATAACATAATTAATAAGAGAAATTGAACCAAACCAAACAGTCAAGTATACCATTAGGAAACAAAACTTAGATAATTTATTGTTCACCTATTAGAATAAAACTTATGTTAACGGTATTTGATCTATGAATTGTGAATATGGACAGATCTTGAAGCTGCCGGAAACAACTGAAGATGCGGAGTTACACGGTTTATTTTGTTGAACTCGGATTTTAGTATTTTTAAATTCATGCATAGCATGTTGATCAATCATTGACTGTGTGCTCTATTTTATCATATAGGCAAGAGAAGTCCTAAATAAACACTATGCATGTTGAATCAAACTATCCGATTCTTCAATTGTAACTGCTAAGTCTAACATAGATATATATGTTTGTTTATGAATTGGACAGCCAGACTTAAGGAATGAACTAGAATGGTTTCCAATAATTGATTCTATCAAATGAGTATAATTTGTGATGAAAGAATCAAACATTGAAATAAGGAACTATTATACTCAGTCAACATTACATAACTAATGATAAATTGTATCACTCTGTGGAGAATTGTTTGGCCACATATCCGGCCAGAATTACTAGCATTATAATTACTGGACATTCTCTTTCTAATCTGTACCATACGGTTGGACCTATTGTTTGGGGAAGAGTTCTCTTTGATTTTGATCGGTCGTGAGGATTTGAGTGAATGTAAATGAATATGATAGTTATGCTTGATTTATTTTTGTTACATGTTCATGTTTGCAGCTGCCGGTTATCGAGTCATTTCATTTGGTGCACATGGTACAAACCTGTTTCATATCGTAAAATTTTTTTGTGTTTTGAAAAGAATGATTTGAATATTTTATTTTTACAGGTGTTAATTCTGATGTTCGGATTTGTGAGCCAGAGGCGAAATTTCGGACCGAATTCGGAGCCATTTCGGTTCGAAATGCGTCGAAAATTATGTAAATAATTTATTTCCTTATTTTGTTTTAAAGCAAAAATAGAAACAATAATTATGGCCACCTGTATTTCTATAAAGGTGCGTCCCTTCCTGCAAAATCTATCTTTTTCTTCAATCTCTCTCTATTGTACTCAATTATTAGAAAAGAAATAAAAAATGGTGGTGTGCGTGTGTCGTGGATGTAGGTACAACTTGTATTGAACTACGTAAAAATCTCTGTGTCTCACTTTGTTCTTTATCTTCTTTATCTTCTTTACATGGTATCAGAGCGGTAGGTTCTGAGACCTGTTGGTTCAATAGTTGTGCGAGCGACTGCATAACTCGATTCTTCGTCTCTTTCTCTGTGCGAGTTACTGCACAGACAACCTCTACCTTGTGCGAGTTACTGCACGAGCGATTGATTCTACTTCTTCTTGACTGGATCTCGTCGAAACCTCGACGAAACTCTAAAATTTCGGACCGAAATCTACCTTTTTCGGACCGAAATTTGCCCCTCTCCTGACCTAAAATCATGAATCCTTCCACCGATTCCAACCCTAAATCACCTGAACCTACACCTAACCCACCGGATGCTATAGTCCTTATCTAGAGCCTGAACGAGACCCTGTCTCAGTTGCATACCCAACCGAGACCTCCACCAAACACCCAAAGCCAAGAAGGTTTCACCTCCGCGATATCGATCAAGCTAGATGGGACGAACTTCTACCTTTGGTCGTAGATGCTGAAGATGAAGCTCAACGGGCAAGATAGATTGGGTCACCTTGATGGATCGACTTGGCCAAAGCCATTGGACGAGGAGGCTTCTAAGCAGTGGTCTGTGATGGATTCTCAGGTGAAAGACTTTATGATCAACTCTATGATTCCGTTGTTGATAGGAAACTTTATGCCTTACTCTACTGCAAAAGAGGTGTGGGATGCTGTCAATATCTCATACTTTGATGGTAGTGATCTGTCTCAGATTCTGGATCTAAAAAGAAAAATTAACAAGGTCAAACAGAATGGTGAATTGGTCTAGAATTTTTATAGTACTCTCCAAGGACTATGGAAGGAATTAGACACACGTAGGCCAAACCCTACGGAATGCCCAACTGACATTGAAAAATACCAGAAACTTGTGCAAGAAGATAGGGTGTTGACCTTTTTGGATGGTTTAGATGATAAGTTGGACCAGATTAGGGCTAGTATACTCGAAATGAAGGCAATTCCTACAATAGAGGAAGCGTTTGCGTTGGTAAGAAAGGAAGAAATGCGTCAAATGGTTATGTTGAATGGGGGTGAAGTTGGGGATAACACTTTGGCCATGCTAGCTAAGACCCAAACCTTGAACCTCCAGAAGTCCAACTATCCTCCAAAATCAAACAATAAAAAACCAATTCCACCTGGAGGGTGCACCCATTGTAAAAACCCAAAACACTCTGTGGAGCAATGTTTCAAGTTGATCGGGTATCCAGACTGGTGGGAGGAGAATAAGAAGAAGAGGCAAGGCAAAGCACACGTGACAGAAGCCGTGACCATGGAAGGAAGGACCTTACCAGCTGCGAACTTGGTCGGTTTAAGTCCGGACAATGAGAATTTCGGACCGAAATCTGAAAATTTCGTACCGCAATCTGATGACAAACTTGCTATTTTGCCTTCTGTCGAGAAGAATGAAGGTAAATTTTTTGCTTTAAATATATCTGGTACTGACGCTTTTGGATTATTGATTCAGGGGAGACTAATCACATGACATACAACAGGGAAGACATGGTAAGGGAGTATGTTCCAAGAAGAAATGAGATTGTTAATGCAAATGGAGAAGTTTATCCAGTCACGGGGGCTGGAGAATTCCAATTTTCCTCTTCCTTAACTCTTTCAAATACACTCTTGGTCCCTTCTCTTTTATCCAAACTCTTGTCTGTAGGACAGTTATGTGAAGAACTGAATTGTGTAGTACTCATGTATCCTCGGTTTTGCCTTTTTCAGGACCTCTTGACGAAGGAGATCATTGGTCGTGGTACTAGAAGAGGAGGACTGTATCATTTAGAAGACTGGGTTGCTGGACAAGTACGTCTATCTGCTGGATCAAACTTGAGTAGGAAGTCTTCTATTTGGATATGGCACAGACGATTAGGCCATCCATCCTTTGGGTACCTAAGAAAACTTTATTCTAGTTTGTTTTCTGGTTTTGAGAATGAGAATTTTGATTGTGATGTGTGTATCAAATCTAAGAGCCATCGACCTTATTTTGGTAAAATTATGGATGATGATAATAATAATAGAGCTCATTTTGATTTGATTCACTCTGATGTTTGGACACCTTCCTCGGTTGACTCCCTAGTAGGAAATAGATGGTTTGTCTTGTTTGTTGATGACTGCACTAGAATGATTTGGGTTAATATTGTGAAACAAAAAACGGATGTACCACTTGCCATTAGATCCTTTATTACCATGGTTAAAAATCAGTTTGATAAAAATTTCAAGGTGTTTAGGAGTGATAATGGTAGAGAATTTGTTAACAAATCACTAGGAGAGTTTTTAAAGACAATGGGATTATTCATGAGACCAGTTGTGTTGGTACTCCTCAGTAAAATAGTAGGGCAGAATGTAAGAACAGACAAATTCTGGAAATGACCAGGGCAATGATGATAGAAAATAATGTTCCTAATTCTTATTGGGATCATACTGTCACCTTAGCAGTGTATTTGATGAATAGATTACCTTCTGCACCCCTTAAATTTCAAACACCTTTACAGAAACTCTCAACATACACTCTGATCCCTTCTGTTCTCAATATCCCACCTAAAGTGTTTGGTTGTATAGCCTATGTTCACATACAGAAACATCAACGTTCTAAACTTGACCCTTGTGCTGAAAAGTGTGTGTTCATAGGTTATGGTCAACATCAAAGGGGTTATAAGTGTATGAATCCAACCTCCAAGAAAGTCTATACTACCATGGATGTGACATTTGTTGAAAATGAAGTGATTTTTTGTAAAAATCAGATTCATTCTCAGGGGGAGAGTGTGATAGACAATGAGTCCTAGTTCGATGCAACAAGGGATGAATTTTTTGAACCTGAACAAGGAAATTTCGCACCTGAACAATCAAATTTCGGACCGAATTATGAGAATTTCGGACCGAAATTTACTCTCTGTCCAGAAGAACTTGTCCAATTCGGTTCGAATTCTAACTATTTCGGTCCAAATTCTGAGGAGGAAGTTGAGAATTCTGACCATATGGACCCACTGGCTAATTCGGGTCCATCAGAAGAGAATTTGAAAAGTGAAGATGAAGAAATGATACAGTCCCCTACTTCACTACATGATCAGTCTCCTGAGTCAGAGGTAAGTAATTCTGAACCTGTTACTACTAATCCTGGTTATCAGTTACCTTTTAGGATCAACAGAGGCATACCACCTAAGAGATACAGACCAGATAAAGGTGGTGAGGGTAGGTATGCGATGACAAACTTCATGACTATGTCTCACATGCCAGAACCTGTAAAGGAGTTTGACAGAACTCTTGCATCAGTTCACATTCCAAGTAACTTGAATAAAGCTCTCAGTGATCCTAAATGGATGGATGCAATGAAGACAGAGATGGATGCACTGGAGAAGAATGACACTTGGGAGTTGGTGACAAGGGCAAATGACAGAAAGGCAGTATGCTGCAAATGGGTATTTACAGTCAAATATGGATCCACTGAAGAAATTGATTGGTATAAGACAAGACTGGTGGCAAAGGGCTACTCTCAGACATATGGAGTAGATTATCAGGAAACCTTTTCACCAGTAGTAAAACTAAATACTGTAAGGATCCTATTGTCTATTGCAGCGAATTGAGACTGGCCACTACATCAGTTTGATGTGAAGAATGCTGTTTTACATGGAGACATTGATGAAGAAATCTACATGGACATCCCACCAGGATATGGTCATTCAAGCAACCAACCTCTTGTGTGCAGATTGAAAAATACGTTGTATGGTCTGAAACAATCCACTAGGGCCTGGTTCGGAAGATTTTGTAGTGCTATGAAGGGATATTGATACACCCAGAGTGATATTGACCACTCTTAAGGAATCCGAGATCTGGAAGAAAAGCTATCCAATGAGTTTGAAATGAAGAATTTAGGGGCTTGAAGTACTTTCTTGGTATTGAAGTAACACGCAATAAGGAAGTAATTTCTTTATCTCAGAGAAATTATGTGCTTGACTTGCTTGCTGAAACAGGTATGTTGAATTGCAAACTTGTGGACACACCGACCAAACAAAACATCAAGTTGGACGTGTTCTCTGACCAGGCACCTACAAATAAGGATCTGTACCAGAGATTGGTAGGGAGATTTATTTACCTGTGTACAAGCTATGAATAGTGTTCCCTTTTTCTTCCTACAAAGAAACCCCACATGGAAAAGGAGACAGGTGTGCTATAACAACTGAAAATATATTTTGATACCATACCGACTTAATAAATTTTGGATGGTAGAGAAGAAGACGGGGAGCTGCACATGACTTGATAGATACTGGGTCCTAGGAGAAGGATACGGCCAGACAAGGCTGCGCTGTCTGATTTAATAAATTTTGGCTGCAAGGAGAGGACGAGATCGGAGCTCAAATTGTGGCTGATAGGAGAAGATGGGAGGTGCGATATTAACTTCACAAACAGTGCCTGCCTGCAGAAGTAGACAATGAAAGATCTGGCAAGTGGCAACCGTCTGTAAATTAAAGTCGTTTCTCCAAAATCATTTTCAGCAACTGAAAATTCAAAATTTAAAAATTTCAAATCATCTTTAATTGAATGATGAAAATCCATTTGATTGAGTAAATCGTTTGAACAAAAGGTAAAAATTGGTATCTTTATTGTATAGATATACATTAAATTCGTTCTTTCGTAAATGAATTTTCTTCAATAAAAAACGGATGAATCAATCATGCATTTATTTATTTTTTTTAGCTTTTCTATTTATTTTAATAAGTTAATCAAATATAGTAGTTATAAAAGAAAAATCAGATATATATAACGCCAACAAAGTTTCCACAGTCTAACCACAAAAAGAGTACAGTAACAACACTTGTGTGCGGTGTGCCAGTGTTACACCCGGCCAATCATGTCCATTGTTTCTCTTTTCCTGTCTTCACTCGAGCCCTTTGACCAAAAAAAAAAAAAAAAAAAAAAAAAATCAGAAATCCACTCGAATCTGTTTCAGATTCCACATCTCAACCATGACAAGTCTTCATATATATTCATATGTACCATCCAATTCCACGTCTTCAACTTCATGTGCGCTATATTCAACATCATAAAAAAATAAAAAAAACCAAGTTACTTTTTCCTTGCTCCTTCTTCAACTAAAAATAAAAAAAATCAAATTACAAATACAATACTGAAAGGAAATTTAATAAATTATATATTGAGGTTACTGTTATGTAAAACATCAATGCCTTGGTTCACCAAACCAGAACTCATCTAAACCAAAACCAAGTTACATAAAAATGATCCAGCATGCACTATGCCACTTTCAATTTTTAAAACCGGTTAAATATAAGTCTTTAAGACCGGTTGGGTGGTGGTGCTAAAGATGAGAGGTGTTAAAAACATATAAGAAACCGGTATTAAAAATGCGGTGCTAAAAACCAGCCATAAACTGATCCAAAAAGGTAGCGCATCTTTAAGACCGGTTTTTTACAAACAACCGGTCTTAAAAAAGATATCATTAAGACCGGTTTTTTAGTGAAAATCGGTCCAAATAATATTCTGTTTTTTGTTTCGTATTTTTCTATCTTTTAGACCGGTTTTTAATCTAAAAACCGGTCTTAATACTATCTTTAAGACCTGTTTTTAGTTAAATACCGGTCTTAAAAATTAGTAATTAAAAAAAATATTTTTGGACTAGCCCCTTTTTTGCTAACCATAATATTCATGCAATTAATATTCACATTCAGAACAATCATATATATATCACATATCACATAATCATCAAAACAAAAAACAACAATTATAAATATATCAAAATTCATAAAAATTATAATTATCTAACAAGATACAATTTTTCATAAATATAAATAAAACTCATCTAAACTGATATCTCTTATTTTTATACTCATTTTGACCATGCTTAGCATTAAAATTACACTCAAACCAATGCAATTATCTCATAATTAACTGTGATTTCTAGGATATTGGTACTGCCGCCGCTTCTTATTTATTTTGTAGAATTTTTGTGGAAATTGAAGACGAGATGCGACAAGCAAGAAGGATTTGAGCCTAACCCATAGCCAGACGACTCATTCCTGGCTCACAGATGCATGAAATAGACCAGGGAAGACCCACAAGTACCAAGGCAGATCAAATCCCTCACGAAGGCCCAAGTTTCAGCCCATACCTCGAGATAAGAGCGACATTTCGGTCCGAAATCCACAGATTTCGGTCCGAAATTTATATATGGAAGGTGAAATTTGGTAATTCTGCAAGAAAGGAAAGACTCTCTTTTGCCCTAGCCGCCTTCTGGACTTTCCCTGGGTATTTCTATGCGTGATTGACAGGCAGACAGGGATGCTACTTGGTCCCACATACTTTTCCACCTCTTGCACAAGTGTTTTTGGCCCTTTTCCACGCGAACCACCACGAAGGCAGCAGCTTTGGGTGCGACGGCAGCAAGGCGAGCAGCTCTCCATCAATTCCCTGCCCTAGAAGAAGAAGTGAAGCTAAAGGATAATTCGGTTTATTCTTACATGCTTTTATCTCTGAATTCCATGGGCTTGTATCTTACTTTTTACTTAATATTTGTTTGTTGTCTCATAAACATGTTAGGCTAAATTTCATTATGTCTTAGGGTTAGGTAGTAATTTAATTTGGTATTTGTGATGACTTGATACGATTAAGTATTTTCTATGTGATTTTGATGTGTTGAGAATTATTATTTATGCTTAGTTAAATTATTTGTTTGCTTGATGTTTACCTTTGGATGAATCGCGACGTCTTTAGGGCATTAAACTAGACTGAACACTTAATTGATTAAGTAATTGAGGTAAGCCAAACGCTCGAAAGAGGAGGTTAACTTACGACCGACAGGTGTAGTTTCTAAATGATCCGAAAGGATTTAGATACTTCTAGAAATCCAACACAAAGAACTTAATTGACTAAATTCCGACACGAAAGTTTAGGACTAGTCAATTACGTGGTAAAAATCGAGTTCCAAACCAAGTCTAAAACCAAAATTGCGACGGCTAAGGCTAGGACTTAGGTCTGGTCGACAAGTAACCTTCACACAACCTTATCTAAAAATATCAAGTCAAAACAGAGAATCTGGAGTGAATTTCGGCACGATGATCTATAAATTTCGGTCCGAAATTTATAGATTTCAGTCCGAAATCCTGTCTGTTTTGTGCGAAAGCACGTGTCAACAACGCTCTAGAGCCAAATTAAATGAACCCGAAAACCTTAGGACATTTTCTTGCATCTGTTTGAGTCCAGAAAAATACAAAAATCAACCCAAAAATATTTTATTATTTATTTCTTCAATTTTAATTGTTATTTAATATTGCCTTTTTAAACCAAAACTTCACAAAAATTATCTTGTCTAGCTTTTAAGAACGATTAAGTCCGGTAATCATTTTTACTGTCCCTTGGGTTCGACCCTTAGCGTTACCCCAACGACTAGTAGGGTAGAATGAAAGAATATAAATTCATTTGACCTAGGTTCTGAAACCTCTATCAAATTGGCGCCATTGCCGGGGACGGTTTTGATATCGAGTACTTATTTTAGTACTAAGAGACTAGATTTTTTTTTTATTATTTTATTTAATTTTTCGTTGTTTTCTCTTGTGTTGTAGGTTGAGAACTGGCCGGAAAATCTAAAAATAGCAAGTCACAGCCTCAGATTTCGCGCAAATATTTCACCAGAAGGCTTAATTCAGATCCAGAGCTCAGCGACCAAGCAGATTCAAGCCAGACTCACTCCGTAGTTCAACCGGCACCTGAAACAGCACAAATTTCGGACCGAAATTCTCAAGAAAAAGGGGAAACAGCAGACGAAATGGCAGGAAACGGAGGCCCTCTCAACATAGAAGCAGAGACCCAGAGGTTGGAGGCCCTGAGGCTCCAACTTGAGCAACAAGAGGCCAGAATCGCAGCCGATCGCACTCGTCTTGAAAACCAAAAGCGAGCACTTGATGACGAGCGTCGGCGATGGGAGAATGAAGACGAGAGCGTCCATGGCAACTCTGATGGGGAAAATGCAGAGGAACCGGCCAGATCTCTCATGGAGATTGCAGCCCCGAAAGCCAAGGACGTAGCAGGACCAGTGATCATCCCAGGAATCGATGCTAATAACATGCAAATTGCTCCAGCGCAAGTTACATTAGTGCAACAAAATCCATTTTATGGAAATGAAAATGAGGACCCACATGCTCACTTGCAAACCTTTATTGATTGCACACGTTTGATTAAATTTAATGGTGTCCCTCAACGGGCCATTAGACTTTTGTTGTTTAGATTCACTCTTAAGGACCGATCCCAAAAATGGTACAAAACTCTCAAAAAGGGGTCTATTAGGAGTTGGGATGCAATGGCACAAACTTTTCTTGATAGGTATTTCTCTTCTGATAGGGCAGATTCAATTAGGAGGGAAATCAATAATTTTCAACAAAGGGAAGATGAATCAATGAGGGATGCATGGGAACATTTTAGGGACCTAGAAAACTCATGCCCACATCATAGCATTCAAGATTGGATGGTAATTAAGGACTTTTACAATGGTCTTTATGACAACATCAAAATTAACCTCGATTCTCTTTCAGGTGGAGCATTTAAGAGACTTGATGCAACGCGAGCACGCGACTTAGTAGATGAATGTGCAAGGAGTTATACATGGCTACCACTTGTTAACAATCGACGCCCAATTGTCAAGCAATAAGTGCATGAGATCACGACAAGAGACATGAGAATCGCCGAGCTCGAAGCGGAATTGGCGGCATATCAATCGCCCAAGGGCACCCAAGTGAATTACATTAATGATGGGACATCTTATAGTTCAAAGTACCAATATAGAAATCAGAACCCACCGAACTTGTATAGAAATGTTCAAATCAATAACAACAATGGAGACCAACCTTTTGAAAGAAAATCTGTTTGCAATAACGAAGATGTTCCAATTGTTGTTCAAGAATTTATGCAAGAACAAACAAAATTTAATCAAGTTATGGTTAAAGATTTGAATGAACTTAACGCAAATGCAGGTACTTTGATGAGAATTGAACGCATGATGGAGGCTCATTTCTCGCGACAACCAGGAAAGCTACCTAGCCAACCGGAGCTGAATCCCAATGCTGAGTGCAAGTCCTTGCACACTTTGCGAAGCGGCACTCAATATAATGACCCACTAATGCCGATTGGGGTCGAGGCACAACCACCAAGTGAAGGCGAGGAAGCCAGCGAGCAGGAGGAGCCAGTTCTGGTACAAGTGCTACCGTTTCCACCTCTCCAAGGTGCAACCAGTGCAACAGGAGCTCAAACCGGCGCACAGGCAGCACAAAAAGCTCAACCAGAGCCTGAATTTCGGTCCGAAATTCACAAATTTCGGTCTGAAATTTCAGGTCCAGAGCCCAAAAAGGTGATCCCAGAGAAGAAAAAGGGAGAAAAATCAGAGCCAGAGGCCACCTACATGCCCCCATTACCTTTCCCAAAGATGTTGGCCAGAGAAAAGGAAGCTATGTTGTTCAAGCTCTTCTGGGAGATGTTAAGGGAAGTCCATATCACTATTCCTTTCGTAGATGTGTTCACGAAGGTGCCCATTTATGCCAAATTCCTCAAAGAGTTGTGTACTGGGAAGAGATCCTTGGAAGAATTGAAAACTGTTGTCTTGACAGATCGAAGCAGTGAGGCCTTAAAAAGCAAGATGCCACCAAAATTGGAGGATCCAGGAAGGTTCGCTTTGCCATGTGTGATTGGCAATGCTATCATCAAACAAGCATTGTGTGACATGGGAGCAAGCGTGAGCCTCATGCCTAAGACAGTATTTGAAAGGATAGGATTTGGAGAATTGAGACCCACTGACAAAACAATACAGCTCGCAGATTCCTCCAAACGCCTACCCATGGGCGAAATGAAGGATGTCCCTGTGCAGGTTGGGAAGTTCTTGGTGCCAGGAGATTTTATTGTGATGGACATGGAAGAAGACAGATAAGTCCCTATCATTTTGTGGCGCCCATTCCTATGGACCGCAGGAGTTATGATGGATGCCAGAGACGGCACGATCTTGGTCAGAGTGGGGGGGAGACACTTTGCTTTTCCATTGAGCAAGCCATGAAGTGCCCTAGTTCCATCAACAACTCATGTTTCATGATCGAGGAAGTCGAGCCCACAATTGAAGAATCGCTCGAAAATCAATATGAAATTGCTCTCAATTCTTATCAAAATTTTCTCTCTGATGTGCAGGAAGCCATAGGAGTCGAGAAGACAATGGAGGAGCTAGAATAGGACCAGAACAGCAGCGAAACCCATTGGACAGAGAAGATTTCGGACCGAAATTTAAATATTTCGGACCGAAATTCATCTCCGGAGGAGGACAGGGCAGCAAATACAAAGAATTTCGGTCCGAATTCCTCAATTTCGGTCCAAAATTTAGCACCTCAGGTTGAATTAAATCCTCTTCCAGCGACTCTCAGGTACGAATTTCTTGGCCCAGATCAAACTTTTCCTGTTATTGTTAATTCTGGGTTGAATACAGATCAGAAAGAAAAGCTTTTGGTGGTACTTCGAGCTGAAAAAGGAGCAATGGGGTACTCGATTGATGATTTGAAGGGTATTGATCCCTCGACTCGAGCACATGAGATTCTCTTGAAGGACGTTCTAACAAAAGATACCACTAACGAGGGATATGACAAATCACTCGCCGTCTCGCTCTCCAAACCCGATGCAATCAAGACGTAGCCAAAGGTGGTCAAGCTAGAGACCTAAAACAAGCGCTTCTTTGGAGGCAATCCAAGGGTTTTTAAGATTTTAATTATTCATTTCTCAAAATTCAAGAAAATACAAAAAAAATTAGAAAATAAGAAAATGCAAAAAAAATTAGTGTTTAATTGTTCTCTTTTGCCTAATGTAGGTGAAAAAGGGAGTCGATTGGAGCTTAACAAGGCAGCAACTCGTGCTAGAGCACCACGGGCCAGTCAACAATGGCCCTCGCATGACCTCATACGAGTTGCACCATGCCGGACCTTGGAAATTGCACGCCGCGAAGGTCTCGTCAACGAATTCTAAAATTCCAACGTCGAAACTCGAATTTTCTTCGCAACAAACTTGAAGAACCTTTCTGTGAACATGCTAGAAAATTTTCACGCTGTTTCGACCAACAGAGCCGATGTAGACTGATTTTTAGTGAAAATTTCGGTCCAAAATTGTCAGATTTCGGTCCGAAATTTGTGACGGACAGCACGATTTTTGCATAAGAATGATTCGGTACATGTCATTTTCCCTCTTTTTACTTTTTCTATGAATTTACAGCACTGGGACAGTGCTTTGTTCAGTTTGGGGGAGGATAAAGAGGAAAAATTTGCAACATTTTGAAAAATCGCTAGCTGTTTTGGATCTTTATGCAACATTTTGGTCCGAAATTTTTCGTTTTTCATTATTTTGTTGCATTTAAAATTCTGGAAAAATTAGGAAATTGATTTCTTGTGCATTCTTGATCTCTGTTTTGGATACTTTGATGAAAATGCTCACTGTTTCACACTGTTTGAATTTTAAAAGCATTTTGAAAATTTTTTTTTCTCAAAGACTCTTGATTGTTTAGATGCTTTTAATTGATTTGTGCACCAATAGACCGAGTTGAAAAATAATTTGAAGATAAAAGAACTTGAATTTGGATGCTTGGAAATTGTCAAAACAGTTTTAGTCGATTCTCACAAGTTTTTACCGAGTGAACAGATTTGTATTTGACAAACTTTTGTTTAAAAAGAAATTTATCAACTTGGGAAATTATGAAATGAACTTGTCTTGTCAAAAATTGTTTTAATCGCTTGAATCAACAACGAGCAAAATTTAATGGGACAATTAAATCAAATAGTTGTGAAAACGAGGATGCACCGAGACCTTTCTCCACCAACTTAGCCACAAATTGGAGGGTATTGTGTTAATCATGAATTGTTAGGAATTACACTTCAAAGAAATCGAGAAATGATTGGACAATTCATGGCTAATTCTACTGGACCTGATGTGAAAGCATTGGCAAAGGAGTTGTTGAGTATTATGGCCCAAGTGTACCGTGGCCATAGTCGAGCAACACCAGTCCGACCTCCCTAGCATGTCATGTGCTAGTAGCATATCTAAGGTCAATGACACCGCATTATATCCTCTAGGGTGCAAAGCCCCACGACTCGACTTGCACAAATAAATTGGTGAAAAATGGAATTAGTTTTAAGAAAAGTTCATTATGAAATTTCCGATTTTGATAAAGGACTTTACAAATTTTTGTGAAATATGGAAAAGAACGGGTAATTGAAATTGAGATTGCATTTAAATTGACAAAGAGAAGCTAGGGTTCTTGACTTGAAAAATGAAATTCATTAGAACTAAGAGAGGCACAAATTTAATCTAAAAGAAAACTAAACCCTTGTCCTTGAATTCAATTTTTTGAACTCGCTTTAATTCATTGTGTGAAATTTTTGAATAAAACTTGAATGATCAATTTTTCAATGCATTGTTTGGTTTGAGATGGTTTGATTGTAAGTCTAGGTATAGTCGATTCCTTTAAATTTAGGATATTGTTTGAGGACAAACAAAAGTTTTGGGGGGATTTGATATCTCTTATTTTTATATTCATTTTGACCATGCTTAGCATTAAAATTACACTCAAACCAATGCAATTATCTCATAATTAACTGTGATTTTTAGGATATTTCTACTGCCGCCGCTTCTTATTTATTTTGTAGAATTTTCGTGGAAATTGAAGACGAGATACGACAAGCAAGAAGGATTTGAGCCTAACCCATAGCCAGACGACTCATTCCTGGCTCACAGATGCATGAAATAGACCAGGGAAGACCCACAAGTACCAAGGCAGATCAAATCCCTCACGAAGGCCCAAGTTTCAGCCCATACCACGAGACAAGAGCGACATTTCGGTCCGAACAGATTTCGGTCCGAAATTTATATACGGAAGGTGAAATTTGGTAATTCTGTAAGAAAGGAAAGACTCTCTCTTGCCCTAGCCGCCTTCTGGACTTTCCCTGGGTATTTCTATGCGAGATTGACTGGCAGATAGGGATGCTACTTGGTCCCACATACTTTTCCACCTCTTGCACAAGTGTTTTTGGCCCTTTTCCACGCGAACCACCACGAAGGCAGCAGCTTTGGGTGCGACGGCAGCAAGGCGAGCAGCTCTCCATCAATTCCCTGCCCTAGAAGAAGAAGTGAAGCTAAAGGACAATTCGGTTTATTCTTACATGCTTTTATCTCTGAATTCCATGGGCTTGTATCTTACTTTTTACTTAATATTTGTTTGTTGTCTCATAAACATGTTAGGCTAAATTTCATTATGTCTTAGGGTTAGGTAGTAATTTAATTTGGTATTTGTGGTGACTTGATACGATTAAGTATTTTCTATGTGATTTTGATGTGTTGAGAATTATTATTTATGCTTAGTTAAATTATTTGTTTGCTTGATGTTTACCTATGGATGAATCACGACGTCTTTAGGGCATTAAACTAGACTGAACACTTAATTGATTAAGTAATTGAGGTAAGCCAAACGCTCGAAAGAGGAGGTTAACTTACGACCGACAGGTATAGTTTCTAAATGATCCGAAAGGACTTAGATACTTCTAGAAATCCAACACAAAGAACTTAATTGACTAAATTCCGACACGAAAGTTTAGGACTAGTCAATTACGTGGTAAAAATCGAGTTCCAAACCAAGTCTAAAACCAAAATTGCGACGGCTGAGGCTAGGACTTAGGTCTGGTCGACAAGTAACCTTCACACAACCTTATCTAAAAATATCAAGTCAAAACAGAGAATCTGGAGTGAATTTCGGCACGATGATCTATAAATTTCGGTCCAAAATTTATAGATTTCGGTCCGAAATCCTGTCTGTTTCGTGCGAAAGCACATGTCAACAACGCTCTAGAGCCAAATTAAATGAACCCGGAAACCTTAGGACATTTTCTTGCATCTGTTTGAGTCCAGAAAAATACAAAAATCAACCCAAAAATATTTTATTATTTATTTTTTCAATTTTAATTGTTATTTAATATTGTCTTTTTAAACCAAAACTTCACAAAAATTATCTTGTCTAGCTTTAAAGAACGATTAAGTCCGGTAATAATTTTTACCGTCCCTTGGGTTCGACCCTTAGCTTTACCCCAACGACTAGTAGGGTAGAACGAAGGAATATAAATTCTTGTGACCTAGGTTCTGAAACCTCTATCATAAACTATCATTAATTTCATCATCTCTATAAGGCAGACCCTCCGGCTCCAAATGCCGCATTCAATTAAACTAATTCAATTAGTAAAACGTAAGCAAATTGATTTCAAATTGAATTATTTAATGATAAAATATTGCTTTTGAATCATGAATTCTAAATTCTCATCCTAAAATATATGGGACATAACCTACTAATCTTCATCTCATTCTTCATGTCATTCCGCTATATATGGGACATCTTATCCTCACATATCACAATTTCAATTTTAATATTTCACCATTTCACAATCTAAGCATATTTCACAATTTCATACTAAGCATTTTTCACCATTTCAATTTGTAATTGATTTTTGAAAAGAAATTACCTCAAAGGAGGCAGTAGTGCTCGAAGGAGAGAGGAGGTAGTGGAGAAAGACGGTAGTCGAGGGAGAGAGGCGCCGGCAGTCGCGGAGAGAGGGGCAGTCGAAGGAGAGAGATGGCAATCGCAGAGAGAGGGAGAGAGGCGCCGGCAGTCGAGGGAGGAGGCGCGGCCGAAGAGGAGGAGGCAGTGGGGCTTCGAACTTAGAGAGGATGACAGGGGTTTCGAACTAGGAGAGGAGGCAGAGAGGTGTGATAGGAGGAGAAGGGGTTTCAGACTAGGAGAGGAGGAGAGGCGGCTGAAGAGGAGGAGGCAGATTGAGAGGGTTTAGAGAGAGGAGAGGGTTTCGAACTTAGAGGCGTGAGAAGAGGGAAGAGGGAGGAGTTTTAAATGAAAAATTCGGTTATTTTTAAGACCGGTTTTTAAGTAAAAAACCAGTCTTAAAAATATTTTATTTCTTATCTATTAAATCTGTTTTTAAATTGTTTTAAATTGTAATATAATAAAACAAAAATTGTAATATAATAAATCTATTTTTAAAACAAAAATTGATATTTCTTATTTATTAAAATTATATAAATATCCCTAAAAATTCTATAATATATCATAAACTTTATTATTGTGTTCTTTTAAATTTTAAAAAATTTAAAAATTATTTTTTCAAATAGATTATTTTCTATGTAATATAATAAATCTGTTTTTGAAAAAAAAATTGATATTTCTTATCTATTAAAATTATATAAAAATCCCTAAAAATTCTAAAATATATCATAAACTTTATTATTGTGTTCTTTTAAATTTAAAAAATTTTAAAAATCATTTTTTTAAAATAGATTATTTTCTATGTAATATGATAAATCTGTTCTTGAAAAAAAATTGATATTTAAGACCGGTTTTTTAGTAAAAAACCGGTCTTAAAAATAAAACCGATTTTTTTTGTTTTTTTTGTTTTTTTTTCCTTTCTATTTTTTTTTGTGATTTTTAATAATACAAAATATATCATAAAATTAAAAAATTTAACTATTCTTGGAAGAACTAAAAGAAGTAAAAAAAATCCTAAAAATACTTAAATATTTAACAATTGAAATGTAGTACTACTACATGTATATAACTCAATTTCCTTTATTCCTTGGTGATTTTGCTCTCACAACTCTGCTATATGTTGATCCATATAAGGAGCCACAACGGCGACTTGTTGTAAAATTTTAAGATATGCATTTTCTCTCTTTTCAAGGTTCACTGTAATTATTTTCAAACCAAGTATACTTTTCCCAAGGAGTCTACCTTCGTGCTGATTCTTGGGCAGGCCAATAGGTTTTAGTCCAACTACATAATCAGTATAGACTTGTGTGCCAATTCTTGGGCAGGCCAATAGGTTTTAGTCCATCTACATAATCAGTATATTCTTGGATAGGCCAATAGGTTTTAGTTCGGCAAACATGATTCTCATTGATAGACGGAGCAAGCTAGGCCCAAATATTTTCGAAAGACTTGTGTGCATGAAAGATTGGATCAATGCTGAAAACCGAACGCAACATGTTGTTCCAGGAGAAACTAGTTCTTATGTTGAAACTCAAGAAAGTGGTACTGCAACTGAGGCGGAATCAGACGACGAAGAATATGATCCGAAAGATACCGAGCTATGGTATTTGCATATGAACTACTAGTTTGGTAATGATGGTATAAATTTCTAAACTCTTTTAATTTAATTTCATCTAAATTAATTTTAACATATTCATTAAAAAATATTACTAGCAAAAAAAAATTAGAACTCTACCTATGTTATTATTTTATAAAATAATTTAATAGCAAAGCCGGTCCCAAGCCCGAAAAAAAGGAGGATGGTAACTTTATATAATTATATTTGAATTTTTCATTTAATAAAAAAATTACAAATCAAATATAATAAAATAAAAAATAAAATAAAAAACAGAAAATATAAGTAAAAAAATAAAGAAAAAACGCAAAAGTAAAAAATAAAAATAATTAACGAAAAATAAAAAACAGAACAAAAATATTCAACAAACAAAAAAACAGAAAAAAACAAAACAGCAAAAAAATAAACGAAAAAAAAAACAGCAATAAAATAAATGAAAAACCGGCAGATCGGATCGTCATAACCCGTGCGTGTTACATGGGACAGGCTTAGGAAGGGTTAGGGCCAAAGTTTCTAGGATGGACCGTTCTAACCCGTCCCGTCCTAACCTGTGGACCGCCGCGGGTTGGACCGCCCCGCCCCACCTAGCCCCGTTTGGTAAACCCTAGGCCAGAACAATGAATGATCGAGGGAAGGAGATAGAAGGAAAAATCTACCAATTTTTAAGACCGGTTTTTTATAAAAAACCGGTCTTAAAAAGTTACCGGAAAAAAAATTCAGTTTTTTTTTCGGACCGGTTTTTTATTTAAAAATCTGGTTTTTAAGATCGGTTTTATAAAAAACCGGTCCGAAAAAAACTGAATTTTCGGTTGATTTTTGAGAACTCCATAGGACCGGTTTTTATAAAAAACCGGTCTTAAAAAAAATTCTGACAATATCAAAATTGCCACTGAATATTTTTAGAACCGGATTTTTGAAAAACCGGTTTTATTGTGGCGGTGCTAAAAATGTTTTTTGGCGTAGTGATGGATAGCAATGGACAACACAAAGTCAATTACCTTCGAAATCAAAACCTAGCATGGACTAATATTATTGAACCAAGTTATGGACCTTTATATTACTGAACCAGGGGATGGACTATTACATTCAAAACGTAATCACAATGAAGTTAGAAATTTAGAATGCTGAAATTTGGTGCAATAAAGTGCAATTTCGTGGTTAAATTTGGTTCGCACTTATCACGTTGATAAAATTTGGTTCAATGAAATGCAATTTTGTGCAATTGTTTGGCTCAATATGAAGTCAGGTAGCTGAATTTGGTACTTTTCATTTTGCATAATAATGATGAAAGTTCACTATTTCAATCTTAACTGATCTGATCTGTACGGATGTCTAAATTACCAAAAAGTCAAAAACTATAAAAAATATTAATAATCACCTAACCTTGTGAGCATATATGTGAGTCTCGTTTTTGCGATATGCTAGCTGACATTTGCGAGTAGTCCGTGTGTGAGAAGAGAGAGGTTTAATCCATGTGCTGGCTTCTAAGCCAGAGGATGAAGGAGAGAACTGGCTTCGACAAGCTAGAGTTTTCTATTTTTTCGTGTGAGAGGGACGAAGAGAGAGACAGCGAGATAGAGAGACCTTGGTTCTGAAACAAAGACTCGGACTCAGACTCGGATAGTTGGTCATAGGGGTCAACTCGGTGGTGACTCGAAAAAACTCGAGTGATTCGGATCGGAAATTCAGATTAAAAAAAAATACTTTTCATGTCTTTAAAAATCAGAAAAAATGGAAAAAAGAAAAAATAATAAAAAAAGAAATTACAATATGAAAGTATGAAAAGCATCAAATTAACTAAAAAAAATAAAACGATACAATTCTGAAATATCACCAAGCTTTTAAAAAACTCTTTTTTCTATTTTAACATCGTTTTATCACCGCATAACCATTTTGTCACCGATAAATACTAAATTACCACCCAACCGTCAAGCCACACAAATCGCATTTTAAAACTTTGAAAGACACAGAAAGTTAAGAAGTTCATTGTATGTTCTAATTATACATTAAATTAAAGATAAATAAACTTTAAATATTAGATCAACAAATATTAGACATAAAGTAATTGATGCTCCATACAAATTTTTATTGTCAGAAGCTATTATGGGCTGATTCACTAGTTTAGAAAATCCGTCCATGTGATTCGACCCTCAAGCTATACTGCATAAAATTAGATTTGAGGTTTTAATTTGACTTAGGTGATGAAGGCTTTAAGCCCGGTATCAAATAAATTTATACCTTGTTTTACTTCACTAGTCGTTCTGGTAAAGCTAAGGGTCGAACCCAAGGGACGGTACAATTGATTACTAGACTTTACTTTCTCACGACAGCTAGACAATTAATTTTTATGAGATTTTGGATGATTAAATCTAAAGATGCAAGTAACTAAATTATTTTTGGTTGATTTTCAAGGTTTTCTGAACTCAAACAGATGCAAATGAATATCCTAAGGTTTTGGGTTCATTTAGTTTAGCACTTAAGCGCTGTTGTCACGTGTTTTCACACGTGGTACCAAAAATTTCGGACCGAAATTTATATATATTTCGTGCTGAAAAGTGCTCTAGACTCTCTGTTTTGACTTGATATTTTTATACAATGTTGTGTGAAGGTTACTTGTTGACCAGACCTTAGTCCTACCCTCAGCCGTCGTAATTTTGGTTTTGGACTTGATTTGGTACTCAGTTTTCACCACGTAAGTAAACTAGTCCTAGACTTTCGTGTTGGAATTTAGTCACTTAAGTTTGTTAAGTTGGATTTCCAGGGGTATCTAAGTCCTTTCGGATCGTTTAGAAGCTACACCTTTCGGTCGTGAACTAACCTCCTCTTTCGAGCGTTTGGCTTACACCAAATACTTAATAAATTAAATGGTTGTTCTAGTTTAAAGCCCTACAAATGCCGCGGTTCATCTATAGGTAAACATCAAGCAATCAATTAATCAAATTAAGCATAACAATTAATTCACAACAAAACAAATCACATAGCATAAATAAATCCATCAAGTCATCACAAATACTAAACTAAACTACTACCTAGCCCTAAGACATAAGAAATTAGTCTAACATGCAAGAAAAATATGATACAAACTCCATATTCAATACAAGCAAAGAGAGAAGAAGAGATACAACCAAGTAATTCTGCTAAATTCCTGTTTGCAAGGCTCTGGAATCGTGGTTGGATTGGTTCTACCGCTGTCACGTCCAGAATCGCTCCAAGATTGCTGCCATGGTCGTGCTCCGCTGTGAGAGGTGGAATCTCACGCCTTTCGGCGTGAGAACGGTGGTGGAAAAGGTGAAAATTATGTTATGGAATGTGGGGTCCTTTCCTTTCTGTCATTTCGTGCATATATGGCCAAGGGAGAGACTTGGGGGGCAGGCTAGGTCAAGAAAACGCGTCTCCCTTTCATTTCCTTCTCTGGACTTGCCAAAATTCCACTTTCCATACATGGATTTCGGACCAAAATTCCAGAATTGAGCACTGATAGTATTTTGACTATAATTTCTTCATCCGGACTCCGATTGAGGTGATTCAAAGATCGTTGGAAAGTTTAGGATGAGCTCTATAATGCCATGAATTCCATTTAGTCATTTCCTTCCAAAAAATTCTCCATTTTGTGCAATTATTGTGTCTAATCCACCAAATTCCTACATGACAAGTCAAATTCCACGGCAGTACCCAATCTTGACAAATATAATTCAAAAGTACAGTAAATATCATTGGTTTGAGTGTTTTTTCAGTACTAAGTATGGTCAAAATGTATATATAAATAAGAGATATCATTAGGTTATACCTCCGATCAAATTTGGCGCCGTTGCCGGGGACGGTGACTAAATTGAGGTTTTTAGTAATTCTATTTTATTTAATATATTTGTCTTTTCACTCTTTACTCTTTGTCTTGTAGAAGAACACGCTAGCCGGGAGGAAGAAGCCTAAGCAACAACAATACGCTAGCCAGTGCAAGTACTATACAAGGAGCCAAGCAAATAGCGACGAGACACCCCGACCTTCCGCTTCATTTGCACCCCAAACCGTTCGTTTTCCAGGAGAGCAAATAAAAGCTAAGGAGGCCACAACTTCGGCTTCATAATCACCTCAGACTCCCTTGTTGGTTTACAATCGAGGAAGGTGCAAACCATCCACACAGCAACCAGAATAGCTGTCAGGCCCGATTCAGGTGGACCACCAGGAACCAGGTGACCCAGCTAGAAACGAGCCCGAAGGAGATTTGACTCAAGTTCAGGACACAAAACCAATGGCTGACGCAGGAAATGGAGGAGGCAATTGAAATGCAGGAGGAGCAGTACCTCCTGAAGTACTTCAAAGAGCACTTGATGATGATCGAGAAGCGGCAAGGGTAGCGGCGAAGAATCGACCCTTGAGGGAGATCGGAGCCCCAATCGCTAATAACGTGAGACTCGGAGTCAACCCGCCCAAAGCAAAAGTAATCTCGGTGGACAAAGAAAAAGTTGAACTCATTGAGAAATTAGGACAACCAACATGTGTAAAAGACATTCGAAACTCTTTGGGTCATGCCGGTTTTTACCGGCGGTTCATTAAAGATTTCTCTAAAATTGCAAAACCATTAACTAATCTAACCATGAAAGATGTTGAATTTAATTTTGATCAAGATTATGTTAATACCTTTTGAGGATCAAGGAAACTTCGGTGACGACCCCCATCCTCCAACCACCCGATTGGACGCAACCCTTTCAGTTGATGTGCGATGAGAGCGATTATGCAATTGGAGCGGTTCTAGGACAAAGGCGAGATAAAAGACCATATGCGATATATTATGCAAGCAAGGTCTTAGACGCGGCTCAAGTAAACTATACCACGACGGAAAAAGAAATGCTTGCAATAGTATATGCATTGGACAAGTTTCGATCTTATCTTGTTGGATCAAAAGTGATTGTCTACACCGATCACGCTGCCATCAAATAACTCCTAAGCAAGAAGGAAACAAAACCTTGTTTGATTCGATGGGTACTCTTACTCCAAGAATTTGACATCGAAATTCAAGACAAGAAGGGAACGGAGAACCTGGTTGCAGACTATTTGCCAAGGATTCGTGTGGAGAAAACTGAGGAACAACTGATGCCGATAAACGATGAATTACCGGGTGAACAACTGTACGCGGCCCAGTTTCAGACGACCAGCCAGGATCCTGGCGGACCCGCAAGAATTGATCCTGACAGACCAGCCAGACGCATTCTGATCCAGGCGGACCGCCAGAATCCAGGCGGGCCCGCCAGGACACCCTGGTATGTAGATTTCACGAATTATCTTGCAAGTAGGATCAGGCCTTACGGATATTCGTTCCAGCAATTCAAGAAGTTTCTTGCTGATGTCAAGTACTACTATTGGGATGACCCGTTTTTGTGGAAAAGAGGAGTTGATGGGATGTTTAGGAGATGTGTACCACTTGAAGAAGTAGAAGACATACTCTATCAATTCCATTCGTCCGCCTATGGAGGACATGCCTCAACCGACAAGACTCTATCACTTGTATCTAAGAAATTGCATCATTTCATATAGGATTTTAACCTCTCGGGACCATTTCAGGCGGAGCCGCCAGGTTTCTGGTGGGTCGCCTGAAGAGATTCTGCTCTCGGCCAACATTCAAGCAGATCCGCCAGGCTCCTGGCGGGGTTGCCTGAAGGCTGATCATGAGCTACATTTCATGTAAGTTGTAAATATTGCATTATAATTCATTTAATTTGCATTTAGGAAGTTTAGGAAGATAATTGGCATTGATTAAAGTTGAAATTTGAGCAAATTAGGGTTTGAATGTGTCATGGAACGAAAATTGAGCAAAATGAATTTGAATTTGACTATCCTTCACTCAATTAGGGTTTTAAAGTGAAAGGAAGCATTGAGCATGAATTATCTCGCATATCCTTGACGCAATTAGAGTTTTTTTACAATTTTATTTTTTACAAACTTTATCCTCGACATCTACGTGTGTGATTCTGAATTTTTTTAAAGCTCTTAGTTTTGAGATGTGAAATGTAACATATGTCTTTGGCATATTGTGCTTGATCGTAGAATAATACAATAATCAATAGTGTTAGGGGCTTAATTAGTGTCAAGTGATTAAATTAAGATATCATAATTGGTGTGTGGCTGTAGTTTATTTATTTATTTTTTTTAGGATTCTCGCTATGCAAGTGATTAATTTGAGATTAATCAATGAATATGTATAGTATTGCAGAATAGTTTTGGATGAAGGAGAGTGGCGATGGAGTAATATCCTTGATTCAGCTACAATTGCTGTCGTAACTTAACATGGTTAAACATTTATGTTATGTCCGTATCCACTACATTAGTCTTCAATTCCGTTTAGTCCGAATCAAATCCTTTCTATACAGCCCTTTTCCTTTTATTTTTTTTCTTTGGTTTTTTTCCATTTGTTCTAGAGTAGCAAGCTACACAAAAGGATGAGCGTCCAGGGGAGAAAGCCTACCAGGCCACCACGCTCCCTTACCTCCTCTCCATGTTCATCATCTCTATCTGGCCTCAGTATGGATCCCTCTTCGCCATCGCCATCGCCATCGCCAGTGATTATTGTTGGAAATGATCGGCCAGGATAAGAAAAGGGGAAGCTGTGTTGGTGCTGACCTAAGGCAGGTTAATCAGTCTATGTTCTTCATCTCTAAGATTTTAATTTTTCCTACAATAATCGCAAAGTTTCAATAATACCTTTATAAGTAAATTAGGGGTTTCAACAATACCGCAGCGGAAATAGATTTCCCAAGACCTTGAGCGATTCCTTTCACGGTATGATGCCCTAGCCTTCGTCAAGCCGTCTAGACCATCGTCTTCTATGCACCAGTGGAGAGTAATCACATATAGGACTACTCCCATACTATCCACAGCCTACATGCCTAGACTACTGCCACACCTCTCAATCGGTGTTTGCTGTACTTGGAGAAATCCAAGCACAAGAAGTGGAACTCCCTCTATTCTCTCTCTCTCTCTGTGTTGAGAATGGAAGAGACCCTTCTAAGAGACACCAAGGAACTGACTTAGAGAGACTTATATTCAGAAGGCATTAATACTCTTCTTCTGAATATGATGATATATATAATATATCTCTGTCCACAAGAGAAACTTCGCCTGTCTGGACTCATACGCAAACGGTCCGTCTGGACTCCCAAACGGTCCGTTTGGTAACGTCTCAATTTCAATATCTAACATATCCCTCTTTGAGACATTATACTATGCAGTAGTCTTCATACAGCATATGACCGTGCGACTAGTGCATACACGGACAAGCGGGTAGCAACATGACCAAACTTTAACCTAGTTAAAGCCAGCCAAGAGACATACCCTTTCCTGTAAAAATGCACTTTAAGAATAAATATGTATACACATTCCCTAGATTATTTCATGATCAAGCACTAGACAACCCATAGCCAACCGCACTTAAGTGGCCTATGTCTGTCCTCTTCAATCTCAATTTGCTCAAGTGTTTCCAAATGATCTCCATATGACAAAATTGGTGGGCCCGAACACTAGCAAATACATGTGTGCGATCTAAAATCAATCTTCCTTTTGCCCTCATGTCACTCAAGATAGAACCAACCGCTTCCTAGCAATGCACCGTTAGACCGAATCTTCTGCATAGCCATAGGAAACACACCAAAGTAACAGTCATTGATCCTACCTCTTATGACATAGTCAATGTCATAAGGGTATGTAATTTGGGACTCACACAATGAGGAGACAGCGGTATTGGTCCTGAGACCACTCCGACTCATTTTCCAATGTTGCCAAGCACACGCACTATGAACACGTGCTACAATGAACCATCTATCCCGCAGACGTATGTTCGGTTCACTGTACGAGCCTAGGTCTAGTTGTAAACATGCCTCTATGGTCTAGACTGCATCCATTACAACTCACCCTGAAAGTTTTAAGCCCGGTCCCCGAGCGTCAAGCAAACTCTCATCTCAGCTTACTATAGGCTACATGAATTGTGGGGGGCAATTCATGCTGGCTCGCCTAAAAGAAGACAAATCTCATCTTAGTCCCAGACTAAGGCGACAACGAGCTTCGTCCGCTCCAAACGCCTCCTTAGTCCTCCTTGACTAAGCGCATATAGCTCGATAGAGTCTCATCTCTCTACACCCCCGGTGCAAGAGGTGATTGTTCATGTGAGCGACCCAATCTTAGCCTATGAATATACTACCATATAGTGCTAACATATACTTGAACAACAATAAAGCCATCTTTATGTTCAAAAGTTCAAGTACATATCTATGCAAGAATCTGATCTACAAACGGATCGTTCGAAACAAAACCATATAATATCTCTGGCAAAACATCAGAGAATCTGTATATTCTGAAACGGGTCGTCTGGCATCCCAGACGGATCGTTTCGTATATGAATATACTCATATCAGATCAATTAGTACTATCATGTCTCCAATTACATATCTGAATATTTAGTTTAGTCTAATCCCCACGGTATGCATCAATAACCATACTGTTACAATGAGTTGTTATCGACTTCTTCGAAGACACAACAACTACCAATGTAAAGACTGTCTCAACTAAACTCCCTCTGACATGAACATCCATCATGTCAAGTTGCTCATCTCACAAATGAGATAGCTTGTATAACCACTAGAACATGCTACTGACTCCATCTCCACAATGAGAGAGTCATACTCTATTTCCAAATAGAAAGAGTATATCATTTACTTAATCTCCACCATGAGATAGTAAATTATCTTGTTTCTTACACAAAGAAATAATATTATATGAAGTTAACTTTATCCACAAAGTATACTTGCACTCATATGAATTACCTACTCAGAGGCAAATCAATTGCAAGTATTCATACTTGATAAATTAGCATGTCACTTATCATACTTTCATTCAGATATCCTTATCAAATACCTTCACAAATAGATATTATGTTTGGCTGAATCAAATGTCAAACTCCTAGCCATGCTAGAATGACATATTCATCCATCTGTATTAGGAAATCACATATTACATGTATTGCATTTTGGATGCTAATGTGCCACAATGCACAGCTTCCAATAATGCTCATCAAATCCTCTAATATATAGATATCTTTCTTTCTTTATGGACTTATGTGAAAACTTATTACAAGTTTTTATCCATCAAATAAACATGAGTCTCTCAACTTATCATCTAGCCAATGGTGCACCAAATGTGCTATGCTGATCAGGCATATCTATTGCTAAGAATAAGTTATATAGAGGCAAACTCATCTTCTAAAAAGACAATTTCCTCAAACTAGACTCCCTCTGTTGCGTGCCATACGAATTGTTTAACCACTAAACGAATCGTTTCACATAATCAACAGAGTTTCTGTTGCCACACATAGTGTCATACGAGCCGTTGAACCCTCAAACGGATCGTTGCACACTTACAACAGAAATTTGTTTATCTCACAATTGATTTATCAAACCACATATAATCTCAAGAACCCAAGTGTTCTTCAAAGATTAATAATGACAAATAAAATAAGTCCCATAATTCATTATTGCTTCATTTACTCTATCTCATCTTATATAGTATCTTTTCATAAGCTTTACTATATTGAACTTATGTGAGGAGGTTGAGGAAGAACCTATTTCATTTCTCCTTTTCTTCCTCAGCAACCGAGTCAAGTTCACAGTTAGGAAGCTTGTATAAGAAACTATAAGTCTTTATAAATCTCCATACCAAATGGAATTTAGTGATCCTATCATAAGGCACTTATATGGTTTCTTCTCAAATAAATTATCACAAAATTTATGAGAAGGTGCACCTACACATGTGCAACTGAACCTATGATCACATCAGCATCTAATCAAAGATCTTCTGTAATCAATAGTTCAAACCATAGACTTTGAGATTTCAATATCACCACAGACTTGCTTCTCAAACGGTTCGTTTGGAAGGTACTCGAAGTCTGTAAGGAAATTCAACCACTGAAATTTCTTTATGCTACAAGTCAGTATACTGAATCCATTATGCTCACACAGCATTCTGGTCTACAGATTACACCATGACTTGTTTCTTTGCCACTTGAAAAATTCAACTACCTTTAAAGAACTATATAAAAAATAGTCCTTTAATATCACCTTGTAATACCATGTCATGTGATATAAGAAATAGTGAATAATCAAACTATTTCTATTTGTCACAACTCTTAAACTTGTCCAGCAAGATCCAAAAAATCTTGACTTGTTTAATGAGATTTCATAAAATTCAAGACTGAATTTACCCTAGTCATGAATGTGACAAATCAATATGTCAAGTGCAGCGCATATATTAAATCTCAATAACTTGAATCACTATCCAACAAGCATTCAAGTTGTCACACATCATTTACTATGTTTCTAAGTTGGCAAATTAAATTGGCAATCTGATTAAAATCAATTTCAATCAATTACCCTCAACTTACATAGTTAATATGCCAATGATCACTAATTATGAGATTATGTAACAAGAAGCAAATAATAAAAAGAAAGTTCATTTAGTATCTTAAACCACAATGTTTAAGTACTAAACATATCACCATCCACAATCTCAATGCCGAAGTCCAACACCAAAAGAATAATATTAAGTACTATACTTTATCAAAATCTGAAGTATATAAAGTTTTATAAAGCAAAATATGCGTGTCTCCCTCATGAAACAACAAATTGCATGTGCCAATTCCCAAAATTGCACCATCGCAATAATTCTCCATTTAATAACTTTTACTTCATGTTATGACAAACAAAATATATCTAAACCATAAGCAAAATGCTATTTAACTTAAACCATATTAAGATTACAATGAATAAGCATTTGTGGTTTCAGATTACAGTACTTCATTCAAGTCCAAAAACATATGCATATAAAGTACACAATAATAATCTCTTAGTATGTCAATCATTTACTTGACTTGTCATCAAGTTTAACCAAATGAGTAATGTTCGTTTAAAAACGAACAACACAAAACAGTGACATTTACTTATAAGTAAATACCATCACTAATTACTCAAGTGTTAACTTATAACCTCCATTATATAACTCAAATTTTATTTGACTTCATTCCAAGATGCCACCACGTTGTGCTTCTTGTACTTGTCAAAAATTTATTGAGCTTACAATCCCAGTCAATGATTCATTACACTATTCAATAGAGATTATATATTGTAACTTAAATCACCAACACAAACTACTCTACAACACAAAGCAAGTAGTATGTCATAGGTCTGCAGTCCAAACGGTACGTCTCCATGGCAGACGGTCCATTTGACTACCCTGACTGAGTTTCTGACTTGTTCCTTAAGAACTTCTCATTGAATGTGATGTCTCATAAGTACGTCCTGATCCTCTATAGGACAATATGACATTGTAATGCCCCGCAATACATGTACATTAATGTCTTTTTAATTAGAGATCAGCGATTACATATTATTAAGCCAAAATCACGTAGAAACAAAGCACTCCGTTAGCACTGTCAACATATAATCTTGCAGCCCAATCCAGAATCAATCCAAAAATAATGCAAACTCTGCCACGATGACCAAAGAAAAGTCTAGGACAATCAATTAAATCTCGCGTACAGAGTCACACCACCCTTGACCGACTCAATTGTCGCAAGATGCAGAATTTGGATAGACACACAAGTCTACTACTCCAAATTCACCCAATGTGTGCTCTCACACATCACTTGCCAATACCAATACGTGTTGTACAAGCCATCACAAGTAGGTGAGAAAGTACCATATGTACTATTCATCACCATCAACAAGCAAATACAAGAGGGGTACTCATGAAATTATCGAACGGATAACTTCAATCACAATTTAAATATTTATTATGCTTGTTCTGGTTGAGGTACATGATAATCAGAAATATTTCATATGGTCTGTTTGATCCATCAAACAGTTCATCACCATATTAAATGTCAGACGGTCCGTTTGAACCACCAAACGGTCCGTTTGAAATATCATAAGACACACCACTCTTTGGTTGTCTACCAACGAGCTTTGAAACGATCCGTCTGACAACCAGACGGTCCGTTTGAAACTCAAAACTCTGATATTTCTGATTCTGGCATTCAACAAACCTCAGAACCAGTATCTGATTATCATCTAATTTTCTAAACCTTGATCACGGCACTCAATTGCCATATCAAGTCTAGATGAGACAACACCAATCTATGGTTTCTGTCGTTTTTGTACTTGGTCCGGTATCGGGTCAAATACACAACATAAACCGTTAGATTATCACTTAGATAACCATAAAACAAGTTTGGCTTACACTTCTATAATCTCTGGTCTATATGTGTCTCAAATTCTGATTTATTTCAGTGTTTTCTTTAGTTTATGGCAAAATCCAAAAACCAATAGCAACCAGCCCATACTGGCGTAGTCTGATTTCAAATCGCGAGATCTCCTTCATACTTTGATGAAAAATTTTGATTCAACCCTCTCTGGAAATCACACTCATTGTACTATCCAACTATTGCAATCAAAAATTTTCAATAAGTTCATAAGTATAAGAAACATCTAATAAAACTCAGACAAAAATCACCATATTCAGATCCTTACCAGAAAAGACCTGAATTGCAAACACAAATTCTCCCTCATCGTTTATCCAAAAATTTCAAATTTAGACTTTCTGGAAAGATCTCCGAAAGACCCATATCCAATCAAAATTTGACAGAAAAAAGAAAATCCATATGGGAGAATTTTGACTCGCATTACAGGAAGGTCAGAAATTCCAGAAACCAGACAGACTGACATCCTCTGATTACGACCCTTTACTCTCTGTATACTTGCTTGATTTTCGAGTTCTTGGACATTCTAGAAACTAGACTCAATGCTCTTTCAAACGCCCCAAACCTCACTCAAAGCAGATAAACATATCTTGAGTTATGCCTCATCGAAATCAGGAAACAAAATCAGAAATTCTGTTTCTGGACAGAACTTTGGGTTTTTCCTAATTCTCATTCTAATCACGAAATTGAGCACACAAATCATCAATAAAAGACCAGAAATCATAGAAATTAGGCTTAGGTATCAATTCCAACCGAAAAGGAACATATGGTTCTGATACCAATGTAAGTAAATTAGGGGTTTCAACAATACCGCAGCGGAAATCGGTTTCTCAAGACCTTGAGCGATTCCTTTCACGGTATGATGCCCTAGCCTTCGTCAAGCCGTCTCGACCACCGTGTTCTATGCACCAGTGGAGAGTAATCACATATAGGACTATTTCCACACTATCCACAGTCTACATGCTTAGACTACTGCCACACCTCTCAATCTGTGTTTGCTGTACTTGAAGAAATCCAAGCACAAGAAGTGGAACTCACTCTATTCTCTCTCTCTGTGTGTTGAGAATGGAAAAGACCTTTCTAAGAGACACCAAGGGACTGACTTAGAGAGACTTATATTCAGAAGGCATTAATACTCCTCTTCTGAATATGATGACATATATAATATATCTATGTCCACAAGCGAAACGTCGCTTGTCTGGACTCGTATGCAAACGGTCCATTTGGTAATGTCTCCACTTCAATATCTAACAACCTTTACTAATTTGTATTATTTCTGCCGATCTCCCTTAGTCTAGGTCTGGCAATAATTTCTCAGATTGAGTGCATAACATATAAAATAAAGCAAATAAAATTTAAAAATATGGAGCCACATGTCAACATATTGAAAGAGAAATGAATATGTGAAAACTGAAAAGTGAACATTTGAGAGCAATTCTTCTTCTTCTTCCCTTTTCTTTTTCTCTATGTTATCGATCTTTTTTAATTTGAGATCTGTACTGAGGCTGGTTACGATTGGTGCTATATTTTTGCAAGGTTTATAACATTTTGTTGATCCTTGGTATTTCGTTCAATTTCAGATCTGAACTAAGGACAAAAGGAAGTAACATTGACTGAAGGAGCATCTTTGCTTCGACCTCTTGCAAACTGTCATTTCCTTCAAGAAGTAAAATTTATTCAATTTTATGTTTACTTTTATTATTTGTTTAATTCTATGGTTTTTTCCCACTAATAATAATTTGCTCTTTAAATTTTGTATAATTGTATCTTTATATTTCAGTCATTTCACTTGCATGGTCATTCCTTTTCAGCTTCGATTCTAGATTTATGAATTTATCAAGAGTTTATGTATATCCATTTTATTGCTCTGATATTTTCCTTTTTTGCAGAGATGAGGCGGATCCAATCTCTTTGATTCATGGTTAGATGCAATCCCTTGCAGGTTCGTGAGGTGTTTTACTATATTAGTTAAGTATTACCAATGATGTGAGTTTTCGCAACTTTTCTCATGAACAGATTTATTTCTTTTGATTTTCAAATTTCTTTTGCAGCAGAATTCGTAGTTGCAGCAGTATAAATAATATCAAGTTCATTCCGCAACGGTTTTAATCAAACAACCGTTATAGAATTTCCGTCCAAAAAAAAATCTGTCTACTGAATTGTAACGGTTATTATTAAAAAGTTATTATTAAAAAACCGTTACAAAAGGCAACCATTTCTGTAACGGTTTTTTAATAACAACCATTACATAATTGAAATTTTAATTTTGTACCAGTTACCAACCTTCCGTCCATAACTAGGGTTTTCCTTCTCCTCCCTCCTTCTACAGCTGCACTGTTCCATTAAAATCGAGATTTTTTTCTCTCTTTTTTTCATATTTATTTTCACTCCCAAAAAATAGCAAAAAACTTCGAAAAATTCTAAAAAAAATAAGAATTATAAAGAGAAGGCAAATGAGAGCAGATTTAAGGTAAAAAAACATGAATTTTTAGCAATATTTCTTATTTTTCCATTTTTTCTTATTTATTTCAGTTTTATTTTGATTTATGGTTAGATTAATGATTTATTGTTGATTTTTTTTTTGACAATTTCAAATCTTATTCAAGAGGAGAAGTTTGGACAATTTCAAATCTAGCTCAAGAGGAGAAGAATTACATCGGATTAAAGGTATATTTTCGTAAACTTTTCAATTTTTTTCATTTATTGCCAAATTATGCATGCATTAATAATTTGCATATGCATTTCAATTAATATCGTATTGTCATATAATACTAGAACAAAACCAAATTTAGGTCATTGCCTGTCCGAGATTAATCCATTAGGGATTAATCTCAGATAGTCCCTGATAGGGATTGTTCTTTGGATATTATGTCTCATTTAGGATTAGTGAGTGGTATGCAATGTGTAATATGTTGTTTGAGAGAAATTTGACGGCAAACCCAAGACATCACCTAGTGAGAAAATCACTTTTCAATTATGTTGAGCAACAAAAATAATAATAAATTAATGTTAAGGAGAAAGCATTAATTAAAACAAATTTATTTAATGAATGGACAACTTGTCTTAGCTTATGATTACAAATGTGATACAATGATAGTAAATATGGGTTGCATGCATCATTTTACTCCGGAACACAAATTGATAATCAAGCCTTGGAACAACGGCTTATGTTACTGGCTAACATTGGGTCTGAGTGTCACTCAAAAGGTGAAACCAGAATCATGGAATTTCTTTTCAGTGATCTTGTCCAACTTAGTAGCCATCTCAGCTGTCATGTGGGTTTGCCAATCCCCCACAATAGCTTTTCTGAAATAGTAATCATTTTTTACATTGCCTACTCCATTGTTTTTGTTCACATCAAGGTCTTTGAGTTTGTTGAAGCTACAGAACTCAACAATCTCTTCCACCAGACCAGTTTTCTTCTCCTCTTCAGAGAATGGGAATCCAATGAAGTTTGCAAGCCTCATAACACCATCTATCGGGTCATTCATCATTTCCTCATACTTTAAGAATAGAATTTTTTCAGGGTTGTGGAGGCTACTTGTGTAATATTCGAGCACATGATCCCAAGCAGGACCGTATGGCACTCGACCCTCGCAAAATAACTCAAAGGCTCGAGTAAAAGGCATTTCACTCCTGCCGATCATGTGCCATAAGGAGACTATGACATCTTTCGGCTCTCTACAAATGTAAACTATTGGGCACCGTGATGCCGTTACGCTCTCTGAAAGCATTGAGTATTGCACGTGGGTCGCAAGGACTCTAGGAGATGGAAGGGTTTCGAGATATTGTTCATCTTGCAAACCGTAATAAAATTCAATGTGAGGCACACAATCATGGGAATTGAGTTTAAGCAAAGGATGGCAAGAGAAAGAGTACTTTTTTCTATGCACAATAGTGAAAGTGAGGGCTTTGAGCCAAGTCGTGCCCGACTTGATAAAACTTGCCACCATTATATCGTTGGGGCGAGGCTTAAAAACTTCCTGCATCGCCAAAATTCCTGGTAGAACATGTTCGATCTGCCAAAAATTTTGGTATTTTCGAATTGGACAGGGCGGTGACCACGCTTCTTCAGTTTCGAGTGAACAAATCAGTTCTTTATATTTACTATCCAATCCTTCAAGTTCTTTTTCTGAAGGACGAGGCCTTAGTTTTGACACTTCGACCACCTCTTCTATTTCCTTCTCCTTAAGAGGATTAGTTGTTAAGCAGAAGTTAGAGATAAATGATGAATTAGCCATGGGTGATTAGGAAGCTACCCTCTGTGTGTCTGCATGCAGTAAATAAAAAGATAAGATTAACCCCTTTGCTAATTTATGTATATCTTATATTCTAACTAAGACAATTGATGCAGTATGTAATATGCGTAACCAAATAGCATCAGACATTACTTAAAATATCACTAAAGGGAATTTGCTTAAGAAAGTATTAAATAGCGGACATGCTTTTGGATAGCGGTTAGTGGATAACAGATATTTAGCGGCCACTATCGGATCAAAATATAAAATATCATCAACAAGACTTATGCACATCTATTAAAACATAAAATGTCATGGGTATAGATAATTTATTAGCATATGCCTACTTTTATTAACTCAACTTTAAATTTTGAATATTAAAATGTTTGTTAATATGGATCAAAAGCATCAATTGATTTCAGATTGCCAAAGGTTGCATCTATTTCTCTGGTCAAATCACTTGAAGACAAGTTCTTAAACAAACAAATGGGTTATTGAATCTGATTATGACCTAACGTTTCAGTAGATATAGTACATACTTGATATTTCATTTTGTTGAACCAATCAACTATAATTAAACAAAAAAAATAAAGATCTCACGACTCATTGTATTGGCATGAGAGAGTTGGTTAGTTCGTTCAACTCAATAGGACTTGGGCCTATGGGATTTCTTATTGGGCGTGCTGAAGTTTCATAAACAGCCGAAAAACCAATATATTAAACTTTTCTATGTACAACTAAATTGCCGGTAACAAACAAAATTTTGTTTAGCACGCTAGCGGATGGCTAATGGCACCGCTAATGAAGCGCTTTTGCGCCGCTAATCAATGCTATTTAAACCTTTAGAATGCTACATCATTTCTCTATCTACTAAATTGTATCCACTCCAAGCCAGCACTCTTTCGTGGGATTGCACGAGGGCTATAAAGAGAGAGATTCTATTGGACTTGTAGTTCGATCCAATGTGAAACTTTGTATTCTTTTGCTAGGGATTCGCTAAAGCTGCTAGTTGTCCAGATGTTACAACAAAGTCCTAATTTTCTATAAAGACCCAAGTTATCTGGAAAATTGCTCTTAGTCCCTGACCTCACCTGCATAGTGCATACTCACCTCCAGTCCACCAGTCCCAAACAACTTTCCTGACAACTCCGATTGCATGATATTCAAAAGTTAAATATATTAATTATTCAAATATGATGTTTTACAGAATGAACCCACTATTATTTCTTTGACACATCATACATATCAATAATTCTAGCTTTTGTCTGAAGGATTTTGCAACTAAAATGTTTGGCAGAATATTTTGGGAACAATAAAATGACTGAAAGAGAGTCAGAGAGTAATGCATATCAATGAAAATGAACCCACTTTATTTTTCTGCCCTCATTGAATAATACCTGCCAACTCTATATACGTGAACGTCCATGGAATAATAGTGTTTTGAAAACCGTATCGGGTACAGAAAATTCTGGTAATACCGGAAACAAGAACGGTGACCGAAACAGCAGTATCTTATATTGTGAGAGGAAATACCAAACAATTTCGGAAAATACAGAAAAATACCGGATTTCGACCACCTGGCCACCAATAGGAGTGCCAGTAAGGTTTTAAAAACACTGTGCAATAAGAGTAAAAAAACGAGAGAGAGAGAGAGAGAGAGAGATCAATAGATACCAGTAATCGGAGATTCCAGAACTGAGAGAGATTAGCTGCTTTTGTCGCCAAGCCAAATTTCTAGTACCAAACTCAACTAGTAGTTTTAGCACACACCCAGCGGCAATTTGGAAGAAGCGCCTTGCAGAGTCATATAAATAGAACAGGCTTAAACTGACTAATGGGTACCAAAAACTGCTAACTAAAAAGGCCCACCAAACTCCATCCGCTGCACTAGTCTTAACCCACATGCTTTAACAACAGGCTTAAACTGTCCAACCCACTTTTTTTTTTTTTTTTTGGTTGGATAGTCTATTTCGGTTGATAATACATTAATGCATAAGAAAAGTTTGTCCAACCCACATGACAGTGACACTCGCTGGCCTAAAGCAAAATATATAATAAAATACAGCACACACAGTGGCCCCATATCACCATATCCGAACATAAATTAATTAATGATAATAAATAAGAAAGCAGCTTAAGAACGAACCGAAATAGATATTCCTGAGTATCGCCACAACCACCAAGGGACTGCATAATGTTATATTGTTATGCGGATTGGATCGGCAAAATATGCCGACATATCCCGCGCTGCCTATTGGGATTGATTTTGATATAATAATATAATTAACGAATAATCAGATATATGTCATCATGAAAATTGACAATTACAAAAATATCATTTTTAAAATACAAATTAATTTTATGCCACCATAAAATTGTCAAAATTGATTTAATGCCATTAATTCCTCAAAAGAGCTATTTATATTCCAAAGAAAATATACCTTGATTTAGTTAGAAAACTAGTAAATTAGGTTGTAAGCTGTTAGGAAGTCATTTCATGTGCAATTTTAATTTTTGTTACTAATTAACAAGCAATTAAACAAGCATAACTTCAAAGATCTCGACCAAAATCGTTTGGAGTTGATGGCGTGCTCACCACCACTACCACCACCTCGTCGGCCTTGAGTCCACCAAGGAAATTAACCAAGTTCTAAAGATTATTTGTGCTAGCACACTCAAGAACAAAGCTAATCCTCTTATTTTCTCTTCTAGCAATTAACCCTTTTTAATTGGTGGAGAAAGATGCTCAACACATGAGCTAAGAAAGCAATTAAGAGCTCAAAAATAGAAAAACAAATTTTCTCCATTGTAACAATAACAATAACCGTGAACTGTGACGGCCAAGGAGAGAAGATGTGAATTAGGGTTTTGTAATCCATCCCTAAGTGGTCCTTATATACCCACCTATCCTCAACAATTTTGGGGACCAAAATACCCCTCTATGGCTGTCCATAAAGTGGGCCTTGATGGGCTATTTCATCTCTTGTTTAATCTCTCTTAAGCACATTAATTCAATTAACTAATGGACATTTCTCTTGTACTCAAATTGAACTTTTAATTTACTAATTAAATAAAGGCTCATAAGCTCAAATTAAATACTTTAATTAAATTATGTTGTACAAAAATTAATTAGCAACCAATTGATAATTAATTTCAGGATTAACATATGCAATATATTATTTCTATATGATTCCTTTGACTTAATTAATTATAACAGTTCGCAACGGTATATAATTAATTAATCAACGTATCATATTTCCATAGTACTCACTGTTGCGAATAAATAAATAATGCACCATATGGTCAAAGTCCTATTTGTGTGACTCTTTAAGGATTTATGCTATGTTGGTGATGAAAAATAAATCGTCATTTATTTCCAATAATCATAAGCGATATCTAGCAACACGTTATGATTCCTAATTCGCATAAATAAATACTGTAGAACTACAGCACTTCAATTCTGCATAAGAAATGAGTATCTTATTGTTTTTTATTCTTATATCACATGATATCCTTGTATAATTCAAGATAAAAATGTGCCATTCTTGTAGATTATAAATTTCTTGATCTAGAGATAATTGCACAAGTTGCTAGCAAGCAATCCATCTCCATCAAGGGGCCCAGTAGATATCATCACTCACTAAGCGAACTAATGAGGGACATACGGTTGTCTTGATGGACAGTTTTCCTCCACACAATTCAAGAGAACATAAATAAAATCCGTATAGCAGCCCTTATCAGGAATCAACATTAGACGATATTTATAGAACCTATCCTCACGTGGAAAAACTGAACCATCTCAAACTTAGAATCAAACACATATGAAATAAATAATGACACATAACATAATCCATATATTTATTTTATTGGATCATGTCCTGTACTATGTTCCAGAAACATATACATATGCAATTAAGTTAGTAACTCCTTACTTATGATTTGTAAAACTTAATCATCGCTTAACTTGCATACTAGTCTTATATGATAATTAATGTTCCTTGTTAATTATCAAGATTATGGACAGTTTTGATTTATTATTGTCATTTATTCATAAATGAAACACAGTGATTCACAATTCAGATCCTCAACCTAAATGAAATGTCAATAATAAAATCCACGAACAAATGATCAAATATCATCAATAACATAAACTAATATGTTAGCCATCAATTGATTGGCTTCTAGGACATATCTCTAACATAAGTCGACCAAAATTCCAATTGACATAAATAAAAAAACTTGATAGTGAAAAAGGTGAACCATTAGAGGTTGTAAGTTGATTTCAAAGACTTGTAGGTAAATTCATATGCCGTAAGCCAAATTAGTAAATTCATGCATGCATCAAAAATATCTTATTTAGATGACATTAATAGAATATTGAGGTATCTAAAAAGTTCTTCTGTGAAGGGAATTTGGATGAGAAAAATAGTATTAATGAAATATGTGGCTATTCTGATGCAGACTAGGCCGAGAGCTTCGATAGGAGATCGACAATCGAGTTTTTGCACGTTTGTAAGCGGTAACGAGTGGCGATTACCTCAGGTGGGAAAGCTGGTTGAGGGTAACAGCCTCTCGCATCAAGCTGGACACATGTCCTGTTAGAGCTGCGATTACCTCAGGTGGGAAAGCAGATTCTCCCTTTTTTTTCTTCACTACGAGGTTAAACCTCATGTTCTTTGGGTTGAGTTGTCCCTTATTGTCCAATGACTCGTCAGGGACTTCAACGAGCACTTGGTGATCCTTGCCATTCAACCTAAACGGAAGGGTCATCAATTCTGATTTCTTAGTGCCGGAGAGTCCTTCAGTTTCTTTGGCACTAAACTCTTTCTTCTTTCCTTTTCTGGATTTCTTCTTAGCGGCTGGAGCGACTGCTGCTGGTAGGACTGCTTTTGTAGAAATAGACTCAGTCGGATTGGCTCCTGTTAAGGCTGTTGGTTGAGGCTCACTAGGACCTTCTAGTGATTGCTTTCCTTTTCCAGTAGAATTCTCTTTTTCTGAGTCACCATCAGAGATATGGCGACAAGTAGTCGTCTAGAATTCTTCTTCTTTGGGTTTCTCATTCTCGCGGCTTAGTTCTTGCCACACTTGGCCATTGATCTTAGCCACAACCTTTGGAGAAATGAAGTCGGCAAGAGTTGTAGACTTGGGCTTCCCTTGGTCATAGGGTTCTTCTACCACTTGGTGAGTGGTTTTCTTCCAGAATGTCTTTTTGGACTTGACTTGTTCTTTCATTGTGCCCCCGGCCTGTCCCTTGCCTAGGCGAGGCGAAGGTGGGCTTGATGTGCTTGGGCACCACTGGTGTGATGGAATTCTTCCATTTGACCTCCGGATTAGCTTGAAGTGACCTCAACTTCTTCCTTGTGTTCTCGATAAGGTAAACATTCCATTCTATAGATGGTTTCCCATCAACACTTGCAGAAACGCATCGAGAACAGGCACTCGTGGGCTTGTCTGAGCTAGCATGAGGAGCCGGCTCTTGTCTTGCATCACCATTTCTGTAATGGTTTTTTAATAACAACCATTACAGAATTAAAATTTTAATTTTGTAACAGTTACCAACCTTCCGTCCATAACTAGGGTTTTCCTTATCCTCCCTCCTTCTACAGCTGCACTGTTCCATTAAAACCGAGATTTTTTTCTCTTTTTTTTTCATATTTATTTTCACTCCCAAAATATAGCAAAAAAATTCGAAATATTCTAAAAAAATAAGAATTAGAAACAGAAGGAGAATGAGAGCAGATTTAATGTAAAAAAATATGAAATTTTAGCAATATTTCTTATTTTTCCATTTTTTCTTATTTATTTCAGTTTTATTTTGATTTATGGTTAGATTAATGATTTATTGTTGATTTTTTTTTTGACAATTTCAAATCTCATTCAAGAGGAAAAGTTTGGACAATTTCAGATCTAGCTCAAGAGGAGAAGAATTACATCGGATTAAAGGTATATTTTCGTAAACTTTTCTATTTTTTTCATTTATTACCAAAATATGCATGCATTAAAAATTTTCATATGCATTTAAATTAATATCGTATTGTCATATAGGACCAAAACACCGGAACAAAACCAAATTTAGGTCATTGCCCATCCGAGATTAATCCATTAGGGATTAATCTCATATAGTCCCTGATTGGGATTGTTCTTTGGATATTATGTCTCATTTAGGATTAGTGAGTGGTATGCAATGTGTAATATGTTGTTTGAGAGAAATTCGACGGCAAACCCAAGACATCACCTAGTGAGAAAATCACTTTTCAATTATGTTGAGCAACAAAAATAATAATAAATTAATGTTATGGAGAAAGCATTAATTAAAACAAATTTATTTAATGAAAGGACAACTTGGCTTAGCTTATGATTACAAATGTGATACAATGATTGTAAATATGGGTGGCATGCATCATTTTACTCCGGAACACAAATTGATAATCAAGCCTTGGAACAACGGCTTATATTACTGGCTGACATTGGGTCTGAGTGTCACTCAATAGGTGAAACCAGAATCATGGAATTTCTCTTCAGTGATCATGTCCAACTTAGTAGCCATCTCAGCTGTCATGTGGGTTTGCCAATCCCCCACAATAGCTTTTCTGAAATAGTAATCAATTTTTACATTGCCTACTCCATTGTTTTTGTTCACATCAAGGTCTTTGAGTTTGTTGAAGCTACATAACTCAACAATCTCTTCCACCAGACCAGTTTTCTTCTCCTCTTCAGAGAATGGGAATCCAATGAAGTTTGCTAGCCTCATAACACCATCTATCGGGTCATTCATCATTTCCTCATACTTTAAGAATAGAATTTTTTCAGGGTTGTGGAGGCTACTTGAGTAATATTCGAGCACATGATCCCAAGCAGGACCGTATGGCGCTCGACCCTCGCAAAATAACTCAAAGGCTCGAGTAAAAGGCATTTCACTCCTGCCGATCATGTGCCATAAGGAGACTATGACATCTTTCGGCTCTCTACAAATGTAAACTATTGGGCACCGTGATGCCGTTACGCTCTCTGAAAGCATTGAGTATTGCACGTGGGTCGCAAGGACTCTAGGAGATGGAAGGGTTTCGAGATATTGTTCATCTTGCAAACCGTAATAAAATTCAATGTGAGGCACACAATCATGGGAATTGAGTTTAAGCAAAGGATGGCAAGAGAAAGAGTACTTTTTTCTATGCACAATAGTGAAAGTGAGGGCTTTGAGCCAAGTCGTGCCCGACTTGATAAAACTTGCCACCATTATATCGTTGGGGCGAGGCTTAAAAACTTCCTGCATCGCCAAAATTCCTGGTAGAACATGTTCGATCTGCCAAAAATTTTGGTATTTTCGAATTGGACAGGGCGGTGACCACGCTTCTTCAGTTTCGAGTGAACAAATCAGTTCTTTATATTTACTATCCAATCCTTCAAGTTCTTTTTCTGAAGGACGAGGCCTTAGTTTTGACACTTCGACCACCTCTTCTATTTCCTTCTCCTTAAGAGGATTAGTTGTTAAGCAGAAGTTAGAGATAAATGATGAATTAGCCATGGGTGATTAGGAAGCTACCCTCTGTGTGTCTGCATGCAGTAAATAAAAAGATAAGATTAACCCCTTTGCTAATTTATGTATATCTTATATTCTAACTAAGACAATTGATGCAGTATGTAAAATGCGTAACCAAATAGTATCAGACATTACTTAAAATATCACTGAAGGGAATTTGCTTAAGAAAGTATTAAATAGCAGACATGTTTTTGGATAGCGGTTAGCGGATAACAGATATTTAGCAGCCGCTATCGGATCAAAATATAAAATATCATCAACAAGACTTATGCACACCTACTAAAACATAAAATGTCATGGGTATAGATAATTTATTAGTAGATGCATACTTTTATTAACTCAACTTTAAATTTTGAATATTAAAATGTTTGTTAATATGGATCAACTATAATTAAACAAAAAAAATAAATAAGATCTCACGACTCATTGTAGTGGCATGAGAGAGTTGGTTAGTTCGTTGAACTCAATAGGACATGGGCCTATAGGCTTTCTTATCGGGCGTGCTGAAGTTTCATAAACAGCCGAAAAACCAATATATTAAACTTTTCTACTGTATAACTAAATTGCCGCTAGCAAACAAAATTTTGTTTAGCACGCTAGCGGATGGCTAATGGCACCGCTAATGAAGCGCTTTTGCGCCGCTAAACAATGCTATTTAAACCTTTAGCTCAAAATAATCATGACAATCAATAGGGAAAAAAAAATCACGATACTAGTAATCATCGAAGAATACTACACGTGTTGGGTGATCTTCTACAGTAATTAGATGTTATGCTGATGTCAGCGATCTTTTGAGTGGATCAGATCGCTTCAATTTTTGCTCTGCAATCTGATAAATTGCATGTAGACCATTTGTCTCCACTTTCTGTCTCACTATCTTAAACATTAACGTGGGTGGGTCCCATATTTTTTTCATTTTTTTTCCATTTCCAGCACTATCTATCCCTCTATCTTAAACATTAACGTGGGTGGGCCCATCTTTTTCATTTTCTTTCCATTTCCAGAAATGCCAAAATTTTTCACGTGGGTGGTTTTCATTTCTTTTTCCATTTCTAGCACTATCTATCTATCCCCACTATATTAAACATTAATGTGGGTGGACCCATATTTTTTCATTTCTTTTCCATTTCCAGCGATGCAAAATTTTTCGCGTGGGTAGTTGGTTACAGCTTGGTCGGCCATATGGCCCATATTGATAGTCCTAGACCCCTAGTCCCTCACCTTCTCCACGTAGGGTTTTTTTCTTAAACAGCCATACCCACTTGAAAATCTCAACAAAGCGCCTATGACATACTGATATTTACGTAAAGAGCCAAGACGCAGAGGGCATGTGCGCCCAAAATTTAACAGAATATAAGGCGTAGATCTTCTGTGCGCCTTTCTTTCTTTCCATTTTGGCGCACTAACTATGAGCACTCTTTATTTTTCTTATTATTTTGGCGCATGATGGACGCGTCTCTTGCTTGTATGCATGAGACTATCTGTCAACCATATAGCCATTTAACATTCCCATGTGAGTTCATCTTTTTTCTTTTCTTTTTTTTTTTTTTTGGCCTTTTTCTTTGTGGGTGGAGTATGACTTGGATAAGCAAAGGAAAAAAAAAAAAATCCACTTTTTAATTACGTGGAAAAAAAATATGGGGCCCATATTTCAGTCACGATGCAAAATTTTTTTTATTTTCAAGACTTCCTTGTTAGGCATGCAATCAATGCATAATTAAGAGAGAGTAAATAGAAATAAAAGAAACTTGAAAAGGAATATTTATTTTGCTCTAGCTCAAAAATTTTATTTTATTCCACCAAAACTAATGAGATGAAAAAAAATGTTAAATTGATCATAAAAAAATAATGTATATCAATTTTATATATTAATCTCGTCCTTTTCTGGAGATTATGAATGGACACGACATACTTTTTAAAATCATATATGAATTTAGAAAATTTTTTGTAATTGTAATATTTAAAAATTAGCTTATATATTAAAATATATCTAAACTTTTTTATAAATAAAAAAAATTAATAAAAAATATATCTAAAATATTTTCGGCCTTATAAATAAAATAATTAATAAAAAATTTAGATATATTTTAATATATAAAAAATTAATATTTTTTGTACGGGATTATTTTCGGCCTTATGTTTTCAACGAAAGTAAAAAAAATAAAATATTTTAAAAATAAATATTAATTATTTTAGTTTAGAATATCTTATCAATTGTTTTAATTTTATAAACTATGTACTTATACTAAAATAATGAGAAAACATTTGATAGTCCATAAATTAGTTGCGTCTTATCATAATGCCCGATTGAAAATTTACATCATTACTATACTAATAGCATTATCGTTGTCATGGTATGCATATATTGAGCGAAGCTCGATTTGCCCTTCTAGTTGTTATAAAAGGTGTATAAGTGCTATACATCTATATCTAAATGTTTAAATATTTGTAATTAATGGTTTAATGCGCTGGAAAAATCAAATTTATGATTTTTAGAACGTCAATTTGGAAACAATATTATAACACATCGTGCTTATTTATATAAAATTCAACATGGAAAAAATTCTTATTTCTATATGATTTCCTAAAAACTACTAGATATGCTAAAAATGCATAATGTTGCAATCATAAGGAAATCATAAATCGAGACAGACAAAATGCGTTTAATCGGTAAAGTACTTCAGGAAAAAATATAAATAATTTATTTATTCAGAGGAAAGTGAGATAAATATGACATAGGTACGTAATGTTGGAACTAGGTCTTATTTGATTTATTTTTCTCCCTCAACTGGTAGGGTCCAATCACAAGCAGTGTACATTAGGACTGTGGAGCCAAGGCACAGATATTCGTGCACCAAAATAAAGCAAATATTAATAACTAATAGGCGTAGAAGCAAATTGCGCCCTCTATAGGATAGATTCTAGGCGCACAAGCACACTGCGCTTTGGTCTTTTAAGTAAATATTCAATAGTCCTTGGTGCTTTGTCTAGATTTCATGAGTGATTTGGCTCAACAAGAAAAAAACCCTCCACGTAGGTAGTAATACTGCCGCATTATTTTTTGTCCCTTTTCATTTCCTTCTTTTCAAATGGCCACACCCCCACACATTTCTATTGCGCTAGAGACCAGCTATACATAAATATAGCTGTCTAACGTGGTGAAATGGCACGGAACAGGTCTTTTCGTTTGCCGTTTCGTTAAGAAAATGGTATTGTATTTCATATCATTTACCGTTCCGTTTAGAAAACGAAAAAAGATTTAGTGCCACTATTCGTTCCACTTAGAAATTACATATATTTTTGTTGAAAACGAAGCGGAACAGTTCGAAACGGCACGATTCTGTGTTTCATTTTCCGTTCTGTTATTGAAACGTTTCATTTCGCTCTGTATTTCATTTCTATAGTTTAAAAAATGTATTAACGTTTTAAGATGTTTGAGGATCTTCCTGAATTTATTTTTGCATGAAATTTTATGTACATACTCTCTAAATTATAAACAAATTATTAATTGTGATTTTATTTTTTAGACATTTCAAATATTTGACATAAATTGTTTTATATCTTAAAATTTTAGGACTGATTTTTTATTTTTTTTATTCATTCGTACCTTTACAAAAAATTTGTTGCAATGATATTTTGTATTTTAATAGTTTGAACTAACCAAAATATCTTCTATAATTTATCTTTTTATTTTATTGTTACATTACATACATGACAGATCATATTATTTTTGAAAAAATAAAAATATTATATATATATATATAGAGAGAGAGAGAGAGAAGGAGAGAGATTGGCTTAAGTTGTTTTTTGTTTGAAATTTAAAATTCAAGCAGTCAATTCGAACCGTTTAAATTGTTCTCCATATTGAAATCTTCTAGGAAATCAAATTTTATATTTTTTTGTTGTTGTCAATAATGATATTTTTAAGAGCACTATAATTAATGGAGTAATGCTATAGTGCATCAAGATGCACAAACCATTTTGTGCATCATGAGTTTATTTTTCATAGTTTATAGAATGATAAATCTAATTTAATCAACTCATTCAAAATATATTGAATCTCATATGAAATGAAATTTTGCATTTTTAACCAACACAATCAAGATTTTAGTTATTTTATTTAACTATTTACAATTCTTTAAAATTATTTTTGCATAAAATTTCATAGATGTTTTTGAATAATTATAAAAATAGAATTAACAAAAATATTGATAACTTCACAAACCCAAATTCAAAACCCTAATCAATGAGTTGCATACCAAAAGTTTGATCCATCGGAACATAGGGTTGTCTCTTTTCATTATGTACATTTTCATCCTCCAATACGTTTTCTTCCGGAGACTCTCCATGATATATATCCATCGTGTATGTCCCGGCATAAATATACGCCTAACTAAATCATTGCTCACTACTAAGAAATCAGACCATCTCAGCAAGTTTTGGCATTTCTTACATGGACAATGTATTTTATGTTCGGTTGTCAATTCTGCAAGTTCATCCATAAATTTCTTTGAAGCAAGCCGATCACTTACGTACATCCACGTGCGATCCATCTAAAAAAAATAAAATTTATTTAAAGGCCAGGGTTTAAGGTTATGAGTAAATTTATCACACAAGGTTTTCGGGTTGGTAACCATCCTAACTCACTCTTTAGATAATATGTCTTATTAGCGAGTGTATACTAGATGCAATCTGGCATTTGAGAAAAAATCGGCAGCATTTTTCCTTATGTTCCTTGAATACGCCAACACACGATTGCTCATGCGTACGTATCTGTGGAAAAATAAGGGAAAATAACGTCGAATTTTACTGATACACTAGATTGTATCTAGCATACCACTCGCTAATCCTAAATGAGAAAGAGTATCCAATGAGCAGTCCCAAAACGAAAACTATCCAAGATTAATCCCTAATAGATTAATTAATCTCGGTCGGGCAATGACCTAAATTCAATATATATAGCTCCGGTATTTTGATCCTATATGACAATACGTTTAGTTAAGATATATGCATGCGAATGCAATTAATGCATAATTTTGTGATAAATGAGAATAAATAGAAAAGGTTATGAAAATGTATATACCTCAAAATAGTAAGAGAAGTAATTGAAAAAAAGAAAAATATAAAAATATCAAATATTGTTCAAATTTAATATTTCATACATTCAATCTGTTCTCCTTCTTTTTTCTCTATCTAATGCTTATTTTTTCAGATTTTTTGCAAATTTTTTGCTACTATATTTAGAGGTGTAAAATATGAAATTTTTTGCTACTATATATTGCGGCGCCCCCTTGTCTGAAACAGTACGAAAATTAAGTTTTTTAAAAAAACTGGGCGCGCAAGGAGGGATGTACTATGTACGAAAAGTTTTTTAGAAAACCTAATCATCAAATTTGGCGCCGCAATAGATAATTTTTCAAAGTTTGGTCTAATCATCAAACTAGTTTTGAATCAATAGTGATGTGGGTTGAGATAATCTATCAGGGCTTTTAAATTTATACTCAAATATGCTCAGTTTCGACTGCAAGCGCATAACCTACATTGAGTATTCGGGGTCAATCCACATGAACAGTTATTCGAGTTTTTTCAAATCTAGTCCTCTTGTTAAATCAAGTCAAGGGGTCCGGTGAAGAATAATATGATTTTGGGATAAACAAAAATAAGAAAATAAAATGGTTCAAATTAGAGAAAAGTTGTTTTAACAGATACAAAATAGATGTTTATGGTTGATCTACTTTCTACTTAACTCCTGTTCTCAAACTACCCGCTTACTTTCGTAGAGGTCCGCTTGTGATCTTGAATAGTTAGTCTACAGACAAACTGGTTGTTTCTAGATTGGCATAAACAACCCGCCTGTAATCCAAACGGATAGTCTTGGCTAACTCTAGTAATACATAATCAATTAGTTTCTATTCGTTTGATTTGGCAATTTAATGACTTAATTAACCTCCCTAAAATCCTTCTTTCGACATGTCAAGTTCCTTTAATCAAACAAATTAAACTCGTATCTAGTCTAAGTTTTCACTTTCGTTGCTTGGCTTAAACTAAACAAATTTATTATTTGGATCTGAGATTTCCCTCAATTTTCATCTGTTGGGAATAGATCTCCATTTCTGGCTTATGATCTAGATCTCATCTTTCGAACTATTGATCCTCTATTAGTATTGACATACTCAAATTAATCTAAGTTTTGTTTGGTCTAACTTCCTAACATTCAAGGATGATCTAATCTTGACGAAAAGATACCAAATCTACTCAAACAATTCAAGTATAGCAAATAATATCGTAAATTTTTTAAATAAAAAAATCTGTAAAAGAAAATTTAACAGTAAACATTGGATATTCAGATTTTGAGCAATGAACATGGCAGAGCGCCCTGTCAGTGGCCCTCGTAGAGAGACACACGAATGGAAATGCACAAGCTCGAGAAGATCTCGAAAGAACAAAAACGAGAAAGATCATTCAAAGAAGACGAGGCAGAAGTAGATGAATCCCCATCGCCTTACTTTTTATTAAAATTACTCCCGATCCCATGTGGCTGATCCCATGTAGCCTTTGGTGTAACAAGTCACCGACGCAGACATAAATAAATTAGCTATTTCACCTTATAGAATTATTTTCTTAGTTTCAAAAGTCAAAAAACTTATGGCAATATCACAGAAATACTCAAAAAATTATAATGAACATTTCTATGTTCTCAGATCAGACATTCCATCGAATTTTGCTATTACTTTAATTCATTTTATTTAATTTCTTGATCATATAATTTATCAAACCATATTACATCAAATTCAGATGATTTATCATTGGTTTGAGTGTTTTTTCAGTACTAAGTATGGTCAAAATGTATATATAAATAAGAGATATCATTAGGTTATACCTCCGATCAAATTTGGCGCCGTTGCCGGGGACGGTGACTAAATTGAGGTTTTTAGTAATTCTATTTTATTTAATATATTTGTCTTTTCACTCTTTACTCTTTGTCTTGTAGAAGAACACGCTAGCCGGGAGGAAGAAGCCTAAGCAACAACAATACGCTAGCCAGTGCAAGTACTATACAAGGAGCCAAGCAAATAGCGACGAGACACCCCGACCTTCCGCTTCATTTGCACCCCAAACCGTTCGTTTTCCAGGAGAGCAAATAAAAGCTAAGGAGGCCACAACTTCGGCTTCATAATCACCTCAGACTCCCTTGTTGGTTTACAATCGAGGAAGGTGCAAACCATCCACACAGCAACCAGAATAGCTGTCAGGCCCGATTCAGGTGGACCACCAGGAACCAGGTGACCCAGCTAGAAACGAGCCCGAAGGAGATTTGACTCAAGTTCAGGACACAAAACCAATGGCTGACGCAGGAAATGGAGGAGGCAATTGAAATGCAGGAGGAGCAGTACCTCCTGAAGTACTTCAAAGAGCACTTGATGATGATCGAGAAGCGGCAAGGGTAGCGGCGAAGAATCGACCCTTGAGGGAGATCGGAGCCCCAATCGCTAATAACGTGAGACTCGGAGTCAACCCGCCCAAAGCAAAAGTAATCTCGGTGGACAAAGAAAAAGTTGAACTCATTGAGAAATTAGGACAACCAACATGTGTAAAAGACATTCGAAACTCTTTGGGTCATGCCGGTTTTTACCGGCGGTTCATTAAAGATTTCTCTAAAATTGCAAAACCATTAACTAATCTAACCATGAAAGATGTTGAATTTAATTTTGATCAAGATTATGTTAATACCTTTTGAGGATCAAGGAAACTTCGGTGACGACCCCCATCCTCCAACCACCCGATTGGACGCAACCCTTTCAGTTGATGTGCGATGAGAGCGATTATGCAATTGGAGCGGTTCTAGGACAAAGGCGAGATAAAAGACCATATGCGATATATTATGCAAGCAAGGTCTTAGACGCGGCTCAAGTAAACTATACCACGACGGAAAAAGAAATGCTTGCAATAGTATATGCATTGGACAAGTTTCGATCTTATCTTGTTGGATCAAAAGTGATTGTCTACACCGATCACGCTGCCATCAAATAACTCCTAAGCAAGAAGGAAACAAAACCTTGTTTGATTCGATGGGTACTCTTACTCCAAGAATTTGACATCGAAATTCAAGACAAGAAGGGAACGGAGAACCTGGTTGCAGACTATTTGCCAAGGATTCGTGTGGAGAAAACTGAGGAACAACTGATGCCGATAAACGATGAATTACCGGGTGAACAACTGTACGCGGCCCAGTTTCAGACGACCAGCCAGGATCCTGGCGGACCCGCAAGAATTGATCCTGACAGACCAGCCAGACGCATTCTGATCCAGGCGGACCGCCAGAATCCAGGCGGGCCCGCCAGGACACCCTGGTATGTAGATTTCACGAATTATCTTGCAAGTAGGATCAGGCCTTACGGATATTCGTTCCAGCAATTCAAGAAGTTTCTTGCTGATGTCAAGTACTACTATTGGGATGACCCGTTTTTGTGGAAAAGAGGAGTTGATGGGATGTTTAGGAGATGTGTACCACTTGAAGAAGTAGAAGACATACTCTATCAATTCCATTCGTCCGCCTATGGAGGACATGCCTCAACCGACAAGACTCTATCACTTGTATCTAAGAAATTGCATCATTTCATATAGGATTTTAACCTCTCGGGACCATTTCAGGCGGAGCCGCCAGGTTTCTGGTGGGTCGCCTGAAGAGATTCTGCTCTCGGCCAACATTCAAGCAGATCCGCCAGGCTCCTGGCGGGGTTGCCTGAAGGCTGATCATGAGCTACATTTCATGTAAGTTGTAAATATTGCATTATAATTCATTTAATTTGCATTTAGGAAGTTTAGGAAGATAATTGGCATTGATTAAAGTTGAAATTTGAGCAAATTAGGGTTTGAATGTGTCATGGAACGAAAATTGAGCAAAATGAATTTGAATTTGACTATCCTTCACTCAATTAGGGTTTTAAAGTGAAAGGAAGCATTGAGCATGAATTATCTCGCATATCCTTGACGCAATTAGAGTTTTTTTACAATTTTATTTTTTACAAACTTTATCCTCGACATCTACGTGTGTGATTCTGAATTTTTTTAAAGCTCTTAGTTTTGAGATGTGAAATGTAACATATGTCTTTGGCATATTGTGCTTGATCGTAGAATAATACAATAATCAATAGTGTTAGGGGCTTAATTAGTGTCAAGTGATTAAATTAAGATATCATAATTGGTGTGTGGCTGTAGTTTATTTATTTATTTTTTTTAGGATTCTCGCTATGCAAGTGATTAATTTGAGATTAATCAATGAATATGTATAGTATTGCAGAATAGTTTTGGATGAAGGAGAGTGGCGATGGAGTAATATCCTTGATTCAGCTACAATTGCTGTCGTAACTTAACATGGTTAAACATTTATGTTATGTCCGTATCCACTACATTAGTCTTCAATTCCGTTTAGTCCGAATCAAATCCTTTCTATACAGCCCTTTTCCTTTTATTTTTTTTCTTTGGTTTTTTTCCATTTGTTCTAGAGTAGCAAGCTACACAAAAGGATGAGCGTCCAGGGGAGAAAGCCTACCAGGCCACCACGCTCCCTTACCTCCTCTCCATGTTCATCATCTCTATCTGGCCTCAGTATGGATCCCTCTTCGCCATCGCCATCGCCATCGCCAGTGATTATTGTTGGAAATGATCGGCCAGGATAAGAAAAGGGGAAGCTGTGTTGGTGCTGACCTAAGGCAGGTTAATCAGTCTATGTTCTTCATCTCTAAGATTTTAATTTTTCCTACAATAATCGCAAAGTTTCAATAATACCTTTATAAGTAAATTAGGGGTTTCAACAATACCGCAGCGGAAATAGATTTCCCAAGACCTTGAGCGATTCCTTTCACGGTATGATGCCCTAGCCTTCGTCAAGCCGTCTAGACCATCGTCTTCTATGCACCAGTGGAGAGTAATCACATATAGGACTACTCCCATACTATCCACAGCCTACATGCCTAGACTACTGCCACACCTCTCAATCGGTGTTTGCTGTACTTGGAGAAATCCAAGCACAAGAAGTGGAACTCCCTCTATTCTCTCTCTCTCTCTGTGTTGAGAATGGAAGAGACCCTTCTAAGAGACACCAAGGAACTGACTTAGAGAGACTTATATTCAGAAGGCATTAATACTCTTCTTCTGAATATGATGATATATATAATATATCTCTGTCCACAAGAGAAACTTCGCCTGTCTGGACTCATACGCAAACGGTCCGTCTGGACTCCCAAACGGTCCGTTTGGTAACGTCTCAATTTCAATATCTAACATATCCCTCTTTGAGACATTATACTATGCAGTAGTCTTCATACAGCATATGACCGTGCGACTAGTGCATACACGGACAAGCGGGTAGCAACATGACCAAACTTTAACCTAGTTAAAGCCAGCCAAGAGACATACCCTTTCCTGTAAAAATGCACTTTAAGAATAAATATGTATACACATTCCCTAGATTATTTCATGATCAAGCACTAGACAACCCATAGCCAACCGCACTTAAGTGGCCTATGTCTGTCCTCTTCAATCTCAATTTGCTCAAGTGTTTCCAAATGATCTCCATATGACAAAATTGGTGGGCCCGAACACTAGCAAATACATGTGTGCGATCTAAAATCAATCTTCCTTTTGCCCTCATGTCACTCAAGATAGAACCAACCGCTTCCTAGCAATGCACCGTTAGACCGAATCTTCTGCATAGCCATAGGAAACACACCAAAGTAACAGTCATTGATCCTACCTCTTATGACATAGTCAATGTCATAAGGGTATGTAATTTGGGACTCACACAATGAGGAGACAGCGGTATTGGTCCTGAGACCACTCCGACTCATTTTCCAATGTTGCCAAGCACACGCACTATGAACACGTGCTACAATGAACCATCTATCCCGCAGACGTATGTTCGGTTCACTGTACGAGCCTAGGTCTAGTTGTAAACATGCCTCTATGGTCTAGACTGCATCCATTACAACTCACCCTGAAAGTTTTAAGCCCGGTCCCCGAGCGTCAAGCAAACTCTCATCTCAGCTTACTATAGGCTACATGAATTGTGGGGGGCAATTCATGCTGGCTCGCCTAAAAGAAGACAAATCTCATCTTAGTCCCAGACTAAGGCGACAACGAGCTTCGTCCGCTCCAAACGCCTCCTTAGTCCTCCTTGACTAAGCGCATATAGCTCGATAGAGTCTCATCTCTCTACACCCCCGGTGCAAGAGGTGATTGTTCATGTGAGCGACCCAATCTTAGCCTATGAATATACTACCATATAGTGCTAACATATACTTGAACAACAATAAAGCCATCTTTATGTTCAAAAGTTCAAGTACATATCTATGCAAGAATCTGATCTACAAACGGATCGTTCGAAACAAAACCATATAATATCTCTGGCAAAACATCAGAGAATCTGTATATTCTGAAACGGGTCGTCTGGCATCCCAGACGGATCGTTTCGTATATGAATATACTCATATCAGATCAATTAGTACTATCATGTCTCCAATTACATATCTGAATATTTAGTTTAGTCTAATCCCCACGGTATGCATCAATAACCATACTGTTACAATGAGTTGTTATCGACTTCTTCGAAGACACAACAACTACCAATGTAAAGACTGTCTCAACTAAACTCCCTCTGACATGAACATCCATCATGTCAAGTTGCTCATCTCACAAATGAGATAGCTTGTATAACCACTAGAACATGCTACTGACTCCATCTCCACAATGAGAGAGTCATACTCTATTTCCAAATAGAAAGAGTATATCATTTACTTAATCTCCACCATGAGATAGTAAATTATCTTGTTTCTTACACAAAGAAATAATATTATATGAAGTTAACTTTATCCACAAAGTATACTTGCACTCATATGAATTACCTACTCAGAGGCAAATCAATTGCAAGTATTCATACTTGATAAATTAGCATGTCACTTATCATACTTTCATTCAGATATCCTTATCAAATACCTTCACAAATAGATATTATGTTTGGCTGAATCAAATGTCAAACTCCTAGCCATGCTAGAATGACATATTCATCCATCTGTATTAGGAAATCACATATTACATGTATTGCATTTTGGATGCTAATGTGCCACAATGCACAGCTTCCAATAATGCTCATCAAATCCTCTAATATATAGATATCTTTCTTTCTTTATGGACTTATGTGAAAACTTATTACAAGTTTTTATCCATCAAATAAACATGAGTCTCTCAACTTATCATCTAGCCAATGGTGCACCAAATGTGCTATGCTGATCAGGCATATCTATTGCTAAGAATAAGTTATATAGAGGCAAACTCATCTTCTAAAAAGACAATTTCCTCAAACTAGACTCCCTCTGTTGCGTGCCATACGAATTGTTTAACCACTAAACGAATCGTTTCACATAATCAACAGAGTTTCTGTTGCCACACATAGTGTCATACGAGCCGTTGAACCCTCAAACGGATCGTTGCACACTTACAACAGAAATTTGTTTATCTCACAATTGATTTATCAAACCACATATAATCTCAAGAACCCAAGTGTTCTTCAAAGATTAATAATGACAAATAAAATAAGTCCCATAATTCATTATTGCTTCATTTACTCTATCTCATCTTATATAGTATCTTTTCATAAGCTTTACTATATTGAACTTATGTGAGGAGGTTGAGGAAGAACCTATTTCATTTCTCCTTTTCTTCCTCAGCAACCGAGTCAAGTTCACAGTTAGGAAGCTTGTATAAGAAACTATAAGTCTTTATAAATCTCCATACCAAATGGAATTTAGTGATCCTATCATAAGGCACTTATATGGTTTCTTCTCAAATAAATTATCACAAAATTTATGAGAAGGTGCACCTACACATGTGCAACTGAACCTATGATCACATCAGCATCTAATCAAAGATCTTCTGTAATCAATAGTTCAAACCATAGACTTTGAGATTTCAATATCACCACAGACTTGCTTCTCAAACGGTTCGTTTGGAAGGTACTCGAAGTCTGTAAGGAAATTCAACCACTGAAATTTCTTTATGCTACAAGTCAGTATACTGAATCCATTATGCTCACACAGCATTCTGGTCTACAGATTACACCATGACTTGTTTCTTTGCCACTTGAAAAATTCAACTACCTTTAAAGAACTATATAAAAAATAGTCCTTTAATATCACCTTGTAATACCATGTCATGTGATATAAGAAATAGTGAATAATCAAACTATTTCTATTTGTCACAACTCTTAAACTTGTCCAGCAAGATCCAAAAAATCTTGACTTGTTTAATGAGATTTCATAAAATTCAAGACTGAATTTACCCTAGTCATGAATGTGACAAATCAATATGTCAAGTGCAGCGCATATATTAAATCTCAATAACTTGAATCACTATCCAACAAGCATTCAAGTTGTCACACATCATTTACTATGTTTCTAAGTTGGCAAATTAAATTGGCAATCTGATTAAAATCAATTTCAATCAATTACCCTCAACTTACATAGTTAATATGCCAATGATCACTAATTATGAGATTATGTAACAAGAAGCAAATAATAAAAAGAAAGTTCATTTAGTATCTTAAACCACAATGTTTAAGTACTAAACATATCACCATCCACAATCTCAATGCCGAAGTCCAACACCAAAAGAATAATATTAAGTACTATACTTTATCAAAATCTGAAGTATATAAAGTTTTATAAAGCAAAATATGCGTGTCTCCCTCATGAAACAACAAATTGCATGTGCCAATTCCCAAAATTGCACCATCGCAATAATTCTCCATTTAATAACTTTTACTTCATGTTATGACAAACAAAATATATCTAAACCATAAGCAAAATGCTATTTAACTTAAACCATATTAAGATTACAATGAATAAGCATTTGTGGTTTCAGATTACAGTACTTCATTCAAGTCCAAAAACATATGCATATAAAGTACACAATAATAATCTCTTAGTATGTCAATCATTTACTTGACTTGTCATCAAGTTTAACCAAATGAGTAATGTTCGTTTAAAAACGAACAACACAAAACAGTGACATTTACTTATAAGTAAATACCATCACTAATTACTCAAGTGTTAACTTATAACCTCCATTATATAACTCAAATTTTATTTGACTTCATTCCAAGATGCCACCACGTTGTGCTTCTTGTACTTGTCAAAAATTTATTGAGCTTACAATCCCAGTCAATGATTCATTACACTATTCAATAGAGATTATATATTGTAACTTAAATCACCAACACAAACTACTCTACAACACAAAGCAAGTAGTATGTCATAGGTCTGCAGTCCAAACGGTACGTCTCCATGGCAGACGGTCCATTTGACTACCCTGACTGAGTTTCTGACTTGTTCCTTAAGAACTTCTCATTGAATGTGATGTCTCATAAGTACGTCCTGATCCTCTATAGGACAATATGACATTGTAATGCCCCGCAATACATGTACATTAATGTCTTTTTAATTAGAGATCAGCGATTACATATTATTAAGCCAAAATCACGTAGAAACAAAGCACTCCGTTAGCACTGTCAACATATAATCTTGCAGCCCAATCCAGAATCAATCCAAAAATAATGCAAACTCTGCCACGATGACCAAAGAAAAGTCTAGGACAATCAATTAAATCTCGCGTACAGAGTCACACCACCCTTGACCGACTCAATTGTCGCAAGATGCAGAATTTGGATAGACACACAAGTCTACTACTCCAAATTCACCCAATGTGTGCTCTCACACATCACTTGCCAATACCAATACGTGTTGTACAAGCCATCACAAGTAGGTGAGAAAGTACCATATGTACTATTCATCACCATCAACAAGCAAATACAAGAGGGGTACTCATGAAATTATCGAACGGATAACTTCAATCACAATTTAAATATTTATTATGCTTGTTCTGGTTGAGGTACATGATAATCAGAAATATTTCATATGGTCTGTTTGATCCATCAAACAGTTCATCACCATATTAAATGTCAGACGGTCCGTTTGAACCACCAAACGGTCCGTTTGAAATATCATAAGACACACCACTCTTTGGTTGTCTACCAACGAGCTTTGAAACGATCCGTCTGACAACCAGACGGTCCGTTTGAAACTCAAAACTCTGATATTTCTGATTCTGGCATTCAACAAACCTCAGAACCAGTATCTGATTATCATCTAATTTTCTAAACCTTGATCACGGCACTCAATTGCCATATCAAGTCTAGATGAGACAACACCAATCTATGGTTTCTGTCGTTTTTGTACTTGGTCCGGTATCGGGTCAAATACACAACATAAACCGTTAGATTATCACTTAGATAACCATAAAACAAGTTTGGCTTACACTTCTATAATCTCTGGTCTATATGTGTCTCAAATTCTGATTTATTTCAGTGTTTTCTTTAGTTTATGGCAAAATCCAAAAACCAATAGCAACCAGCCCATACTGGCGTAGTCTGATTTCAAATCGCGAGATCTCCTTCATACTTTGATGAAAAATTTTGATTCAACCCTCTCTGGAAATCACACTCATTGTACTATCCAACTATTGCAATCAAAAATTTTCAATAAGTTCATAAGTATAAGAAACATCTAATAAAACTCAGACAAAAATCACCATATTCAGATCCTTACCAGAAAAGACCTGAATTGCAAACACAAATTCTCCCTCATCGTTTATCCAAAAATTTCAAATTTAGACTTTCTGGAAAGATCTCCGAAAGACCCATATCCAATCAAAATTTGACAGAAAAAAGAAAATCCATATGGGAGAATTTTGACTCGCATTACAGGAAGGTCAGAAATTCCAGAAACCAGACAGACTGACATCCTCTGATTACGACCCTTTACTCTCTGTATACTTGCTTGATTTTCGAGTTCTTGGACATTCTAGAAACTAGACTCAATGCTCTTTCAAACGCCCCAAACCTCACTCAAAGCAGATAAACATATCTTGAGTTATGCCTCATCGAAATCAGGAAACAAAATCAGAAATTCTGTTTCTGGACAGAACTTTGGGTTTTTCCTAATTCTCATTCTAATCACGAAATTGAGCACACAAATCATCAATAAAAGACCAGAAATCATAGAAATTAGGCTTAGGTATCAATTCCAACCGAAAAGGAACATATGGTTCTGATACCAATGTAAGTAAATTAGGGGTTTCAACAATACCGCAGCGGAAATCGGTTTCTCAAGACCTTGAGCGATTCCTTTCACGGTATGATGCCCTAGCCTTCGTCAAGCCGTCTCGACCACCGTGTTCTATGCACCAGTGGAGAGTAATCACATATAGGACTATTCCCACACTATCCACAGTCTACATGCTTAGACTACTGCCACACCTCTCAATCTGTGTTTGCTGTACTTGAAGAAATCCAAGCACAAGAAGTGGAACTCACTCTATTCTCTCTCTCTGTGTGTTGAGAATGGAAAAGACCTTTCTAAGAGACACCAAGGGACTGACTTAGAGAGACTTATATTCAGAAGGCATTAATACTCCTCTTCTGAATATGATGACATATATAATATATCTATGTCCACAAGCGAAACGTCGCTTGTCTGGACTCGTATGCAAACGGTCCATTTGGTAATGTCTCCACTTCAATATCTAACAACCTTTACTAATTTGTATTATTTCTGCCGATCTCCCTTAGTCTAGGTCTGGCAATAATTTCTCAGATTGAGTGCATAACATATAAAATAAAGCAAATAAAATTTAAAAATATGGAGCCACATGTCAACATATTGAAAGAGAAATGAATATGTGAAAACTGAAAAGTGAACATTTGAGAGCAATTCTTCTTCTTCTTCCCTTTTCTTTTTCTCTATGTTATCGATCTTTTTTAATTTGAGATCTGTACTGAGGCTGGTTACGATTGGTGCTATATTTTTGCAAGGTTTATAACATTTTGTTGATCCTTGGTATTTCGTTCAATTTCAGATCTGAACTAAGGACAAAAGGAAGTAACATTGACTGAAGGAGCATCTTTGCTTCGACCTCTTGCAAACTGTCATTTCCTTCAAGAAGTAAAATTTATTCAATTTTATGTTTACTTTTATTATTTGTTTAATTCTATGGTTTTTTCCCACTAATAATAATTTGCTCTTTAAATTTTGTATAATTGTATCTTTATATTTCAGTCATTTCACTTGCATGGTCATTCCTTTTCAGCTTCGATTCTAGATTTATGAATTTATCAAGAGTTTATGTATATCCATTTTATTGCTCTGATATTTTCCTTTTTTGCAGAGATGAGGCGGATCCAATCTCTTTGATTCATGGTTAGATGCAATCCCTTGCAGGTTCGTGAGGTGTTTTACTATATTAGTTAAGTATTACCAATGATGTGAGTTTTCGCAACTTTTCTCATGAACAGATTTATTTCTTTTGATTTTCAAATTTCTTTTGCAGCAGAATTCGTAGTTGCAGCAGTATAAATAATATCAAGTTCATTCCGCAACGGTTTTAATCAAACAACCGTTATAGAATTTCCGTCCAAAAAAAAATCTGTCTACTGAATTGTAACGGTTATTATTAAAAAGTTATTATTAAAAAACCGTTACAAAAGGCAACCATTTCTGTAACGGTTTTTTAATAACAACCATTACATAATTGAAATTTTAATTTTGTACCAGTTACCAACCTTCCGTCCATAACTAGGGTTTTCCTTCTCCTCCCTCCTTCTACAGCTGCACTGTTCCATTAAAATCGAGATTTTTTTCTCTCTTTTTTTCATATTTATTTTCACTCCCAAAAAATAGCAAAAAACTTCGAAAAATTCTAAAAAAAATAAGAATTATAAAGAGAAGGCAAATGAGAGCAGATTTAAGGTAAAAAAACATGAATTTTTAGCAATATTTCTTATTTTTCCATTTTTTCTTATTTATTTCAGTTTTATTTTGATTTATGGTTAGATTAATGATTTATTGTTGATTTTTTTTTTGACAATTTCAAATCTTATTCAAGAGGAGAAGTTTGGACAATTTCAAATCTAGCTCAAGAGGAGAAGAATTACATCGGATTAAAGGTATATTTTCGTAAACTTTTCAATTTTTTTCATTTATTGCCAAATTATGCATGCATTAATAATTTGCATATGCATTTCAATTAATATCGTATTGTCATATAATACTAGAACAAAACCAAATTTAGGTCATTGCCTGTCCGAGATTAATCCATTAGGGATTAATCTCAGATAGTCCCTGATAGGGATTGTTCTTTGGATATTATGTCTCATTTAGGATTAGTGAGTGGTATGCAATGTGTAATATGTTGTTTGAGAGAAATTTGACGGCAAACCCAAGACATCACCTAGTGAGAAAATCACTTTTCAATTATGTTGAGCAACAAAAATAATAATAAATTAATGTTAAGGAGAAAGCATTAATTAAAACAAATTTATTTAATGAATGGACAACTTGTCTTAGCTTATGATTACAAATGTGATACAATGATAGTAAATATGGGTTGCATGCATCATTTTACTCCGGAACACAAATTGATAATCAAGCCTTGGAACAACGGCTTATGTTACTGGCTAACATTGGGTCTGAGTGTCACTCAAAAGGTGAAACCAGAATCATGGAATTTCTTTTCAGTGATCTTGTCCAACTTAGTAGCCATCTCAGCTGTCATGTGGGTTTGCCAATCCCCCACAATAGCTTTTCTGAAATAGTAATCATTTTTTACATTGCCTACTCCATTGTTTTTGTTCACATCAAGGTCTTTGAGTTTGTTGAAGCTACAGAACTCAACAATCTCTTCCACCAGACCAGTTTTCTTCTCCTCTTCAGAGAATGGGAATCCAATGAAGTTTGCAAGCCTCATAACACCATCTATCGGGTCATTCATCATTTCCTCATACTTTAAGAATAGAATTTTTTCAGGGTTGTGGAGGCTACTTGTGTAATATTCGAGCACATGATCCCAAGCAGGACCGTATGGCACTCGACCCTCGCAAAATAACTCAAAGGCTCGAGTAAAAGGCATTTCACTCCTGCCGATCATGTGCCATAAGGAGACTATGACATCTTTCGGCTCTCTACAAATGTAAACTATTGGGCACCGTGATGCCGTTACGCTCTCTGAAAGCATTGAGTATTGCACGTGGGTCGCAAGGACTCTAGGAGATGGAAGGGTTTCGAGATATTGTTCATCTTGCAAACCGTAATAAAATTCAATGTGAGGCACACAATCATGGGAATTGAGTTTAAGCAAAGGATGGCAAGAGAAAGAGTACTTTTTTCTATGCACAATAGTGAAAGTGAGGGCTTTGAGCCAAGTCGTGCCCGACTTGATAAAACTTGCCACCATTATATCGTTGGGGCGAGGCTTAAAAACTTCCTGCATCGCCAAAATTCCTGGTAGAACATGTTCGATCTGCCAAAAATTTTGGTATTTTCGAATTGGACAGGGCGGTGACCACGCTTCTTCAGTTTCGAGTGAACAAATCAGTTCTTTATATTTACTATCCAATCCTTCAAGTTCTTTTTCTGAAGGACGAGGCCTTAGTTTTGACACTTCGACCACCTCTTCTATTTCCTTCTCCTTAAGAGGATTAGTTGTTAAGCAGAAGTTAGAGATAAATGATGAATTAGCCATGGGTGATTAGGAAGCTACCCTCTGTGTGTCTGCATGCAGTAAATAAAAAGATAAGATTAACCCCTTTGCTAATTTATGTATATCTTATATTCTAACTAAGACAATTGATGCAGTATGTAATATGCGTAACCAAATAGCATCAGACATTACTTAAAATATCACTAAAGGGAATTTGCTTAAGAAAGTATTAAATAGCGGACATGCTTTTGGATAGCGGTTAGTGGATAACAGATATTTAGCGGCCACTATCGGATCAAAATATAAAATATCATCAACAAGACTTATGCACATCTATTAAAACATAAAATGTCATGGGTATAGATAATTTATTAGCATATGCCTACTTTTATTAACTCAACTTTAAATTTTGAATATTAAAATGTTTGTTAATATGGATCAAAAGCATCAATTGATTTCAGATTGCCAAAGGTTGCATCTATTTCTCTGGTCAAATCACTTGAAGACAAGTTCTTAAACAAACAAATGGGTTATTGAATCTGATTATGACCTAACGTTTCAGTAGATATAGTACATACTTGATATTTCATTTTGTTGAACCAATCAACTATAATTAAACAAAAAAAATAAAGATCTCACGACTCATTGTATTGGCATGAGAGAGTTGGTTAGTTCGTTCAACTCAATAGGACTTGGGCCTATGGGATTTCTTATTGGGCGTGCTGAAGTTTCATAAACAGCCGAAAAACCAATATATTAAACTTTTCTATGTACAACTAAATTGCCGGTAACAAACAAAATTTTGTTTAGCACGCTAGCGGATGGCTAATGGCACCGCTAATGAAGCGCTTTTGCGCCGCTAATCAATGCTATTTAAACCTTTAGAATGCTACATCATTTCTCTATCTACTAAATTGTATCCACTCCAAGCCAGCACTCTTTCGTGGGATTGCACGAGGGCTATAAAGAGAGAGATTCTATTGGACTTGTAGTTCGATCCAATGTGAAACTTTGTATTCTTTTGCTAGGGATTCGCTAAAGCTGCTAGTTGTCCAGATGTTACAACAAAGTCCTAATTTTCTATAAAGACCCAAGTTATCTGGAAAATTGCTCTTAGTCCCTGACCTCACCTGCATAGTGCATACTCACCTCCAGTCCACCAGTCCCAAACAACTTTCCTGACAACTCCGATTGCATGATATTCAAAAGTTAAATATATTAATTATTCAAATATGATGTTTTACAGAATGAACCCACTATTATTTCTTTGACACATCATACATATCAATAATTCTAGCTTTTGTCTGAAGGATTTTGCAACTAAAATGTTTGGCAGAATATTTTGGGAACAATAAAATGACTGAAAGAGAGTCAGAGAGTAATGCATATCAATGAAAATGAACCCACTTTATTTTTCTGCCCTCATTGAATAATACCTGCCAACTCTATATACGTGAACGTCCATGGAATAATAGTGTTTTGAAAACCGTATCGGGTACAGAAAATTCTGGTAATACCGGAAACAAGAACGGTGACCGAAACAGCAGTATCTTATATTGTGAGAGGAAATACCAAACAATTTCGGAAAATACAGAAAAATACCGGATTTCGACCACCTGGCCACCAATAGGAGTGCCAGTAAGGTTTTAAAAACACTGTGCAATAAGAGTAAAAAAACGAGAGAGAGAGAGAGAGAGAGAGATCAATAGATACCAGTAATCGGAGATTCCAGAACTGAGAGAGATTAGCTGCTTTTGTCGCCAAGCCAAATTTCTAGTACCAAACTCAACTAGTAGTTTTAGCACACACCCAGCGGCAATTTGGAAGAAGCGCCTTGCAGAGTCATATAAATAGAACAGGCTTAAACTGACTAATGGGTACCAAAAACTGCTAACTAAAAAGGCCCACCAAACTCCATCCGCTGCACTAGTCTTAACCCACATGCTTTAACAACAGGCTTAAACTGTCCAACCCACTTTTTTTTTTTTTTTTTGGTTGGATAGTCTATTTCGGTTGATAATACATTAATGCATAAGAAAAGTTTGTCCAACCCACATGACAGTGACACTCGCTGGCCTAAAGCAAAATATATAATAAAATACAGCACACACAGTGGCCCCATATCACCATATCCGAACATAAATTAATTAATGATAATAAATAAGAAAGCAGCTTAAGAACGAACCGAAATAGATATTCCTGAGTATCGCCACAACCACCAAGGGACTGCATAATGTTATATTGTTATGCGGATTGGATCGGCAAAATATGCCGACATATCCCGCGCTGCCTATTGGGATTGATTTTGATATAATAATATAATTAACGAATAATCAGATATATGTCATCATGAAAATTGACAATTACAAAAATATCATTTTTAAAATACAAATTAATTTTATGCCACCATAAAATTGTCAAAATTGATTTAATGCCATTAATTCCTCAAAAGAGCTATTTATATTCCAAAGAAAATATACCTTGATTTAGTTAGAAAACTAGTAAATTAGGTTGTAAGCTGTTAGGAAGTCATTTCATGTGCAATTTTAATTTTTGTTACTAATTAACAAGCAATTAAACAAGCATAACTTCAAAGATCTCGACCAAAATCGTTTGGAGTTGATGGCGTGCTCACCACCACTACCACCACCTCGTCGGCCTTGAGTCCACCAAGGAAATTAACCAAGTTCTAAAGATTATTTGTGCTAGCACACTCAAGAACAAAGCTAATCCTCTTATTTTCTCTTCTAGCAATTAACCCTTTTTAATTGGTGGAGAAAGATGCTCAACACATGAGCTAAGAAAGCAATTAAGAGCTCAAAAATAGAAAAACAAATTTTCTCCATTGTAACAATAACAATAACCGTGAACTGTGACGGCCAAGGAGAGAAGATGTGAATTAGGGTTTTGTAATCCATCCCTAAGTGGTCCTTATATACCCACCTATCCTCAACAATTTTGGGGACCAAAATACCCCTCTATGGCTGTCCATAAAGTGGGCCTTGATGGGCTATTTCATCTCTTGTTTAATCTCTCTTAAGCACATTAATTCAATTAACTAATGGACATTTCTCTTGTACTCAAATTGAACTTTTAATTTACTAATTAAATAAAGGCTCATAAGCTCAAATTAAATACTTTAATTAAATTATGTTGTACAAAAATTAATTAGCAACCAATTGATAATTAATTTCAGGATTAACATATGCAATATATTATTTCTATATGATTCCTTTGACTTAATTAATTATAACAGTTCGCAACGGTATATAATTAATTAATCAACGTATCATATTTCCATAGTACTCACTGTTGCGAATAAATAAATAATGCACCATATGGTCAAAGTCCTATTTGTGTGACTCTTTAAGGATTTATGCTATGTTGGTGATGAAAAATAAATCGTCATTTATTTCCAATAATCATAAGCGATATCTAGCAACACGTTATGATTCCTAATTCGCATAAATAAATACTGTAGAACTACAGCACTTCAATTCTGCATAAGAAATGAGTATCTTATTGTTTTTTATTCTTATATCACATGATATCCTTGTATAATTCAAGATAAAAATGTGCCATTCTTGTAGATTATAAATTTCTTGATCTAGAGATAATTGCACAAGTTGCTAGCAAGCAATCCATCTCCATCAAGGGGCCCAGTAGATATCATCACTCACTAAGCGAACTAATGAGGGACATACGGTTGTCTTGATGGACAGTTTTCCTCCACACAATTCAAGAGAACATAAATAAAATCCGTATAGCAGCCCTTATCAGGAATCAACATTAGACGATATTTATAGAACCTATCCTCACGTGGAAAAACTGAACCATCTCAAACTTAGAATCAAACACATATGAAATAAATAATGACACATAACATAATCCATATATTTATTTTATTGGATCATGTCCTGTACTATGTTCCAGAAACATATACATATGCAATTAAGTTAGTAACTCCTTACTTATGATTTGTAAAACTTAATCATCGCTTAACTTGCATACTAGTCTTATATGATAATTAATGTTCCTTGTTAATTATCAAGATTATGGACAGTTTTGATTTATTATTGTCATTTATTCATAAATGAAACACAGTGATTCACAATTCAGATCCTCAACCTAAATGAAATGTCAATAATAAAATCCACGAACAAATGATCAAATATCATCAATAACATAAACTAATATGTTAGCCATCAATTGATTGGCTTCTAGGACATATCTCTAACATAAGTCGACCAAAATTCCAATTGACATAAATAAAAAAACTTGATAGTGAAAAAGGTGAACCATTAGAGGTTGTAAGTTGATTTCAAAGACTTGTAGGTAAATTCATATGCCGTAAGCCAAATTAGTAAATTCATGCATGCATCAAAAATATCTTATTTAGATGACATTAATAGAATATTGAGGTATCTAAAAAGTTCTTCTGTGAAGGGAATTTGGATGAGAAAAATAGTATTAATGAAATATGTGGCTATTCTGATGCAGACTAGGCCGAGAGCTTCGATAGGAGATCGACAATCGAGTTTTTGCACGTTTGTAAGCGGTAACGAGTGGCGATTACCTCAGGTGGGAAAGCTGGTTGAGGGTAACAGCCTCTCGCATCAAGCTGGACACATGTCCTGTTAGAGCTGCGATTACCTCAGGTGGGAAAGCAGATTCTCCCTTTTTTTTCTTCACTACGAGGTTAAACCTCATGTTCTTTGGGTTGAGTTGTCCCTTATTGTCCAATGACTCGTCAGGGACTTCAACGAGCACTTGGTGATCCTTGCCATTCAACCTAAACGGAAGGGTCATCAATTCTGATTTCTTAGTGCCGGAGAGTCCTTCAGTTTCTTTGGCACTAAACTCTTTCTTCTTTCCTTTTCTGGATTTCTTCTTAGCGGCTGGAGCGACTGCTGCTGGTAGGACTGCTTTTGTAGAAATAGACTCAGTCGGATTGGCTCCTGTTAAGGCTGTTGGTTGAGGCTCACTAGGACCTTCTAGTGATTGCTTTCCTTTTCCAGTAGAATTCTCTTTTTCTGAGTCACCATCAGAGATATGGCGACAAGTAGTCGTCTAGAATTCTTCTTCTTTGGGTTTCTCATTCTCGCGGCTTAGTTCTTGCCACACTTGGCCATTGATCTTAGCCACAACCTTTGGAGAAATGAAGTCGGCAAGAGTTGTAGACTTGGGCTTCCCTTGGTCATAGGGTTCTTCTACCACTTGGTGAGTGGTTTTCTTCCAGAATGTCTTTTTGGACTTGACTTGTTCTTTCATTGTGCCCCCGGCCTGTCCCTTGCCTAGGCGAGGCGAAGGTGGGCTTGATGTGCTTGGGCACCACTGGTGTGATGGAATTCTTCCATTTGACCTCCGGATTAGCTTGAAGTGACCTCAACTTCTTCCTTGTGTTCTCGATAAGGTAAACATTCCATTCTATAGATGGTTTCCCATCAACACTTGCAGAAACGCATCGAGAACAGGCACTCGTGGGCTTGTCTGAGCTAGCATGAGGAGCCGGCTCTTGTCTTGCATCACCATTTCTGTAATGGTTTTTTAATAACAACCATTACAGAATTAAAATTTTAATTTTGTAACAGTTACCAACCTTCCGTCCATAACTAGGGTTTTCCTTATCCTCCCTCCTTCTACAGCTGCACTGTTCCATTAAAACCGAGATTTTTTTCTCTTTTTTTTTCATATTTATTTTCACTCCCAAAATATAGCAAAAAAATTCGAAATATTCTAAAAAAATAAGAATTAGAAACAGAAGGAGAATGAGAGCAGATTTAATGTAAAAAAATATGAAATTTTAGCAATATTTCTTATTTTTCCATTTTTTCTTATTTATTTCAGTTTTATTTTGATTTATGGTTAGATTAATGATTTATTGTTGATTTTTTTTTTGACAATTTCAAATCTCATTCAAGAGGAAAAGTTTGGACAATTTCAGATCTAGCTCAAGAGGAGAAGAATTACATCGGATTAAAGGTATATTTTCGTAAACTTTTCTATTTTTTTCATTTATTACCAAAATATGCATGCATTAAAAATTTTCATATGCATTTAAATTAATATCGTATTGTCATATAGGACCAAAACACCGGAACAAAACCAAATTTAGGTCATTGCCCATCCGAGATTAATCCATTAGGGATTAATCTCATATAGTCCCTGATTGGGATTGTTCTTTGGATATTATGTCTCATTTAGGATTAGTGAGTGGTATGCAATGTGTAATATGTTGTTTGAGAGAAATTCGACGGCAAACCCAAGACATCACCTAGTGAGAAAATCACTTTTCAATTATGTTGAGCAACAAAAATAATAATAAATTAATGTTATGGAGAAAGCATTAATTAAAACAAATTTATTTAATGAAAGGACAACTTGGCTTAGCTTATGATTACAAATGTGATACAATGATTGTAAATATGGGTGGCATGCATCATTTTACTCCGGAACACAAATTGATAATCAAGCCTTGGAACAACGGCTTATATTACTGGCTGACATTGGGTCTGAGTGTCACTCAATAGGTGAAACCAGAATCATGGAATTTCTCTTCAGTGATCATGTCCAACTTAGTAGCCATCTCAGCTGTCATGTGGGTTTGCCAATCCCCCACAATAGCTTTTCTGAAATAGTAATCAATTTTTACATTGCCTACTCCATTGTTTTTGTTCACATCAAGGTCTTTGAGTTTGTTGAAGCTACATAACTCAACAATCTCTTCCACCAGACCAGTTTTCTTCTCCTCTTCAGAGAATGGGAATCCAATGAAGTTTGCTAGCCTCATAACACCATCTATCGGGTCATTCATCATTTCCTCATACTTTAAGAATAGAATTTTTTCAGGGTTGTGGAGGCTACTTGAGTAATATTCGAGCACATGATCCCAAGCAGGACCGTATGGCGCTCGACCCTCGCAAAATAACTCAAAGGCTCGAGTAAAAGGCATTTCACTCCTGCCGATCATGTGCCATAAGGAGACTATGACATCTTTCGGCTCTCTACAAATGTAAACTATTGGGCACCGTGATGCCGTTACGCTCTCTGAAAGCATTGAGTATTGCACGTGGGTCGCAAGGACTCTAGGAGATGGAAGGGTTTCGAGATATTGTTCATCTTGCAAACCGTAATAAAATTCAATGTGAGGCACACAATCATGGGAATTGAGTTTAAGCAAAGGATGGCAAGAGAAAGAGTACTTTTTTCTATGCACAATAGTGAAAGTGAGGGCTTTGAGCCAAGTCGTGCCCGACTTGATAAAACTTGCCACCATTATATCGTTGGGGCGAGGCTTAAAAACTTCCTGCATCGCCAAAATTCCTGGTAGAACATGTTCGATCTGCCAAAAATTTTGGTATTTTCGAATTGGACAGGGCGGTGACCACGCTTCTTCAGTTTCGAGTGAACAAATCAGTTCTTTATATTTACTATCCAATCCTTCAAGTTCTTTTTCTGAAGGACGAGGCCTTAGTTTTGACACTTCGACCACCTCTTCTATTTCCTTCTCCTTAAGAGGATTAGTTGTTAAGCAGAAGTTAGAGATAAATGATGAATTAGCCATGGGTGATTAGGAAGCTACCCTCTGTGTGTCTGCATGCAGTAAATAAAAAGATAAGATTAACCCCTTTGCTAATTTATGTATATCTTATATTCTAACTAAGACAATTGATGCAGTATGTAAAATGCGTAACCAAATAGTATCAGACATTACTTAAAATATCACTGAAGGGAATTTGCTTAAGAAAGTATTAAATAGCAGACATGTTTTTGGATAGCGGTTAGCGGATAACAGATATTTAGCAGCCGCTATCGGATCAAAATATAAAATATCATCAACAAGACTTATGCACACCTACTAAAACATAAAATGTCATGGGTATAGATAATTTATTAGTAGATGCATACTTTTATTAACTCAACTTTAAATTTTGAATATTAAAATGTTTGTTAATATGGATCAACTATAATTAAACAAAAAAAATAAATAAGATCTCACGACTCATTGTAGTGGCATGAGAGAGTTGGTTAGTTCGTTGAACTCAATAGGACATGGGCCTATAGGCTTTCTTATCGGGCGTGCTGAAGTTTCATAAACAGCCGAAAAACCAATATATTAAACTTTTCTACTGTATAACTAAATTGCCGCTAGCAAACAAAATTTTGTTTAGCACGCTAGCGGATGGCTAATGGCACCGCTAATGAAGCGCTTTTGCGCCGCTAAACAATGCTATTTAAACCTTTAGCTCAAAATAATCATGACAATCAATAGGGAAAAAAAAATCACGATACTAGTAATCATCGAAGAATACTACACGTGTTGGGTGATCTTCTACAGTAATTAGATGTTATGCTGATGTCAGCGATCTTTTGAGTGGATCAGATCGCTTCAATTTTTGCTCTGCAATCTGATAAATTGCATGTAGACCATTTGTCTCCACTTTCTGTCTCACTATCTTAAACATTAACGTGGGTGGGTCCCATATTTTTTTCATTTTTTTTCCATTTCCAGCACTATCTATCCCTCTATCTTAAACATTAACGTGGGTGGGCCCATCTTTTTCATTTTCTTTCCATTTCCAGAAATGCCAAAATTTTTCACGTGGGTGGTTTTCATTTCTTTTTCCATTTCTAGCACTATCTATCTATCCCCACTATATTAAACATTAATGTGGGTGGACCCATATTTTTTCATTTCTTTTCCATTTCCAGCGATGCAAAATTTTTCGCGTGGGTAGTTGGTTACAGCTTGGTCGGCCATATGGCCCATATTGATAGTCCTAGACCCCTAGTCCCTCACCTTCTCCACGTAGGGTTTTTTTCTTAAACAGCCATACCCACTTGAAAATCTCAACAAAGCGCCTATGACATACTGATATTTACGTAAAGAGCCAAGACGCAGAGGGCATGTGCGCCCAAAATTTAACAGAATATAAGGCGTAGATCTTCTGTGCGCCTTTCTTTCTTTCCATTTTGGCGCACTAACTATGAGCACTCTTTATTTTTCTTATTATTTTGGCGCATGATGGACGCGTCTCTTGCTTGTATGCATGAGACTATCTGTCAACCATATAGCCATTTAACATTCCCATGTGAGTTCATCTTTTTTCTTTTCTTTTTTTTTTTTTTTGGCCTTTTTCTTTGTGGGTGGAGTATGACTTGGATAAGCAAAGGAAAAAAAAAAAAATCCACTTTTTAATTACGTGGAAAAAAAATATGGGGCCCATATTTCAGTCACGATGCAAAATTTTTTTTATTTTCAAGACTTCCTTGTTAGGCATGCAATCAATGCATAATTAAGAGAGAGTAAATAGAAATAAAAGAAACTTGAAAAGGAATATTTATTTTGCTCTAGCTCAAAAATTTTATTTTATTCCACCAAAACTAATGAGATGAAAAAAAATGTTAAATTGATCATAAAAAAATAATGTATATCAATTTTATATATTAATCTCGTCCTTTTCTGGAGATTATGAATGGACACGACATACTTTTTAAAATCATATATGAATTTAGAAAATTTTTTGTAATTGTAATATTTAAAAATTAGCTTATATATTAAAATATATCTAAACTTTTTTATAAATAAAAAAAATTAATAAAAAATATATCTAAAATATTTTCGGCCTTATAAATAAAATAATTAATAAAAAATTTAGATATATTTTAATATATAAAAAATTAATATTTTTTGTACGGGATTATTTTCGGCCTTATGTTTTCAACGAAAGTAAAAAAAATAAAATATTTTAAAAATAAATATTAATTATTTTAGTTTAGAATATCTTATCAATTGTTTTAATTTTATAAACTATGTACTTATACTAAAATAATGAGAAAACATTTGATAGTCCATAAATTAGTTGCGTCTTATCATAATGCCCGATTGAAAATTTACATCATTACTATACTAATAGCATTATCGTTGTCATGGTATGCATATATTGAGCGAAGCTCGATTTGCCCTTCTAGTTGTTATAAAAGGTGTATAAGTGCTATACATCTATATCTAAATGTTTAAATATTTGTAATTAATGGTTTAATGCGCTGGAAAAATCAAATTTATGATTTTTAGAACGTCAATTTGGAAACAATATTATAACACATCGTGCTTATTTATATAAAATTCAACATGGAAAAAATTCTTATTTCTATATGATTTCCTAAAAACTACTAGATATGCTAAAAATGCATAATGTTGCAATCATAAGGAAATCATAAATCGAGACAGACAAAATGCGTTTAATCGGTAAAGTACTTCAGGAAAAAATATAAATAATTTATTTATTCAGAGGAAAGTGAGATAAATATGACATAGGTACGTAATGTTGGAACTAGGTCTTATTTGATTTATTTTTCTCCCTCAACTGGTAGGGTCCAATCACAAGCAGTGTACATTAGGACTGTGGAGCCAAGGCACAGATATTCGTGCACCAAAATAAAGCAAATATTAATAACTAATAGGCGTAGAAGCAAATTGCGCCCTCTATAGGATAGATTCTAGGCGCACAAGCACACTGCGCTTTGGTCTTTTAAGTAAATATTCAATAGTCCTTGGTGCTTTGTCTAGATTTCATGAGTGATTTGGCTCAACAAGAAAAAAACCCTCCACGTAGGTAGTAATACTGCCGCATTATTTTTTGTCCCTTTTCATTTCCTTCTTTTCAAATGGCCACACCCCCACACATTTCTATTGCGCTAGAGACCAGCTATACATAAATATAGCTGTCTAACGTGGTGAAATGGCACGGAACAGGTCTTTTCGTTTGCCGTTTCGTTAAGAAAATGGTATTGTATTTCATATCATTTACCGTTCCGTTTAGAAAACGAAAAAAGATTTAGTGCCACTATTCGTTCCACTTAGAAATTACATATATTTTTGTTGAAAACGAAGCGGAACAGTTCGAAACGGCACGATTCTGTGTTTCATTTTCCGTTCTGTTATTGAAACGTTTCATTTCGCTCTGTATTTCATTTCTATAGTTTAAAAAATGTATTAACGTTTTAAGATGTTTGAGGATCTTCCTGAATTTATTTTTGCATGAAATTTTATGTACATACTCTCTAAATTATAAACAAATTATTAATTGTGATTTTATTTTTTAGACATTTCAAATATTTGACATAAATTGTTTTATATCTTAAAATTTTAGGACTGATTTTTTATTTTTTTTATTCATTCGTACCTTTACAAAAAATTTGTTGCAATGATATTTTGTATTTTAATAGTTTGAACTAACCAAAATATCTTCTATAATTTATCTTTTTATTTTATTGTTACATTACATACATGACAGATCATATTATTTTTGAAAAAATAAAAATATTATATATATATATATAGAGAGAGAGAGAGAGAAGGAGAGAGATTGGCTTAAGTTGTTTTTTGTTTGAAATTTAAAATTCAAGCAGTCAATTCGAACCGTTTAAATTGTTCTCCATATTGAAATCTTCTAGGAAATCAAATTTTATATTTTTTTGTTGTTGTCAATAATGATATTTTTAAGAGCACTATAATTAATGGAGTAATGCTATAGTGCATCAAGATGCACAAACCATTTTGTGCATCATGAGTTTATTTTTCATAGTTTATAGAATGATAAATCTAATTTAATCAACTCATTCAAAATATATTGAATCTCATATGAAATGAAATTTTGCATTTTTAACCAACACAATCAAGATTTTAGTTATTTTATTTAACTATTTACAATTCTTTAAAATTATTTTTGCATAAAATTTCATAGATGTTTTTGAATAATTATAAAAATAGAATTAACAAAAATATTGATAACTTCACAAACCCAAATTCAAAACCCTAATCAATGAGTTGCATACCAAAAGTTTGATCCATCGGAACATAGGGTTGTCTCTTTTCATTATGTACATTTTCATCCTCCAATACGTTTTCTTCCGGAGACTCTCCATGATATATATCCATCGTGTATGTCCCGGCATAAATATACGCCTAACTAAATCATTGCTCACTACTAAGAAATCAGACCATCTCAGCAAGTTTTGGCATTTCTTACATGGACAATGTATTTTATGTTCGGTTGTCAATTCTGCAAGTTCATCCATAAATTTCTTTGAAGCAAGCCGATCACTTACGTACATCCACGTGCGATCCATCTAAAAAAAATAAAATTTATTTAAAGGCCAGGGTTTAAGGTTATGAGTAAATTTATCACACAAGGTTTTCGGGTTGGTAACCATCCTAACTCACTCTTTAGATAATATGTCTTATTAGCGAGTGTATACTAGATGCAATCTGGCATTTGAGAAAAAATCGGCAGCATTTTTCCTTATGTTCCTTGAATACGCCAACACACGATTGCTCATGCGTACGTATCTGTGGAAAAATAAGGGAAAATAACGTCGAATTTTACTGATACACTAGATTGTATCTAGCATACCACTCGCTAATCCTAAATGAGAAAGAGTATCCAATGAGCAGTCCCAAAACGAAAACTATCCAAGATTAATCCCTAATAGATTAATTAATCTCGGTCGGGCAATGACCTAAATTCAATATATATAGCTCCGGTATTTTGATCCTATATGACAATACGTTTAGTTAAGATATATGCATGCGAATGCAATTAATGCATAATTTTGTGATAAATGAGAATAAATAGAAAAGGTTATGAAAATGTATATACCTCAAAATAGTAAGAGAAGTAATTGAAAAAAAGAAAAATATAAAAATATCAAATATTGTTCAAATTTAATATTTCATACATTCAATCTGTTCTCCTTCTTTTTTCTCTATCTAATGCTTATTTTTTCAGATTTTTTGCAAATTTTTTGCTACTATATTTAGAGGTGTAAAATATGAAATTTTTTGCTACTATATATTGCGGCGCCCCCTTGTCTGAAACAGTACGAAAATTAAGTTTTTTAAAAAAACTGGGCGCGCAAGGAGGGATGTACTATGTACGAAAAGTTTTTTAGAAAACCTAATCATCAAATTTGGCGCCGCAATAGATAATTTTTCAAAGTTTGGTCTAATCATCAAACTAGTTTTGAATCAATAGTGATGTGGGTTGAGATAATCTATCAGGGCTTTTAAATTTATACTCAAATATGCTCAGTTTCGACTGCAAGCGCATAACCTACATTGAGTATTCGGGGTCAATCCACATGAACAGTTATTCGAGTTTTTTCAAATCTAGTCCTCTTGTTAAATCAAGTCAAGGGGTCCGGTGAAGAATAATATGATTTTGGGATAAACAAAAATAAGAAAATAAAATGGTTCAAATTAGAGAAAAGTTGTTTTAACAGATACAAAATAGATGTTTATGGTTGATCTACTTTCTACTTAACTCCTGTTCTCAAACTACCCGCTTACTTTCGTAGAGGTCCGCTTGTGATCTTGAATAGTTAGTCTACAGACAAACTGGTTGTTTCTAGATTGGCATAAACAACCCGCCTGTAATCCAAACGGATAGTCTTGGCTAACTCTAGTAATACATAATCAATTAGTTTCTATTCGTTTGATTTGGCAATTTAATGACTTAATTAACCTCCCTAAAATCCTTCTTTCGACATGTCAAGTTCCTTTAATCAAACAAATTAAACTCGTATCTAGTCTAAGTTTTCACTTTCGTTGCTTGGCTTAAACTAAACAAATTTATTATTTGGATCTGAGATTTCCCTCAATTTTCATCTGTTGGGAATAGATCTCCATTTCTGGCTTATGATCTAGATCTCATCTTTCGAACTATTGATCCTCTATTAGTATTGACATACTCAAATTAATCTAAGTTTTGTTTGGTCTAACTTCCTAACATTCAAGGATGATCTAATCTTGACGAAAAGATACCAAATCTACTCAAACAATTCAAGTATAGCAAATAATATCGTAAATTTTTTAAATAAAAAAATCTGTAAAAGAAAATTTAACAGTAAACATTGGATATTCAGATTTTGAGCAATGAACATGGCAGAGCGCCCTGTCAGTGGCCCTCGTAGAGAGACACACGAATGGAAATGCACAAGCTCGAGAAGATCTCGAAAGAACAAAAACGAGAAAGATCATTCAAAGAAGACGAGGCAGAAGTAGATGAATCCCCATCGCCTTACTTTTTATTAAAATTACTCCCGATCCCATGTGGCTGATCCCATGTAGCCTTTGGTGTAACAAGTCACCGACGCAGACATAAATAAATTAGCTATTTCACCTTATAGAATTATTTTCTTAGTTTCAAAAGTCAAAAAACTTATGGCAATATCACAGAAATACTCAAAAAATTATAATGAACATTTCTATGTTCTCAGATCAGACATTCCATCGAATTTTGCTATTACTTTAATTCATTTTATTTAATTTCTTGATCATATAATTTATCAAACCATATTACATCAAATTCAGATGATTTGGAACTTGGTTTACTATCTAATCAACTAGAGTCGTTACAGCTTTTAAACTAATTAAGCGTTCGGATATAGATAGGGCTTAATGATTATGTGGGCTAATGACGAATTTGGTTGAACTTGATTAGACTAAAAGACTTGGATCCATTAATATTATTCTAAATTTCGATAGTCGGTTTTTATGGAGATGACGATACCGAGTTTGATCTTTTTAAGAACATATACTGTGGCAATTAACTCAGACTTTCTGATCTCGCAAAATAAATGACTAATTCCTAATTAATATTTTTTTTATTTTATGAGTTTAATTATTTCCAAATTTTCTATATGTTATTTTTGACTTATGATTCTGACTTTGATGTTAAGAAACAATATTAAACATTAATTTTGATTATTGGACAAGTAATTAAATAATTTAATAACATAATTAATAAGTGACCAAACCAAACAGTCAAGTATACCATTAGGAAACAAAACTTAGATAATTTATTGTTCACCTATTAGAATAAAACTTATGTTAACGGTATTTGATCTGTGAATTGTGAATAGGGACAGATCTTGAAGCTGCCGGAAACAACTGAAGGTGCGGAGTTACACGGTTTTTTTTATTGTTGAACTCGAATTTTAGTATTTTTAAATTCATGCATAGCATATTGATCAATCATTGACTGTGTGCTCTATTTTATCATATAGACAATAGAAGCCCTAAATAAACACTATGCATGTTGAATCAAACTATCCGATTGTTCAGTTGTAACTGCTAAGTCTAACATAGATTTATCTGTTTGTTTATGAATTGGACAGCCAGACTTAAGGAATGAACTAGAATGGTTTCCAATAATTGATTCTATCAAATGACTATAATTTGTGATGAAAGAATCGAACATTGAAATAAGGAACTATTATACTCAGTCAGCATTGCATAACTAATGATAAATTGTATCACTCTGTGGAGAATGGTTTGGCCACTTATCCGGCCAGAATTACTAGCGCTATAATTATTGGACATTCTCTTTCTGATCTGTATCATACGGTTGGACCTATTGTTTGGGGAAGAGTTCTCTCTGATTTTGATCGACCGTGAGGACTTGAGTGAATGTAAATGAATATGATAGTTATACTTGATTTATTTTTGTTAAATGTTCATGTTTGCAGCTGCCGGTTATCGAGTCGTTTCATTTGGTGCCCATGGTACAAACCTGTTTCATATCGTAATTTGTGTTTTGAAAAGAATGATTTGAATATTTTATTTTTACAGGTGTTAATTCTGATGTTCGGATTCATATCAAGATCCGCGTACTGCAGAAGGATTTATTCTCATCTGCGCAATTTATTTTGCAAGTCCCTTGATGGTTGGGGTTCAAGAGAGGAATGGATCGGTGAGGCCCAAGGTGATTGCTACTATCGAGTGTTCGTATTTGTATTTGGAGTTTCCTCCTATAGTCCGGAACATGGCATGGTACCGGAACCTAACTCCCTGGAAGAGGAAGTTCAGGGAAATTAGTAAGATGGGTGTTGGTGTTAGTACAGTACTTAGTTGGGAGATTTTCTACAGTACTCCCAATCGCAATGAATAGTGTACAATCTGAGGGAGATTTTCTACAAATCTCGAATCGCCCCTTGCAATAATTTAAGAGCTCACCACCAGAAGTGAAACAAGTCATGCTGTCGCGCTGTACTTCTCTGTACCATATAGAGACAGAGAGAGAAAAATAGGATTTGTGTTCAGTTCTCCTCTTTTTTTCTTCCTACAAAGAAACCCCACATGGAAAAGGAGACAGGTGTGCTATAACAACTAAAAATATATTTTGATACCATACCGACTTAATAAATTTTGGATGGTAGAGAAGAAGACGGGGAGCTACACATGACTTGATAGATACTGGGTCCTAGGAGAAGGATATGGCCAGACAAGGCTGCGCTGTCTGATTTAATAAATTTTGGCTGCAAGGAGAGGACGAGATCGGAGCTGAAATTGTGGCTGATAGGAGAAGATGGGAGGTGCGATATTAACTTCACAAACAGTGGCTGCCTGCAGAAGTAGACAATGAAAGATCTGGCAAGTGGCAACCATCTGTAAATTAAAGTCGTTTCTCCAAAATCATTTTCAAGATCTGAAAATTCAAAATTTAAAAATTTCATATCGTCTTTAATTGAATGATGAAAATCCATTTGATTGAGTAAATCGTTTGAACAAAGGTAAAAATTGGTATCTTTATTGTATAGATATACATTAAATTCGTTCTTTCGTAAATGAATTTTCTTCAATAAAAAGCGGATGAATCAATCATGCATTTATTTTTTTTTTTTAGCTTTTCTATTTATTTTAATAAGTTAATCAAATATAGTTATAAAAGAAAAATCAGATATATATAGATATATATATATATATAACGCCAGCTAAGTTTCCACAGTCTAACCACAAAAAGAGTACAGTAACAACAACTGTGTGTGGTGCGCCAGTGTTACACCCGGCCAATCATGTCCATTGTTTCTCTTTTCCTGTCTTCACTCGAGCCCTTTGACCAAAAAAAAAAAAAAAAAAAAAAAATCAGAAATCCACTCGAATCTGTTTCAGATTCCACGTCTCAACTATGACAAGTCTTCATATATATTCATATGTACCATCCAATTCCACGTCTTCAACTTCATATCCACTATATTCAACATCATAAAAAAATAAAAAAACCAAGTTACTTTTTCCTTGCTTCTTCTTCAACTAAAAATAAAAAATCAAATTATAAATACAATACTGAAAGGAAATTTAATAAATTATTGAGGTTACTGTTATGTAAAACATCAGTGCCTTGGTTCACCAAACCAGAACTCATCTAAACGAAAACCAAGTTACCTAAAAATGATCCAGCATGGATAGCAATGGACAACACAAAGTCAATTACCTTCGAAATCAAAACCTAGCATGGACTAATATTATTGAACAAAGTTATGGACCTTTATATTACTGAACCAGGGGAAGGACTATTACATTCAAAACGTAATCACAATGAAGTTAGAAATTTAGAATGCTGAAATTTGGTGCAATAAAGTGCAATTTCGTGGTTAAATTTGGTTCGCACTTATCACGTTGATAAAATTTGGTTCAATGAAATGCAATTTTGTGCAATTGTTTTGCTCAATATGAAGTCAGGTAGCTGAATTTGGTACTTTTCATTTTGCATAATAATGATGAAAGTTCACTATTTCAATCTTAACTGATCTGATCTGTACGGATGTCTAAATTACCAAAAGGTCAAAAACTATAAAAAATATTAATAATCACCTAACCTTGTGACTTTGTGAGCATATATGTGAGTCTCGTTTTGGAGATATGCTAGCTGACATTTGCGAGTAGTCCGTGTGTGAGAAGAGAGAGGTTTAATCCATGTGCTGGCTTCTAAGCCAGAGGATGAAGGAGAGAAGTGGCTTCGACAAGCTAGAGTTTTCTATTTTTTCGTGTGAGAGGGACGAAGAGAGAGACAGCGAGATAGAGAGACCTTGGTTCTGAAACTGAGACTCGGACTCGGATAGTTGGTCAAAGAAGTCAACTCGGGTGACTCGAAAAAACTCGAGTGATTCGGATCGGAAATTCAAATTAAAAAAATACTTTTCATGTCTTTAAAAATCAGAAAAAAATGAAAAAAGGAAAACATAATAAAAAAAGAAATTATAATATCAAAGTATGAAAAACATCAAATTAACTAAAAAAAAATAAAAACGATACAATTCTGAAATATTACATAAATTTATAAAGACACCAAGCTTTTAAAAAACTCTTTTTTCCGTTTTAACACCGTTTTATCACCGCATAACCATTTTGTCACCGATAAACACTAAATCACCACCCAACCGTCAAGCCACACAAATCGCATTTTAAAACCTTGAAAGACACAGAAAGTTAAGAAGTTCATTGTATCTTCTAATTATACATTAAATTAAAGATAAATAAATTTTAAATATTAGATCAACAAATATTAGACATAAAGTAATTGATGCTCCATACAAATTTTATTGTCAGAAGCTATTACGGGCTGATTCACTGGTTTCGCTGTCTTTGAATAGAGAAATACCATGGATGATTTTGTTGTGTTTGGATAGGACCAAATATAGAAGACAAGAAAAATGATTCGATTCCAGCATTTAGGTAGGAAATTCGATAAATTTAACAATTAAAAATGACTAAAAGTGCATTCATAATTTTTAAATTTATCTTATATAGCAGATATAGGAAATAGCGTATATTTCACATTTGTACATGAGGGCCTATATAATTGATGCCACAGAAGATCCCCTACCCATCTCTCTTTCTATCTCAAGTTCTCAACCCACCACCAGTGCCTCTTGCGCCATAAGCCCATGATCTTCCTCTTTCCTAATGTCATCTCTTATAGAGACTTTCCAATCACTCTCTCCTTCTTTTCTTACCCTTGCAAATTTCATGTGGCCTCCCAGTCTTCGATCTCACTTGTCCCGTAGTCCCCCCGACATCAATTTCCTTCGAACTCCTCTATTTCTTGCCCTATTTTTAATTTTTTATTTTTGTGACTCCGTTCTTACTCGTCAAAACTCGGCTAGTCCTCCGCCAAGTCCGTTCTAACTCACCAAAACTTAAATTAGAGGGCCTGAAATACTCCAATTATAATATTTTTGAAAATATCCTAATAAATAGCAAGTAATTCGAAAAAAAAATTTGTATCCAAGTGTATTTCAATATAGTGAACAATTTGAACGGTTTGGATTTGCCGTTTGAATTTTATATCTTGACAAATGACTCGATGTAAAAGGAATTAAAAGCAATTTGAAGTTTGAATTATTTTTGTTGTTTATTTGATCAAGTTGCTAGAGGAAATTAATTCTAAATTAGACTAACTAATAACTAAGTTTATGAAGTTCGATTTATGGACTGAAATTAGGGTCTATTGATCAGGTTCTAATGTCTGGCTGGATTCAAACTGGTCCGTTCCCTTTCAGGCGGATATGTTTGAATACAACATTGGTTCAGTTTATTTAATTCTATATTACATCTAATTTGTAGATTTTCGGATTTAATTAGGGTTTTAAATCCTAACTCTTGTTCTTGGTTTAATTCTCTAAGTTAACCCTTTAATCTCCTGAATTTTCTAAGTTTGAACTCTCGTTCCTTGATTTAGGTTTTCTAGGGTTACATTTCTAATCTCAATAATATCCTATATCTTTCGATATTAGGCACAGACACGCCTTTCCGCTTAATCTCGGATTCACCTCTTAGCTAATACCTATCCTATTGCAAACAATTAGAAATCAACTCAAATCTAAGGTTTTTATTACCTATCGAACTAGACAAGATCTTAGCCTACCATCAATTCAATTATTGTGCAATGACAAAATAATAATTAAATCAACAAAGACAAAAACAAATAGACAAAATATAAAACTAAATGAACTTTAATTAACTACCAAGTCATAGCTAGGTTCACTACAATTGCCCCTAACAATTAAACTACTCACTATTCATCAAACAAACACAAATCACAAATTTCAATGTATCAAGACAAATAGATTAAACATATATTACAACAAAAACCAATCGCAATATCTCTCAGATGTAATCCACACGGGTCTGTCTAGTTTTAAAGTGGATTCGTCTAGAAGTTCTGGCACGATGTCTCTTCTGTGATCTCCTCTAAGTCTGCCCTAAATCTAGATTACCCCTTCCTGGTGGTCTATGGTTGCTAAATTTTGAGTCTCCTTAAGTATTGGTCGGTTTAGATTCAAGCGGATCCGTTTGGTTTCAAGCAGATCCGTTTGAACATGCACCTTCTGCAGTTTACTTCATCTCCTTAGTTTTGCTTTGCTTGATTCAAGCTTTTAATTTTTTCGGTATGACGGTCTGGAGTTGATTTAACGGTGCGGCATATTTTCGATGGAAAAACAGCAAAAAACGGTATGTATATGTGAACATCTATGTCAAATTCATATGTATTCTTGTGTACAGTACTACATTTGTATGGACGATTGGTACACTATATTGTACTTAGAGAGGCAGTGGATCATGATATTGTACACGATATTGAACATCTCTAAGCATTTTATTCACGATATGTACCAAATACACTATGTTCTCAATACACGATGTCTTTTGATATTGTACACGTTTAATCGGCGAAAAAACGCAATTGTTTTTACGTTTAATCTATGAAAAAACGTAAATGACGCGTTACATTATTTTATCATTTTTTCCTGTGACATTGGTGTGGTTGGCTACAAAATACCGCTATTTTCGAAAAAACGGCGTTTAAACGGCATTTTTTAAAAGCTTAGCTTGATTTCAAACTAGTCCATTTGGATGTTGTCTAGACTCCAGAATTGCACCAAAATCTTCGAAAAATCTGCAAATTGAAAAGAGCAACGACAATACCAAGATCTAACATAAAGATAGTATAAAAATCTAACTAAAACTCAGTTATTCAATTGAAAATTGGGGCCTAAAAGAGTTGAAATGTCATCATGAAACCCGTCGATCAGTGTGCATTAGGTAAAATGCATTGCAATTAAATTTTTTAAATATGTTTTGGACATAGATATATTACAAGTTTATAACATTAAAATATGCATTTGAAAAATGGTGGCCGTTTTATAAAAAAAAAAAATATGTATACCAAGTTTCACTCGATTAGTTTATATAAAGAATATTATGGATTATATATTTATAGATAATTTTTAGAGTAAGTTTAATCTGAATCATAATGTGTATTGCCTTCTATGCATCATGATACTTTTTCATTAATATTTTTATAAATTATAAATCACATTTAACTAATCCGATCTACGAATTGAAATCTTGTATCAGCCAAATTATTTCAAATGATTTGAACTTATAACATATATTTTTTAATTTATTTTTTATTTTATTGTTACATTGCATAGATTTCATTATTTTCAAAATATTAATATATGTAATATATATATGGCTAAAGTATACTCGAGCATACGGATCAAACTTGTATACTAGAGTCGTTTTTCAAAATCTAAAATTCAAATAGTCGATCCAAACCGTTCAAGTTGTTCTCCATATAAAAAAATTCTTCAAGACCAAATTCTACATTTTTTCGAATTTTTTTGCTATATATTATGCTATTTTCAAATTGAAGGGTTAGAAATACTCCTTTATAGTGTTTTTTGAAAATAGCATAATATATAGCAAAAATATTCGAAAAAATATAAATTTTGGTTTCCTAGGAGATTTCAATTTGGAGAACAATTTGAACGGTTCAGATCAACTGTATGAGTTTTAGATTTTGAAAAACGACTCCAGCATACGGACGATCCGTATGCTGGAGTATACTTTAGCCAATCTATATATATATAATATTACAATCTAATTGTGATAAATTTAATTTAACAAACTCATTCAAAATATTCTAAAATCTCACAAGAAATGAAAATTTACATTTTTTTACCAAATCATACATGATTTTAGTCTTTTATTTAATTTTTTACAACAAATCATTTTTCATGAATTATGGATATTCTTAGAAAATTATAAAAAAAAAATCCAATGGATATAAATTTTCTATTTTCCATATTTGTTTAAAATAGTTATGAAAAATAATACTTAATCATGGCGAGCCTGATATTTTTGCTAGTTATCTACACTTGTGTACATGTTTTTCTAAATTTCGAAGTGATGTTAGTCAAAATGTATTGACAAATTAAACAGATATAGTTTGGTCGGACTATGATTAGTTATTTTAGGAATATTTTATATTTTTCTAATTATGTAGTTTTCTGACAAACATATGTAGTTTGGTCGGACTATGAGTCTTTATTATATTTTGCTAATTAGGTTTTTTTTTTTTTTTTTTTTTTTTGGAAATGGCAAAACGTACTTATTGCAGCTTGATTTTTCCCTTAATTTTACACAGCTATACTTGTCCAAGAAAAATTAGCAGAATGTTCAGAAAGTATTTTTTACGTGTTCAAAGCACCTCCCGAAGAAGCTTACAGTTAAAATATACATATTTAACGGAAGATGTCCGATAAGTGCCTGCTTTGGGCACGTGAATTAACACTGGGAGCATTCTGTTAATTTTTTCTTGAAGCATATGACCTTCTAAAATAAGGAAAGAAGGTTCCTATTTTCTCGGACAATTAATGTTATTATTTCACATTAAGTTTCATTTATTAAATTCTCTTTTAATTTTAAGTACGTCAGTAGAAGAATTTCTTAGCACAGTTTTTTAACTGTCACTTTGAAGAGCCAATTTAACAAAGAGAACTATCAAGTTTTTATTATTGCACTTTATTCATATACAAATATTCCAAGATTATTAATGATGTATAGACAAATAACCAAGAGATCTCATTTATTTATAAGATTAGAGGAATTTTTTCCAGATCAGCCTGATCAGGCTATGTTTAGTTTTTAATGACAAATATTTGATAATTATTGAAATTTTCATAAGTCATAACCTTTCAAACGATCAAAAGAAAAAAAAAACAAACTACTCGTAGAATTTTAAAGAGATAATTAGTTTTATGCCACTGTCAATTTTGTCAATTAGAAAAATGTCACTCTTAAATGACTAATTAAATTTATGCCATCATAGAATTGCTAAAATTAGTTTTATGCCATTATTTCGCTAAAAACATACTTAATTCTAAAGATGCCATTACCAAAAATTATCGTTCTTTTTTTTAATGACCAAATTATCCCTCACAAAAAAAATCTTTAAAAGAAAAAACACACGGCACTGATGTTTAGACCAGAAAGTATTTTGTTTAATGGAAGCGGAAGGACAGTTTTCATCAAAAATAAAAAAAAATTCAAAAACAACTTTATGGACATAGAAAGATTCTTTGAATGAAACTTGATGCCCTCGTAATTATGAACTGAACGATGATTATGAAAGTTTGTCATGAGTTTTTGTTGACATGCAATAAATTATGAAACTTATAATTTTTTTTTTGTCATGATTATTATGTTGAACAGCAACGGGTTTTATTGATGGTAAAAATAATCAAGTCTACAAAAAACATTATAGTTTAATGGTCTATAATTACTTAAATGAAACAAATCAGCAAAAAATATTTTTGCAAATAAATCTTAGAAACTTAATATATATATATAGAGAGAGAGAATGGCTAATGTGACATGGGCGGCAATGCCACCTATTTTTCTTTTGAGTCATTTTTCGATATCCAAAATTCAAATGGTCGATCCAAACCGTTCAAGTTGATCTCTATATTAGAATATCTTTGGAGACCAAATTTTATATTTTTTTGAAGTTTTTTGCTACTTATTATGATATTTTAAAAAAAACATTATAATTGGAGTATTTCAGGCCTTACAATTTAAAAATATTATAATAAATAACAAACAAATTCGAAAAAAATGTAAAATTTGGTCTCCAATAATATTCCAATATAGAGATCAATTTGAACGGTTTGGATCGACCATTTGAATTTTGACTATCGAAAAATGACTCAAAAGAAAATGGGTCGCATTCCCACCCGTAGCACATTAGCCATTCTCTCTCTCTCTCTCTCTCTCTCTATATATATATATATATATATATATATATATATATATGTATAATAAAATTATTTCATTGTTAGATGACTAATTAGTTTTATGCCACTATTTTTATGCATTAGTGGCGTAGAATAATTTTGTTATTTTTTCAGTGGCATAAAACTAATTGTTATAGATTTATAATGGTATAAAACTAATTATATCTTTTGTGATGGCATATCACTATTTTTTTAGTTTTATAGTGGCATATTTAAAAGAGAAAAATTGTCATATCAATTTCCGATGGCATAAAACTAATTTTTATGATTTTATAGTGGCATAAAAATAATTTGTCATTTAGTGATGGCATATCCCTAATTTCAAATATTTGCAGTTGTATAAATCTAAATCATCCATTTTTAAAATACGTTTTGAATTATATTGGCCGATCAATATACCCTCCAATACGTATTGTATTATATTCGTTTAACTATTGACCTACATAACCATACATATCCTATGCAACATTTCCGATACATATTGGCGAATCAAAATACCGGCGTGGAGAATGGGCGAAATTTGGATAGCGAAGAGGGAAATAAAGCGTGGTTCTGCAAGTTTCCAAATATGATTGGTAGGGTGCGAAGATAATTACCGTGTCCAAAACACCTCCCCGCTACTCTCCTCCCTATCTTTTGTCCCCTCCCCTTTCCCTCTCTTCCTCCCCACGTCTGCTCTCCTCCGCCTCCCTCCCCCCACCTCGCTTTCGCCTCTCCTCTACTCTGTCATCCTCCGCCTAATCTTTATCCCGGCCCCCTCAATTCCACCTCCCTTTCGATGCCCGCCTCCCTATTTCCCTTCTCATGTATTATTTCTGCTCCATCGCTAACAGAACCAAAAAAAAAATAAGTTGAACACATTGACAAAATAAAATTAACATATAAATAAACAAAAAAAAAGCAATACAAGAATAAGTTGAACACATAAATTCAACAAAGTGAACAAATACTATATATCGAAGCTGATAAGGATCATCTCCAATAATCCTCATTAATATAAATAACTGCTCTATTTAACCAATAAGTTGAACACATAAGTACAACAAAGTGAATTTTTTTTTTGTTTTTAGAACATAATTGTTTTGTAATTTTAATTGTTCTGAAATTTTTTTCTAGTTTTAGAACATAATTGTTCTGTAATTTTAATTGTTCTAGTTTCAAAATCTAATTATTCTAGTTTCAAAACCTAATTATTCTAGTTTCAGAACATAATTGTTTTGAAATTTTTTTTTGTTTTAGAACATAATTATTCTAGTTTCATAACATAATTATTCTAGTTTCAGAACCTAATTGTTCTAGTTTCATAACATAATTGTTCTAAATTTTTTTTTTCTGATTTTAGAACATAATTGCTCTAGTTTTTTAACATGACTGTTCTAATTTTGTTTGGTAATTTTTTTTTTGTTTGGAAATAACATTCTGTCCAATGAAGAAAATATTAATTGTCTTTTTTTTTTAGAAATAACGTTCTGTCCCCATTAATTATTTTCTTTCATCCCAGCGCTAATTCTCTCTGTTTCGCTCCCTCTCCCCTCCCAGCGCTCATCCTCTTATCCTCTAGGCTTTACGGACATACAAAAAATAAATTAACTCATAATTATATGATGTGAATACGCAAATGAACAAAGTAAATACAAACATAAAAAACTAAGCAATAATTAACAGAATAGAAAGAATAAATTCATCACATATTTGAACAAAGTAAACACACAAATGAACAAAGTAAACATGTAAATGAACAAATGGAACATATAAAATAAATAAGTTCAATGAAAACAAGTTGAACATGCATAAAAAATATCTGAAAAATTAACATAATTTAAAAATTAAATTTAACTCATAATTGAATAAAATGAACTCATAAATCAACTCATAATTGAATAAAGTGAAAAAAAAAACTCATAATTCAATAAAATGAATTTAAAAAATAAAATCAACTCAAAATGGCTCTAAGCAATTTCCTTTAACGCGGACAAAAAACATTACATTATTAATGGGCCTATTTAATTAAATATTATGCCAATTGTTTGTTGTCCTTTTTGTGGTTACATGGTGTGGAATCGCACCCAATTAACAAGGTATTTATAGCACCGAAATAACAAGGTATTTATAAACCAAAAAAAGAAGTACAATTGACAAAAACGAAAGGAAAGGAGATGGAGAGCTCGTTCAATGCAAGGCTGTGTTTCAAAAGAGTTCCATCTCAGTTGCTTACGTGGGGCCTCCCCCGTGCACCTCTCAATATTGCACAACGTAAACCTTGCATGTGGCCATACAACAGTAAATTTAGTGTTCGGACGACTGTGTCAGATGTTAATTTACTCAAAGTCCCCATTTACAAGAATGATCCCCTGGAGAATGCGGATCAGCGCAGGTCTGCAAACTATGAGCCCTCTGTGTGGAGCGACTACTTCATCACCCATACTACCCCTGGCTTGGTATTCTATCATTAATTACTTCCATTTAATAATAACGTTTCTGTTCTACATTAAAAATTTAACGCATGTTTTGACCGGATTTATTTGAAAATGGAAGGGATAAAATGTCAATTATATATTGTTATTATTCAATTATATTCATCATTAACTTTCACCAACAATGAACCTGTTTATGAGATTATCAAACATATATATATAGAACAACATAATTTTAGATATTTCTGATATATTATGGAATGATTTTTATTGTGATTAGTTGACTGTTGTTAAAACTGAACTGTTAATATAAAAACAATTCATGGATAAACAACCGGTTTTTTAAATATACCAAATTTAATGTACAGTCCACGTATAATACAAACTCTCTCTCTCTCTCTCTCTATATATATATATATATATATATAACTTAATTTCAAGATATATAGATGATAAGTTTCACTTTTATTCATAAAAAATATTTTCATGAGTTCACTTAATTACTAAAAAAATTAAATACATTGCTAACGTCAATTAATGGTCAAACATTTTGAAATTAAAAAATCTAGACAAATTAATAGAATTGCGACACAAATTTTTTAACATATAAATCATATTGATGTTCTCAAAAAAGAATTTAATTAATTGCCATTATTTAAAAAAAAAAGTGTTAAAAATTTTATGATAATTTAGAATTCAGAACAAATTGAAAATTTGGGTACTGTGGTCTGTGGAACATAATTACTTTTATCATAGAATTTAGCATTAAGAACAAATTGATAGTAAGGAAAATTTTTTACCAATTCTACATGTAGAAGCCGAAGGAATTGGCGGAACGAAGGATAGAAGAACTCAAGCAAAACGTCGCAACTATACTTCGGTCGACTATGGATGCTGTCCAGATAATGAATTTGGTTGATACAATTGAACATCTTGGTATAAGCTATCACTTCGAGAGAGAAATTGAAGAGGCATTAACTTATCTCCAGGATGTGAAATTTGACGGTGCGGAGCTTCACCATGTTGCACTTCATTTCAGGCTGCTTAGACAACACGGGTTTAATGTGTCTTCTGGTAATCAATGCTTGCTTAATAGAATATTGATCTTTTTTTCTGGATGTGTTTTAGTTTCACAAGGAATCAGTGAACATCGAATTTAAATTATATTAACAATTTTCAAAGTTAACAATTATCATTAAAAAAAAAACTAAACTTCAGTCCAATTATTGTATTCATAGTCTGAATCAACAGTGGCTTAAATGAGAAATTAATTATTTAGAGAAATTTTAAAAAATCGTAGACAAAAATGGCCAGTTTGCAGGAACATAGCAGCACTCTCCTTCCCAAAGCAAGAAAAGCAATTGTACGTACGTTTTGATTCTCGTAAATTGAAAAGGTGCAAAATAAGCTTCTCCTGTTATAGTATATGTGTGATGATATATTTGATATTTTATGAGTATTCCACAATAAATATTAATACTGATAAGAAGGCTTTTGCAGAGTTCTGAATATTCCACAAAAAGTGACTTAAATTTTGACAGATGTGTAATAATATTGTTTAATATTTCTGACAGATATATTTTACAAGTTTAAGCATGACGAGACTAATTTTGATGAAAAGCTCTGCAATGATGCAAGAGGGTTGCTGAGTTTATACAATGCGGGATTTCTTGCAATTCCTGGTGAGAGCATACTTGATGAGGCCATTTCGTTTGCGAGGAGCCATCTCGAATTAATAGTTCATGATTTAAATTCCCCTTTAAAAGAGCAAGTGCAGCGTGCACTCGAAACCCCACTTCCTAGGATGATGCTCAGAGCGGAAACAAGGTTTTTCATTGAAGAATATCAGGAGGATCAGAACCGAAACGACACACTACTCGAGCTTGCAAAATTGGACTTCAATTCAGTTCAAAGTATTCATTTACAAGAGCTCAAGGATTTATCTTTGTGAGTTCACATATCCTATATTGCCCACCCTTAACTTCCTCATGATATCCTAGATACTTAATTTGGAGGCGTTTGGTTATGGAATAGATGAACGCATAATTTATGTAATGAATTAGTGTTTAGTTATGATATAGGTGGACAGCTAACTTATATATGATGACATAAGGTATTATTTCATTATGTATTAATTATTATTACTAGGATAATATTAATGATATTATTATATTATAGTTAATATAGTGAATATTTAAAATTAGGATTATAATTTTTATAATTAAATTTACAGGGAGAGAATATTTTATAAATTAAATTTTATTGATAATTAAATTTATTATTATAGTAACTATTTTAATTATTAATAATAAAAATAAAATAATAAATAATAATTATTGTTATTATTAAGTAGCAATCACAAAATTAATGATAATAAAATATAAATAATAATAATTTTAATTAATATTATTAAACTTAATCGTAATATTATTAGTGATAACTATAATTAAATAAAAATAATAATTATTAAATAAATTTTTTAATGGTGGTTTGAAAAAAATATTTTTTATTTCTTACATCACATATGGGTCGACCGATTTAATTTATGACACCTCTTTTGATTGCATAAAATATTCATCTATCGTAACATTATGTAACAATTGTTTGGTGACTTAATTAGTGATGCATGATATAAATTATACGTCTTCTTTGTCACAACCAAATTAACACCCTTTTATTTTTATCCTTGTAACAAAAAGCCGTCTTGCTAACTAAAATAAGGGACATATGGCAGGTGGTGGAAGGAGTTGAATGTTCTCAAGGATCTAAAATATGCACGGGACCGTCTAGTGGAGAACTACATCTCATTTTCCTTGGGGACATATTTTGAGCCTGAGTACTCACGTGCCCGCATAATGTTAACCAAGTTTTATACGATACTGACAGTTATGGACGACACTTTCGATATATATGGGACATTCGAAGAGTGCAAACTCTTCAATGAAGCTATATTGAGGTTAATTTTCTTGGTACTAAATTTTTCCATTGTTGAATGGGGGAAATACATATATTCCAGATTTTATTTTTCATTCTTAGAGAGCTTCAAAGTACTTAGTTATATTTGGAACAACTTATCTTAACTACTAATGGAACTGCACGTGGCGAGTCATTTTGACATGAGATAATTAATTACGTTACAGTAATTAGTTATATTTGTTAAGCCAAAAAGTTTTTTCGAAATTTCTTGTTTCCAAAAGAGTAATTTTCGTCTTTGTATATACTTCTAGTCGAGTACTATTAAATTTGGCACATCTAATCACTGCGTTTTGCTTCATTTCTGCCACCAAGAAAACTATATTGCTTGCAATTAATTCTCAAAAAAAAAAAATATTGCTTGCAATTACTTCCCCGATGACTATCTTATTTGGTTGGAAATTAATGAACTCTAGATAGTTTCAGTTGGTATTATATATGTTTAATAAATTCAAAGGGTATAGCGTCCTAATAACTCGACAACATTACAAACTAGAATTACACTAATTCAGTGATGAATAGATACGTCCGTACTGATAAGTTCATGGCAAATTATAATATTCTAATGATAATTTATGATAGATGAGAAACTACTTAATTACCGAACTGAAATTATCATATATAATCTAAATTGATGGGGACTGTTTGATGAAGTTATCATTCATATAACATTAAATATTCATGAAAGAAAAGCTATTATATATATATATCTGTGTGTGTGGTAAATGCCTTGCAGATGGGATGAGAAAGCAGCAGCCAGCCTACCATTGTACATGAGGGAGTTGTATGTATGTTTCCTTAGAACAGTTAATGGGTTTCAGGATGATCTAAAGCCCTCTGAGAAATACCGCCTGAAATACTTCATAGAGGGGGTATGACATTATTTTGAATTATTTTTGCTTACCTACATAAGATGGGTTTACAGTCTTGTACGTTAGCACTTCTAATTAGTAAATTAATTTGTTAACCTACAATTGTTCAAAAGTACCAATTAATTAATTTTAATTCTTGATCTTACTAATCTGTGGTGTTGCCAAACGCCCCCTAAATAACATTTTGTATTTCACAATTTTCTAGGGGTCCTAAATTTTGCCCTTCTGGTTACAGTTTACCAACAATTCTTGATCTTTAGGACGTACAGTTTTTAGAAACTACACAATAATAATGCCCCAGTGGTAGGAAAATGACATATGCAGAAAGAAACCATGAGTGAGTCATTAGATATTGTAAAAAATTTAAAGAAAGATACTTGAACACAAAATTTTAACGAGGTTCAGTACCAACTTGGTACCTACGTCCTCACGCACACACGCCTCACAGTTTTTTATTAATTTTTTGGTTAAAAACATTACAATGGAGGAGATGAATCATATATAGAAACCCAACTAGGTGTCCCTATAATTATTCCTATCAATCTCCATTATTTCTTTCTTTATTTGTTACAATTGACATCTCATACACAAGGAAACTATTTCCACATACTAGAACCACACCCCTGGACGTGCCATACATGTATTTCCAACTTTGGTGCAGCCTGGACCTTTCCTTGTATGAAAAACGCATCCAGATGGAGCCATTCGGCTTACCATTCGGCTGTCCCTCTGGCCAAACACCTGGCCGAATGGCCTGTTTCCAGCATTATTTTCACAAATATAACTACTAATGAAACTATCTGATCTGCCTTCAAAAAAAAAAAAATTAAAGAAAGAAACAATTTGATCTTTTTTATGTAAATTATGGACTAATGCACAAAGTAAGTATATAAATGCTGAAATTAAATTATACTGTTCCAAACACTAAATAAGCAACGAACCAATTAAGTGTACGTAAAAAAATCTAGCAATAGTATAACGACGGCGCAATTTAGCTAGAGTACTTGTGGAACCTTATCATTAATGAATTTAATGAATATATAATTATTTTTTGTTTTTTCTCTCTGTTTTTCCAGTTTAGATGATCCTAAACTTTTTATGTGTATTTTTTCTTAAAATTATCAGATTAAAGTTCTGGTTAATGATGCCTGGATGCAAGAAGTAGTATGGCGTGAAGAAGGTTATGTGCCAACGTTCCATGAGCGTAAGAAGACTACAGTTGACAATATTGCAAGTGCAACTGGACTTTGTAATATATTAATAGGAATGGGCGAAGTGGTCACCGAAGAGAACCTCCAGTGGCTTGCAGATCTCCCAGATATAGTTGTAGATCATACCGCCCTCTCCAGGTACATCGACGATGTCGTCTCCTATGAGGTACAAAACTAGCTAGCAAATCTTATATTGCACTATTGTTTAATTAGTGATACATGCAGCACTGACTTTTTGACTTAAATATATATATATGTAAATTAAGGTTACTATGTTCTTACTTCATAGACAAAAACAGAAAGAACATTTATTGAGTTATATGTTCACAAACCCAACTAACTTCTTTAATTAATATTCTTCTGATATATTTTTCTCTATCAGCGTGAAATCAAGTCTAAGCAGCTGCCAACCACAATTGCATGCTACATGATTGAAAATAATTTAACAAGAGAGCAAGCGACAGAAGACTTTCTATCCATGTGTCGCGAATTGTGGAAAGGACTGAACCAGGCACGTCTTCGCCCAACGGTTGTTCCCAGTCCTATCATTGACCGGTTCATAAACTTCAACAGGGTGATGGAGACGGTATATCTTCACTTCAAAGATGGATTCAACAAATCCATCACACTAAAAGAACTCGTAAATATGCTTCTGATTGAACCTATCCCGCTTTAATATGAGCATTATTGAATAATGTGTGCAAGCCTTGGGTGATTAATGCAACTGCTGTGTTTGACATTAATGTAATGCTATGTCTGCAACTTAGACCTGGATTGTTCCAGTTAAAATAAATTCTGATGCTGTCAGAATTCAGAATTCTATGAGCAAGTGAACGTGTTTCAATTTGTATGCAATTAGTCTAGATAATTTTTATTAATGATGTGATTTTAATTTGTGACTTTGGAATGAATAGTCTGTCATTTTGCATGGTCCTTTTTTTTCCCTTCTAATGCTTAGCATATGATATGGGTGTCTATATATTAAAATTATTGCTTTTTCTTTTTTTTTATTTTTAAGTAATGATGAAGATATTGTCAGAAAATCTGTATAAGATTACAACTTCAGAGCAATTCATTTTACAAACATAACCTGTTCACAAATGGCATAGAAGCATAACTTCTCACTTTGGAGTATGCAGATGCGTGTCCAATAAATACTTATCAGTATATAAATCAACCCATTTGCTTCTTTCAGAGGTGGTGCTGCATTCAAGTGTGGCTTAGCATCCCACGCAAGTACTGTTTTCCCAACAAATTTGGGCTTTATGATCACGATCTTTTGGTTAGACGCCACACCAGAATCAATGAGTTTGAACCACACTGGAGGCCGTAGGCCTGCATAACGTCTTAAACGGTCACGAAATAGAGACCTTGCGTTAATCGTTTCGTTAATGGACGAAATTTTTTTGTCTTTTGCGTCTTGCGTTTTGTTCTTATGACACAACAAAAATTTGTTGCGTTAATTATTTCGTTCAAAAGAATGATAAAAAACGGTTAACCGTTTAAATTTCTCAACCGTTTTTGACAGATCAAAATATCATTCAAAATTTGCAAACTTTGATAATATTTTTACATCCAATACACAACAAAAATATTAGAATAAGAGTGAGCCATTCATAAACCTCACATGAGTCATGGAATACACAATATTGCATCCTTGATGCATCAAAAATATTACATCCAAAATTGTTAACAACTTAGAACAAGATAAGATTTCCAGCCATGCACTAAAGCCATCTTAAAGCCAACAAAATTTCAACATATCAGTGAAGCAATATCATGCACTAAAGTCAACAATATACCTACTTAGCAGTAACCTTCAGCAATGTCATGCACTCAAGCCATCTTGATTCACCTAAAAAAGAAGTTATGCAAGTAAAGATAAAAGCAAACTATTGATGTATTCATTAGAGAATAAATTAAACATGTAATATCTTGGTGTTCTCATATTCTACTTGGTCAATACACTAATATCTGACAAGCTAATCAATACCATCATAAGTACCGTTTAAGTACCTGGTCAAGAAAACTCATAAACAAGCAAACTATTTAATTACCATACTCAGAACTAAATTTGTTAAGTTATTTCTTGTGCATACTCAAAACTAAACAACCCCCTCCATTCCAAACAGCCCCAAATCAGTTTTAATAGAAGAAAAAAAAAGAGAAAAATATGAAACATGGTCCATAAATTTTTATCAATTGTAAAATACCTTAGCTGGTAGCAATTTCCTTCAATTTTTACAGCAACTTGTGGAGCCTCAGCCTTTATATTTTTTCCCTGAAAATAAAGCATGCATTAGTAGAAGCCACTAAAAACTAAACCTCAGCGGGAAGAGAAGAAATGGCAAGATAAGAAATCAAGGTTTGTTGCACAGCAGGAAGCTTAAGTCTCACACTAGCAGCAGATTTGTTTTGTATTTTCCTCATTTTATCTGATCAATCCACAGAAAAAAAAAAGGTAATAAAATAATTGACAACAAGAACGATATAACTGCATCCTTTTCAGCAAGATATTAAAACCCAAACTCCACCAGTGGTGAAAATTCTGGTCTATGTAATCTACTTTTCGTTGTTTACAATTTAGGGCGTGCGTTCATTATGAAAATGGTCTAAAAGATACAGATTAAAACTCAGCAGCAGTTACTTTAATTTGTGTTTTCTTCTGTTGTTTTGTTCTTATCAGAAATTCAGAATTATGGCTTTGGTACTGTTAGAAATCTCCCTTAAGGTGTAGTTTGTTTGAATTGCTGTAGTAGAAGTCTCCCCTAGCTTTGTCACTTGCTGTGACATAATTACACTCGTAGTTGTAATTTCACACTTTGGTAATAGAAATGCAGGGTACCCTTCTTGGATATCTGTTCGTCAAAGAAAGAAAGAAAAAAATGAAAAAAAAAAAAAACTCAGCAGCAGTTCAACCCCATACAAGAACCAGTACATAGCTGGAACCAGCTGGTACAGACGCAAGGAAAGGGAACTGAAGCCACAGTTCCTACTTCCTACAGAATTGAGTAGGTTCAGTGCAAATTTCCTCAAATGAATGCAGAAGTGAGTGTCAATACAAATTGCTGTGTTGCAGGCTTGCAGTCAATGCTTTAAACGTAATAAACTCAACATAAATTGCATCAAATGTGTAAAATAATTCGATAAATAAAGTTTTCAGTTCAAAAAAAATTAAAGAAAACATTTATGAATATTGATATGGTATATATCCATGCACCGCTTTTCTTTTCTCTCTTGTATTGAAACAAAGATAAAGGTCTAGCCTTCTCAACTTTAAAAATCCACAAATGGTCCCACAACCAGATTCAAACCTGTATCCTCAACTTGGAGAGCGTTTCCCTTCGACACTAGACCAAGGCTGGTATATTTGTAGACGACAATACGGCACTACTAATAGTAGTAGTATTCTGGTACAATAGTTAACTTCTTCAACCCTTATGCTACTTAATATTAAATTGAAGTTTTACACCAAGAATACTAAATTAGGACAAAAAAAAAAAAAGGTAATTGGTGTTTACCATCTAGTGAATAACCATCCATATCATCCAGAGACGCGCTGCACATGATGGTCACGTGATATCCAGAGGCACCCTTTCATTTCTCTCTCTTCTCTTTCATTTTCCAATCCAAAATCTAGATTTAGATTCCGATCTCTCTCCTCCTCTCTTTTCTCTCTCCTCTCGCATCGCTCCAGATCGCCATGGCTTCTCCTCTCCATGCCTTCTTCCGATCCAGATCACCTTCTCTCCTCTCCCACCTCCATCGCCACCAACTAGATCAGATTCATCTCCTCCTCTCTTGTCCTCTCCTCTCCTGCCTCCGACCAGATCAAACCCTAGTCGTCTGCAACCAGATCGCCTCCTATCATCTTCTCTCCGACCAGATCGCTTGAAACCTTAGTCGCGTCCAACTAGATCGTCGCGCTTCGACCACCAGAGGAGTCAAGAAGCCACACAGGTACATGTATAGTTTGATCTATTTTTCAGATTAAGGGATCATGTTGTTAACTTACTTCAAAAACTGCACAAAGGATCTGTTAGATATTGGAAATGTTATGTTAGATGCACTAAAATGTTCATTTAGTTGCTTTTACATGTTATATTACATGCATTTAGGGATTAGATTATTATCTTTTGCTGACACATTGTTATTCATGTGTATTTCTACAAGTGTTCAATTACTTTCTTTATATGTTATGTTAAATGCAAATATGGATGAGATTATATCAACTGGACATGTTTAGTATTGTTGTCACACTCTAATTCATGTGTATTTATACAAGTGTTCAGTTAGTTACTTAATTTGTTATATTACTTGCATCTAGGGATTACTTGTGCAAATGTTTACTTACTTTAAATTTTGCACAAAAGATGTGTTAGATATTGTAAATGTTAAGTTAAATAAGGGATCATCTTATGTTCCATTGTCAGAAACTATTTTCTGCATAAAGTGGTCTAAAATGATCATTTAGTATAAAAGTCTGATCTATTTGTGAAATTAAGGGATTATGTTGTTAACACTTTACATATGTATTTTCATTCCTATTAAGCAAGTTTGGGCTGCGGTTCGATCGAGTTGGTGTGGCGTTGTGTGTTCGTTCTCCACCAACATTCTGATTTATACCAAACTAAAAATGTGTTCTAATATTTGTATGAATTGTGCTTGTATTATCTTCTGGATTGGTTAAAATTTGTATTCCTTTGGATTGTTAAAACTGATCATGTTGTTTCAGGGATGGCATTATTGTTCTTTTTTTTATGGATCATATTAATGTTTTATTTTATTACTAGTTGCTGTGTTTTTTTTTTTTGTTATATTATGAAGATATCAAATCGAACATATAACACATGTTAAATCGTCCCTTGTGCTAACAAAATGAACTTTAAATTGATGTGGTATCTCCAAATTTGTCGGTTGAATGCGCGAAAAAGGATGTAAAATTATTATTATATCACTTTATAAATATAACAAACTAAACACTTAACGCAAATTAACCCATCTCTTATTGTATTAAGTTTAAAAAATGTTGAACATTTAACGCATCTCTTAAAACATCAAACAGAACCACAAAATGCTGATGTCATCACACGGCAAACAAGCGCTCATCGCGCGATGATGTCAGCGCACGGGTTGGTCATCAGGATGCGAAAAAAATGGGCATGGGCGCCTAGAAGGCCCATGTCGCTGGCAGATTGGTCATCAGCGCGCGGGATGGATGGTTGGATGGTTTTATATTGGATGGTTTATATCCTTTCCGAAAAAAATTTGACAGTAATCTCGAGAAAACACTAGAAAAATGCTTATAATTTCTGGTCCCACACACCACTACCAACTACAGTATTTACCATTACTATCTAGTGTTTTAAAATTTGCTACCAGCTTCACAGATTTCGATGATCTAAATAAGGTATACTACAGCCTGAACTTTCGAACTAAAAATTCTTGTAAGGAAAATAATGATCAGTGATTACATTCTTAATAGTACCAATACGAAGTAGATTCATTCCACTAAACTAGTAAAGAATGCAATGTAAAAGCAAACAATATTTTTTTTTTTTTTGAAATAAGTGGACTTTTAACGTCCACCACTTTCCATTACTGAAAAGCCAGAACAACATACAAAATCCAGTTTCAAACAAAATAGAAAAAAAACCAACGATCTACCTATCTCTATTAACCCCCCAGGAAAACCAACAAATGACAACAATCACTTATTACAGACAATAAAACCAACCAAAAACATAAACCAGAACTATCAAAAACAGTGATCAAATTCCAGAATTGCCCTCCGCTGAAACTTCCACCTGAGTCTGCTGTTCAATCTCCTTTGTCAAAATGCATTTTTTGGAGGGGATAAAATGATCAAATCCTTGCCAGGAAGCGCTTCAAGCTACTGCCCCTTACTCCCTCATCGACAAAGCCTAAAGTACAATTATTCAATAACCCTCCTCAAAGACCATAAACCAACCAAGACAAAAAGGAAAGGGAAAAAAATAAAACTGCCACATTACAACCATTTTTAACCACAACCAACAGCACACTCATTCTCTCTATTCAGCAGTAAGCATCAGAACTTCACTCCCAACTACCAACCCCTTCAACTGTTGTAGCAAATGTTTTTCCACTGGCCAACTTTTCCAAACTGCTTTCTTCAAATCACTCTTCCAAAGTCCTGACCAGTGTATTAACAGAGAAGTTATAATACTAATGAAACCCCTGAGAGTAGGTTTTCCAGCATTATTAAAAGTATAATCATTTCTGAACTTCCAAATTGACCACAAAATTGCTACACAACAGTATATGTATCCATCATCAGATTTGTTTAATTTTTCAAAAATCACTAAGTCTTCTAATTTATGTGGAATGTCAGAAAACTGTAGATATCTATGAAACCATTCCCAAATGCCAATAACCTGAGGACAATTAAACATAAGATGATCTATCGTCTCTAAACTAGAACAAAAAGAACATAAGGGACTCCCTTTCCATCCTTTCAAAACCAGATTGTCTCTAGTATGTAATTTTCTTTTGCTTAAAATCCAGAGGAACATCTTAATCTTTAGGGGCAATTTCATATGCCAAATTTTATCTACCTGACTGTAATAAACCCCACCATCTTCTATCCATTTATACATATCACTAGTAGAATACCTCCCATTCTTGCCTAATTTCCAAATCAGTTCGTCTTTATCTCCAGTCAAAGGTAAAATATAAGAAATCTGACTCTTCAATCTATTGAAGTCATCCCTCTGACACCTATTCAATTGTCTCCGAAATGAGAGAAATCTAAAATTATCCTGAACTCCTTTGGCCACTGAAATACTAGGGTCAGTACACACTTGATATAGAGAATAATACTGAATTTGTAAAGGCACTTCCTGACACCAACTATCAGACCAAAAATGTGTTGTTAAACCATTACCAATCTTAAACTGACTATGTATATTCACAATTTGTTCATAATCCATTATCTTCTTCCAAAAGTATGATTTTACTCTATCTCTACCGTACACCCCATATTTAAAATTTATTATCTTTTTCCACCATCCATTCTCCTTATGATCTTTTAACTTCCAAAGCCACTTACACAATAAAGCAATATTCATAGTTCTTAAATCTTTCAAACCCAAACCTCCCTTATGATAATCACTACAAGAAGTTTTCCAATTCACAAGATGATATCGTTTTTTATTACCACTATGCCACAGAAAATTACACCTAATTTGATCTATCTTTTTATGGATCCCTGCTGGCATGTAATGAAAAGACAACATATAGACAGCCAAGGATGATAACACACTTCTCAATAAAGTCAGTTTCCCCCCATATGACAAGAAATTACCTTGCCAACTCTGGAGTTTAGACTGAAACTTATCCAATAACCCTTGCCAATGTGAAGTATTCAATTTTTTTGTATGAATAGGTATACCTAAATAATTAATTGGGAACTTAGCAGTTTTGCAACCGAAAATCTCTGCTAAAGATTTATTTTTTTCAACAGAAATATTGATCCCAAACATCTCACACTTATGAAAATTGATTCGCATACCTGAAACTGCCTCAAAACCAATGAAAATCCATTTGAAGGCTTTAATCATCTCTTCATCTGCTTGACACATAAGCACAGTATCATCAGCATAATGTAAATTTATCAATGAATGATCATCGTTAATAGGAGATCCTAACCCTTTTATAAAACCTTGATTTCTAGCTCTCACTATCATTTGATTAAGACTATCTGCTACCAAATTAAAAAGCAAAGGAGATAGAGGATCTCCTTGTTTCAATCCTCTTTTAACTTCAAAGTATCTAGAAAGCTTTCCATTGATATTAATGCAAACATGTCCTCCTACTAACAATTTCTCTATCCATCTAATCCATTTATCATTAAATCCCCTTAGTTTCAATATCTCAAAAAGAAATCTCCAATTAACCCGATCATAAGCTTTTTCTAAATCTACTTTAAGAACTATCCCTTCTTTATTCCCTTTTTTGACAGAATGTATGATCTCATTAAGGCAAACCACATTAACTAAAATGAATCTGCCCTTAAGAAATGCAGCCTGGGATTCATCTATCAACTTATCAACAACCTTGGCTAACCTATCTATTAAAACTTTAGTAATCCATTTATACATACAATTAATCAAGCTTATAGGCCTATAATGCTTTATTTCCATTGCATCTTTCTGTTTGGGTATAAGCTTGATCATGGCTCTATTAATCTTAGCCACATGTAAATGTCCATCAAAGAAAGCATCAAAAATCTGTACTACATCATCCTTGATGATCTCCCAAAATTTTTTATAATAATAAAAGCTCATACCATCAGGTCCTGGTGACTTCTCACCAGCAGCATCAAACAGAGCCTTTTTAATCTCATCCAGCTGAAATGGCTCTATCAGCATTTCATTATCAGCTGCTTGACCTTCAACTCATCTGTCCAGAAGTCTACCTGGAGCTAAGCAAACTTATCTCCCTCTACTCCAAACAAATCTGTATAAAAAGCAATGATATGATCTTCAATCTCAGTTAAATCATTAGTATATCTGCCATCAATATCTAAACCTAAAATCAAATCTTTTTGTTTTCTAATGGTGGCAATTTTATGAAAATATTTTGTATTATTATCGCCTTCTAAAAGCCACTTCAATTAAAAGCAAACAATATGGAAAAGGATAAGGAATGACCTAGTGATGCTGCATGCTGTTGATTAGGTAAGTGTAATCGCTGGCGAGCTTCAGCTTCCTACGCGCCGCCTACAGGTCTGACAACACCGAATTGTTTCCGAACTCCTGAGAGACGAAATCCTAACAATGCCCCTTGCCTCCGTCTTTGCCTAAGTTCTTCTACACCGAGTTTCGGAAGAAGAGCGAGTCGGACCCTCGTTTAATTCGATCAGATCCGACGTCCGAATCCACCCAACTTATAAGTTATTGGGCCATGACACTACAGCGGCCCTTATATCGGAAAATTTTTTGTTAAAACTATTGAATAAGAAAATTGATTAATGCCATCGCTGCCATCGCGGTCAGCGTTCGCTGAGCAACGCTCTATCCCCTCTACTCACCCAATGTGCATTTTTTGTTCATTTCGTTATTATAAGTGTTCACTTTATTGGATACAAATGTTCATTTTGTAGTAGAATTGTTCATTGTTTATAAGTGTTCGCTATGTTCACTATGTTAATTTTGTTTTTTTTTTTTTGTCGAAAATTTCAATTGGGTCAATACAAATGTTCAGTTTAATAAGTACAAATGTTCTGTTATTTAAATATAAATGTTCAGTTAGTAGCAACAGGAAAAATAATTGTTATAAGAAAAAAAAACCAAGCGAAGGGGTCACGAACCGAACAAAAAACACATGAAAAAATTAGAAGGGGTCATGAACCGATCCGGATCAAATTAAATTTTTTCCGACTCTACCCCTGCCTCCTAGCGCACCTCTTGACTCACGCGCGACTCTGACTCTGGTGCAACTCTGATGCATTTAACTGAACACTTCTTATTAATAAACTGAACATTTGTAACATACAGCAACGATGGCAGCGATGGTTTATTTAGCGATGGCAGTTATAATAGCTGATTGAATAAATCAGAAATGATAACTGCTATATGTAATTTTGTCATCCCTTACCATCGCTAAACACAAAGTGAATACAAAAAATAGACGATCAAAGTGAACACTTACAAACAAATAAGTGTCGTCATCTCTTGTTCAGATTTTTATATGCATATTCAATTTATTTTTATTGAACTTATTTGTTTGTATGCGTTCACTTTGATCATTATATATGTTCACCTTGTCTATTTTATGTGTTCACTTTGTGTTTAGCGATGATAAGAGATGACAAAACTACAGATGGCAGTAATCAATTTCCTAAATAAAATAATATTTTTTCTGAGCTTGAGACCCAAAATCAAAGACTGATACAATTTGATTTGTCTTTTGAAGAATTAATCCAAACCCTTTTCACTTCAAAGTAGTTGCTTCTTTGGATGTTATGTACATAAAACTAGCAGTTGCTTTTTTGGATTTTTTTTTTAAATATTTTTTCTGCTATTTGGTTCATCTATTATCTATATCTATTTTCTGATACAATTATGGGTGTGTTTTTAGGGTAATTGCTACGGAGCATTACCATAGTGCCACAGTCGCCTTTGCTTCTGCATGTTTAGCATGTGAAACTGATGTTGTTAATATTAGGCAATTTGTCGGGAAAGGTAGGTTATTTTTTAATGTTTTTCTGTAAATAATGTCATGCCATGTTGGATTTCTTTTTATTTTGTATTTGACAATACTATCTTATTTGTGTTGTCGGTACTCTGTACTCAGTACACTAACATTATTTATTTTTTTTTTTGGAGAAAAAATATTTCCTGTCTGCAGCTTAAAAATCTTGGATCACCTATAGATAGAAAAATTGTCAAATGGTATTAAACCCGAATTAAGCAAAAAGGAAATATAGAAATAGCATATCTAGGCGGTTGGCCAAAGAACTGTGCACATTTTGGCACCAAAGCCAACAAGATCCATTTCGAATATTTTCTACTGACCGTACTCTAATTTTGACAAAGGTCACGCCTCTGTTCCTTCGCATTGGCATTATTCTGCACTAATTTCTGTCGTTTGACTTCAAGATCAGCACCTTTAACTTATAATCTTCATTTAAAGGAAGATATAACTGCATCTTTTTACCACCATATTTAAAGCCAAGCCCTACCAGTTCCAGATTCTGGTCTAGGTACTCATCTCTATTATTAGTCATTTGCATTTTCGGGTCTTAAAATTTTAGTAGAAATGGGGCATTAGCAGAGAAACCTCCACTAAACAGATAAAACTCAAAGCCAATTAACCCCATAGATACTAGACCCACAACATAGCCAGTACCAAATGGTGCAGACACAGGAAAGGGAACAGAGTTGACCACGCAAACTTCAGAATGACAAGTAAATGTAGTGTCAATACGAAGTACAGATTGCTTATGGCTAATACTTAAAACATAATGAATTAAACATAAATTGCAACTAACTCCAACAAATTAAGTTTTTTGGGTACATATAAATTTAAAGACAATACATGCTGAATGTTTTATGTGGTACCCATTCAGACAGCCAATATATACTGGACAATAGGTAACATTTCAAAATTCAAACCTTATGTTACTTGGTGTTAAATTGAACTTTTACACCAGGCCAAAAGATGACACTAATTATATAAGGAAAAGACCAGAAAAATGCCTACAATTCCTGATACGAAGCAGTACCATAGAGGACAGATCAGATACCTGTTGAATTGATTTAATGCTACATCAATTACAGTACAGCCAGTGAATTTCTAATCTATAAAAATCCTCATAAGGAATCAGTATGTGCACTCGTGAGTACATGATTTCACTCAATCCGTAATATATAATACCAAAGGTTTAAATAGCGGATAGCGAATTCGTAGCGGATACGCTAATGTCATAGCGGCTAGCGGATAACGGCCATTTAGCGGCCGCTATCGGACATAGAGGATATTATATCAGATATATAAATTGATTCAAATTAAACATCATATAACATGGCCTAGGAATAGGTGGAGGACGACACTGATAGACTTTTAGTGAAGGACGATGAGATCAAGAATAGGTGGAGGGAATATTTCGACAAGTTATTCAATGGAGAATATGATGGCCTAGGAATTGAGCTGAACGCCGCCTTTGATGACTCCAATAGACATTTCGTTAGGAAAATTCAAGAGTCTGAGATGAAAGAAGCCTTAAAAAGAATGAAAGTAGGTAAGGATTTGGGACCTGATAGCATACTGATCGAAGTATGGAGATGCCTTGGAGATGTGGCTGTAGTTTGGTTAACCAAAATATTCAATAGCATTTTTTGATCAAATAAGATGCCAGATGCGTGGAGGAGAAGCACTCTAGCACCAATCTTCAAGAATAAAGGAGATGCTCAAAACTGTACAAACTATAGATGAATTAAGCTTATGATCCATACAATGAAGCTGTGGGAGAGAGTGATCGAGCATCGCTTGAGACGGATGATAAACGTTTCAAAAAATCAATTTGATTTTATGCCTGGGAGGTCGACTATGGAAGCTATCTTTTTAATAAGGCAGCTGATGGAAAGATATCGAGAGCAGAAGAAGGATCTACATATGATTTTCATTGATCTGAAGAAAGCATATGACAAAGTACCAAGGAAAATCATGTGGTGGGCACTAGAAAGGAAGAAAGTGTGATATCCCGAATTCTTACTGTTTCTGAATTTATTTTTTTTTTATAAAAATTGGGTGTACTTTATTGGTTTTATTTTGAGTAATTTCTTGCATGAAATTAAAAATTTTTATATTTCTAGATGCATGGTAAAAAGTATAATTGTATTTCTTGTATTGTATAATTGTTTTATACAAAGAAGTATGGATTTTGATTTAATGGATGAGACATTAGTTTAGTTTCAAAAAAAAAAAAAAAAAAAAAAAAAAAAAAAAAAAAAAAAAATTCGGAAATAAAAGTGGAAACAGACTTTTCTCTCTCTCTCTCTTTTTCCTTCGGCTCCAACAGAGAGGCCCTAGCGCCTCTCTTCTCTCCCAAACCGAGCCCCCTCCCCTCAAACTCAATCCCCTCAATTTCTCCACCATTTCTTCGGATCAAAGTACCCACGCGTTCACCTCACCACCCTCTCTCATTATCTACCTTCGGATCGTCGATTGGAGGCCTCTCCTCGTCGTATTTTTCGACGGAAGTTTTTCGAAAATCGAAGCAAACTCGTCGGTTTTGGCCGCCCTTCGACCTGGAGCACTCTGGGGTTCTCGTCCAAATTTTGCACACATCTGATTTGGCATAGAGATTGAGTAAGTAAATTTGTTGATTTGTATTAGATTCCTACCTTTTGTTATTCCTCAAATTAATTTCGAAGGGTCAAATTGAATAAAGTCATTTGCAATTTTTCTGTTACCGCTGTGACCTTGCATCAGTTTTTAGGTAACTGCTGTTATTCTGTTTTGAATTTGGACATGAGAATTGTTTAGTTTGAAACTAGACTTCCAAACGAAAATTTTGGTATATGATATGAATTTTTCTGAGATTAGTTAGTATTTTTACATGATTTTCGAAACCAGGGCAAGTTTTGAAAACAGCTTTCTGGAACAGACAGACATCAGTGCGGTTTCTGATTTTTCATTTATTCTCTGGTTGCAATTGGAACTTGAAACTTTTAGATATGAAAGTAGACTTCCAGATACAGCTTCTGTGATTTTTACAAAATTTTTAGAGGTTTATTTGAAGGGTTTCAAGGCATAAACTTTCAGACATAGTTGCTGGCATTTTGCTGGAACAGATTTTCTGAAACCTGATTTTTGTCTGATTTCGAAAATTCGTTATAATTAATCCGTATGTCCAAAAGCTTTGAAATTTTTACAGGAGATACATCTTATCGTGTTTCATTCACAGTTAAATTTCCATTTGATTCCGTTCAGCCGTTCATGAAATAAAAATAATTTTGTGAACTGCCGAAAATGCCCTTCACTGGTTTTACCAGAAATTATCCAGCACTATTGTTTTACCGTTGTGTACTGATTTCTAGCATTTTTAACCACTATCTAGTCTTTGAAATCATTCATTTTACTTTTGTAGCTATTTATTGGGTGATGTGTGTTTTGCATAGGAGATTATTGGTTAAATAACCCAACCGACCTTAAGCCATGATAATCATAGCGGATAATATCTATCTTTTATTTTCTGTTTTAAATTGTGGTCAAAACAGGGTTTATTGAGGTGTGGTAACACTTGGTACCATGTGGTACTAAGGGATTTCATGTCTATATAGGGAATATTTCATTGGTTGTTTAATTGTTTGAATTAAACTTTTTATCTTCCAAGTTGTTATTAGAACTTATTAGTAAACTATTTTAATTAGAGTCAGACGGTCGAGTATTGAAACCGAGGATAGTCGATACGACTAAGAGTTAATAAGATTGCCTTGTCTTGCGTTTTGCTGCTGCATTTTATTTATGAGGTACGGGTTCCACTTGAATTTTGATTATATTTTATATAAGATTTAATTGATGGCATACATGTTGTTTTCGTTAATTGTTGCATTCATGTATCTTTCTTGTGAAAATGTAAATGATGCATGATTGTATAGTGGCATATTGAATGGTATCCGATTGAAATGTGATTTGATTGAGGTAAGTAAAGCTTGTGTGGTTGAGATAGACACTCGTAATGTTTGGAGGTGGAGTCATGACCCATCCTACCAAGCACCGTGTAATAAGCGCTTATGTACCGGGACTCAGTAGGTCTAGTCTAGAATGGACCGGAGTGTGAGTGTTCCCAGCTTGCTTGCACGTTTGGTATTTATTGATTGCATGTGATTTGAATTGAATTGGTCGGGGTAGCCCCTCGTAGAAGGTGCTCGCGACATATGATTTGAATTGAATTGGTCGGGGTAGCCCCTCGTAGAAGGTGCTCGCGACATATTGACTTTGATAATTAGAAAAGAAACCAGACTTGCATACTAGAAAATTGTCCAACCAAATGAGTCGGTATTTGTTATACTTTGGAATTTGAATTGTTATGGAATTGATTGCCGAACTCACATTGCATACTGTATTGATTTAATTAATTTGACATTGTTATTTCTGTTTTGAACAAGAGGTGAATGTTTTTACACGATAATTGATACATAACGATTAATTGTTTTTCTAAGGAATTGAAATGACAATTGGCATATTCTGAATTTTAAATGATTTTGAATAGTACTGAATTTATTTGTCTAACTGGATTGTTTGATCGAAAGTCTAGTTTTAATGTTATTTGAAATAAAAAGAAATGGAATTTGATTTGGAATTAATTTGACTCAGTCTTGTATTTAGTTCCAACGCATGATAATCAAAACTCAAGTGGCTGGAACTGAATACCGTACTGAGATAAATTTTATTTATCTCATTCTATGCTTTTGCATTGTTTTCCACAATTGGTTGTGGGTTCCAGGTTTCAGATCAAGGGCGGGACAGCAGGACGAGTAGTGAGCCATTGGGTACTGTGATTAATCACCTTTATGAACCAGATTATTGTATGATTTATTTTATATTAAGTAATTAATTGTAAATTTATATTTAACATCTATATTAATTGTGTTTAATCCATGTTAACTGGTAAAATAAGCATTAGTAAGCCTTGCGGGTGCAGCAGGCATCCGCGGCGGGCACTCTGTTGCGTGCTGTCTAAGTACAGTATTTGACGGGTGTCACAGAAAGTCCCCACCAAGTATGTTACTCTCATCCAAGACATGTATAATGGTGTTGTTACTTGCATCAGGACATGTGATAATGTGACTAGTGACTTTCCTATTAAACTAGGACTACATCAGGGATCAGCATTGAGCCCATATATTTTTGCCTTAGTGATGGATGAGATCACGAAGTATATATAGGGAGAGATTCATTGGTATATACTCTTTGCTGATGATGTGGTGCTAGTAGATGAGAGTAGGACAGGGGTCGATAGGAAATTAGAGTTGTGAAGACAAAACTCTATAATCCAAAGATTTTAGGCTTAGTAGAACTAAGACGGAATATATGAGGTGTGAGTTTAGTGGGTTACTATCAGAAAATGGAGATGTTTGTTTAGACGAACATGTAGTACCTACGAAAGAAACCTTTAAATATTTGGGATCGATGCTGCAGAGCGATGGTGAGATAGATAAAAATGTTAGTCATAGGATAAGAGCAGGGTGGGTCAAATGGCGGCAAGCATCAGGCGTCTTATGCGATAAGAAAGTTTCACAGAAGCTAAAAGGCAAGTTTTATAGGACAGCGATTAGACCTGCCATGTTGTATGGTGCAGAATGTTGGACTACTAAAAGACGACATGTCTAGAAGATGAGTGTAGCTGAGATGCGTATGTCGCGGTGAATTTGCGATCACACGAGGAGAGACCAAATTAAAAATGATGACATACGGGATATGGTTGGGGTTGCACCGATAGAGGATAAGCTCACCCAACATCGTTTGAGATGGTTTGGACATATCCAACGCAGACCTCCGGAGACACCAGTGCGTAGCGGAATTCTAAATCATTTCGAAAACACACGGAGAGGCAGATGAAGACCAAGATTGACATGGGATGAAGCCGTGAAACGAGACCTTAAGGAATGGAACATCTCCAAGGAGTTGGCGACTGATAGGAACGCTTAGAAGTTAGCAATTCATGTACCGGAAACATGAAATAAGAACCTAGGGGCAGGAGCGATTCCATTAGTTTGTAGGTCACTTTATTAGTTTTTGGTTGAGGTGTAGGTTTATACTATTACTATTATTGTTATATATATTATTAGCAGTATTGGTATTATTGATATTATTTTTATTGTTCTTGCATGTGGTCTAGCAGGTAGAGCACTGGGCTCTCTTCTAGGAGGTCTAGGGTTCAAGACCGCATGCTTGCGATAGGCTTGGCAAGCTAGCGTAAAAACTCAGTCTTTTCTAGCCTACCCAACTTATTTAGGATAAAAGACTCTGACTTTTTTCGTGGATCTTTTTTGTTATTGGATTTCTTTTCTAGCCTATCCCAACTTGTTTGAGACAAGAGGCTTAATTGTTGTTGTTGTTGTATAACATCAAATACATGCATATATACCTTACTTCAAAAATTAGAAGTTTGCAATACACTATTTTAATCTCAAATGAACATTTTAATTGGCATTATTTAACATGGCAACATAAGTATTTTGATTAGCATTATCAAGTACAGAACTCCACTTAATTAGTTCGAAAATGAAAAATAAAATCAAGTGCATAGTGAAAATGCGAATGTAAAATCAGAAATAAATATTTCAAAAATTGGGATAGAAAATGACACGATTATCAAGTGCGTAGCAATTCAGTAAGTATTAATTAAAAATCACCTACATCATCTTACAAGTAGCAAAATCCTAGAAAATGATCCCAAAATCAACACAACTATGTAGAAGAAGGGTTACCTAGCAATAGAGTTTCGAAGATCATGAGATGGAGAGGCGGAGGTGAGGAGGAAGCTGTGGATCGCAGGATTGTGAGGTGGGCAAGGTCGAATTTTCTTTCAATATGCTGCAGCGATTTGAGACTGAGAGAAGAGAAAGATGGTCTCCGTACTGTACTTGGGAAAGATGAGATGTAATACTCGTATAGGCCAAATTGGGCCTTTCTAACTTTTGGGCTGAATATATCAGAATTCTAATAACCGCTAAATTACCGCTAAATCAGCGCTATCTGTCCACTAAAAGCCGCTAAATAACGCAATACAGCGCGCTACCAGACACGGCGCTAAATCAGTAGCGCTGTCGCGTTCTATGACATTCACCTTTAGCAACCGTCCATACACCGTCGCCACTCTCATCGCCTCCGCTCCATTATGTATATACGAATTCAGGAGAGCAAATCGGGTCCTGATTTGGTTTGATCGGATCCGAAGTTTGAATCCCAAGTTATGCATTATAGGCCTTACACTGCATGGGCCCCGCAAACGAATTGAAACTCTGAGACTGAATTCTTCTTTTAAAATTGGGTTAACTACGTCAATATTTTTTAGTTGTTTATAAATTAGATTCCTAGAATGGTAGATTTCGAGCAATGTCCTTGCGAGATGCGAATTAGGTTTATTTTTTCTTACCGAAAACACACTGCATTATTCTAATAATTTAATTTTGGAATAATTAGATTTTTGCTATTTTATATAAATTTTGTCAATTTGAAAATTTTCATTTTTAGATTGCTCATTACAAATATGTCATTCTACAATTATTATTTTATGCTCTTAATTCCTCCAAATAGATAGTCAATATTAAAAAATTTCATAGATGGTTAATTAAATATGTAATATAACAGCCCTTATGCAATTTATGAAAAGTTTTCTTTCAATTAGGCTTTCATTGCCTCAATACTAGATCAAAAACCAAACTTTAAGACCCTTCCTATTTCAGAAATATTAAAATTAAAGTGATATCATTGGAAGTGGACCACATCAATAAATTGTGGTCTTAATTATTTGAACTGATTTGTTTTTATTTTCTTTAATTTTAAAACTTGTACAAACATTTCTACTCTCTCTACCAATGAGTTTCATTAATGAATTACTAAATACACGAAGCAGGTGTTGAAACTTATATATAAATTAGGTCACAACAGTAACTTGTGTGTTAATAAAACGTTGCTCATGTATAAAATAGGCCATCTGAGAGAAAGTTATTGCAAAAATAAAACAAAAACTGCATTATTTTCAGCACCATATTAAATACCAAGTCCCACCAATTGTAAAATTCTGGTCTACGTACTTTTTTTGCATTATTTGCATTGAGTCTTCAAATTTTATCAGAAATGAGGTGTTTAGCAGAAAAATATCCAAGCAGAAGATTATAAACCAGCAGCCCGTCAGCCCGGTACGATACCAATAGAAAACTACCACCAGCTTGTACATACAATAAAGGGGAACCGAAGCCAAAGTTCCTAAGGGTTTGCTCCACAACCCAATTTCGGGGGATTAAACTGGGTAAGATAAGGTATTCACCTGCTCCAGAAATATTATAGAGAGGGAGGTAAGATGAGACTGGGTAAGTTTCACACCTCCAATTGTCTAATTTTAGTCACCCGATTTTGGAGTGAGTTTGGCTTACTTGATCAATTGACGAAAATGCCCCTTATAAATTAATAGTTTGAAAAATACAAGGGCAAAATAATCCAATTACATCCCTCTCTTTTTCGTATTCTGGTTCTGGACTTTGAGAAGTAAACCTTTAATCTTATCTCCCTTAATCTAGCCTTCTCTCATCTCCCCTCCCCTCATCCTCTTCATCGCATTCTGGAGCACAACCTCAAAGACTTGCGCTTTCAGTGTCCATTTAGAATCTCTAACTCAAAATAAATGCAGACTTCAGAGTAAATATGTAGTACAACATACTCTGTTACAGCTAATGCTGAAACATAATAAAATACCGGATGAGAATAGTGTTCTACTTTTATTACACCTTGGTGGCTTGGTTATGATTTTATTTTGACCAAAATATTAGTAATAGTGGAAAAATTACACATTATTGAAGAAAGAAGGGTACATTTTGCAAGGGTCATACTCTGGTAATATTGGAACTCTCAATGCATGAGTATTGAGCAGAGCAAGCATAGAGTCATCTATAGCAGTCTTTGGGCAGAGTTGCTTCAATATCTAAAGTCTAAACATCAGGCAAAGGAGCACGCAGAGTTGGTATTAGATATAGCGGGTCTTTCTTGGTAGCACTTGATGCATATGTCTCTGTCATGTCTAGGTCCTCTGGTTTCATACAATCAGGTAGTTTCCAATCAAAGTGCAACAAAAAACTTGCTAGAGCCTCCTAAACTACTACCAATACCAAATTCTCGTCCAGGACAAATTCTACTCCCTGCACCAAATGGAAAAAACTCAAAGTTTTGCCCTTTTAAGTCAATACACGATGTTTCAAACCTCTCCGATTTGAATATCTCTGGATCGCTCCAGTATTCAGGGTTCCTTCCTAGAGCCCTTGCATTTACTACCACACGGAGACGGAGCCCACATGGAATTGTATAGCCAAGTATCTGGCAACTCTTCATGCATTGTCTTGGTGGTAATAGCCTAATAGGGGCCCAGGTGAGTGTCCGCAATACCACATTGCAACAGAATCAATTGACCAAAACAAAAAAAATCACATTTTTGTTTTTAAGACTGATGCAAGCTTTATTTTACCATTCTTATATACCCACCAGGCCACCACCAAAGATATACTGTTGCGGCACTTTTCTAAAAACGAATTTTATTCGTATTTTTTTCTTAGAATAAGAAAAATGAATTTTATTATTAACCAATATCATTTAGCCTTTCATTAGTTTTTTTAAACCCAATATTATTATTTTATAATGATTATATATTGTCACAAATATTTTGCACAAACAAATTATACTCAATAAAAAAAAATGTAGATCGCGCAAGCATGATGTCCCACTAGTTTTGAATATATATATATATATAAAGTTTTGCTATGGTGAGTCGCGACTCACCAAAGGGTCGGTGAGTCGGGCTCAAAACTCCCATATCTAGTTCAAAATGACTGATTCAAACCGTCCAATACGATCTCCCTATTGAAATCTCCATGTAGACCAAATTTTACACTTTTTCGAAATTTTTAAGTATTTTTTTCGGATTTTTAAAAACTGCTGTTTTTGAACGGTTTAGAACTAATTAGATTAACGATTTTCTAAAATTTCAAAAAAATACTTAAAAATTTCGAAAAAATGTAAAATTTGGTCTGTATGGAGATTTCAATAGGAAGATCGTATTGGACGGTTTGGATCGGTTATTTTGAACAAGATCTAGGAGTTCTGAGCTCGACTCACAGACCCTCTGGTGAGTCGCGACTCACCATAGCAAAACTCTATATATATATATATAGAGAGAGAGAGAGTTTTGCTATGGTGAGTCGCGACTCGTCAGAGGGTCTGTGAGTCGGGTTCAAAACTCTTAGATTTGATTCAAACTCTTTTATATATTTATATTTACATTTAATGTATAACCAAAAAATTTTATTGGACTATATTGTAAAAATAATAATTTTAGGGTCATCGGTGAAAAAAATAAATATATTTTTATTGAATTTTTTCGCCGATGACCCTAAAATTATTATTTTTACAATATAGTCCAATAATTTTTTTTGTTATACATTAAATGTAAATATAAATATATAAATATATATATATATATGTATAAAATTAAATATAATGTATATTGTGACAGGTGTAACACTATCATTCATATTTAATTTTACATGTACATATTTGTATTTATATTTGATGTATATAAAAAATCTTATATATATATATAAATAAATATACATATATATATATATTTATATGTACATTTATTTATACATTAAAAATCTTTTGTATCTTAAATTATGCATGTTGAATAGCTTTATATATATATATATTATGTATCATATATTTTTTATATTAAATACATAATTATTGTATATAATTAAAATATATGATACATAATATATATGTATAAATAAGTATTATAAGAATATACAATATTATGTATTTAACATGAATAATTTAATTATATACTTATATTTTTATAATAGATGTTTAAATTATGTTTAATTTCTAATCACAAATTATATATTTTGTAATAACAAAAATTTTGAGGGCTAAAAAGCAAATTGTACATGAAAAAAATTACTCACTTTTTGACTCAAAAAGTTGCCGTGTATTTTTTTGGTTTGGATCCGCATCCGGGATGCCAATCCAAGCAATTTGTAGAATCGGCAATCCGGATGCCAATCCTACACTGTCATTTTTAAAATTTTGAATTTTTTATAATTATTCTCAAAATTCGAGTGAACAGTAAAGCTATTATTAATTTTTTCGGGAGAAAGAGAGAGAAAACATATGGTGCATACCAATGTACGGAAGTTTCGGTGCATACTGATCCAAACTCTTGGATCTGCTTCAAAATTACAGATCCAAACCGTCCAATATGATCTCCTTATTATAATCTCCTTACCGACCAAATTTTATATTTTTTCGAAATTTTTAAGTATTTTTTTTCAAATTTTAGAAAATCGCTAATCTAATTTTTTTTTCTAAACCGTTCAAAAATATCAGTTTTTAAAAATCCGAAAAAAAATACTTATAAATTTCGAAAAAATGTAAAATTTGATCGGCAAGGAGATTTCAATAGGGAGATCATATTGAACGGTTTGGATCGATCATTTTGAAGCAGATCTAAGAATTTAGATCAGTATGCACTGAAGCTTCCATACATTAGTATGCACCAAATGTTTTCTCTATATATATATATATAGGTGGTTCGCTAATATTCTGATTCGTCATGAAATTTTACTCATTTGCAGCACTTTAAAAATTACTTTGGTTGATGTTTTCAATAATTACTTATGTGGTCACGTAATTTATAGAAGATATATAACTTTTGAGCACAGGATAGAAATACATAGAGAGAATTAAAGTATTAAAGTAGAATTGTCAACAACTGAGTTACAATGTTTTGAAAATCGGACTGACTAACGAATCAGTGAATCTACCGGTTAGACAATTCAACCAATTTGCCCTGTCAGTTAAACTCGGATTAAATTGTGACATATAACATATATTACTTATGAAATGGTTTGATTAAATAGCGTTACTTAGTGGCGCTGAAGCGCTTATTTAGCGGTTCAATTGGTCGTCCGCTAACGTGCTAAATATTTTTTTTTTCGTTAGCGGCAATTGATTGAATTGTACATATAATCAATATATATTAGGATGTTCATGCATGTTCAGTACACCAAATGAAAAAAAAACCCGTAAGCCCATGTTTTTTAGTCTTGTTTATGGGAAGTTCTAATTGTTAGCACATGACGAAAAGTACTGAATTGTTGTCACTTGTCCCTTTTTGTCATAATTTGGTGAAACTAGAATGAAGCGGTACATTAATTAATTGCATAGTGATAATTTAGCACATTACTTTATATGTATCTTTTGAAAACTAGAGTGAGTGGTTTCAGGTCATAGACTGTATGCAATTTAAGCAAAAGAGATAACTTTGCTGAGTTGTTATATATTTCGTTCTTTTGTTTGAATTTTTTTTTAGAAAAAAAATGAGATATTGTGTGTTGAGAAATTTAAAGTATAGTTAATTGAAGTATGTGCATTTGATACTAAATTATCTACTCTCATGACATTTTTATGTCTTAATACTTTGTGCATAAGTATTGTTGATGATGTTTTACATTTTGATCCAATAGCGGCCATTAAACACACGCTATCCGCTAACCGCTGTCCAAAAACATGTCCGCTATGAACCCGCTAATCGCTATTTAAATCTTTAACTAGTAGTTATGAGGAAGCAAAATCCAACAAAAAAAAAAAAGGCTAACTTAGTTACTTAACCCAGTGGTACAGTTTTTTGTTCCCACGGACATTTCTCAAGTTATTGTAGACTTTGGTCTTTAACACAAAGTACCAATTACTCTGTTCAAGCTAATGCGTAAAACATATTAAATACTTGATTAGAAACAGATGTCATTTTTCTCTTAAACTACACCTTGATTATTCTTTATTTTAGAATAAATTACAGATACGAATAGAAAATATTACACTTTTACTAAAGAAAAAGGAAGGTAAATTTTATAAGCGCCATGCTCTGATCAAGGTTATGCAACATTTAATGCACGAGTCAAAGCAAGCATAGTTATTGATTTAATCCAAATAAATTTCGGTTTTGTTGTGAACTAACTAACCAGACCACATTGGACAGAGTTCCTTCAACATCAAAATTTCAGGCAATGGAATATGCAGCGTTGGTATCAAATACAGTGGCTCTTTCTTTGCAGCCACTAATCCAAATGTCTCCGTCATGTCCAGGTCAGCTGGTTTCATACCGTCAGGTAGTTTCCAATCAAAATGTAACAAAAGCCTTGCTAGAGTCTCCGTAACTACTGCCATACCAAATTCAAGTCCTGGACAATTTCTCCTCCCCGCACCAAATGGCAGAAATTCAAAGCTTTGCCCTTTGTAATCAATAGATGATGTTTCAAACCTTTCTGGTTTGAATTCCTCTGGATCGCTCCTGTATTCAGGATTCCTTCCAAGAGCCCATACGTTGACTAACAGACGGGCCCCGGTTGGAATTGTGTAACCAAGTATCTGGCAACTCTTCTTGCATTGTCTCGGTCCTAATATGGGCACAGGTGGGTGCATCCTCAGGGTTTCTTTGATGACCAATTTTAGATAAGGCAGCGCATTTGCATCAAACTTAGTATTTTCACTTGCAGCATGCCTTATCTCTGCTTGTACCTTCTTCATTGTCTCCGGGTGCTTAATTAGTTCAGACATCGCCCATGTAATTGCTGTCGATGATGTCTCAGTTCCTCCAATGAATACATCCTAAAAAAGAACATTAGAGTAAAATTTATGTACCAACATTTAAAAACATTAAGTACCTACATTTCTGTAAGTATAACAAAAATTTACATTTACATAGCAGCACTTATTGTGATTGACGATCAGAATAACATGTATAATAAATCAAAGAGAAACCTCTGTTAGTTAAATACTATAGAATATAAGATGTCCTCATATGTAGACAAATAAAGAAACAAAATAATATTAGGTAATAAAAATATGTTGCACAATCTACCAGCGATACAAATATATATATATATATATATTTGCTATGGTGAGTTGCGATCAAAATTCTTAAATATAGTTCAAAATGACCGATCCAAACTGTTCAATATGATCTCCCTATTAAAATCTCTATGCATACCAAATTTTACAATTTTTCGAAATTTTTAAGTATTTTTTTTGAAATTTTAGAAAATCGTTAATCTAATTAGTTTTGAACCGTTCAAAAACAGCAGTTTTTAAAAATCCGAAAAAAATACTTAAAAATCTAAAAAAAATATAAAATTTGGTCAACATGAAGATTTTAATAAGGAGATCATATTGGATGATTTGGATCGGTCATTTTGAACTATATGTAGCAGTTTTGATCGCAACTCACCGACCATTTGGTGAGTTGCTACTCACCATTGCAAAACTCATATATATATATATATATATATATATATATGTTATTCAATTTGTTTCTTTATTAGACGAAAAACCAAAATATATTAATTATTGTTTCATCTAGCAGTTAATATCCAATCACAGATCAACTTCGATCGAACGACATAAACGAGTATTTACATGCTAGATCTAACGTGTGAACACCTCTTGGATCTGTGCATTTATAAGCACTAGAGATAGAGATATTTTGTGGTGAACTAAAATTTTCAACTTGTTTGAGTTCCAATCAATCGCAATATTTTTAAATTTTTAAACAAATGGTCGATATTTCAGCCCATGGATAAAAGTTAATCCAACGTATCCAACGTAGAATTTGTCTAATAGTAAATATTAACGGTCACCGTGGTAGTAATTAAAAAAAAAAATTTAAATGAGTAAGAGAGGAAATTGGAAAAGAAAACTTGTAGTGGTACGTACATATTTTATATTACTGGACTAATAGAAAACAAAGAAAGATTTACCTAAAAATATAAACAATAAAAGGTTTGTTGAAAAATTAATTTGTTCTATATCGTTAAATCAGTTACACAGGGAATATGAAGTAATTAAAAGTTAATCAGAAACGTACCATCAAAACGGTTTTAACGTTTTCCATTGTGATGGGCTCCTCCAAGTCATCACGTTGCATTAAGTTTATTAGTATATCGACCAAATCGAATTCCGATTTTTCATCTCGTTCTTTCTCTTGATGTTGTAGATTCTTCAAATGCTCATGTATTATCTCTTCTACCACAAGGTCCACTTTGCTACATTTTTATAATCAACATTTGGCGTTCATGTTTATATTGTGGTTCAGTTTAGTCTTCCTATTGCTGAGCTGTGCTAATTATATATATAGCTAAATAAAATGATGTGGCAATATCACATAATGGCTATAGAATTAACTAGGATCTCAACCCATTTTCTGATGCAACAAAGAGTTCAAAATGAAATTAAGAAAAAAAAATAATATTAATTCTCCCTCTATAGATTCATTCATCAAGATTGTGAGGTGCTTTAATTTTCCCTATCCTTTTCGTTCTGCTCATTAATTGCTCAATATGATGAACTCAGAAATTAACTTTAGCTTGCAAAAAAAATCTAATGAATCGATTGTATGGTATTCCTTATTTTCTGTGGAACCAATTAACGTGTACGATGAACTCAGAAATTAACTTTAGATAATTTACACCATTGCTCCCTAGCTTCTTTGACTTTGATCATTGGTCATGAAGGTCCAACGGGTACCTCAGTTTAGATTATTTGATACACTAAAGTGACACTTAGATCTGATAAAGGGAAGGGTTCTATCCTAACACGTTGAATTAACTGTAGGCCTGTAGCTCAACATCTTTTTTTTTTTTTTCCTTTTTTGGATTTTTTTATTTGAACAGGACCCACAAACTTTTAGTACATTCATAGACTGCAATATTACATTGTTTTGAGAATCTTACCTGTGGAGTCTCGCAAGTTTTCTTCTCATATTCACATTTAACCAACTCAATGAAGGGAAGAGATCATATACGTCAATTGCAGAGAAGCGCTCCAGCACCTCCTGTAAAATTGCCAAGAACATCTCTCTGTTTTTACAGTTTCCCCCAAATGCTGTACGAATAATGATATTGTTTGAAAGCTCATATGTCATTGCACTCAGGTTGACTGGTGATTTATCCTGAACCAAGCTGAATGTCTTCAACAGGGAATTAATCTCTCGTTGGCGGATTAAAGAGAACGATTTGACCTGTTTTGAACTTAGAAGCTGAGTTGTACAAATCTTGCGCAGCCAGCGCCAGATGGGGCCATTTGAGAAGGCAATATCTTTGCAGCCATATGCAATAACATTCGCTGCGAGCACCACAGGACGGTTGGCAAGAATTGCATCCTGCGTTTTTAACACCTATGTTGTTTGCATGGAACACAATAAAAGAACAGATACAAATATAAATTAAATAAAATTTTGTTAGCAGAAGGAAAACTTTTTTTATCATATTTTGTTGCCAACAGGTAAAGTATTTTATAATACTAGCAAAAAAATGTCTTCAATATGTTGTCACAAATAAAAAAATAAATAATTGATATTATTTTTGTTTTATATAGACTTTACAGTTAGACAGTAAAGATATTATAAAATTAATAATAAATTTTTTTATTTTTAAATAACAGTCAATTTAGTAGCAGTTTGATTTTTTTTTCCAGTAAAAGGTCTGACTTTTTAACTGAAATCAAGAGATCTAGGCCACATATTAGATCATATTACACAAATTAATGGTTCATAGATGTTTTTATAGATGTTTTTTTGAGACGCAATTGCCGTGACAATTGTTTACTCTTGACCGGGTTTTCAGGAGTTGTTTTGCGAACAAAAATCTGAATCAAGATGTGTATTGTGGTCTATCAAAATGAATAAGCTCTATACTTTCTATACAACAATATAAGGCGCTCCCAGCTAAACATGACATCTAGATTAACCATTAATATAACCTTATTTGATTAAGCCCACTACTGCCTTAAATAAATCTCATATTTTTTCTAAGTTCTACTGAAAAATAGTTCCAGGCAACATCAATTTTCATCCCAACAAAATTTAAAGGACTAGAAAACATACCCGCTCTGCGTTTGGAAAAATAAAGGTTAGTTGGGTAAATAAGGTTAGTATTTTTTTTGGGTTAGTTGGGTAGAACGGTGAGGGTAGTAGCTGAGTGGGATTAGTGCTAGTCTAAGGTAAGTGAATGTTGTTTGATGTGGTATGTTGAGGTTATTACTTTAAAATTAGTAACTATTAGTATTATAATTATTATTAATTAATATTTCTTAATAATAATTAATTTTAATAAAAAATATTATAATTAGTTATAAAAATAAACCATAATTAATATTAAATTATTATTATCATTATTATTATAATTTTTATATAAAGAATTATATAACTTTCTATTATTATTATTAATTACTAATTATTATTAAAATAACTTTTATTAATTATTACAATTAGTTATTGATTAATATTAATTATTATTAGTCATTTATAATTATTAATTATTAATTATGATAAATTATTATCAGTTACAATTAATAGTTAATTATTTATTATTACTAATTATTTGTTAGTATTATTTATATTATGAATTATAAATATTTATAAAATTATTATTAAAATAACTATTAATAGTTAATTAATTATTACAATTATTATAATAATTATTAATTAATCATTAATTATTATTACAATTATTAATATTAATTTCTTTCAGTTAAACATTATTAATTATTAATTATTAGTTATTTAAAACTTTTAATTATTAATTAACAATAATTATTAGTACTTATCAAATATTATTAATTTATATTAATTTATATTAATTAATTAATTATTATTAAATATTAATAGTTATTATTTATTAATTATTGTTAATTATTAATTATTATGAAGAGAGTTAGAGGGTTAGCACAAGATTAGTGCTAACCTTAGTTAACATTAATTCATTTGTTAATTGGTTAGTTTCACTAACCTAGAGTTAGTGCTAACCCATAACATGCCAAACGCACCCTGTGTGGATAAATAAAATTAATGAAATATTTATACTGCGGCAAAAAAGTAAAATGATGTCTCAATAAAAAATTTAATAGAAATATTTCTTCCTTAATTTTTCTAAATTAAAAATGAGAAAAATTGACATACATACTTTAGTTCCGAAATGAGAAAATTTATTATTTTAATAAAATTGTTCATATTGTTTTTACTCTTTTTCCAAACATAATTCATAACTAATACAGAGATATTTTTTTCTATTTTAAGAAAGAAAAATTAATTGAATTCCTTGACCATGCATGAAGGTACAAGTTGATTGGCTGTCTCGTTGAAACTTGAAAACAATAAAACTTTAGAATTAAAAAATTAGCGGATTCTCTACAGCGGCATTTTGAATGCCGCTATAGGCCCTATAGTGAGAGATCAACTTTTTTCTATTTTGACAGGGAGGGGGTGGAGGTGGGGTTAAATATTTATCACTGAGAGGTCAAAAAGTTGACAAAAAACACTGAAGCTTACGAAAATAAACATCAAGAAGAAAATTTTGTAAACGGACTTATTTATTGCTTGTTATACATATTTTAATTTGTTTGAATTGAACAAGTGATTTAATTTAGAATTCATTGACAACGTGTTATCTTGATAAAGCTTTCGTAAATCAAGTCAAAAATTAAGAATTCGTTGAAAACTTGTACCTACTTGCCTTTTTAAAAGTTTCTCTCTTCACAAGATCGTGGCTTGCGAGTTTGTTACGCGACTTCTCGGGGAAGCGGAATGGATTGAGAAAATTAAGAAAGAAAAATTAATGAAATTCCTTGACCATGCATGAAGGTTCAAGTTGATTGGCTGTCTTGTTGAAACTTGAAAACAAGCAAGTTTTAGAATTAAAAAATTACTGGATCCTCTATAGCGGCATTTTGAATGCAGCTATAGGCCATATAGTGGCAGTTTAAATGTCGCTATAGGAACTGGGCTATAAAGTCATTCAAAATGCTGCTATACCGGTGCTCTTTTTATAAAAAAAAAATTTTTGTTTTATTTAAATTTTTTATTATTAAATTGTTTATATTAAAAAAATTCAGGAATTTATTTTACAAATAAAACAATGCTTGGTCTAAAAATCAATTCAAGGGCAAAAAAAAATATTGTTCTCCACGAGCTTATCTAAATTTATCTGAATCAAAAAAAAAATTTTACGCAAATTGTTTTATTAAATTATAGAATCTCAATTTACATGTTTTCAAAATTCTATCATGGCGGTTTTGATAATGTAACTAATAACTTATTTTTTTTTAAAAAAAAAGGTTTTTTAAATTTCTATTTTCTGACTTTTAAAGGCACAAATATAATATTTTCTAAAAATCCAGGTTTCCAATCTGATTTATTAGATTTTTTTTTCCGAATATTCTAATTATTTATCATAGACCAAATATTCGGGTTCAAGTCAAATTCCGATTTCAAAATCATGTGTAAAATTGTAAACTTTTCTCGTGAAAAATAAAAATTGCCCTTTGGAAAATAGATCCAGATGAGCCCTTCTCGCCTCTGAAAGATTCAACTTCAAACACGCCGATTCAGCAGAGAATCATCCGTCGGTCCATGCAACCGTTGACATATTTTGCATAAAATCAGCTATGCACTTTTACATGCAAGTCGTACTTCACCATTCAATTTTTAACTACAATCGTTGACATATTTTGCATAAAATCATTGGATATATATACATAAATGTTACCTCTTTTGCAGCTTCGCAGGAACTGATGATAACGAGGTCGATCTCACCAAGTCGAAGGAGCATAACGGGTCCATGCAACCAGGCAAGGTTGCACAGGGCACGGTGCGGCAAATAGGCATTCACAAAGTGGTGCAGACTTCCGATAATGGGCAAAGTCCAGGGACCTGGAGGGAGTTTCAATTTAGAGTGTGTAACTTTTTTTGTGTAGGAACCAAAGAGAGAGTATAAGTAGAAGGAGAGAAGTTAGTAAGAAGGGAAAAGAATAGAGTTTGAGCTCCATTTTTGCTCCTCTACTTTGATTTTTCGGGGTTGGGACGAAGTTTATTCCATATTTCCGAGCAGTTGGGAAGTTTTTAAAATATTTCAATGCCCAGAGAGCAAAATTCGAAGAAGACACATATATGACTTATCAATAATTTTTATTTTTTTTCTTCAGACATACAAGAGAGTCTCGATTTTCTGCGATCACACAAAGTGCCCGAAGATATCAGGTTTAACATATTGATTAATGTTTCAATTATACGAGACAAGCGTTTAGATCTTCTCTATTTTACAATTTTTTAAAGTTTGTTTTGTAAAAAAAAATATATATATATTTATTATAATTAAATGCATTAAGGAAATATATTCATCTTTCTTGAATTTATACAATACAAAAAATGAAGTTGATATCTGGCTTTGTAAGTATCTTATAATAACTACTTTGAACTTATCATTCGAAACTAATCTGACCGTTTTTTTAAGTTAGCCTCTGAGCTCCATTGTGAGATTGTGTTACAACAAACTTGATTCACCTCATCTAAACAAGAAATATAATTTATATTATAAAGAGGAAATTTTTTATATATGCATCATGATGAACAAAGCCTTTATGAATCACGGTCTTATTGGTTAATATTTCTACAAAATGATAAAAATCTATATATAAAATCTGATAGCAAACAAAGTGTTACATTTTTATAATTTTTTACTACTTTTGAATTTTTTGAATACTTACTACTTTTGTATACATAATAATGGGAAAAAAAAATCCAGAAATAGCAATTATGGAAAAATTCAAAAAAAAGATATTAAAATTGAAAAAAAATTTTGATTTGTTATGAAATTTTATTATGTATATTAATTTGGTTAAATTATATTTATCAATTTGTAAAAATACGATGAAACACATCATCATACAAAAAAAGGGCCTATGCATTATGATTCAACAAAAGAAGAAGTGTTATTAATATTATAATAATTAATGTAATTACTTTAATTATCGTATTAATTATATTTAATAATAATGATAAAAGTAATAATAATTATAATAACAATAATTACTGTACTAATCGTTATTATAATATTGTACCTAATATATATTAGATTATTGTTATTACCGTATAGTAATTTTTTAATTAATTATTGCTTTTACTATAATAATAATTATTATTATTTCATGATTTATTGTTGTTATTATAAACTAAATTAAATTAATTTATTATATTTTCTCTTATTATTATATTATTTTATTTCTATATTTATGCACAACACACCATCTAAACAGCACCTCATTATTAATGAATAAGTCATTCTACCGAATTGTTATTCCTAATTCTTCACTACTAGAATTTCGATTATTTTCTTGGAGACTTTACATGGGTTTGTATGGATCCATGATTATAATAAAGAAATTCCACTGTTGGATCAACGAACAACTTTATCATCATTATTTCTAAGTTTTTTTTGTACGGATGATTATAACATTCTACTCTACCATCGTAATTGTTCTAGAAACACCTATGTTAATATTGAACTATGGGCCAACATGGAGTAGTCAAACAACCCATGAATTAAATGCTCTATGATACCCATGTAAATATTGATTTGTGGGCCTTATAATACTACCAATGGTTTGAAATATTACATTTATGGTCCGGCGCATGTAAATACTAATCTTGCAATTACTCAGTGCACATTTGTTTTCTATCCAGCTCCTTATATGAAGCGCCCTGGTAGTGTTTGCACCAACCAATTAATACTAGTGAATGTAAAAATAAACCTGCATGCATGCACTTCATATACAGCGTTTGTACCAACTGAACAGGTTCACCACTTCATATATATAAAATCACAAGATAAAATCACAATATAAATCAGAAGACAAAATCACAATATAAAAAATTAAATAGTTAATATGAGCCACTTTCAGTGTCATAGAACAATACAAGAAAGACAAATAAACCCAATGGCGGATTTAGACTTTTTTTAAACCAAGGCACAATTAATAATTAATTAATTTTAATATAAAAATTAATAACAAATAATATTTTTAATATAAAATATTAATTTTTGACCTAATTACTAATACTTTTTTGTCGATTTACTAAATAAAAAATACTTAACATTATTCCAGATAAGTTTTATCAATTTACTTGGATTATATATACGACTTTAAGTATAATAATATGATACAGAAAATTAATAAAAAAATTTTATTGAACAATTATATCGTTTTACTGCACCATCCACAAATACTTTATTGTGTTATTGAAATCATCTTAAACTTATATAAAAATTTTAAAATTTTGTCATTCTAACTTAATTTACACCATATCAATAGATTTTGCAGAGCTACTGGAATTGGTGGTGCTAATTTTAAACAATATTATTCAATCATTTTAGCTAAATCAAAATTAACATTAGTTGCTCCAAAACATGACCACACAAAGCGAAATGTGTTTGGACAAGGAAAAACAAAGGGGCACATGCCTTCCTGGGTTTAGATTAGAGTATAATAGCAACAAACCAACAATCAACAATGCAAGGGAAAAAGAAAGAACACACGGAACCTGCACGGAAATTTATGAAAGAAAATTTTGGAAAATTTGGGCGAATTTGCAGAGTGATGGCATTTTGGGGTACGAGTCAGCGACATAATAAAAGAACTTTGAAATAATTAAATTGTCGAGAACTGTGTATCGGATTCGGAGGAAATACGGATTCGGTTTTCAAAAGAATACGGAGCGCTGATGAGTGCGTCAGAATAATAATTTCCAGACCAATCCGAGGCACAAACAGATTCAAATAAACAAGCCTAGGCACAGTTGATATTTAACCCTAGGCAGACTCCTATATTTCTTTATATAGGTATCAGTTTTTGAAATCTGAAAATCAAGTCCAGATAAGTGCCTGGACTTATATATCCGCCCTCGAAAAAACCCATCAAATAAAACAAGTCCTTATGGCAGCAGATCACCAAATAAACCTAAACATTCATCATAAAAATCCATCACACATTGTTTTACGAATTCACAAAACAAATCTAGTACATACAACAATACAACTTTCTTCTTCACAATTACACAAGAAAGACAAATCCTCAATCATGCATGCATGGCAGCAGATTATCAATTGTCCTAATTCCCTATTTCAGTAATAAGAAATACAAATATTATTCAAGTCAAAAAATCATAGGAGCAAATCGCATGGTTTATGCATGCCCCCATTTGATTGGTTGTAATTTTCAACCCATTTAGACATAATTAACAAAACACTTTATCTAAATTAGGATAAAATATATAGAGAGAGAGATTGACTAATGTCCTTTAGATAGGAGTGAAGGGTTTTGCTATCCAGTTTCAGACCATTAGATTGTTGTAAGATTCGCGCCAAGTTATAGATAGGTGGTGAGGATGGATATGCTGAGATTGGATTTTGCGTTAAAAAATTCTCTCTGCACTTCTCCGTTACTCCTATGTCTCGGTCTCTCTCAAAATTCCACACCTCTCTCTCTCACGCTTGCTATGTACGCGATCTCTCTATCTCTCTAATATGTACATGATTTCTCTTTCTCAGGCACTTTTATTTCACTTCTACTTGTATAAAGTCAAGACTATTTCCATAATAGAACAATATATTGAAACTTAAAATGATCCAACAAATGCACATATATGAAATGATGCACAAACTTAGAATGGTACATTACTAGCTCGACAAAACATGCATCAAGTAGACTAGTTCCATTGGTACAAATAAGAGAGTGAAGCATGTTAAGTATAGTTATCAATTACAAGTAGTTTCCTTACAAGTATAGTAAAGAGATATCACTAACAAGGAATAACCAATTACAATCTAATACACTAACAAAAAATTAAACAGTTATCCATTAGAATACAATCACACAGTTATCCGTTACAAGCATCACTAAACATGATACTATTATGAAAGCATGCTTAAGGATTTGTCTTTTCTTTTGTAATTGATTTGCAATTGTCCCATAAAATAGCATATTGATTTGCAATTGTCCCATAAAATAGCATATTGATACTGTTATACATGCATGTATCATCAGTTGTCCCATAAAATAGCATATTGATTTGCAATTGTCAAACACAATTCCTCAGCTTAAGAAATTCATTAATGACAACATCATCATTCCAGGTGAATACTTACATCCAAAAACATTCCTACTTAGTATATATTTGTGGAACTACTATCACTCCCATGCATGAAGGTAAATGTTGAGATGTTAACAAGTCCTTGTCGCTATAAAGTTTAAAACATCCCTAACGTGCCATCGATGGCACGTTCCATTGAATTTTAATTGACTCATTTTTCGAGATCCAAAATTTAAATGGTCAATCCAAACCATTCAAGTTTATCAACATATTTAAATACCCTTAGAAACCAAACTTAATATTTTTTTGAATTTTTTTGCTATTTTTTATGATATTTTTCAAATTGGATGGCCTGAAATATAATGCTTTTTGATACATGCATATTATTCTTACCTACCATTTTAATTTCTACGACGCAATTTCAACTTTTATATTCACAAGTGTTCTTTCAATTCATGTGACAGGACCAAGGAAATACAACATACCATTTTACCATGCTTATTGACAATGAATTAGACATACATACCAATTTGCCATTCATAATTGTCTTCGTCTTCATCATAACCTTCAATATTTTTTTCCCTCATGCTCTTTAACAATCTCATCAATAATTAAAACAACACATTTCGTGTCCTCCAATGTACGCGAAAAATATTCTAATTTTATATCTCGAGTCTTTTTCTAACTGTCATAATAGGACAATCTGGTTGTTCTTCCTGACAAAATTCATAGCTTTCATCAATTTTCTCAACTCCCATATTTCCTTTCTTTCTTAATTAGAAGAGGTTTGCAGATTGGTTTTCCTTTTCCTACCATGTTAAGTACTTTCTCTACCCTGTTAAGCACCTTCTTGGTAAAATAGGACAATTAATTTGATTGTTCTTCCTGATTGTTCTCTACTTGTGTGAATGGTTTGTGAGAAAGCTTGCACAAGTTAGTATCATCAACACGGTTCTTCAATATCTTGCTGGAAAACTAATCTGTAAACCCTTTTCAACGGAGGCTATCCATTGATTTCTCATGAGTAGCTTGGCGAGTCGTTCATAAACATTCATCATACTCACTGCATTGAATTAAGATTTCAATTAATAATTTGAGATGTCGAAAAGATGGTCATTATGATAAAGTTTTACAATGAATTAGCCAGACATTGGTTCATACTCTATATATTTTCTAATCTCATCATAGTTGCATAGGACTTAGTTGTGGGCAGTAGTGTATTCTTCTTCTGTTAGAGTTCGACGATTCCTTAGGCCAATTGGGCAATCAGGAACATCAAATATACTGAAAGATTCACCAACCTATTGTGCACTCGTATCTAGCGGCATTGAAGTGGTGCTTCCATCAAAAAAAAAATATGAAGAGCATTTATCTGCATTTCTTTAAAAAATGCTCCCTCGACGATTGAATTATCAATACGAGCCTTGTTGGTCACATGCCTTCATTCATCTTTGTTACGCCTGCATATGCATGAAAAACATGTTGGTTACAGTATAAAAAGGGCATAGTTGAAAATCATATATTATATAGTATATACATAGTATGTTATAAATATGAACACCTTTTACATAGGTGCATCCACCGACAGTTCACTAGACCGCCTACTCTGACTTCATACCCGACATGCACCACGAGGTGCTCTATCGAGTCAAAGAAGCCAGGAGAAAAATTTTCTCAGATTTGCACATAGTGACAATAATATCCTTTTCTAACTAATTGATTATATTGGGATCGAGCTCCTTGACATATATCTCTCTCAAGAAACTCGAGATTTTGCATAAAAGTTCCCATATGTGATCTTCTACAAGATCTCGAAAAGCAACAGGTAAGAGCCGCTCCATAAAGACATAAAAATCATGGCTTTTAAGTCTAGTAGTCTTACAAGTGGTGAGATTAACGCATCTCAACCAATTTGTTGCATGGTCATCCGAAAATTTCACTTTCTCTTTGAGGAACTTGAGTACATGTCATTTCTTCTAAAGATTCAATGCATAGGTTTCCTTCAGTTTTTTATCACCTTGTACCAACTCCAGTTCTGGATGCCTGCATTATAGTTTCAAGTCCTGTAGGTATTCGTAGTGTCTTTTGTTTTTCACACTATGACTAGAATGATGTAGAGCAAGTTTTCCATGAAGTTCTTATCTAGATATGTAATGTCAGTATTGCAATGTATCATATTTTTCTCCCAATACTCCAATTCTCTGAAATAATTCTTCTTTTGCTAATGGTGGATTACTCCATATGCCGAAAATTGTTAGAAATATGTCCTAAAAGCCGATCAGTTAATGGCTATTTTATTAGTTTATGTTATTGATGATATTTGATCATTTGTTCCTTGATTTATTTATTGACAAATCATTCATGTTAAGGATCTGAATTGTAGATCTCTGTGGTTCATTTATGATTAAATGACAATAATAAATCTAAACTGTCCATAATCTTGATAATTAACAAGGAACATTAATTATCAGAAAAGATTAGTATGCAAGTTAAGTGATGATTAAGTTCTACAAATCATAGGTAAGGAGTTACCAACTTAATTGCATATGTATATGTTATAGAACATAGTACAGAACATACCCAATGAAATAAATATATGGATTGTGTTATGTGTCATTATTTATTTCATATGAGTTTGATTCTAAGTTTGAGATGGTTCAACTTTTTCACATGAGGATATGTTCAATAAATATCGTCTAACATTCATTCCTGATAAGGGCTACTATACAGACTTTATTTATGTTTTCTTTAAATTGTGCAGGAAAAAGTTATTCATCAAAAAAACCGTATGTCCCTCATTAATTTACTTAATGAGTGATGATGTATGTTGGGCCCCTTGATGAAGATAGATTGTTTACTAGCAACTTAATACAATTATCTCTAGATCAAGAAATGTATAATCTGCAAGAATGACACATTTCTATCTTAGATTATACAGTACTGATATCATGTGACATAAGAATCAAAACAAGAAAATACTTTATTTCTTATGCAGCATTGAAATACTGTAGCAGTACATTATTTATTTATGTTAATTAGAAATCATAACGTATTCCTAGATACTGCTTATGATTATTAAAAATAAATAGCCATTTATTTTCATGACCAATATAATATAAATCCTCAAAGGGTCACACAAATAGAATATTAACCATACAGAGCATTATTTATTTATTCGTAGCAGTGAGTACTATAAAAATATGATAAGTTGATTAATTAATTATATACCGTTGTGAGCCGTTATAATTAATTAAATCAAAGGGGATCATATAGAAATGAATTAATTCATTTGCTAATCCCAAAATAATTATCAATAATTGATAATTAATTTTGTTCAACATACTTTAATTAAATTGATCTAATGGGCCTTTTTAAATTGATCTATTGTCCTCAAAATTGTGGAAAGAACTAGGGTTGAGTGGTCTATAAATAAGGGTCTCATTTGATGAAACTCTAGCCTCCACCTCACCTCTCTCTCTCTCTCCCTACTTCTAGCCGCCACCTCATGTGTTGAGCACCTCTGCTCTCTACTTAAATTGTTAATTGAAAGAAGAAGGAGAAAGGAATTAGCCATATTCTCATCCTTGCTAGCACAAGTGAAAGAGAATTTGGTTAATTTCTTGGTGGAATCGAGGCCATCCAAGGAGGCGAAGGAAGAAAGAAGGAGGCACGCCACCAACTTCTATTGCATTGGAATCACCTTCTGTTTACAATAATAGAAGAGTTAAATCGATCCTCCCTTTTTCTCATTTATGGAATGCTTAATTACTAGATCCGTTTTGTGTGCTTGTTAATTAATATTAATTAGTAATAAAAATTAAAAATTACACATGGAATATAGTTCCTAACAAAAATAACATTCCAAAATAATGTGAACTCTAGTAGTGCTTGTTCGAGAATCAGCTACTCATTCTTATTCACAACACTTCCAAACACATCATGAGATTTTTTAAATTTGCCAGAATTAATACATTTTTTCATAGCCTTTCAAATTAACAATCCTAAGAATGTGTCACTTTCTCCCTCTCGTACCAAGCTTTCTTGTTTGTGAGAAAGAACATGGACAAATACTAAACAACCCATGGTGGGAGATTATCTAAATCTGATTTTCTTTCCCTCAATAACTCATAATTGGTGATTGCCACAGATTTAGAGGGAACATGATTTACAACAAATGTGACGGTCAATATCACATCTCCCCAATATGAAATTAGTAGGCATGCTTGTCCCATCATATATATATCTAACCATCTCTAACAAAGAGCTATTACTCTTTTGAACAATACCATTTTATTGAGGCGTGTAGAGAGTTGTCCTAAGAGGTCATCAATAATTTTCTTTTCATTACACAAGCTCCTGAATTGATCTGAGATCTACTCACAACCTCAATCTATCCTAAGAGCTTTCACAAGTCAGTTTTATTGACTATCAACCATCGCCAAATACTTATTGAAACAACCTAGCTAGTGCCTCAAACTTGTGGGCGATCAAAAAGACATGAACAAATCTTATATATGTAGTTTTCAATAAATATGAAAAGGAGTTGTGACACGAACAGTCTTACCAAAAAGGCTTTCGAGTTGCAATACTCACTAGACAATTCTCACATGCAGGAAAAGATAGTCCTTCCTTAACTACTCTAGTAATCATTTCTTGTCCTACATGATATAGTCTAGCATATCATATCATCATATTGTAATTTATATTGGAACCAACATTAGAAGAAAAAAATATTACAAGAGAAAGAAGAGTCATTAAGTGTGTCTAAAATCACGAGTTAATTGTCAACAATTCTATTACTAATTAAAATAAATTTGAGATACAATTCAACACAATCGTTCACAAATAAAACATTCAATCCACTTTTGAGAAGAACTAAAATAAATACAAAACATCATATCACATCACACGCATACATCATTGAAAATTAATTTATATCCATTGTAAAATATTAGCTCACATATGTGATAATGCCATGCACTTGAACACTACTATTATTTTCCATAAAAAATATATTTTCTTCGTGCCAACATGCGACGGTAATCCACAAATGCTACTTGATTCCTAGGTATGTTGTGAGTTGCTACAAATCAACAATCCAAATAGGTTTGTCATTAGTAATCATGAAACAACTAGACATAAAAATAGCTAAAACCACAAATAGAGGGGTCACTAACAGCCCGCTTGGATTTTAACTAGCCTGCTAACATTGAGATAGAAACATTTGCTCAATTTAGAAAGTAGCGATTTTGGTTTTGTGCAGTCAAGAGCGAAATGTCCAATATGATTATGATTGTACTAAACCCCCTTGGGCTTTTTCTTATATTTTCCGCACTCCTTGTCACTTTTCAAGTCAATTTTGAAAATGGTCACGCCATTGACAATCGTACTTGTCTAGGAACTGAAATTTTCTTCGGTTTCCTTTGTAAGTTCTTAGAGGCAATAATCAATGCCTATCCAACAATGTTCTTGATTTTGTCCGCCATCAAGTGGTTCTCCTCTAATTCTACATGACGCGTTTGTCGACATCTTTCAACAAAATAAGAGATAAAACACATGTATTGTTAGCATTAACATTAATGATATAACATAAAATTATAACTTATAATTTACCTCATCGCACAACCCTTGTATATGTCCAAGGTTTGAAAAATAAATACAAAGAACTAGATATACCGCAGCGGAAGTTGATTGAACACTTAGATCCTTCTCGAAAGCAATAATGCAGTCCTTGTCTTCCTCCCGTCTTTTTCCGTATGACGCTGATACACAACCTAATATGATTAGAAGTTAGCGTCACTTTTCACAATTCCATGAGCCGGTCTACTTATGCATGCATGTGCTTCCCAAATACTCCAAACAATCGAATGATCATTCTAACTCTCAAACTTAGATCCACTCTATATTTTCTGGTTGTGCACTCGAAAAATAAATTCCAAATTTTCTAACACATTCCATATTCAAATTTATTTTGTTTAATTCAATTTCAAGGTGTAAGAGAAATGGGTCGAAAAATTGACCAACAAATTTGTCTACAATATATTTTGAACTTTTTGGATGTTGTCCGAACATGCTCTGAACAAATAGGTCGACCAATTAAAGTTTACTTTGGAACATAAACAAACCTTGTTCAAAACACTACAGATAAGGTTCTTCATCTAGTTCATGAACAAATTATATATCAGTGTTCATCGAAAAACCAAACAGACCGAATATTATAAACTTTGCAGATCTCCAGTCATAATCTAGCTAGCCCATGTCGGCTTTTCCATTAGTGACAATATCTTATTAATTAATTGTACTCCCGTCTCCACAGTCCACACTCTATTCTGATCACTTTGCCTCGATCGCATGGGATGCTTCTGTAATGTTTCATCACCTCATTACGAAAATTACAAAGGACAACAGCGAGGTTAATTTTTAATGAGATTATAAACACCGACCTTAATTTTTTTAATGATTTCAAAAAAAAATTTTAATAACGACAACAGAGCATAATTTTAATGATCTCGATCAAGATCACCGACCTTAATTTTTTTATAAAAATTAAAAAAATTGGAACGGGAACAGCCAGCATAATTTTTAATGCTATCATGAACAGAGACATTATTTTTTTAGCGAGATAAAAAAAAAATTGAAACTAGTGTTGAAACATATGAATAAAAACAAAAACAAAATTCTTGACTCGAAATTAATTATCAAATAGTTTTAGTTATATATTTTATAGGATCAATTAATTTATTTATTTTGATTATTGCTGACCACTACCACAGAAAATTGCTTCTGTAACTGGACATTGGCAACTGTTATTAGAAAAAAAGCAGTCAAAAACCAAATCAGTGGCATTGTTGTAAAAGGAAGTTAAAACAATTACAATCGTTTTAAAATAAAACCAGCTGCTAAATTTCAACGTGAGAAAAAAAAAATCGGCGCTGGAAGTACGGCGATCACTTTTCCAAAAAAAATTGTACCTAATCTTTTTGCAACTTTTTATTGGTAAAAACTAAAAACAATCCCTATTTTTTCAGTCCGCAATTAGCTTGTAGACACTGGCCCCTCCTATATTGCAACTGTTTTATCATAAAATAGTCACTAAAAGCAAAAAGGGACTATTTTGTAACAAATAGGTTTTCAAGAAAATAACTTTTTCTTTTTCCTTTTTAGCTCAAGCACAATCTTTTCATAGATGCCGACACCACTAATTTCTTTCAAACTCCATTAATTTCATATTTATATCACTCCAACAAAAATACCAAAAAATTTGCAAAAAATCTGAAAAAAATAGAATAAGAGAAGAAGAGCTGATGGAAAAAAAAACTATTATTTTATTTTTTTTTATAATTAATTATACCAGTCTTGAAAATAATCCTAACTATTTTAAAAAAAGAGTTAATTGTCTTGGAAAAAATATTAATTGTCCTAAAAGAAATTAATTATTCTGAAAAATAATATTGATGGTTCTGAAAAAAATTAATGGTCATGAAAAAAATGTTAATTTTCTGAAAAAAATATTAATTATCCTGAAAAACAGTTAATAGTCTTAAAAAACAATGCAATTTTTTCTGAAAAAAAGTTAATTGTCCTGGAAAAATATTAATTATCCTGAAAAAAATTAATTATCTTTAAAAATAATACTAATTGTACTCATATATCTCTTAATTGTCATAGAAAATAATTTGTGAGGGAGGGAGGGCGTGGGTGGGAGGTTAGCATGCATGAGATGGGGGAGGAAATTAAACATAAATGTCAGGAGAGGAAGAGGGGGGTACATCATGAATGACAGAAAATCAGCAACAAGATGAGTTAACAGAAATGAAAAGGGATGAGAGGAAAGCGAGCAAGTATTTCAAAAATAGAAAGTGAAAAATGTGTGATGATGGAGTTGATACTCTTGTGATGGTTCTTATCATTCTCGTTATTCCAAATTATATATTATGCTCGTTATTTCAATTTATATATTATGCTAGACATTGTGGAAGTTATCATCAATCACTTCTCCGGTCGTGCCATAAGGAGTGACAACAATTGTTTGAATGTCGCACGTTGAGATAGAATACGCGTAAGGACATTGGCTGACGTGATATGAATAACTCAATTCTATTTATTTTATTTTATTTAGAAAATTTATCATTTTATTTATTTTGATGCTATCGAATTTTTTATTTGATTTTGCACCAACAACGAGAACACTGAGCATAGTTTTTTTTTTTTTTAATGAGATAATCAAAATAACACAACCGTCCCATGTGGCTATCTAAATTTGTCGGTTGAACAATATTATAGAAGGATCCTAATTTAGCATTTAATATACAATATTCGATCTCCCTAGCCATTCAACAAAATGCCTCTGGACTGGTTCCGTGACGCATCTCTCCCATAGTCACACTGCTTCTAACCACTAACAAGTCACCACCTTACCAAGATTCTCGTCATCCGTTTCTCTCGTACATCTCTGCGGCCTCAATCTTTAGGGCAGTCTTTGTTCTAACTGTCCTAGTCAGATTGTTTTTTACTTCATTCTTTTTTTTCTCTCTTTTTATTCTGAACAGGAAAAGCTAATTGCGGTCATCTAACCTGACATAATAAATACATATATAAGAAGGCATCCACCAGAGCTCATTAATTAGCTAGTTACTTCCCAACTCCAAACCACAAAAAAAAATAATAATAATAATAAAATAAAACAGAAAGAGAGATGGATAGCTCGTTCAATGCAAAGCAGTGTCTACAAAAGGTGCCGTCTCAGTTGCTTGCACACCGACGTATCCCCTATGCGCCGCTCAAAATTGTACCAACAAAACCGTGCATGCTGCCACACAATACTCGGCATTGTGTTCGAAGTACCGTGTCTCCTATTTCCAAACCTCATCTCCAAGAGAGTGCTCAGCGTAGGTCTGCAGGCTATGAACCATCGGCGTGGGGTGGCTATTTCATCACTAATTCTACCACTTGCCTGGTATACCATCATTCTTTTCTTTCAATTAGAATGATTATAAACTACCTTTGATTTAAAAGGAACATTTTGGTCTTTGTAGTGTAGATATGTCCTATTTCAAATTGCATGTAAAGTTATAAATTTTGGATGTAACTAAAATATTAAAAAAAAAAAACTAAAATTCTAACTTTGAATACGAACTGTTGATTTTGTTTAAAATCTCTTGTTCCGATATCAAATGAACTTCAAAACTTTAAAAAAATTTAAATAATAAAAATAAAGTTGATATATTTAGTGACGCCTAAAAGTTGTTGTATTAGAATTCACCTCATTCACAATATACACTGTAACATAATGGGCTTTGGAACTTAAGATATACGTGTTGGAGTAACTCGGTTATTGATAAAATTTGACCGCTAATTAACAAATAAAAGATGACTCTAATGCAACATCCATATTATTACAAAGCGGCCCTTGTTTTTATTTATTTTTTTTTTCTAATTTACTAGTCTTGACTGTAAACTATGTATAGTTCAAATTTTAATAAAAATGCCCAAGGGTTTTCATCTTAAAAAAAAAAAAACATCAATATTATTATTCAAACTAAAATTAATTCAAAATGTTAGATCCTTTCTCTGTTATTACAATAGATAATTTTTCAAATTTAAGTTGTACGGAATACAATTTGTCATCCATCATCATATATACCGTTGTAACTTGTAATAAGTCAACCATTAAAAGCTTTGAATCTATGAGAGGCTAAACGTATAATATATTGTTTCTTCTCTCAAATGTAATAAACACTTCATTTAAATAATGGTACACATTTGCAATTTTCATTTTTGTCCAAAATATTATTTATGAAGTCGATCACGAAAGTTAGGTATTCTTTTTTAAGATAAATTGGGGTCGAGCCTTGATCCCAACTTATTTTTAAATTGTCTATGAAAGACCTCCAGCTGAATTTCAAACTTACGACCTTTTACTCAAGATGCATTGCTCTTTATCACTAGACCGAGAGCTGGTTTTCGAAAGTTAAGTATTCTTTAGAACATTATAAATTTATAAGTGATTGGTTGTTAAAGTATATATTGACACGAATTTCTGTTGGCACCGTTACTTCACAGTCCATGAACTGGAAAATGTTATTAATTGGAAATACCTGCATGGCTAGGATTTATCGGAATCAAAACAAATATACCGTGCCATGCACTGACCGCCACTCAGTCAGGATTTTGTGGGCAATTCCTGACATTGGCAGGAACAGCACTGAGCAATTTAGCATTCAGAGAAAATTGATAATAAGGCAAATTTTCGGCCCATTCTGCATGCAGAAGCCCCAACAATTTGTTAAACGAAGGATCGAAGAACTCAAGGAAGAAGTAGCAACAACACTTCGGTCCACTACTGATGCTGTTGAGATGATGAATTTGGTTGATACAATTCAACGTCTTGGTATAAATTATCACTTCAAGAGAGAGATTGAGGATGCATTGACTTCTCTCCAGGATGCCAAACTAGACGGTGCTGATCTTCACCAAGTTGCACTTCACTTCAGGCTACTTAGACAACACGGGTTTAATGTGTCTTCTGGTAATCAATGCTTACATAATAGAATAGTTTTCTTTTGACAATGTATTTTTATTCACTGGAATCACTTGATCAAATTAAATTTAAATTAACAATTTTGATTTGAGTTCTTAAAAAATAATTTAATTTAAAATCTAATATTGTATTGATTGTCGGAATCAATCAAATAACTCAGATGCTAGCTAACATATTAGAATTAAGTTTTGAGAAATCATAGATTAAATTCTGTCTGTGATTGCAGGAGAGAAACACCCTCCTTCCAGTTCTAGAAGCAAAAAAAAAAAAAAAAAAAAAAAGCCTTGTATGCAGTTTTGATACTGTTAAGCACAAAATGGCTACATTAAGACATTAAATTAATTAGCTTAATTCTCCTATCACAAAATAGCCTGTTGTGTTAATACAATGACTGTACACTATTTTTTCTACTTTAATCTTTAGTACACAGAGCATATCTACATTTATGACCAGAGTTCCCTGATCTCAATTTTGGCAGATGAATTTTACAAGTTCACGCATGAAGGGGCCAATTTTGATGAAAAATTGTGCAAGGATGCACGAGGGTTGCTGAGCCTATACAACGCAGGGTTTCTTGCAATTCCTGGTGAGACAATACTTGACGAAGCCATTTTGTTTGCAAGAAGCCAACTCAAATTAATGGTTCAAGAGTTGAAATCCCCTTTGAAAGAGCAAGTGCAGCGCGCACTCAAAACACCACTCCCTAGGATGATGCGTAGAGTGGATACAAGGTTTTTCATTGAGGAATATGAGGAGGAGAAACGAAATGACATACTACTCGAGCTTGCAAAATTGGACTTTAATTTAGTTCAAAGTCTTCATTTAAAAGAAATCAAGGATCTATCTTTGTAAGTTCACCTATCCTAGATAGTTCTTTTAAATTTTTTCTTACAATAAATGAAATTTATTTTGACCTCCTCATATCAATAATGTACTTCTCATATCAATGTATAACATCGCTCCAAAAAGTATATGGTGGGTGCATGCGTGTGCGTGCGTGTCATCAACTGTCTGTAAAAAAAAGTAAAAGCTAATAACAAAATCTTAATATGCTAATGGACATCAATTGATCAGTCTAGCTATGCATGTCAATCCCCTGTTATCATTTCCCGCAAATCCTTTTTTCAGGAAACCATACAAAATATTTTCAATTTCCTTGCCGGGCTGAACATTAGGCGTTAATCTTATATATTCATTTTGATTGATCCAAGCTATTGATCTTGAAATTTCCATCATACCAGTTGCGTTCTCAATTTGCTGTTTCGTCACCATTAATCTAAGAAAACTTAGCATGTCAGTTTTTTACATTAATTCCTTGTAAGTATAGATACTGCATAGAATTTCAAATCGAACTTGTTTTGGGTCATCATATTTTTTGGTCCATCAAGTACATAGTCTATGGAGGCTTTTCTCCTCTAGTCTGATTAATTTGAATGGTTTGGGAGCAGCTTACTCAAGTTAGATCATAATTTGCCAGCCTACCAAGGACATGCAAATTTGTAACATTTTTGTTACAAATGCTTGCACTAATTAATTACCAACAAATATTTTTTATTTAGATTGAAATTTATAAACTAATTTATTAATATACAAACATGCAAATGATCATTCATTAGCTCAACAATTTAAAATGTTGCTTTATTCCGAACAGTCTATTAATATATAGGTGCATTTAATCCTTGGTTTGTTAGATTGTTGCTAGATGTGGAGTTGGTTTTACACTCCATTATGGTATATAATAAAAATGTGTGAGCTCTAAAAACGAAACCAAAAAATAAAAAATTGCAATGTCAATTATTCTGAATAGTTAATAATTAGTTCTGGGATAGTGAAACATAAGATGGCTAATAAGCTATAGCTGCTAGCTATCAGCTGGTTTGTCCACTGTTATATAACAGAGTATTAGTGTTTGAATTCTTGATATTTCAACAAGAAGATCTCTTACAAACGAAAAGAAGGGTTTTATGGCAGGTGGTGGAAGGAGCTGGATGTTGTTAAGGATTTAAAGTACGCACGGGATCGTCTAGTGGAAAACTATGCAGCATTTTCCTTGGGCACCTATTATGAGCCTGAATACTCACGTGCACGCATGATGCTCACCAAGTTTTATACGCTGTGGGCGGCTATGGACGACACTTTCGATATACATGGAACATATGAAGACTGTAAGCTCTTGAATGAAGCCATACAGAGGTCAAGTTTCTTGCCTTCAACTTTTCGATTTTCTTTTTTTTTTTTTTTTTTTTGAAACAACAATGGGGGTTTAGTCCTTACCTTTAATTAGTGAAAGAATGTTTTAGGAGGCCAAAATTACAATAACAAATAAAAACAAAACAAAATTGTTTACATAAATTGTTACGAGCCTTGGTGACCGGTAACATAAATATTATAAATATTACTGGAGATTAATATAACATGGGCTGGACCCTTGTTTTTCTTCAAAAAAAATAAATATTACTGGAGATTTACTTTCAAGATTTTGTCACTGACCTAATTCGAGAACATATATATATAAGAAGATTTTAATTTTGCATGCTTAAAGCGTCAAATATTTCTCGTTTTGATTGGCAAATATTACCTTGTGTTAATTTCTTATGTCATTTTCTAATTAATATTTCGTTGGGGCACAAGTGTGTCATGTTCTGATTTAACTGGAATAGACTCAGATAAATTGAATAATGGTAAACAATAAAATGAAGATAAATGGAAAGAGCAGAGCAAAGTAAAGACAGAGAGAATAAATCTCAAGTTTAATTAATTTTGGTCGGCAAATATTACCTTGTGTTAATTTCTTATATTATTTTCTAATTAATATTTCTTGGGGCACAAGTGTGTCATGTTCCAATTTGATTTAACTGGGACAGACTGAGATAAATTGGATACTGGTAAACAATAAAATGAAGATAAATGGAAAAAGTAGAGAAAATGAAAGACGCAGAGAATAAATCTCAAGTTTAATTGATTTCTTCTAAATCCTTTCTTACAGCAATATTCCTATTCTATATATAGCTGATCCCTAGTTCTAAATCCTAGATACACACATTGAATCTTACTAATCCAACTTGGCTCTATGACAGCTGGGCCCTGGGTCCCTTTTAATTCAATAATTAACAGCTCATAAATTAACATGATCTCTTTGCTAACTGCTTGGTCTAGGACCGCACCCTTCAGCCTATGTTTATTATTCAGTGAAGTTAACATTGTTTCCCTCTGCCCATTTAATATATTTCACTTTCCTTCTCTTTTACTACTGATGCCACTTCTTGGATGGTCATGTCCCATGATTGTTGGAGAGGTTGGCATAGCTAACCGAAATTAATCTCTCTGTTTAAATGAAATAAATTATGCCAACAATTACTTTTCGACCGAGCTTGAACTGAAATATTGAACTATTTTTGCAATTTGTTTCCCTGAGTGCACTGGTGGATGTTATGACATTTAATCATTTTTAAAATTATATCTATGTAGAATTGAACAGCATGCCGTTTAGGAACAATTTTACATAGTATAATTGCAGTATATCCATTTTCAAAATGTTTCATGTTTTCGAGGGTACTTTTGTCCTTTGTGTACAAGAAATGTTATTAGGATCAAATCAATTTGACTACTCACTCTATCAAACACGATAATATATTTCAATTTAAAAAGATTAAAGTACCGATTCAAACTAACTAATGTGATATTCATATTGAAATCTTTTTAAAGATCAAATCTTTTATTTCTAAAAATTCTTAAATTATTTTTTATTTTTTAAAAAAATAATGTTATTGGATAGTCTATAACTATATAATTAGATCGAAAAAAAAATTAAAACTCTCGAAAGATAGTAAAAAAAATTTTAAAAAAATATAAAATTTGATCTTCAAGTATATTTAAATATAAATATTACATTGAATAGTTCAAATGAATTGATACATACTATAAGGTACTGGCAAATATATAGAATAGTGATAATTTATCATAGAAATTAAAAGGTGCAAGCTAAAAGTAATTTTAGGTTCTAAAATGAAAATTACTACAATCTCCATTAAGGGTGACAATTTGAAAAAGTTTTACTCACAATCTCCATTTATGCACGACATAAAGCTTTATATATGATTATAGATGATGAATTCCATGCAGATGGGGTGAGAAAGCAGCAGACAGCCTACCATTGTACCTGAGGCAATTGTATCTTGGTTTCATCAGAACAATTAATGGGTTTGGAGATGATCTAAAGCCGTGTGAGAAATACCGCATGTCATACTTCATAGAGGGGGTATAGATGATATTCTTATAATTTTCGTTTTGAATTTTGCGCACCTTTGATTATCCATTTGCATGGCTTAACTACGGAAGATCAAATTGGAGGTTTAACAAGATATAATTAAATCTATATGCATATCTAACATATGAGAATAACATAGAGTATTAGATATACCACAGCGAAAGTTGATTGAACACTTAATTATTTTTGAAGTTTGGTTCTTCAGCACCTTGTCTTCCTCCATATATGACCGGTACACCACAACTTCAAGTTAGGACTTAGCATCACCTTCTACGATTCTAAGTGTCGGTCTACTCATGTGTGTATATATTGATTGCTTCAACCACTCGATTAGCTTCCTCCCTCTCAAACCTAAACCCCTCTCTCTGTTTCTAGATCTAGACGCGAAGGGTTTCCAATAGAGAAGACGGTATATGTAGGAGTCGATCTAAACAGATAGAGTCTATTCAGAACCCGATCCCAGCAGTCCGCCTCCCTTGCAAGCGATCCACTAGGTCATTCAATGGCAGCGGCCCGCCTGATGGCTCCATATACTTTTAATAACATCTTCCTCTTGGATACGTTATGCCAAACACTGAGCTCGATCTTCATACGGCAAATGGAACGTGCGTCCAGCGCATATACCTGTCAAGCGGTAGCTCAAAGGCCTCACTTTAAATGAATTAAAGCCAACAAGAGAGCATATACCCATTTATAAACCGTTAGTTATGTATACTATTACCATAGAAACATTCAAACCAGCACTAGATCAGACATTATTGATCGCTCAATACATGCCTTTTCCATCTCAGTCTTAGTATGTTGTATGTTTCCGATCCGATCTCAATCCATATGACAAGTTTGATGGATCCTGAATACCAACAGATCTATCAATTGTGCAGGATGAATCGAATATTCCTTTTGTCTCATGAAATTCAAAACATGATCAATCGTTTTTCCAGAAATGTCCAAAAAGGAAGGATATGTATCACCATTGGGTACACACCAAATTAACTGGCACTGATTCTATCTCTCATGACATAGCCAAAATTTAAAAGGTACATAATCATGGTAGTCACACAATGGAAGGAGTCACACGGTCTTGGTCCTGGAACCACTCAACTTATTCTCCAAATGTCGCCTACCAAATGTTGTATAAATACATGTTACAGTGAGTCATCTACTAAGCAGACGTGTGCATGTTTCCATTCATTGTACGAGTCTAAATTAAGTTTGCAAACCAAGTGTCTAGTCTAGACCACTTCCTATTGCAATTGATTTTGAGATTCTTCACTTGAACACTCCTTGACTTCTAAGGAGATTCTCACCTTGGCTTTTATTGAACTACATGATTGTTTAAGACACAATCATATCGGATCGCCTAAAAAAGACAAGCTTGGTTCCAAATCCAGACTAACGCGACATTGAGTTTCGTCCGTCCTCGACGACTCATATTCCTTGACTAACCGTACATAGATCAATTTAGTCTCATCTCTACATGCACAGACATTAAAGGCGATTGCTCGTGTTAGCAAGACAATCTAAAGTTCAATGACACACTACCAATTTGGTAACATTTAATTGAACAACAAGCAATTCAAACAGCAATGAATAAACAAGTCTTAATATATTTATAATAAAATATAATTGTTCAAATACATACATACAACCATACAGATACATATTATAGAATTCTCAACGTTAGTTGTCCGCTTGTTCATCAAGAGACCTGGTTAAACAAATCGTGAAATAATTTCAGCAACTTTATAATGTCCAATGGTATGCTATTCAACTCCACTGCCTACTTGTAAACTTCACACCAATAATCCTAATCAGTTTGAGGAACTACATCCTTGCGATAGGCTTTGTCAATGGATCTGCCACCATCTCATCAGTGGTAATGTGCTTCAACATGATCTTTTGATGTGTTTGCTTATCTCTAACACAGTGATATATCGTGTCAATATTTTTTGTCTTTCCCTGATACTTGAGGTCTCGAGAGAATGTTATAGCAGTCGTGTTATCGTATTAAATATTCATAGGTCTGTTGGGTACCTTGACTATCCCTAATTCTTTAAGGAAATGCTTCAATCACATTGCCTCTTGGGTTTCTGCAGAACAAGCAATGTACTCAGCCTACATGGTAGATAAAATAACATAAGTCTACTTTTTACTAGTCCAAGAGATAACATTGTTACTAAGCATGAAGATAAAACCTAAGGTGGACATGTGCTCATCCAAGTCACCACCCCAATTAGCATCTGAATAGCCAACTAGGTTCAGGCTTCTCCCTTGATAACACAACATATAATCCAATGTGTTCTTGAGATATCTCATAATACTCTTGACTTCTTGCAAATGAACAAATATAAAATTCGACTGAAATTGGCTGACAAGACTCATCGCATGGCAAATATCAGGTCTTGTATATAACATGACATACATCAAGCTTCCAACTATGCTCGAGCACTGTACATTATCAATTTTCTTTCTCTTCTTCTATCTCGGGACCCATGTCACAACTCAAGCTTGTGTTCTTATCAATAGTAGTGTCAACTGATCGACATCTATCCATATCAAATTGTTCAAGAACCTTCTTCACATATGTTTCTTGAGATGAATTGAGGAACCTTTTGGCTCGATCTCGAGTTATCTTGAAACCTATCACATAGCTAGTTTCAATCTATGCCTTTCATGTCATACATAGAGTACAACCAAGCCTGTGTTGAACTGATCATCAAAATATAATGTCATGATCAAGAAACTATCCTTGAACCCCTTCACATACACGTAATGAACTTCTTCTATCACCTTAAAGTAGTTTGACAAGACAGCTTAGTGGGATCGGAGGTTTCATTGCTGTGTTATTTGTTTGAGACCACATATAGAATGGTAAATTCTTCACACTTTGTTCTTCTTCCCTTCAACCACGAATCTATCGGATTGTACCATATATATCTTCTCTTGCAATTCTCCATTGAGAAAAATAATTTTCACACCCATTTGGTATAGTTCTAAATTCATTGCAACGACAATTGCTAGGATCAAGCAAATAAAGGCAAACCAAACTACAGGTGAAAAGGTTTTCTTATAGTACTCCACTACCTCTACTTGGGTGAATACTTTCGCTACCAAGCAAGTTTTGTAACGCTCAATTGACCAGTCATTTTTATGTTTGACTTTGAGAACTCATTTGCTCTCAACAATCTTGCAATCTCGTGATAAGTCAACTTAGTCCCAAACTTGATTCTTCTTTATTGAATCAATCTCCTCTTGCATGGAAGCAACCATTCCTTAGCATTTGAACTAGAAAGTGTATCTTTCATATTCTTTGGTTCATCCTAATTGATAGCCAAAATTAACAGCCTTCTTATGTTTGGGCTTATCATCCTCTTTCGTCATAACCAATCCATCTAGAGCAACCATAAACATTTACCCCTCCCCCATTCAATCTCAAAACGTCGTACTTTCTCACATTCATACTAGCGAGGCTCATTCACTTCTTCATTCTGCACTTCAATCACATGGCTAGCGAGTCGCTCACAGTCCAAGCGACTTGCTGCACCTAGATACAGATTGACAAAACCATTGTTTTGGAAGTTGTCATAATCTAGGCAGTCTGCTAGCCTGGCCAGCGGTCTGCTTGTACTAGGTGATAGAGAGGCTGAGGCCTGTCAAGCTACCTCTTGAGCGATAGTTTTGACCTAAGAGGTTGAGGAGGATTTTTGTTCTCCTATCTCGTTTCAACATCCTGATCATTACTGTCATTTGTAGACAAAATCGACTCATATATCATTTCTTCTTGAGAAATCTAGCTTCTCTTTGGAAATTCACTTTTAAGAAACGTCGCATCCCTAAACTCGATTTTCGTTACTATCCTACTTAGATACTCTACAACGAACACATGGCCTTTGGAAGCATCAGAATACCTTAAAAAGATACACTTTCTCCCTCTTGGGCCAAGTTTCTCATGTTTGTGAGATGGGTCATTAACATAAGCCTAACAACCCCATATATGGAAATTACTCAAGCGGTTTGCTGGTCCTGACGGACTAAAATCCTAATTCTGGTATTTCCGCAACCGGAATGCATCATATGGGTTTCTTTCTACTAGTAAGATTATTCTACCATTGTTAGACTCTCTACTATGATTTGCTACGAACTCCTATAGAGATCGATCCCAAAAACACATAGAATTCAAATTTAAGATTTTAAAGAGTAAAACTGTTACAACCAAAAACTAGTTCTAACACAACTACAGTGTCTATAGGCTTAAACAGAACCCAAACTTCAAAAGAAACCATGTGTTCTAATACCGATGAAGGTTTAACTAGATATAAACCTATATGCATATCTAACTTATGAAAATAGCATAGAGTATTAGATATACAATAGAGAAAGTTGATCGAACACCTAGACCCTTTTTGAAGTTCGGTTCTCCATATGCAACCGTTACACCACAACCTCAAGTTAAGACTTGGCATCAATTTTTGCGATTTCAAGCGGTCGATCTGAATAGACAAAGTCGGTTCAGGTTCCGATCCTAGCACTCCGCTTGCCTTACAAGCGATCCATCCGCTAGAACATTTACAGCCTGTTTGGTTTTCGGAAAAAGAAAGGGAAATATCAGAAGGGAAGGGAAATTCCCGATTTACCCCGTTTGGTTTCTCATTTTTACGAAGTTAAAAACTTAACCGACGAAAATCTCTTTCCTTCAATTTTTTTCCTTCCTACGCTAAAATCTTCCCCCCCAATTCAGGGTGTAACAGAAGAGAAAGAAAATCGGAGATTATCGAAAAATTTTCGCTGGACCACGATGCCCTCGCGATTTCTCCATTTTTGGCGCGATTCCTTCTCTATTTGCCGCGATCTGAGCCAGATAGAAGATTATTGAAGATTTGGCGCGTGATCTGAGCCAAAGATTATTGAGGATTTGGCGCGCAATTCCTCTCCGCGCAAGAAATTGCCGTCGACTCCTATAAATATGCGCACCTTTCTGCCTCTTCCAACAGCTAGGGTTTGCTTTGCTCTGGTAATTTTCATTTTTCACTTTTGATTTTGATTTGAATGTTGATTTTCACTTTTCATGCTTCTTCTAGCTCCTTTTGTTCTAGCAATTAGTAGATTATAGCACAACCAGTAGTGCTATTCTGTATTTGGAATTTGGTTTTCTTTACAGCACAATTTTAACTGTTAAGGTTTTTCTTTACGTTTCCTTAGAATTTGGTTTTCATTACAGCACAATTGTACCACAATTTTTGTTCTGGTGGTTTATTTCAAATTAGTAATGAGATAAAGGCAAAGACAAGGCTGTTTCACATCTGGTACAAGGTTGTTTCCAGTGGTGTACGCATGTACCAATGCCTTTAACAAGCTATTTCAAAGCAAACCTGACCAAAGATAACAACTCAAATAAGTACTTAATGCTTCCTGTATTTTCAACATTAGTCATCAAGTTTTTAATCTTTTTTCTCATGTGATCTTATATAGGCACACAGTACAAGGAGTTGGAGCATCTTTCTGAAGAAGTTTAACTTCTGATTGTCAGGTTTGCACTTCACATAAAATTTTTAAGATTTCTTAGTTGCACATAAAAGAAAAGAAACTGACAAGCAGTGATGTATATATTAAAAATGTCTTTGCTTATGTCCACTCTAAGATAAAAAACTGGTTGTATGAAAAAAAAAGTGAATTGTTTGTTGTATCATGAAATGAATTGTCAGAAGAAAACTTTCGTTGTTTTCAATGAGGGAGAAAACTTTATCAATATACTGTATTTGTAGGATGTAATAGATACTATTCTAATTTCTAGGTGCAGATGTATTTGTAGGATGTTATACAAGGAGTTCTTCTATAACATCATAAAGAAGTGCTATTCAATAATCTGTCTTTAGGAATATTAGTGGATTCGGGTGGAATCCCATCACACACATGTTCGAAGCTGATTCGGATGTCTGGGATCATTTGATTCGGGTATGAATTTTGAACACTATTTTGACTTTGTATGTTTTGGCTTTTTGAAAATTGTTTGTAGTCTATGTTTTGGCTTTTTGAAAAGTTGTTAACTGAATATCAGTTGACTGGAAGAACAAGTACTAATCACATGTGTTGGCTTTTTGAAAATTATTTGTAGTCCATTATAACAAACTGAAGAGACTTTTTGTTCATTGTCAGGATCATCCAGAAGCAGCTGACTGGAAGAACAAGTCTATTTTCCATTATGACAAGCTGAAGAGACTCTATGGAAAGGATAGGGCTAATGGGGACGGTTCTGAATCACCTGAAGAAATGATGCAGCGACTGGCACAAGAGGACAACCAACCAGAGGGTGATGTCATATCGGAGATTGATCGCTTAATATCAAGGAATGAAGCAACACATCAAGATCTTGATGATGACAACTTGAGTTCCCCGGATGGAAGGAAGAAGCACAAAGACAAAGCCACAAAGGAAGAAATCCAAGCAGAAATAATGAATGGAATTCAAGGAATAGGTGAGTATATCATGAAGTCTACAGAGGCAATTGTGAAGGCACATAATTCACAACTTGCAGTGCATGCAACAGAAATTTGGGATGTGATCCTTGCTCTAAATCTTAATCCTGACATGGAAATGATTGCTTATCGTTTCTTGATTAACAATTCTGTTGAGGTTGAAGCATTGCTAGGGTGTCCTTTGGAAAAAAGAAAGGATTATCTCATGCGCATACTACCTAGGTAATTAGTTTTTACTCAAATGATATGATGACATTAGTTTTTTTCTATTTTTAATAAGTTCAATTATAATGTGTAATAAGATGAAGTTTGAGGATTTCTTTGCAAAATTTATTATACCAGTTTGCTTGCCGTAGATGCTTTTTAATAAGTTCAGTTATTTGTTGTATTAGTTTGCTTGCCTTGTACTAAGACCTAAGGCCAGTACACTTCTTCAACATATATGGAGGCTTACAGAGCCATGGTTTAGTGAATACTAATTTACTATTGTGTACTATATGTTAGGTCCTGAAGATAATGGCAAAAACAAGGCATGAGAGGCTACAAGTTTATTCAGAAGGCATGGGAGGCTACAAGTTGATTCAAGATTATTTTTCCTACTCAGATAATATTAGTTTTTACCAGTTTTAATAAGATAAGTAATAATTTGTAATAAGATTAAGTTTGAGGGTTTATTTGCAAAGAGTTTTTATGATTTGAACTTAATGTGATGCTTATTAGATAATAATAATAAAGGTTCAGAAGTTGAATCAGATGCTTGTTTGAGGGTTTATTTAGCATTAGATGCTTGTTCAATCAGATGTAATATATTTGGTAGTGCAATTGCCTACTGGTATGCTTTGTACCAGTCCGTACCTATTAGGGTCTGCTCCAGAAGAAGGGATTCTGGGCTAAGGAAAGGAAGAGGAAGCAAAGGAAGAGAAAGGAAGTGTATGAAAATGAAGATAACTTACTCCATAGTTTGAAATGCATGTATAAGGTTAATGGTAATAATCTCCTTTTTAATTCATAGAAGGACAATATTACCCTTCTAATTTGAATTGGGACTGAATTTTGTGGGTTAAAAGACAGGGTCATTTTCGGTATAAAAAAGTTAATGGCTGGTTTTCTTTGTTACACCCCGATTTTGGGGGTAACCATCATTGTCTTCAAATGAGGTTCTAAGAAAACTTGATTTCCTTCCGTTTCCTTTGGTTCACCCAGAAATTACAATGGGAGCAAGGTATTGAGCTTCTCCTTCCTTTCCTTAGCCTAGGTTTATTCCTTCTGGAGCAGACTCTTAATGAAAAAGGCATTGAGCATGACCCGTGATATATTAAAAAAAAAAAAGTCAACATCGAAATGATATTCTCATGGTGCATGCCTTATTATAAAGAACACATTACAGTACCCAATTAATCATTCGGGGAATCGTAGATTGGTTTTAATTATAAATTACAATACAGAGTCCTCTTATATTTTAGTACCACTAATCAGTACTAGCAAAAGTCGATTCCTTTATAACAAGGTCAAAATGGTCATTTGTAATTAACTAGTCATATTTTTACCTCCTTTTAATTTAATCATCCAAACAGGAGCAATAAAAGAAGGGTAATTATTTTCCTTTCCTTCCAATAATTATCCAAACAAATTGATGTAAATAATTTTCCATTCCATCATTTTCCGTTCCTTTCCTTTTTATATTTTTCCTTCCTTTCCATTCTTTTTCCCAAAACCAAACACGCTGTTAGTGGCAGCGGGGTTAAGTCTAAATTTTCCGCTTCTGGGAAATATATAAATTAAGCCGGGAACAATTTTTAACACACGCACGAGCGCATACAAAATAAGGAACTTTTTAACACAGTAGACAATAATGTGGATGTGCCGGTGGTAAGAGAATAGCATATGCAGAACGAAACCAATAATCATCAGAATTTTGAAGTTATATTGACAGGTACTTTTTGGCAAGTGTTGGAACAATAGTAAATAAGTTTTGAACTTTTGATGGTTAAATTAATTTGAAAAAAAAAAAACCATTACAGAGTTTTGTGCCAGCAGTAAGAATTATAATGTTCCAAAATTAAAATGAGCAAAGAACCAATTAAGTGTAGCACAGTTCAAGTTTTAAAATTTTTAAAATAACTCTGTCAAAATACTAGCACAACTTCTGTAAATTGGATGTATTTAACATTAGAGTTTTACGAATATAATTGTTATTATTCTCTCTCCGTTTTTCTGAGAATCAATGTCCGTAATTTAAATTTTGATAAGATTTTTTCCTTTACAATTATCAGATTAAACTCCAAAGTAGTAATAGTTGGATGCAAGAAGTAGTCTGGCGTGCAGAAGGTTATATGCCCAGCTTCAATGAGCGTATGAAATCTACAATTGACGATGTTGCTAGTGCTGATGCAGTTTGTTGCATTTTAATAGGAATGGGTGAAGTGGTCACCGAAGAGATCCTCCGGTGGCTTACTGAGCTCCCAGATATAGTTATGCATCATACCACTCTCGCCAGGTACATCGACGATGTTGTCTCCTATGAGGTACTAATTCTACCTCCAAAATATTATATTACAGTACTCTATTTTTTTAAATTAGTATATAGCGTATGTTAATTTATGGTTGCAATATATGTTTTCAGAAAAAGGAACATTTGTTGAGTTATTCACAAAACCATGTCACTTCATTAGTATTTCTTCTGAAATATTTTTTTCTAATGCAGCGTGAAATTAAGTCTAAGCAGCTGCCAACCACAATTGCATGCTACATGATTGAAAATCATTTAACAAAAGAGCAAGCAACAGAAGAGTTCCTAGCCATGTGTAGGGCTGTCAAACGTGCAGAACGTACACGGAAGTAGTAGCTTCCGTGTACGTTCCGTTATAATGAACGTAATTATATTAAGTTACGTTTATATTTCGTTATTAAAACGTAACTAAATTTTTTTCCGTTTTCTGTTCCGTGAGATTAAACGGAACAAACGTTAAAAACGTTAAATTTTGTTATCGTTTGAAATTGGTGTCAAAACAATTTGCAAAGATATCCATGTTACTGTTTTAAGGCTTACCAGTAAGCAAAAAGAAAAACGTACCAATAAATTTTCAATAATTACACAAAAAAGAATACCAGTCTCAACTGGTACCAGTAAAAAGAAACAACGCCAGGTGAGATTTTAAAAAAACCAGTAAAAAAGACATACTTCACGGCATGCTTGTTTGGTACTGAAGAAGGTGTTGCTGCTGCATAGAAGAAGAAGGTCTGCCTGTACTGCGACAATGCTGCTGCTGCACAGAAGAAGAAGCATGGTTCAAAAAATCGGCCGATTCCGATTCGAATCGGTAGAATCGGATCGGAATCGGCAGGTACCGAGCCGATTTTGGTGGGTTTGGAGCGGAATCGCGATTTTACCCTTTGAATCGGGCGGAATCGGACGGAATCGGCTGGAATCGGACAGAATCGGACGATTTTTGGACAAACTCTGTAGATTGAAAGAGGGACGAAAGGGATTGAGTTTGTTTTACGCCATTACTAAAGGGAGCAAAAGTTCTTTGACAAAACTAAAGGGCAGAGAGAAGGGAAGAAAGAATTATTCGTCATTGAGTCTACCACTCTAGTCTCTACTCTCTACCCTACTGGTCTCGTTCTCAAGGCAAGTACATTGCTTGTTATTATTATTTTTTTCAGCGCAAGTGATTGGTACTTCATGGCTTCACGCGTGAAGTGAAAGGGACATGGGACAGGTCAAAGTTTGTTTACAACTACAAGGCAGCACCATTGTCGTACTTCTTTATTTTTATTTTTATTTTTTATTATATTATTTGTATTTCAAGTAAAATCCTCAATTAGTGTACAGTAGTTTATTAATTAAAAACACATTTGATGGATTTTTATTAAGTTAAAATTTCGTGGCTCCAACAAAGTTTTATTAAATTAATAAATCTATACAAATTGTATTATTTATCTACTATTTGTATTAATTAAAAAATTTGTACAAATATGTATTCATCTCCTGGTAGCGCCATCAAATATTTTTTTACCTAATATTGTATATTATTTATCTTTATATTGTATAATAAGATTATAAGAAGATAAAATGCATTTCTTAACTTTCTATATCTTTTTCGAAATATTCCATAATTGTATTATTTTTTGTTTTAGTTAATTTTATTCTTTAAAACGTTGCTTTTTTAACTTGTCTTTGAAAATCTATTTTTAATTAGCTTCCCCCATTGAAGTCCCAAAGGAAACAATATTGGAGGATTAGTAGTAAAACAATTAAAAGTAAAATGTTATATAAAATATTTATGGCTTATATTTTATCTCATATTGGTAGTTTATGCCTCTTTATTGTATAATTAGATGATATGATGTAATTCTTAGTCTATTTATCTTTATTTAAGATATGTAAGTGATTGTATTGTGATGTGCGTAGTCTGTCTACTTGACTTTAAGACATATTAAGTTATTTTAGTTAATTTTAAGACTAATCTTTATTTTTTTTTTTTACTTATTTATGAAAACATATTTTTTTTCCTATTTTTTCAGATTTTTTTCAGATTTTTAACGGCATAAAAATATGTTTTTTAAAAAAATCCGATTTTTTTAGCCGAGTCGGCCGATTCTTCCGATTTTTTCGATTCCTGGTCACGGTCCAACTGTCCGATTCCGATTCCGATTCCGAGTTTCAGAACCATGAGAAGAAGGTCACCTCTGTGTTGGTGTTGCATCTGGTGTTGCCTCAGGTGAGAGAGATAGATCACTTGTGGTCAGCACAGAAGAAGGTCGAAGAAGAAAGGGGGCGAGGGAAATGTGATGGGGTTTGGGGTTGGTGCTCTTACACTGTCGGAGAGGAGAGGGAGAGGGGTGGGGTGTGGTGAGAGGCTGTCGGAGAGGAGAGGGTGAGGGAGAGGCGATACTCGCGAGAGAGACGCGAGAGCGGCTAGGGTATTTGTTCGCCTCTCCAGCTCTGGGCTTGGGCTGGATTACTGGGCCGACGGAAAAACGTTAATTAACGAAACGTAAATGGGCCGTTTCGTTTACGTTTCGTCCATCTGAACGAAACAGCATTCCATTCCGTTTCTGTTCCGTGTGCTGAAACGTAACAAAAAACTCATCCATTTCCGTTCCGTTCCGGACGGAACGGAACGGAAACGTGCGAAACGGATGGGTATTGACAGCCCTAGCCATGTGTCATGAATTGTGGAAACGACTGAACCAGGCATGTCTTCGCCCAACGGTTGTACCCATGCCAATCCTCGAGCGGTTCATAAATTACAACAGGATGATGGAGACAGTATACCTTCACATCGATGATGGATTCAACAAATACATAACACTTAAAAAATTTGTTTCCATGCTTCTAGTTGAACCTATCCCTCTTTAATCTAAGCACATATGTACTGCCATGGCCGCCCATGCACTACAACAAGTATGTGTTTTAAATAAACATGATTTTCTTCTAACATGCTAAAAAAATTCTAAATTTTCTTGCAAGACTTACTATTGTCATGCATAACTCGGTGTTGCTATGGTCTATTGCATGACTTATTTAGTGTGTTGGTAAAGGAGAAAAATAGTCTTGCAAAATAGATTTCTTACTGCACTTTCTTATTTCAACAATAGCATGATGAAAAAAATCTATCAAAGATGAAATTACTTGTTACACTTTTATTTCAACAATTGCATGATCAAACAGTCTTCCAAGATTAATTCCTTGCTACACTCTTGCTAAATGATTAGCATGATCAAATAATCTTACTATTTTATTTTATAATTAAATTATAATACAATAATTAATTGGATATTGACATTTCTTGCAAGACTAAATATGACTATTTGGAAAGACACTTAACGTCTATCTAAATTTAAATGATAACAAACAATATTAAAAGATATTATTACTATTAAACACGTAGATATAAAGAATCATAATATTGCAACCATTATGAAATTATTCAAAATCAATTTATAATAAACACAAACGTAATTCTAAGTAATTTGCAACAAAAACAATAATAAGTAGGAAAAGTACAATCATATCTTAAAATGCAAAAACAAAAATCTAAAAACTATTAGTCCTTCGAAGTTGACGCGTCTCTTCAACTTCAAAATTGTGCCTTCGAGCGAGTCGAAACCTATAACCATTTGTATTTAACCCTCTAAATGTTCTTGCAACTTCTATCTGTCCTTTCGCAAGCCATGCTATATCTTTTGAAATGCTCTCAATTTGCCCTCGCATCTCCAAATTCATAACCTGTTTGACCAAAAGAGCAAAATAATACGAAAGTAGATCATCATTGTTATTTTACTAGAGTTATTAAATGTAATAGTATCAGTATCATGATTATCATCATCATCATTAGACATTAGTAGATCATCATTGTTATTCATAATATTATGGTTGGTGAACTTTTGTCATAAGATATATTGGCGTAGTTTATGTCAATGAGAAATACCATTATTTTCCAAGCAAATTTTTATTTAAGCAATTTTGTTAAAGAGAAACAAATAATTTATTTAAGCAAATTTTTCAAGAAAATAATTTTCATTAATTGTCCAAATGGAAAATCTTATACAGTATCATTTATTTAAGAATTTTTTAGAATATTATGTTCTAATTATAAAAAACTATGAAATGCAAGGATATTACATGGATACCAACCGTCATTGGCTTAATAAAAATAGGAAACAAAATCTCTACCAATATTTTTGGCAGAAAGAAGAGAAATTTTGTCGACCAAATATTTTTGTAAGAAAAAACAAAGAAACAAAATATCTACCAAATATTTAAGGCGCCACTGCCAATGAAATTACTTTTTGGAGGACAACTAAGAACTAACACCAATTCGAATATAATAACACAAATAATTTTACATTTCTGGCTATTTAATGATGAAGGTAAATGAAAAAAAAAATATCTTGCAGTGAAAAAATTATCAAAAATTGATAGAAACATGGAGCTATTTTCTTTTTGTAAATTTTAAAACAAACAAAATAATATGTATTAAAGATGCCAGAATATAACATGGGTACTAAGGGAAAGACATAAATAAAAGCCACATATTCTCAATTGGTGAGAAATAAATATGTGTTGAGCTGTCAAAATGAGGGGGGAAAAATTAGTAAAATCAATTTTGGCGCTGTCAAAAACGAGGGAAAGAAGATTATCACTTTTACATTGGCGCCACTTTATCTTTAAGAAAATTTTGTCGAAAAATTAAATTAGTATTAAATCTAGTAATATTTCTTGCATGACAAATAAAAAGTCTTCCAATTGCACAATTTAAATTACATTCCAGCTACACTAAGAAATTGTCGAGCAGAATTATCTTCCAATAACACAAAATATGAAGCTAATGAAAAAGTCATGCAGTGAAAGTCTATCTATATCCCGGTATTCTTGTAGTGATGGGTAATTAACACAAGTGATTATTTGTAAATCAAATTCTGATATAATTACCGTAATAGAATCCCGAGCAAAAGTTTTTTTTTTTTTTAGGGTCGGTGGCAAAGTACCACACCGGAAAATTTTATTAAAAAAATTATAAAATTATTTACAATAAAAAGAAGAAAGTAAAAGAAATAAAAAGAAGCCTATACAAAGAGAGCTAAAACTATGACAAACTAAGAAAAGGAATTAAAAAATCTAAGCATGTTTGAACCAAGGCGCAAATGTCCTTCAATACAAAATCCGGAGGAGTGTAATGATATGAGAAGATAAGTCTGTTGCGCGCTTCCAGATATTCCATCCCGAGCAAAAGTTAAACCCATGCATGTCATATATATGAGCTATGCTAGGCATCCGTTAATATAATGCTTGATCTGGAAGTTCAATTTCTGCTGACTGAATTCTGCAAGTGGACTCAGTTTCACTTGTATGTAATTCTCCGTTTAGAAGTTTGTCGTTGGATTTGTTAGGCTTTTTATTGTTGTACGAACTCTATGTTGGATTAGTAAGATCATTATGTTAAAGTAATTTCGTTAAGTTAATTTCTGATTTCAAAATCAATGGTATTACATGTTGCCTGTTTTTTTTTTCCCAACGAATTCGTAAGATAGGATACGAGTTTAAAGTTTTATGTACATATATTGGACTGAGTGAAGACATTACAACATTTAGAATATAAATATGCAATTTTTAGAATAAAATCTTCTTTTGTTCTGCATTTGGCCTGAATCGATAATAATTACTAAGTGTTAGAGACTAACAAAAATGAACTAAGTCCATATAAACAACATTTTTGAGAAATTATTGGTAAAAATTCATCATGAATAACATCGAAATTAATTTCCAGATACGTACGTACATACATGTCAACAATATAAAACAATCGTTGAAAAGAATCACAGATAAAAGAATATTATGTAGCATCATAGTTATATGATAATTAGTTGAAGAATCATCAAGCAAGACTTCCACTTTGCACAGACAAACTACGAAATTATTTTTTGCATTCAAGTGTGGAATAGCATCCCAGGCTAATACTATTTTCCCAACAAATTTGGACATTGTGATCTTGATCCCCTGGTGAAACACCGCACCAGAGTAATTCAGTATGAAACACACATAGAAAGAAAAATAACTTCGTATTAATTCACGCAGACAAGTGCTTATCAAAATTCTTCAAAATTTCAAGATAACAAATCAAGGTTATTGCACATCAGGAAGCTGGAGTCCCACACTAGCGGCAGATTTTTTCAATATTTTCCTCATCTCGTCAGATCGATCCACAGCTATGTTGTAAGAAAACAACAATTCCTGCATCAATATACCAAATTACCACTTCATTACATGATATGATTTAATAAATCATGTGACATAATTTACATCATGCAAGTAGCTCCTAATACAATTTGTCAAAGCTTTTTTTTTTTTAAATTAACCTAAGAGAAACTGTAAGGCCCTACCATTTCAGCAACATCACATATAGAAATGATATCATTGACAGTGCATCCAGAAGCAGTTGACAGTTACTTATAAGTTTCATTTAATCTACTCTCTTTTCATTTTCAGAACTAGTACAAGCATATCACACTCTCTGTTTCTCAATAGATGTGTTCCATTAAAGAATTACTAAATAGAGGTAGCAGGCACTGTAACTTGGCTATCTGACACAAATTAAGTTACTGCAATATAAAAGTAATTAAATAATTGACAAACAAAATTATTATTGCAGCACCATATTAAATGCTAAACCCTACAAGTTGCAGTTATTTCTCTATGCACTCTATTTTAGTTTTCTTTTTTTCAATTTTGGTCTTCAAACTTGAAGAAGCGAAGCAGGTCGACTAGTAAGCAGTTTAATTTTAACATAAATGGGGTTTTAGCAGAAAATCTCCAAAAAAAAAAAACAAAAGAAAAAGAAAAGATACAGACCCAGCAGCCCATCATTCCCATACAATAGCAATTACATGGCTGGTACCAACTGGTACAGACAAGGAAAGGAAACTGACATCACAGTTCATATAGAATTGACTAATTGAGTACATTTAGTGCATATTTAGAATCTGAAGTAACTGCAGATTTGGGTGTCAATACTAAAAATACAAATTACTCTGCTACAGCCAGTGCTGAAAATTGAAGACAACATGTGCAGAATGTTGATGGGGTAACAATGCAAATTGCAAATATATATATATATTTTTTGTTTAAAAATATAAATCAGGCTTCCCAAGTAGAAAAAATCAACAAGGACCACAACCAGATTTCTACCGTGTGCCCTCCACTCGAAATCATTTCCTTACACCACTAGACCAAAGGCAGGTATCTGTACAGATATTTACCATACACCAGTACACCACCAATATATACTTAACAACAGGAGACATTTCCAGCTTATGCTACATCGCTACATAGTATTAAATTGAAATCTCTTACGCCAGAAAAAAAGGATAAATTCCTTATCCCAAGTAGAACACCAGAATAATGACCATTAAGTCCTGGACCCGATCAGTACCACAAACGGCAGATGAGATCAGATACCAGTAAAGTTACTGCAGCATTTACTAACAATATTAGTATGTGAAATTTGCTACCAGTTTCAATTCACTGATTTGAATCTAAATTAGCTACAGTAAAGTCAGTAAAATAAAGGTAAGAAATATCAGTGAGTGCACTCATAAGTAGTACATTTCCCTCAATGAGTAAAACAATACAATGCAAGAACCAGATGATTACTTGGTGATGGTGCACGCTGTTGATGAGGTAAGTGTAATCGCTGGCGAGCTTCAGCTTCCTACGCGCCGCCTCCTGGTCTGACAAATTCGAGTTGTTTCTGAACTCCTGAGAGATGAAATCCCGAAAATGCCCCTTGCCTCCGTCTTTGCCTATGTGCTTCTCCACCGCCTTTAGCAACCCCCGATAGACGGTCGCCGCTCTCATCGCCTCCGCTCCCATTTTTTTTATTTATTTATTTATTCCTTGTTGCAAAGTCTCCGCTCGGAGTTTACAAAGTTCAGCGAGTCGGATCCAAAGTCCGAATCCCACCGCGATGAGTTATTGGACCGTTAACCTACATGGGCCTGACCAAAAGAGAAATAGAAGCCCACTGAAACAGAATAGTTCTCTTTTAAAGAAGAATGCATTGAAATTTTGTATTGTTGATTTGTTGATACACCTACACTGAATGGTATAAATTAGCATTCCTAATATGGTACATTTTGAGCTATGTCGCTTGAGGAGAGGGGGGCGGCGGGGGCAAGTAAAAAAAGGTTTAGTTAAATGCACCATGATAAAAGGTTTCGTCTAACATACTGATACAAAACTTTTGGAAACCTCTCGCTGGCTAACAGTTGGAAAGATATTGAAACAAAGGAGAAAACAAAAAAAATCATATTTGGTGCCAATTGGCAAACAAATGTTCATTTTCATTTGGGATTTCGGTGTCTTTTGCTGTTTAAGCACCTTTCTCCAAGAAAATTGTGTTGAGGGTTTCTATTAAGGCCTATATAACATTATTTGAGTTACACTACACCGCTTTCTGTTACTCCCATGAGTACCATGAATTGCTATACGGAAATAGTTCATGGATTAAATGCGCTTTATTGCAATTGCTCATATTGTATTAGATCAATTAAATGGGACGTGTGCTCAATCAAAGGAAAATAAATAAATGGGACGTGTGCTCAATCAAATGAAAATAAATAAATGGGACGTGTGCTCAATCAAAGGAAAATAAATAAATGGGACGTGTGCTCAATCAAAGGAAAATAAATAAATAAATAAATAAAATAACACATACACAGTCACCAACTCACCGTCTATTTAAGCGTGTGAGGTGTTCGGAACATGACAGAATAAAATAAAATCTCCAGTACCATACATTAAAATGTTAAATGCAATTCGGCTTCAGATAACCCTCAAAAAAATAAAACTATAATTCAAAAAAAGACCTAAATCGAGGCAAGAGTTGCCAAAGACGAGAAACAAGCCAACTACACAAACAAGACTTCTTTCTTAAGAACGATCCAATGAATCATTACTAAATTAGAAAAGAAAAACTATAACACAAGAAAGAAAATAAAAAATCATTACATCATTTTTTCCAAAACATCAAAATCAAAATCCCCCAAAATCAATAATAATCACAAAAAAGAAAAAGAAAAACATTCTACACACCCCTAAAAGAGTCCCACCCTGAGTTGCTAACAAGCCTATTTTGCCGAGACAACAATATGAATCTTGTAACCATCCACAATTATGATTATACCACGACTATCTACACTTATGGACTTTATGAAACCCTAGCCCGACGTATCAATCTCCTTCCCATGATCCTCATTTATGACCCGTCTCAACCGCCTTAGCCAAATATCATAATCTATCGGGTAGGGGGTCCCACAAAGGCTATCCACATAATCAGCAAATGCTTTCAAAACAGCTGATACATCACCAAGCCTCTGTTGTATGATCCGTTTTGACCATGAACTCTCTCTCCACTGGAGGGCCCCTTCAACTGAATCCAGTTCAATTGAGACACCTCCACAAGCAAAATACAATAAATATATAAGGCTCTCTGCATCGGAAGCTGCACACAGCTTCCCCTCCTGGAGGGCAAAAGTAGAAGAGTAGAAAAGATTCATGGATGGCCGGTCACGGTCTTCTAGAATTGCATGCCCCCACCCAATGAGCACAAAATATGGGTTTCTTGACCCGCTTGTGACCCGTATCACATTCTCAGGTCTTATATCACCATGTCGAATACCTACTGATGAAGCAGCTGATATGGCAGTTAAGCAGTCATGACAACATTTCAGTGCATCTTGAACTCCAAATAAGCCATTTCGAATCAAATTAGACACTGTTTCGCCGACCGGCGAGGTGACCAAGATGGGGGTTCCACACCAGGGGTGACCACAACTTACCCCGTTGCTTGGCTTATTGCATTCACCAGGATGTACGAGCCGACCTGAAGCCAAAATTTGAGGTATGTGCTTGCTGGAAAGGCCTCTTTGTTTCATTAGGGTCAGTACCTTGGTCTGTCTCTGTACCTGATACCATGAGTTCATATCCTCCCAAGCAGGTTCGAGGTGAGAAGGGCTCGACCCGACATATAACAAGTAACCCCTCGATGGTTCATCCACAGGGGTAGAATGGTAGATTGGCGGGTCACTGTCAGACAAAATATCATTTATTTCATATTCCTTTCGGAAATCGGCATCTTCCATTGCTACCACTGAGCCGATATCAAGCTTCAATGTCTCTTCTGGTGGCCTCACATCAACCGTCTCTTCTTGCACTTCAACTATTTCTGGGGAACAACCCCTGTTCTGGGATCGGAATAATCTGTTTCCATTAACCATAGAAGTAGAATCACCAGCTTCCGAACAGTCAGTAAGAGCTCTTTCAGATCTCCTACTTTGTATCCGTGAACTGTGCTCTGTAGCCAAATCCTCTAATGCATATTTAGGGGGGCCACAGAAGAGAATTATTGAATGATAAATTGCTAGTAAAATTTGGAGAGTACCAACATCACCCCAATTGGCATTCCCTAATTTATTCCAGACCCTATCCACAGGAGAAACTGTAATTTTCGCATTCATTTTGATCCAATCGGCTGCACAATCATACACATTACTTGAATCAAACTCTAGGGTTCTGACATCTCCTTCAACCTTCACCACACCTCCATACTGCGAATCAACCAGAAGCACATACATGCAATTTGAGTTACGTGCAGCAGTTCTGGATTTGCTAAGGCTCCGTGACAGCATAACCCGCAATGCAAAAAACAAAGCCTCTCCTAGAACTGAGTGAGAAGGCCTCTGACCATCATTCTGACAAGCCGAAAGGGACCCAATATCTGGCCTAAGTAGAACCAGTTCCAGTATCTGGTCCCACTTACCACGCGAAGAGGAATAACCACCACTTCCTCGTGACCCTTTGAACAAGATAGCAGTTGCGCAAACCCCATCTAATTTATCTCTTGCAAGTGCCTCCTCTGCTGGGTAGAATCTTGCACTTGTACTATGTATGCATTGCACAGTAAAAGGCAAAGCTGATTCATGTCCCCAAAACCTCTCCCACAAACCCTTCACAGCAGCATGTAAGAAATCTTCTATGGCGAGGTGAGCTATAGCCTGAACTGCATCGGTGGAGGCATAAAGTGCAGTTGGCATTCTAACAAGTTGCTGAAAGGCAACCCCCTCTAGGGCATAATCAAATTTTTTTAGCTCACCAAGGTCAAAAGGCACGTCTAAAACAGGCTGTTTCACACCAGATTCATCAGAGCGGCCCGAGAGCCAGTCTTCTAGGGTTAAGGTCAGAATCTCACTGTCGACGAACTTGCTCAGAAAGTCTTTACACGCGTGCGATGAGGAGCCTGGCAGGCGACTACGGGAAGAAGATGCACTCGATTGCTTACGGCCTGACCCAAGTGATACACGGCCAGGGGATCCACCTGAATCAGAAAATAGATAAATTAGAATGTCAATGCAGGTTGTACAGTAAGGACTGAAAGACACAACAAATATGAAGAAAATGAAAGTAAAAAAATCAAATAAATTGAAGTTCCGTAGTTTTTTCATCTCTCTTCTTTCCCTGGCTTGCTTGATTATCAATTGCAAAGTACACCATTATCAAATCACAAGTTAACATCAGTCAGAATTTATTGTCCTCGTGAACAGGTTATCCCCATTGTTTATCTAAAAATAAGCTCAAAGAAAAGAACAATGTCATATATAGGAGCAAAATGCCAGTTTGCCATCTAAGAATAAGTATCCATAAATTAAAGAGTTATGGATATATGAAAAACTAGAAAACATAGGGATCATCAGAGAGACAGAGAACAAATGTGAAATGCCATAAATCAATTTCCAAGGAGAATGAGTTTGAACTGAAAAAAAAAACATAATAAGCAAAAGGTAGACCAAATTACAAAATGTACTACATGGTAATTATGCGAACATTGCACGAGCTTCCCTATCAGGCATTTAAGTTCGAGTTAGTACTTATACTTAATATCAACATTTTTTCGACAATATGAAGCATATTTAAAGGTACAGTATCTTTATGCAATGCTATATTATTCAAGAGAAAATTGACATGAATATATCCTGCTACATCATTGCCTGTCTTTCTGACAATATGCATGAAATTCATCCACATAAACATCCTATCTATGCAGAGCAACTTAATACAATAATTATCAACATCAGAATTTTTTTGAACTAGTAGACACCAGACACCAGCATTATATATTGCTTTTGGTTCTAACACGCCCTTCTTTCAGACAATTTTATTCCTTTTTCATCTATCTATATAAGGAGACTAACTGAAATTTTAACACAAGCAGGCGCCATAAATTGTCCTACCAAAATTGTCCCTATTAATATGAACTCAGAATGAAATAAATGACCACTTAGACTAGTGTATTAGCTAATAACACCGTCCCACAATCATCAATAAAGAAATGGCCTTTCATTAGAGGCCGCTTGATTGGTTTAATAACTCCTGTCAATTTATACAACAACCCAAATAGAATAATTTTCCATATGAAAAGATAAGCCTATGAAAACAAGCTAACATAAAAGGGACAACAGTGTCCAATAGAAATCAGGTAACTTCAAACAAATTCCATTTACAAAATCAAACAAAATTAAAATTCCAATTAATACAACCTTCAACGAATGATACACTAGACCCACAAAACCCGAAAATAGAAAACAACCCAACAAATTTTCAGATCTATTGAGTGTTTCTTCGAGCTGAAAGGTCAAAAAATTCACTCCCAAAAATAGACTGAAACGAGTACATCCAACAATTCAACTCAAAAGAGGAAAAGAGGGAAAGAGGTGCGAGGTAGTCACTGTTCAGTTAATTACCTTCCATCAGAGGCGGATCAAAGCTAAGCTAGGGTTTGTTTGTTAAAGGGAAAAATCGATTCTTCTTTCTTCTCCCGATTCGGCTCCTTTCTCCGAGAAAGAACATCCGTCGCCACTTGCCACAGAATTATTCTCTCCCCTCTCTCTTACAAAACCTGAATTGCTCTCTCTCACAATTCAGTACTCTCTCTCTCTCTCTCTCTCTCTTTTCGGTTCCTCGTGACGGCTAATTAAATAGAGCGATATACAGAAATAAAAAGAGTGAAAAAGAAAGTGCGGGAGTGATGAGCACTTCTCAGATTCTCTATGAACATTATCAATCATGGACTTTGACACAGTACCAAACAGCTAGTTCATTGACTGGGTAGCAACACGAAACTGTTGGTTTGTTGTTACAGAGGACCTACACTTCAGGGGGTAAACGGACGAGACGAGACGATGCGACATGAGATTAAACAAGACGCGAGAATAAGGAAGGCTGCTAAATATCCCCCGACTTTTCTCTGCTTCTGGTCCTTTCTTGGAAAAAAAAAATTTATCTTATACTGAAATCTAGAGAAAGTTCAATATGCACTATAGTGCATAGAATTTTCTATGCACCGCGAATTTTTTAGAATATTTTTGTAAATTGACAAATCTAATTTAACCAATCTAATCTACATATTGAAATCTCATAGCAAACCAGATTTTACATTTTTTTAGATTTTATTACTATTTTTTTCGAATTTTTTAAAACATGTCATTTTTGGAATGTTGTAAATAGTATTTTATTTCCAATAATAACATATTTTAAAATATTCAAAAAAATGGTAATAAAATCTCAAAAATTGTAAAATTTGTTTTGCTATGAGATTTCAATATGTAAATTAGATTTGTCAATTTACAAAAATACCTCTAAAAAAGACCACAGTGCATAAAAAATCCTATGTACTATGGTGCATATTAAACTTTCTCCTAAAATCTATCTTCATTTTTGTATGGTTCAACCCAAGTTTTATATTAAAACTCCAGAGATCAACTTATAGTAATAATTTGTTTCTCTGTATTCAAGGATTTACTTTTGCCCTTTTTGAACCGTCAGCTAGTGCTAATTTAATTAAAATGAATGATGCTTCAATAAAGGCAAACAAACTCGTCATGTTTGAAAATACTTCTGGATTTGCAAGACAAGCAAATTTAATCAATTTTTTTTCCAATCAAACTTGATTAATTTTATTTACAAAACTTAATCAGATCCAATCAAATGACATTCATCGAAATTAGAAATTGATGTTGGAGAGGGACCAAGGTTATTATTACACAATAATATATTAAATAATTCTTATATAACCAAATATGTATTCTTCTTCAAAATTTTGTTATCTAAAGTATTAATTAAAAGTTGTGGCCGCTATGAAAAGCAGCCAAAAATAGTTTTTTTTCTTTTTTATAATTTTTTAAAAATTAATTTAAAAATAGTTGTACCAATCATTAATATTAGTAAGATTTTTTTGGACAGAAAATTTATGTCAAGTTTATATAGCGACTTTCTATGGAAGAAATTACTAATTTTTAACTTACAAATTTTTGTCTATAAATTTTGACTAGATTTTTACGATAGATTTTTTATATTTTACATAGCGTAGCAAAATTGCGACTGTCATGTCTAGTTAGTATAAATTTGCTAGGTGGTATCATATTCCTTTAGATAAACTCTTAGGCTTAGACTAGTACCCTGTTAAAGGCGAGATAACATCAGTCTTGATAAATTTTACAACTATTAGTCTCAAAATCACTTCAAATAGAGTTCCAATTCAAAAATACTTTTGTAAGTGTTTGAATATCTATTAAGTAAAAATTAAAGAACATCTAATTTGAATATCATCTGATGATACTTCAAGGGCCATCAACTCTTAGACTGTTTAAAATTCGAATCACTTGATGGACAAAATAGCATGCGCTAAATTTTCCATTTTTCTTATTGGCATGATATTTATTTGCTTGTTGAGATACGTTGTAATCATTTTAAAAATATTTTCCCTATATTTAAGTCTTAGATTTTTATACTATTATAATTTTTATTTAAAAATAGGATAATAGAGATATAAAAATACAGATTTTTCATAGTAAAGTTGTTATTATAGTATTACTATTAGTATTAGTACTAACAATAATATAATTTAATTCCTTTTAAGGGCCTCTGTCGATGTATCTAAAAGGACAGTAATATAATTTAAGATTTATTGAAGAATTATCAATAAGGATAAAGCCTTTGCGCTGTTTCTGCAGTAATTCGGACATAGTAGAATGCTTGTCAAAAATGTTGATTATAACTAGCAATCATCACGAATCCCGCACATAATATGTAGCTGTTAGTTGAAAAGATTTAGACATTGTTAGGTAAAAGTTTAGATCCTTCATTTTTTGCGTTTTAAAGATTCACTAAATATTAAATGAATATGACCAAAATGATCTAATAAATAAGTTGCATGTACTTGTCTTTTGCCATATTGTCTGACGTGGCAGTGTTCTCTTCAGCGTTTTCCAAATGGCAGCTTGCCATATTTCTGTCCCCAATAAATCACACGTGGGGTCCACCAATTAATCTTTATGGGCTTATAAGATATGATCTGCACTCACATGTAGCACAATCACAATAAATGTAGAACTACAAATTTCTTACTAAAATTATTTTTCCTACCTACAGGTCTTAAACTACAAAATAAAAATATATAATATTATTATAATATAATCCCAGGTGGGCATGCTGTTGTTTTCTAAAAAAAATTCATAAACTTGGGAAAGTTCTTTACCTTCAAAAAAGCGTTGCACAATGACTTTACAGAGTAACAGGCTCTTATAATATGTACCTGTGGTCCCCACACTTTTTGACAATTCATGCTTTACTTTGGTCTCGGTTAAGAGTACTCCTACAAGTTACAAGCAATTACCTTCTTATTTGATATTAGTTATAATTTTTGAAATTAGTAGATGTTACAACTCAAAGTATCACTGCTTTCTCACTCTTAAAAATATACCACCACAAGAACTGTATTCATGCCCGTATGTAATGTATTATTTATTTTATTTGCTCTTTTTCGCCTAATTCAAGGACTATGGGTCCACTCGTCCTAAAATTGAGCAGGAAATTTGAGGTCCAAACTACCCACCACGGATCAATGTTAAGAGTTGACATTAATAATTATGACAAATAGTTAAATAAATAAAACAATGGGTACACTTGGTTTAGTTCCTTTTCATGATTGGACAGCTATTTATTGGGTCATAAATTCGACCAAATAATTGAACTGACCTATAATAAAACGAGATAGAAAAAACCCACACCTGGCCACCAATACGTATTTACTTTATTCGATATTTGATTTCTTTTTTTTTAAGGACGTTCTCTATTGGATAGTTCGATTTACAAAAAATAAGCTTTATCCAACCGACTCTTTCATCAATAACAGTTTTTTTTTTTATTGAGAATATATAAAAGTTTATATTTTTAGCTAGTATAAATAGCTATAGAATTTTGTTATAGAGAGACTGATATAATATGAGAAAGTGTAAATAATATTTTTTAATAATCATCTTCGGATGTTATATATACACAATCAAAATATCCACCGTGTATTAGAATAAATCATTTTACTATTACTATAATAATAAACAAAATATAAAAAATAGACACTAACTTAAAATATTTGCTAATAACAATATCATCACAAAATTCAGTTTTGTCCAACATATTGTACATAACAGTTTTTTTTTTTTTTCTAATTTACATAAACTACTCGATCTTAAAAGAAACCAATCAGATTTGGGGGCCGGTCATTTAATCAGGTTTGACTAGGGATTATTTGTATTTGATTTGAGCTTCGAAGGCAATTTAGTGCTCAATATTGCAAAGTACGTACCAGCGCCACTATACTATTGGTGACGTTTTGAAAACTGTACCCGACTAATTGCTACAGTGTCTTTTTTTCCCCTATAACCTTAATTGGTTGAAATCAAACTGCTAGTGGATATATATCAACGAGGAATGTTCTGCTACTAACATTTTGGTTACCCCCAAAATGTCAATATTTTACTATTTAGTTAGTTTTTAAAATTTTAAAATTCAAACGTTACATCCAAACCGTTGATCTTATTTAATTTAATGAGCGATGTGTTTTCATATAAGTTTTGTAAATTGTAGAGTTTATTTGATACTTGATCAAAGACTAAAACATAAACATATTAGAATGAATCTATCGTAGTTAATCAGGTTTGTTTATTTTCTATCTATTGATCAAGTATCAAATAAATTCTAAAATTTACAAAACTTATATGAAAACGCATCACTCGTTTAACTAAATAAGATCAACAGTTTGAATTTTAAAATTTGAAAAAATAACTTAATAGCAAAATGTTGACATTTGGGGCAATCAAAATGTTGACAGTGGAACCTTAACTCATATATGATATGAATGTATAAACAATCAAATGACCGTCTACTTTTATACATACGATTGGTTGGTTAACAGTTTTTTACGACAACATCCAATCAATCCAATATATTCAATTTAGATAGAATAATTCACAACGAAAGAAGGAGACAACAATTTGTATCCAAATACTGTGATTTCTAAGCTTTAGAAATGTTTTTGTTCATGGAAAATGCATTACAAATTGTTGTACTCTTCTTGTTCTTCTTTCTTAAAATAATATACTTCAGAAATTTTTTATTAAAAAATATCGGACCTACAACTCAAACATTATACTTCAGAAATGTTTTTAATGTTTTTGTTACTCATCTACTCGTTACCAAGAGGGTCAGAAAGGCCAAATAAAGTTCCACAAGACAAGGACAAGCTTGTCAAGGAGTTGTAACATGCTCTGCTTCAGAAAATATGCTACAAAGAATCCAATTTACAAAATTTTCCCCCCTTTTGAGTGGTCATTCATGAATTTAAAATCCGAATTCCACAAGACCAATAGCCAATTTACTCATGACATGCTCTGCTTTACAAAACAGGTCACATAAAACCCAAAGTACAGCTTATTAATTATTATTTTTTAATTCAGGAAATGACTTTGGATTAGAGTTGGATGGAGACATGTGAAGGCTAACTAAAACGTAGCTAGTGGCTTGGCTAGTATGCGCTTGTCATGTAATAGCCGTCTCATGTACACCAGCTAAATATAATCATGTACAAGCGTTAATACCGTACACCTTACCCTCTGTCGCGTAATATTGTTACATGCAAACCCCACAACAGTTAAAATTATAATACTATTCAATATTCATGGTTCTTAATGTCAACGAACTCCTCATAATATCACATGGTCCAGACTACGTAACTGAGAACATTAAGTCTCAATCTTTACATTATTAATTATTGTTCTACATTGTTTCAATCACTTTGAGTCTTTTACATGCAATTTTGTTTTAAAAAAAATGACATGAAATTCTCCTTTATATCATTTCTGTGATAATTTACTCGTTTTTTAGTTCTTATAAAAAAATAAAAAAAAATTAGAAGCCGGCTTGCATAATATTCGAGATAAACTAATAGCTGTTGTTAAGTTTCCTGTAATTCTATCATTTACAGTTACCTTGAAAAAATTGTTGGATAAAATATATGATTTTTACAATCGTTTCTATTATCTTCTAAATGATATGTTGTTTCTAAAAGACCTAGTACATTCTATAGTAATAATGTTGTGCATGCAATTTAACAAGTGCAAAGTTATAAATGGCTCAGAAAAATGGTGAAAAAAAATATATTACTTAACAAATTCAATTGCACGTGCCAGCAATGCCACCAAATCACATTCACAACAGATCCGTATCTTTTCATACATAGTGTAATGTGTAAATGGAACCAACTAAAATTAGTTCCAACAGACATTATATTTTTTTATTTTGTCGACAATATACGTTGGGAGTACTTATATTTGATTGTTATTTTAAACTTCTGGAAAAAATGAAACTGAAACAGAGTCAGGACAGGCATACTTGGTCCTCATTGAAAAAACCATAAACATGAACTTATAAAATAACTGAGCATGGTGCCGTTAAATTTCTTTAAACAGGTTACTTTCTTCTGAAAAGACAGGAAATGTTACTACTTACTGGACAAAAGTTATTAAAGATTGTTATCCTGATATCTTCGCTAATATAAAAATTGCCTTCAAAAAGAGGGGCACCCTTTTTGCATGCTACATAGAAAAGCAAGAAATTTTCAAAACTTGCTTTAAGCTAGCGGTTTAATTGTACAGATTCTGTTAAAGCTAAGAGACATCCATGAATACCCATCCATGCTCATGCTGTTTGGACCATGATGAGGTGTGACTGTCCTCTGTTATTTTTTTGAATTCCAAATTTTGCAATTTAACAATGACCCATAATTTTAATTCATGGGTAATATTGAAAAACGAATGATAGTTTTGAACAATGCTTTGGTTTTTTTTTTAATTTTAATTGAAGCTTATCACCTATAAAGTGCAGTATAATGTAAGCAATTTCAAATTTAAAGATAGCAGAGGAATTTGAAACATTTGGGGGTTTGGTTCCTTTTCCATGTCATAATGCCTGTCATTGCATGTCTTCTTCAACCTAATTATTTAATCTTGGTCTTTGTAGGGGCATACGTAAAACTAAAGTCATTAGCCCCAAAAGGATCTTCATTATGCAAAATTCTCCTTGAAACTTTGATGCATCAATTACTTGATTCATTTTATTTTATTTTTTTACACTTAAATTTGAATGTGGAGATCAACTGGGGTTTGTATGAGAAAAATTTGAAATTTCTGACGGAAGTTCAGGACGACCGAATTCTCTTTTAAACGTTTTACAAGATTTGGGAGTTCCCACTGTTTTGTTTTCCTACAAAAGAATCGGTGACACTGCAAATCTATAATTTGATCTATCACTTCCAAGCAATCTTTTTCTTAAATTTTGATAGTTGTTATAATTGGATTTCGAATCAGAATTTAACGAAATTTGTTAAATAATTTCAAAACGAATGAATTCTTATAAACTCCTCAAAGAATCAGAGTTTATTTAGATCAACAAAAGAATCGGTTACAATATTGTCCAGCTTGCATTACAATGCCGCAGCAAATTTTGTTGTTGTACGTCTACGCATCAAAGGGTCCCTCAAAGCGGAGATAGTCGTACATAATACCGCTATACACTAAGCCTCCTTTAGACTGTGTAAGATAGATAGTGTTCTCCCCTTTTAACAGCAATTTTCCTTCTATCAGCACTTCATAATTCCACTGTTGTCCATGAACTCCATGCCGAGCAATTACATTACCTGCGCCGAATACATTTGTCCTAAAATGTGCTATTCCATTCAAATTATTCACCCGAACCTGAAAACAATTTTATTTTTTTTTATGCCAATGAGATGCAATGGTGCTGACTGCTGAACCAGTCGTACAAGGGAATACTAAAGAGTAAGAGATACAAACCTCTAGTCTTGACCAATGAGCAGTTGCACTTTCCTGTAGTGGATAGCCACATGTAACATGTAAGAATTGTTTATCTGTACATTGTTGAGGTTGAACTTTATCTGCCATGTTGTTCCAGAAAATACATTTCCTACTTTCCTACATTAGATCAATATAAACAGAAGATCATGGTAACTATGGCAAATTAATTTTAAAAACAGTGGATTATTTTTTACTGATGGATACACCTCAAAAAATGTTAACCATATTATTCTCACCATAACTTAAATCTAAGATCTTTTAGAAGTCAAATCTAGTAGTTTAATGCTTGAGGCTTGAGCTACAAGTTGGGTTAGGAAAAAAAAAAAAGTTTCTTGATGCACTGTTTTCTCAAAGTGGACCACAGAAAGGAATGAAATTTTTATTTAGGATTTGCAGACCATCAGCACATATGAATTTTATCCCGTCTCTTAAATATGACAGTGCACTTATTGTACAAACATGAAATAAGTCTGGGTGATTTTTGGTTAAATAATACTTTCACAGTCCATCAAAATCTTCAATAAATCAATGTTTTGCCCACAACTGATGAAGATTTAATTTTGCAGGCCAAATTATGATACCTTGTTACTTGGGCGTAGAACCAATCTTTTTTGTAGTCACTGGTACCAATTCTGTAAACTAGGTCTTGTTTTGGGTACAACTCAGTATACCGCTCCCACAACCCATATTGCCTGTACCTGAGTGATATAAACGAAAAACAGAACCTGATGAGTATCTGATTGAGAAGGAAGAAGAATGTAACATAAAAAAAAAAAAAAGAAAGAAGCTACTTCAGGTGACAGGACCCAAATAAAAAAAAAAAAGGAATAGTACAATTTGGTCAACAAGAGTGTATATCACTTCCGATGTAATAGTCACCTATAAACACCTGTAGAATAGTACAATTTGGTCAACAAGAGTGTTCATTATATCTATGTTGGAAAACAGGAAAAATAAATTGTCTCAATTTTTCTATCAGGAATCTGCTTTGGCTGCTGTTTTCATTCTCTTTTCTTCCCTTTTCCATCTTAAAGTTTAAAGCAGATTTTATTGTGGTACTTTGTATATTGTCAATTATACAAGATCTTATTTCCTCTATATATTTATTTTCAATTGGATTTGGTATTTTGTAATATCTCAAATTAAAACTCAATAATAATTCCTGTCCAAATTATACGATTTTAGTATTATTTCCATACTGCCTTTTAACTATATATGAACTGCACTGGGTTTGCAACTTTGCATTGGCAAGAATGAAACTGCAGATGAACTTTATAGTTAAATCTTCAATACAGAAGTAAAACACCAGAATAAATATAGATATGCTCACCACAAGCGAAGTGGGGCCTGTATGGGAGGTGAGATCCTGCTTGAGGGGACCACCAGTTTTGAATTCATAGCTCGGGGTAATGACCCAGAAACCAGCTGATGCATTGTCACTGATCCATCCATGAACCCTGTTATCCTTGTGATCTAGTGTATACTGGTACTTGTCATCCACCTGTACATATCCAAAGTTCCAGTTAAATAACCAGTACATATGTACTGAAAAAGAGTGAATTTATATCTCATAAATGCAGACCTCAGTTTCTCATATTTTATTTTTTTAGTATTTTTATTTCATTAGTGTCTAATCAAAACTCAATCATAGTTCAACAGCATAATTGCATGTGATTTGGCACCAATTTTAAATGTGCATATGTGGCACTTGCCACCTGGCCTTCAAGAAAAAAAAAAAAGAATATTCAAATGGGTGCTTGTTTATTCTTAACTGTTACCTCTCCTTTTAATTCTGCCTCAATTGGGTCAGCAAGCAGCACAGCTTCTTTGAAAGCAAGTTGCTGTCCTCGAGGCGGTGATCGGTCCATTTCAGCCGGCATTTTCTTTCGTCTATTATCAGATATCACCTTATAATGAAATCTGAAGTGTCAACAATCACGAGTTATAATAAATTATAGTGCAATCTGACTGGTCTTGGTTGCATATTTCAATATCATATTATGTCCGGTGACTGACATCTGATTGGCCTATATTATTATATTTTAAGCTGATATATATGTTCCAATTTAATTAGGAGCTCCATGGAGATATTAGATTTGTTAGATTTTATGATATTCATCAGGGTAGAATGGTAAATTTTACCTATTGCCACTAGGCTTGAAGGCAGCTCGGAGCTCAGAAATATCAAGTGCCGGAGATTGATTCTCGTGCTCAAATATTGAATATGTGTAAAATCCTGATACACCACGAAGCATAATGTACCTAGAAGAGAACAGTGGTGTTAATTATCTCAGAAGAAAAGTTTTTAATGTTCATCTATTGCAGAAGAAAAAGTAAGAGTTAAATTGAAAAAGGCATGAACCTGATATCAGTATTGAGGGGAACTGTGTTTCGATGGGAAGCATTCCAGTATCTTTTGAAGGAGACCTCTACCTGGTTTTCTGTTTCTACTATTGTCTTAAAATCAGTTACTTGTGATCTGCTCAACATTATAGCAATTGTTTGTCAACAGCTTTTCCTTTGGGCCTAATAAAAGCTTGTTGTTCCTTAAACGAGAGCAAAGTAGTTCCATATATATACAAACTTTCATATGTTTTATGAGGATCTTAATGACATGTAATTAAGGAGTTGGTGACCCAAATTCCGTTAAAAAGATATATATCTTTCAGTTAAGATTTGCGACCCTATGATTGAATTTTAATTAAATATATTTTAAGTTTTTTAATGTAAAATCCGAAACAAAAAGTTAGTGAACAATATTACTTACGTCTCTAAGCCGTCAATATATCCAGGTCCAGGAGTGCTCCAAACCACATCCCAGTACCTATTACATTCATTCAAAATGATTATTATCAAGTACTCGTGTAATTTCAGTGCAAATAATTTATTTCTTCCGAAATTCAAATGGTATTATTCTAGTCGAATTATCTCCACCTCCATCCCTTTTCCTTTTTCTACCTTTTCTCATATTTCTTTTGAAACTTGTAAAAAATAAGGGTTAATTAAAACATACTTCAAATTAACAGAATAAGTTTTTGTACAGAACTTGGTTTTACTTTTTGTTATGATACTGGTAGTGTTTCAGATTCAAGGCCACAGAAAATCAATTCCATTTTCTTACTTCAGCTTAGTCAGTTAGATTTACTGTTAGAAGATTAGTTCAGTAACAGCTAGGTAGTTCGAGTGATTCTTTAGCATTACTGGTAGAAGGTTATGCTATATATACACTGTATAGATTGACATCTGTATTCATTCAAGAATTGAATCAATTACAAAGAAATTCTCTCTTATTCAAATATTCCCTTTACTTGTATATCTTTACATGGTATCAGAAGCCATTAATGGCGCCTCAGCCGACACCTACTCCTTCTCCATCTTCCTCTCTATCCACTGGAGTCGTCTCTGATCCAGTTATTCTCATCACTTTGCCTATCTCGACCAAGCTCACTGCTTCCAATTACCTTTCATGGCGCTCCCAAATCCTTCCGCTTCTTCATGGATACAATCTCGCCAAGTTCATTGAGTCACCACCGCCTGAGACCACTCAATTAGCTAATTCTGGCCAATTGGAGCTTACTCCGGAGTATCTACCTTGGCATCGGCAAGATCAGCTACTGCTCGGCTGGATAAGGTCATCTTTGACGGAATCTGTGCAGTCTCAAGTTGTTTCGTGCTCTACAACAATGGAGATCTGGCTCGAACTTCAGAAGTTGTTCGCCACCAATTCCAGATCTCGAATCACAGAATTGAAGCGCCAGATTCAATCGGCAAACAAAGGTACTTCCTCTTGTTCTGAGTATCTTCAGAATCTTAGGAGAATTGCAGATGAGCTGGCTTCGATTGGGTCTCCTCTACCTGACGACGAGTTGGTAATGGCTACGATTAATGGGTTGGGATCCGATTACAACTTCGTTGTAGCAGCCATCAACACAGCCAGCGTGCACTCACCCTTCTCCTTCTCCGACCTTCACGCCTTGCTCCTTGGCCATGAGGCGATGCTCAAAACTCAGTCGATTTCTCCTCATGCATTCTACGCGGGTCGAGGTGGCCATGGCAGAGGAAGAGGAAGGTCTTATCCGCAGCAATCTCCTGCTGCAACTCGACCCGCTAACAACCAATCGTACCCGGCTCCATTTCGCTCTCCTTTCAGGCCGAGTGCTCCTCACACTGTTGTTGGGCCTTCGAGTCAACAATTCTCCACCTATGAGAAGCTCATTTGCCAGATTTGTGCTAAACCTGGGCATGAAGCAAGGTTGTGTTATCGAAGGTATGACCATGATTCTCTGCGGCAGCCCAACCCCCGCTATCAGGCCTATACAGCTCAAACAAACCATGTTCCAGCTGCTACCACTGATTGGATTGTTGATTCGGGAGCAAATCATCATGTGACCAATGATCTCAACAACTTGTCAAGCTTCTTTGCATATGAAGGAGGTGATAAGCTTCAAGTTGGGAATGGTAATGGCTTATCTATACATCACATTGGCTCAACTTCCTTTACAATTTCTAATCATTCTATTAATCTTTGTGATGTTCTTCATGTGCCTTCTTTCTCTTCTAATCTTATTAGCCTCTCTAAATTGCTTTCGGACAATCCTTCTTTAGAGATTAACTTTTCCTCTTCTCATTGTGTCATAAAGGGCCTCCCCACCAAGAGTCCTCTTCTCCAAATGCATAGCTCAAATGGTCTCTTCATTCTTCAATTCAAGCATTCTCCTCAAGCTCTTCTCACCAATCGAATTACTACAAATGATTAGCATGCAAGATTAGGGCATCCCTCAAATGCAATTACCTTAGAAGTTGTAAATTCAAATAATTTGTCTTGTAGTAGGAATAAACTCTCATTATGTCATGATTGTGCTCAAGCAAAAGCACATGTTTTACCTTTTTCACCTTCTTATAGCTCTTCTAGTTTTCCTTTACAAATTGTTCATTCCGATATGTGGGGCCCTAGCCCCATTGTATCTTCTCAAGGGTTTAGATATTACATCACTTTTGTAGATGATTTCTCTCGCTTTACTTGGATATATTTTATGAATGAAGAAAGTGATGTGGTACATATCTTTTCTAGTTTCAAAGCTCAAGTCGAAAACCTTCTAAACACCACAATCAAAACACTTAGAACCGATGGAGGAACCGAGTATAAACCTATCACCACTCAGTTTCCACAAATTGTTCATCAAACATCTTGTCCCTATACTCCTCAACAAAATGGCTTGGCCGAAAGGAAGCACCGCCATATCATAGAACTTGCTCTTGCCACTATGTCATATGCCTCAATACCACACATCTTTTGGGACGAGATCTTCTCTAGTATAGTTTTCTTAATCAATCGGCTTCCCTCCAACAAAGTCATTCCTTTTACTACACTCTTCAATAAACAACCGGATTATTCTCTTCTTCGGATCCTTGGTTGTCTTTGTTTTCCTCTCACTAGGCCTTACAATTCTAACAAATTAGAACTAAGGTCCACTCCTTGTGTTTTTCTTGGGTATTCTTCTTCCCAAAAAGGATATAGATGTTTGCATATTTCCTCTAACAAAGTCTTTGTTTCTCGAAATGTGTTGTTTGATGAGACTAATTTTTCATTCAAGAACAATGAACATTCTACAAACAAGTCAATAGGAGATGCCTCTTCAGGTGAACAACACACCTCACCTTTGCCTCTGAGCGCTCAAATCAGCTCATCTCTGATTGTTCAAAATTTGGAGACTCAACAGCATACTGGGCCTCAGCCCATTCACATTTCTGCCGATAACTCCTCCGCACATCAGCCCAACAACTCCTCTACGCCATTTGACTCAATCGCAACTTCACCTGCCCGCTTCTCCTCCGCACCTCCTGACCCAACTGCCTACCCTGACCGAAATCAACCATCGTCTTCCCAAATGGAGCAGTCGTCTTCTCCAACTCCACCTTTGCAATTTGACCTCACACTGGCTGCTTCTTCCAAATTACCTGTCTCTGTTCACTCCATGACCACCAGGACACGAGATAATACCAGAAAGACTCGTGATTTCACGAATTTTGTTGCCCACCTTTCCACTCTGGAGTCAGAACCAAGGAACTTCACTCAAGCCAACAGTTCAAAGGAGTGGAGAGAGGCCATGGCAGCTGAACTCCAGGCTTTAGCCTGCAACAATACTTGGTCTCTCGTGCCTCCTCCAAATAACCAGAAAGTGATTGGCTCCAAATGGGTCTACAAAATCAAAAGGAAGCCCGATCGTTCAATCGATCGATTCAAGGCTCGTCTTGTAGCCAAAGGCTTTCATCAGGAACAAGGTATTGATTTTCTTGAAACTTACAGCCCTGTAGTTAGGCCAACAACTATTAGGGTCGTTCTCTCCATTGCCATGTCTTTCGGCTGGCCAATCAAGCAGCTGGACGTTCACAACACCTTCTTACATGGCGACCTTTCTGAGACTGTTTTCATGTCACAGCCACAGGGGTTTGTGGACCCTAATTTCCCTAACCACGTATGTCTCCTTCATAAGTCCTTGTATGGTTTGAAGCAGGCCCCACGTGCTTGGTTTCACAAGCTCAGCACAGCCTTAATTGATCTGAACTTCAAGCCTTCTAGCTACAATCCTTCTTTGTTCATATCTCAACATGATGGTCATAAGCTGTTCATCTTAGTCTATGTTGACGATATAATCGTCACTAGTGATGATAGCGGTTTGATTGACAATTACATTTCTCAATTGAGCTCTCGGTTTGTAATTAAAGACCCGGGAAAACTCCATTTTTTCTTGGGAATTGAGGCACAGTTCACAGACCAAGGACTTCTTCTCACTCAGTCCAAATATCTAGTTGATCTCTTGTCGAGAGTAAACATGTTAAAATCCAAACCAGTGATGACTCCAATGGCAACAGGCATTACACTGTCCAAAGATGATGGTGTACTTTTTGATGATCCACACCTTTTTAGAAGTGTTATTGGGGCTTTACAGTATGCAACATTAACCCGACCCGATATCTCTTTCGCTGTCAACAAGCTATCCCAATTCATGCATAATCCAACCCAAAATCAATGGATGGCAGCTAAGCGGATTCTTCGATATCTAAGTGGCACATTACACCATGGCATCTTTTTTCACTCTAGCTCCTCTCTCACAATTCATGCGTACAGCGATGCTGACTGGGCCGGCAACATAGATGATCGTCGTTCCATTTCTGGGTTTTGTGTTTATCTTGGACAAAATCTGGTTTCATGGTGTGCAAGGAAGCAACCTACAGTTTCCCGCTCAAGTACATAAGCCGAGTACACAGCTTGGCTTTAACCTGTACGGAAATTAGGTGGCTACAGTTCTTGATACAGGAATTAGGTGTCTCCATGACTGATACTCCTTGTCTGTGGTGTGACAATATAGGAGCCACCTTCTTGGCTGCAAATCCAATGTTCCACGCTCGCACTAAGCACATCGAAATTGATTACCACTTTGTGCGAGAACAAGTGGCTGCAAAAACCCTAGAAGTGCGATTCCTGTGTTCTGCCGATCAACTAAGTGATGTTATGACTAAGCCTTTACCCTTGCCGCGATTTCAGTACTTAAGGAGCAAGCTCAATGTTCTTACTAGACCATTGGCTTGAGGGGGGTGTGTTATGATACTGGTAGTGTTTCAGATTCAAGGCCACAGAAAATCAATTCCATTTTCTTACTTCAGCTCAGTCAGTTAGCTTTACTGTTAGAAGATTAGTTCAGTAACAGCTAGGTAGTTAGAGTGATTCTTTAGCGTTACTGGTAGAAGGTTATGCTATATATACACTGTATAGATTGACATATGTATTCATTCAAGAATTGAATCAATTACAAAGAAATTCTCTCTTGTTCAAATATTCCCTTTACTTGTATATCTTTACACTTTTGGTTCTACATAGAAGAACAAGATCATTATCCTAACTTGTAAAATATATAAGAGTTGAGGAAATGACTTCAAAAGTGCCTACCGTCCTGTATTATGACCACTAGAGAGCGTAACCAAATTGTCTATTTCATTGTACTTGACGGCATTGACATGACCCTGAGGCTTCGACAATGTGAGTTGAAGGATTCCATTATCGATCACGACCTGAATTTGACATCCATGTTAATTCAGAAAGTCTTGGTTTGCAACATTAATTCTACTCAGGCTTCATAACTTGATGCAATATATATTATGCTAAACTAAACCTGCTTTTGGTTATGAGAGTTGAATAACCAATGTAACTTTAATTAATTTTGTAAACAATCAAACATAAAAACTAACTTGAATGTTACAAAGTTGTATGAAAAAGTTCTACAGAATATATATTCAATCAATGTAATCGGATTAATAGAATACAGAATTATATATATAATCCCAGCTTGATTTTGCATGTCAATATTTTAAATCACAATTTGGCTCATCCTTTCTTCTATTTAAATTATTACAATGCTGAGAACAATCGAATTTAATAACTAGTGTCCTGTGAACTAAATATCAGTTCGAATGCACATGATAACTATAAAATAACAGACCTGGGAATCCTGTACAATCAAAGTTACTCCTTTAGACCCCATCTTAGTTTGAGAACTCACAGTCAAAGCAATGACCATTATGAGTAAAGAAACAAATAACATTGGCACCTGAAACCTTTTCAACAACATCCCCATTCTTGTATCTTTGTATTTTATCTGATGAGTGCTTGTGTCAATATATCCCTTTTACGAAAGACAACATAATGATTTTTCAGTATCAAGATAGATCTCTCCAGCCTTTTTATGAGCTGAGTAGATAGATCTCTCCAGCCTTAACTAGTGCTTGTTTCTTCTGCAATATCAAACTATAATTTTGACAAACTTTGAATAACTTCGAGAAAATTGAAACACGAATTGGCTTTGAAAATAATCTGTATTAAAAAATCTGCTTCTTACAACTTGCGCCTCCTCCCTTATACAATTCTGTACATAAAAACATGATAATAATCTTGAATACCATAATAAAACTATTTCCTATACAGCATGGTCTTTCTAAATATTACACATACTATTTCCTAATAACAACACATAACTATTTCCTAATCTGGAGCTGCAATTCCTGACTTGTGCGATAAAACAACATGACTATCATGCGTTGAGCCTGAACCAGCGTTCTGGTTATTGTGAACCATATCTTGACATTCCCCTCAAATTGATGATGGTAATTCACCAACATTAATTTGTTTACTAAGAAATTATGTCTTGCAACCGTAAGCGCTTTTGTAAAAACATCAGTTGTCTGAAGATTAGAAGACACATGAGGTAGTGTAATCAAATTTTGTTCCACAGCATCTCGGATATAGTGGCAGTCAACCTCAATGTGTTTGGTTCTCTCATGAAAAACTGGATCATTAGAAATGTGAATAGCACTTATATTATCAGCATGAAGACATGTAGGACCAATTTGAGGAAATGAAAGCTCTTCAAGTAATCGTCGGAGCCAAATAATTTCAGAACAAGCAACAGACATAGCTCGATATTCAGCTTCTGTAGAGGACTTAGAAACACGGTCTTGCTTTTTGCATTTCCAAGATATGAGAGCATTGCCAAGAAAAACACACCAACCAATGGTAAACTTCCTCGAATTTGGACAACCAGCCCAATCAGCGTCAGCAAAAGCAGATAATTTAAGATCAATTTTTATTGGAAAAAATAAATCAATATGAGGTGTTCCTTTGAGATACCGTATGATACGATGAACAGTAACCAAGTGTAAGTGTCGAGGAGCATTCATGAATTGACTAACCACATTAACAACAAAGAAAATGTCAGGCCTTGAGATAGTGAGATAGATCAAATTGCAAACCAAACCACGGTATAAAGTAGGATTCTCCAATAAATCACCTTCCTCTTTGCAAAGTTTAAGGCTAACTTCCATAGGAGTATTTGCTGGATGAGAAAATTGAAGATTAGCTCTATTAACAACCTCAGTTAAATACTTGTGCTGATTAACAAACATTCCTTGTGGTGTGCGATGAATTTCAAGACCTAAAAAATATTACGCTTCACCAAGATCCTTCATAAGAAAAGAGGTGGTCAATGCACTTCGAAGCCGAGCAATACTCTTCAAATCGCTACCAGTTAATAATATGTCATCAACATACACAAGAGCCAATACCACACCATTAGATGAACGGGAGATAAACAACGAAGGATAATTGAGACTTTGTTTAAAACCTGCCGAGATCACTGTACTCTTGAAAGTACGAAACCAATCACGAGGCGCTTGCTTAAGGCCATACAAGGATCTTTTCAAGCGACAAACTTCATTGGAATTAGTAGTAGGTAGACCAGGAGGAGGCTTCATGTAAATGACTTCATTTAATGCACCATGAAGAAAGGGATTTTTAACATCCATTTGAGCATGGACCATTGATGTGCAGCGGCTAAGGCAAGAACAACACGAACTGTTGTCATATTAGCAACAGGGGCAAAGTTTTGCAGATAATCAATGCCATATTCTTGACGATAACCAAGAGCAACAAGGCGTGCTTTATACCGATCAAGAGTACCATCAGAGTTCAGTTTAACTGTGTAGACCCATTTACACCCAAGAGGTTTTACATTTTTCGGACATAACACCAAATCCCAAGTGTCATTATGAAGCAAAGCATCCAATTCAGTTCTCATGGCAGATTGCCAGCATTCATGTTTGATGGCATCTTTAAATGTTGCAGGTACTGAAATTGAAGAGAGAGCAGTAAAAAATCCATACCGATCTGGTAGCTTATGGGAACGCAAGGAACGTCTAGGCTGAGTGGATGGATCGGATTCCAGAGGACCCAAACTATCGTCCAAATTTGTTTTCGTGACCTGATCGGACTCAGGTACAATCATCGCTGGCTACCCTTGTGCGCAGTGAGGTTCTTCAGCATCAAGATTAGCGGGTTCAAGGCCCGAATTATCAACAGAGCCAATCACATGTCCAGAAGATGGCACCAGAACCTGATTTTGAGAAGAAGTGTCAGGACAGCGCATAACGACTTGTCCCTTTTTTCCGTTGCCTAACATAAACTTTTCCTGGCTTGAATCGGCTTGAAGAAGAAGGAGGAGGAAGGAATTGTTTTGTAATTGGTTGAAAAAGATGTAAAATTGATGAAGAAACAGCAGGAGACAAATTAGTGCAGTGGGGATAATAAAAAACTGACTCAAGAAACAACACATTGCGAGATATACAAATTCACTTGGAATGAGGATCATAGCAACGAAAACCTTTTTGACCAACGGCATACCCAAAGAAGACACACTTAGACTGAGAAGAAAGCTTAGTGCGTTCAGAAGATGGAAGAAGGACATAACAGATAGAACCAAAAGTGTGTAACACATTGTAAATAGGATGTTTATCATATAAAAGAAAATATGGACACTTATTTTGTAAATTTTTTGAAACTTGACGATTTATAATATATACAGAAGTAGAACTGCTTCATCCCAAAAGGTGGAGGAAACGGCGGCCTCCAAGAGAAGAGATCGACAAGTATCGAGAATGTGTCTATTTTTGCGTTCAGCCACCCCATTTTGTTGTGGCGTGGTTGGACAAGATTTTTCATGAAAAATACTCTTGTCTAATAAAATTTGTTTAAATTCAAGAGAAGTATATTCGCCACCAGAGTCAGAACGAAAAGTCTTGATAGTCATTTGAGATTGATTTTAAACCATAGCAACAAAGAATTTAAATATCTTAAAGACCTCAGATTTTTTTCTCAACAAATAAATCCATGTAAATCTAGTAAAATTATCAATAAAGAGTACATAGTACTTATAGCCCAAAGCAGAAAGTATTGGTGAAGGACCCCATACATCCGAATGAATGAGCTGAAAAGGACCTGTAGTCTTCGTATTGCTAACAGAAAAAGGAAGACTTTTACTTTTACTTAAAGAATATGTTGAACAATGACTAGGAGAAACACTTTTCTGAGGTATTAATCACTTCTCAAACATATAAGACAAACGGTGTAAAAAGCACATGATAATTATTATCCACAAGTTGCCCAACTGATAACAAATTAGTTGATAATTTGGGTACTAACAAGACATCTCGTAAAACCATATTGTTCACATGGGCTGTCCCAACCCCAGTAATTTGTAAATCAGTACCATCTGCTGTGGAAATCTTATCTTGGCCAGTATATGGAGCAACATGCAAAAAATTAGAGGATTGCCCTGACATATGATTTGATGCCCCAGAGTCCATATACCAATTTGAGGAGAGTTTACCTGAAATTCCCATCATAGATAACGCCGATTGAATCATTTGTTGTATGAGTGCTGGAGTAATCGTTGCATGAGAAGAACCAGAATGAGCAGTTAGCTGCTGGCCGGCGATTGGGGAAGGAGCTGTTGATGCGGCAGACAGAAAAACAGAAGCACCAGCGCCAGCCTGTTGGTTGTTCAATTGCGCTCCAGAGAAGAGAACAGAGCCAGCGCTAGGCTGATGGCTGTGCGATTGCGCTCCAGGGAAGGGAATAGAGCCCTGTCGATGTGCTCCATGTGCTCCAGAAACACCAAGTTGAGAAACTCCAGGCTGAGAAACAGATGCCTGCTGAACACTAGAGAATCTGTTTTGAGGATGACGACGACATTCTGTGATGATATGTCCATCCTTCTTACAATACTTGCAAAACTTCTTCTTGCAATTTTTAGCAATGTGTCCTAGTTCATTGCATGAATAGCACTTGACATCTGGACCTGTCTTCAAACTTTGACCACGAGCAACAAAGGCCATAGCATTAGAATCAACAGTACCTTCAAGATTAGACCGTGAAGACACGGTCTGTTCCTCTCTGACAAGATCTTGAAAACACTCAGTTAAAGAAGGTGCAGGGGATCGAGCCATAAGTTGTCTTCTCAAGGGCTCAAAGTCAGGTCTAAGCCTCATAAGAAATTGATCACGCATATTTTTCTCCTGCAACTCCTGAACAGCAACCAGGGCATTAATTGGAACTTTGGAATCAACTCCTGAACAACAACCAAGGCATTAATTGGAACTTTGGAATACAAAATAGAGTTATATTCGATCCATAGTGTCATAAAACATGAATAATACTCTTGAATGCTTATGTGCCCTTGAGTGTAATCATGAATTTCCAAATCTCATTGAAATTTTCTAGCATGACTTGCATGAAGATACAAAGTCTGTAGATAATTCCACATATCAGATGCAATTAAATAGGGTCTCAAGTTAATGTTAATATGTGGTTCAACAGAACTAATGATCCAACTCATGACTCGTGAATTTTCACAGAGCCACTTCTTCAAAGCAGTTTTGTCTTCATTGCCATCTTTATCGGTAACAATTACAAGAGTCTTTTCACTACCATCTACATAACCCAATAATTCTTGACCTTGAATGAAACACCTAAGATGAAATTCCCACAAACCATAATTTTGCCCATTCAAACAAACAGGAACAACAGCATGCTTGGAACCAAACTCCATGAGAAAATATAATAAGAACTGGAAGAAATTTTGAGAGAATAGAAGAGAAAGAAAAAAAAATCTTTGCTGAAAACTGCAATCAGAAACATAGATGCTCTGATACCATGACAAACTTTGAATAACTTTGAGAAAATTGAAACACGAATTGGCTTTGAAAATAATCTATATTAAAAAATGTGCTTCTTACAACTTGCGCCGCCTCCCTTATACAATTCTGTACATAAAAATATGGTAATAATCTTGAATACCATAATAAAACTATTTCCTATACAGCATAATCTTTCTAAATATTACACATACTATTTCCTAATAACAGCACATAACTATTTTCTAATCTGGAGCTGCAATTCCTGACTTGTGCGATAAATCAACATGACTATCATGCGTTGAGCCTGAACCAGCGTTCTGGTTATCGTGAACCATATCTTGACAAATTCTACTTTTCTATGAGATATGTTATAGTGTATTTTTATTATTTCCTTCAAAATCATAAAAGTCAGATTTTGAAGGTCAAAACGAAACGGGTAATTTTTTTTCGTATTTAAAAGTTAGATGAAAAAAAAACAAACATGGCTCATTTAGCAAGCCAGATATGGCAGATGTATCATGTCTCTTGTGCAACCCCCAGTTTTTTAAATAATAATAAAATAATATTAAATATTAATAATAATATCTAATTAATCGAAATTATTTAAATAATAACGCAATTACGGAATCCGGGATTCCGAACTGAATTACGTAATCTCAGATTCCGTACTTAGGATTCCATTTAAATTTTTTAATATTTTTATATTTTAATATTAATAATTTTTAAATTGTTACGGAATCTCAGATTCCGTAACAGTTTTTTACATAATATTTTAATATTATTTTATTATGATTAATATTTTAATATTATTTTTCACGGCTGATTTTTTTTCTTTTTTCGGTTTTTTCTTTTTGCTTTTATTTTACTTTTGTGTTTTTTAATATTTTTACATTTTAATAAATTGTATAATATATAGTGTTCTAAATACGTACCATGCCGTGTCAAACACGTCGTGTCCGGATCATTTGTTGTGCCGTTAGTGTTCTCCAATCGTGCGTGTCGTGTCGTGTCAAACACGATCGTGTTAGAGTCTCATGTCGTGTTGTGTCGTGTTGACGCGAACTACTTTTTTAATCGTGTCGTGTCGTGTTGTGTCGTGCTTAGTGGTGAGAAGAGGTAACACGGCACGCATTCTGACATGACACCACTGACACGATCGTGTCGTGTCGTGTTGACATGTCTTGTTAGTCATGTCAAATCGTGTCATATTATTTTATTATTTTTTAAATTAAAAAATTATTAAAAAAATTAAAAGTAAGAGAAAATTACTAAACATAATAAATTATTATTTGATTAAGTTTAAACTTTTTATTAATATTTTTTATAAAAAATAATAATTAGATTAGAACACTATTATGATTTAAATGATGGTAAATAATATGATATAGTATTATAAATTGAAATTAAATTGTTAATTTTGCTTAAATAATCAACATTAATAATTAAATTTGTGTTGAGGTGTCATGTTAATTCGTGTTCGTGTCGTGTTGCGTGTTGAATTGAATCGTGTCGTGTTGCGTGTTGAATCGTGTCGTGTTGAATCGTGTCAAACTTTCTAATGTTCCAACACGACACGATAACACGATCGTGTCGTGCCAATTTTGTATTTGTGTCAACACGTACATCATGTCGTGCTAACACGATCATGGTGTAAGGTTAGTACAGTTACTGGTGTAAGTAGTTCGCGTCAACACGACACGACACGAGACTCTAACACGATCGTGTTTGACACGACACGCCCGATTGTAGAACACTAACGGCACAACAAATGATCCGGACACGACGTGTTTGACACGGCTCGACACGACAGGGCACGTATTTAGAACACTATATATTATACAATTTATTAAAATGTAAAAATATTAAAAAACACAAAAGTAAAATAAAAGCAAAAAAACCGAAAAAAGAAAAAACATCAGCCGTGCAAAATAATATTAAAATATTAATAATAATAAAATAATATTAAAATATTATGTAAAAAACTGTTACGGAATCTGAGATTCCGTAACAATTTAAAAATTATTAATATTAAAATATTAAAAAATTTAAATGGAATCCTAGGTACGGAATCTAAGATTCCGTAACAAGCCTGTTACAGAATCCTGGATTTCGTAACTAGTCTGTTACGGAATCAGAGATTCCGTAATTCAGTTCGGAATCCCGGATTCCGTAATTGCGTTATTATTTAAATAATTTCGATTAATTAGATTTTTTATTAATATTTAATATTATTTTATTATTATTTTAAAAACTGGGGCTTGTGCAACGATGTGCCTGAATAGGCTTTAAATACAAGGTCCTAAGAGTTCGGCCTCTTATTTAAAAAACGGCTTCAGAAAGCCCATGTCTTCTACAATGCAATAATGCCGAAAAAATTAAAACTAACGTTACTGTTCACACGAATATCGAAAAAAACGTTTAAAAATTCGAAATTTTAAAACTAACGTTGTTAGATCGGCAATCGGAATGCCGAGAACACAAATGCCTTTGATCGGCATTCCAATTGCCGATCTAAGCTTAGATCGGCATTCCAATTGCCGATCTAAGGTTGGACCATTTCTCACCGCTCAATTTGCTCTCTGATTGATTGTTAAACATTTGCAATTATTTTTCAACTTTGTAATAATTTTTTATTTAATTTAATTAGTTTAAATAGATAATTAATAAAAACATTTAACAAAATTTGAAGAAAATTAAAAAATTAGTAAAAAATCAGAATAAATATAAAGAATTATAATATGTAATTTCAAAATTTTTCATTTAATTTAATTAGTTTAAATAGATAATTAATAAAAAAATAGAATAAAATTTGAAGAAAATTTAAAAAGTAGTAAAAAATCAGAATAAATATAAATAATTATAATATGTAATTTGGAAATTTTTTATGTAATTTAATTAGTTTATTTATATAATTTAATTATTTTATTTATTTAATTTAATTAGTTAAAATAGGTAATTAATAAAAACATAGATAAAATTTGAAGAAAATTAAAAAATTAGTAAAAAATCAGAATAAATATAAATAATTATAATATGTAATTTGGAAATTTTTTATTTAATTTAATTAGTTTATTTATTTAATTTAATTTAATTAGTTTAAATAGGTAATTAATAAAAAAAATAGAATAAAATTTGAAGAAAATTTAAAAATTAGTAAAAAATTAGAATAAATATAAATAATTATAAAGTCAACCATAAATATTAAAATTACAGCCATCTTCACTGAATAACATAAAGTCAACCCTTAAAAAAAAACATAAAAATATTACATAAAACTAACGCCGGCCTCCTCCTGGTAAGATATTCATGAACCTTGATCCTAGCCGGGCAACCCCACGTCGTAGTCCCCCTCCTCCACTGCTTGTGCTTTGAGATGGTCCCCTGCTACTTGATGCGCCATGACTCTCTCTGCTACTTGATGCTCCGTGACTTGTGGGAAATCGGAGCGACATTGATCGGTCACCCAGGCTAATGGAATTTCGACGTGGTTGAATACCTTCTATCCCAAAACTGACGCGACTTTCATTGCGAGAATCAATACTGATAGAATTCCGGCTAGGTTGATCCGGCTCCCTAGAAGGTTCACTTTGGTTCCATGTAGAAGATTGAGTTCTGTTTCTTGCAGAAGGTCTTGTAGTCCTCCGTGTCCTCGGTGTGTTGGTAGGACGACCTGTACGACGACCAGTTTGAAGGTCCTCCATCGACATAGGTTGCTGAGTGTCGTTGGCCGCCGCAGCGTCCCTTCTGGTTCGGCGCCTCTGGTTTGCATGATTTTTATTTCTCATTGCATCCATCCACATCCAATCACGATCCTTTTTTCGCCTGCCCCGATTAATCATTGTCTTATCCGGATAGATCACGGGACCATCATACCCAGGCCACTTATCTTCGTCTTCGTAGCAGTGAAATTCACCTGTTGACCATATTTTAACCATATTCTCTGTGCTGTACCGTTCGTCTACAAAATCAGAAACATCCCACCTACAATGACCGCATACGGCAACCACATGAAGACATGGTATTCCTGTGAGTTGAGGTTTTCTGCACTTACACCAAGCACGCCTGCTCGGTAGTTGAGGATCTCTCGGTTGGTAATCTCGTTTGAGAAAAACTTGGTACTTCCACGTTACCCCCGGATCATTTTTTTCGAATGGCACTTGAGCTTCAAATTCTCCACGTTCAATGTCAACGGTGATAACGTTTATTGGCGCTGTAAATATGAATTTATATCATTATATATTTTAAAGATTAGAAGTAAATATGATTACATTGGAAGTACATTTATTACCTGCTTTGAGAGTATGCTTCATCAGCTTAAGTTGGATTTCTTTTGGCCATCGTTCTCCCTCCGCCTGTCTCGCCAAAGCTATTTGCTTCCTCTCATTGAACCATTTAACAGTTTTGTACCAAGTGCCTTCCACAAGTCCAACAACTGGTAGTCTTCTTTCAGCCTTGTACCTGCTATTGAGACTTTCTGATCCATTACTCGTCATAATTCCCCAACGATAACCACCGTCATACGTTTGTGTCCACCTTTCAGGTTTCCACTGCTCGTTGCCATCTGTTTCATTTTCTTTTCCACACTTTTGAAGGTAGTCGATCGCCTTTGGATTCGTTTTTTTCAGTTCGTTCCACATTTTGTAGAAGGGCCTTCTTTTTTTCTTGTTGGCCAACTTATTTCTGAATTTGTCTGGTAGAGCTGCGTCTTTTCCAGATGCCTTGAACACGTTTTCACATACATGTTGCATGCAATACCGGTGCACGGCATATGAAGGGTTCGCATCCTCTTGCCAACCGTATTGGGGTTGTTTGAACGCGTTCCTTATTCCCCAATGGCGATCCGAAACAACACAGAATTTTTTTCCTTCCCCGATAACTTGTCGCCTTAGAAAATTCATGAACCAACCCCAACATTGTTCGTTCTCAGTTCGCACTAATGCAAATGCTAGTGGAAGCAACCGCTGCTCTGGATCATAACCGCATGCCGCTAACAATCTTCCCTTGTAGCGACCCGATAAGAACGACGCGTCGATGCTGATAACAGGCCTTAGGTATGGTACCGCCGCGATACAAGGCCCATATGCCCATGCTGCTGCGGTGAACATAGCTCTGTTGGGATCCCCTACGCTCTCTGTCAACCATTTGATCTGTGTCCCTGGGGTCGTTCTCTGTATAGCCAATAATAAACTCGGAAGTTTGTTGTATGATCCCTCCCACGATCCAAAAAGTTGTTCGATCGCTTTCTCTCTTCCACGCCATAACTTGTTATAACTTGTTCTATGTTTTTATTAATTACCTATTTTAACTAATTAAATTAAATAAATAAAATAATTAAATTATATAAATAAACTAATTAAATTACATAAAAAATTTCCAAATTACATATTATAATTATTTATATTTATTCTGATTTTTTACTACTTTTTAAATTTTCTTCAAATTTTATTCTATTTTTTTATTAATTATCTATTTAAACTAATTAAATTAAATGAAAAATTTTGAAATTACATATTATAATTCTTTATATTTATTCTGATTTTTTACTAATTTTTTAATTTTCTTCAAATTTTGTTAAATGTTTTTATTAATTATCTATTTAAACTAATTAAATTAAATAAAAAATTATTACAAAGTTGAAAAATAATTGCAAATGTTTAACAATCAATCAGAGAGCAAATTGAGCGGTGAGAAATGGTCCAACCTTAGATCGGCAATTGGAATGCCGATCTAAGCTTAGATCGGCAATTGGAATGCCGATCAAAGGCATTTGTGTTCTCGGCATTCCAATTGCCGATCTAACAACGTTAGTTTTAAAATTTCGAATTTTTAAACGTTTTTTTCGATATTCGTGTGAACAGTAACGTTAGTTTTAATTTTTTCGGGCAATAATGCAATGTCCCTGCTTGAAAATAATCTGGGCTTCAACAAATTGACAACATTCCATTTGTTTGCTTCTAAAGTAGACAGGTTAAGCTGAAAAAAAATATTAGTGAAATCCGTAACACAAGATATACAACAGAAGAAAAAAATATTAGTTTTTCTCTTTTAATATATGTAGCACATTTCATAAAATAATGCTGTAGTAAAGAACAAAAAAGAAAAAAAAAAATTTGACCATTCGCTGGTAAATGGTAATATATATATAATTATATATGATCTAGAATTCTAGATTTACAGAAATGCGATAATAGTGTCAGATTTCATATCTTAAAAAAAAAATTAAATATAATGTACAATATAAGTTTTAATTGGCAAACCTTAATCACAGTGGAGAAGTGATCAGAATCAATCAACTCTAATTCTTTGATCAGCAACAGTAGATTGATTGTAAAATGCTCCTCTTGTCGCTTTTATCTGTGATCTCTTTTACGTGGATGGAAATGACTTTTTTCCCCCTTTACTGAAACATGGTGAGATGGAGAACTCATTGAGTAGTGGGCATTATATAAAGGAAGGAGATTTTATCAACTATATCCGGAAGCGGAGATAATCTGGCAAGGAGGTTACAGAAGAGATGTATTTGAAATAAATGAGAATTGAGAAGGAAAGGAAGTTAGCATTTTGTCCATTTCCCGTTTCAATTCATAGTATATAATTTCACTTTTTCTTCGCACTTAAAATGAGATTAATTATAACTAAATATAACTTATGTTAGTTGACAGACGTTATGGTTGAATCCTTTAACCTGCACTCCCAACCAAACAAAATAAGCTAATTCCTATTTTATAGTCCACTCTTAAATCCCGTCCAGAACCCTTAATTCAAAAGGAAAAGTATGGAATATATTAAAACAGTAGATACAATACAACACTACAAGTTCTTCCTTCAATAAAAAAATAAATAATAAATAACTACAAGCTCATCTTGTTAAAGGGAACACCTATAGGAAAGTCATCAGTAACCCAAATGCATATATAAAAATCTTTTTAATTTAACAAGTTATATTGACAATAAACTTAGTTGACAATAATTTAACGATAAGTTATAGTGACAACAAAATTATTTGACATCCATTACATCTGATCAAACTGTTTATCATAAAAAAGTGAAATTATATATAAGATATATATTATAGTTGAGAAGCAATATTGTGCATATATCAAGTTTGGTGGAAAAAAAAAAAAATCAATTGGTACATTCAACAGTTTGAAAATTTAACGATTTAGTTAACTGTATGAAAAATTTTGTACACAACTTTGGATCTCCATGAGAAATTAAGGAAATTCACAGAGGAATTTCAAAACGATGCATCAGAGGATCCCTAGCCTCTAAGCGGAGATAATCGTACGTAGAACCAAAAAAAAAAATTAAAGCCTTCTTCAGAATGTGTAAGATAATGCTATTTTCCCTTTCAAATAGCGATGTTTCCTCTATTTGCACTTCATAATTCCACTGAAATCCTTATATTCCATGCCATATAATTGCATTTCTGGATAATTTCGTAACAACTATATTATTTTTATTTTATCTTTTTTATTTATTATTATTAGTATTAATATTTTGCTCTTTAGTGATATGTAGCGAACATACATTCTTTAGCAATACTAGGACTAGAATTCGCATTTTGTTGTCTATTTATCACTTTATCTATAAAACAATTGAGTCATATATAAATCCTCTTCATTGCGGAGACTATAGAAGGTTATTGTTGTGAAAAATGGCAATGTTTTAACCAGCTACTTTTTTCATTTTTTTGTTTTAGAAAAAGTATACAATTTTTATCGACAAAAATATTGCAATTTTTTGTATATACATACATGAGATATTGTTGTGAAAAATGGCAATACTTTTTTGTATATATATATATTATTATTTTGACGTTTGGTGAGCCATACTTCTATTAATTCTAAGGTTGCATACACTTTGCTGCACAATTTGAGCTGCAAAAGAAACGCAGCACAATTTAGGACCCCAAAAGCACTGTACATGTCCAATGTGAACTTGCTACAACAAGTTCCCAGCACCCTACGGGGTATTAAATTCAAAAAAAAAAAAAAAACCAAGTTCCCAGCTACTAGGAAAGCTGGTAATTTACATAGGCAACACATAAGGTAACAAAAAATAAACAGCAGAAGACGCGCACTCACATTCTGAAGCTCTCCAGTTCTTACAACTTATTGATACGCAAACACCCTTCCTCCAGTTCTCTCTTCTTAGGCCTACTGTCAGTAAAAACCCCGAAATTAAACCCTCCAAGAAATTGCCTTTCCGACGGAGCAATCTCCGTTCTTACCCTTTTTTTCCCTCCACTGTTCAATCGGACACAATTTGAGAATAGAACAGTGCACGCGAACCATGTTTTCTTCTTCTTTCCTTGTCAAGAGAATGCTTTCTTCTTCTTTCCTTGTCAAGAGAATGCTTTCCTCCTCTTCTCCCTTTCACCACCACCATTTCCATCACCTGACCCCTCTTCTACGCCACTCTCTTTCAACGCAATCCCAGCAACCCAAGGAGCTGCCCTTCATTGCTCAGTACCTCATCTCCTCCTTCGGCTTCTCACCTGATCGAGCCCTCAATTGCTCGGCTAACAAGAACTTCACCGCCATCAAATACTCAGAGCGGCCTGAGTCGGTCGTGACATTTCTGAAAGATACTGGTCTATCTCATGACCAGATCCAGGCTGTTGTTTCATTCCACCCCTGTATTCTCACTCGCAACGTGCAGAAGACCCTAAAACCAAAGGTGCTTGAGTTGATTGATGGCGGTTTCTCTGGAGAACTACTGGTTCACGTGATCCGCTACAACCCACATGCGCTTGAAAGGAGAGACACTCTCTCACGCCTCCTCTTTTGGAGAGATTTTGTTGGGAATAACAACGAGGTTTTGTTAAAGATTATTAAGAGGAACACTTTGCTAATCATTTATGACATTGATAAGCATTTTGTTCCTAGAATAAATCTACTGAAAGAATATGGATTATCAAGTCCGGACATTGTGTCATTGATCGGGGGTGGAAAGGGCTTCTTCAAACTAAACCTGGATTCTTTTAAGCAGACGCTTCAGATAATTGAGGAGTTGGGGATTTCACGGGGATCCAGAATGTTTCTGGTTGGGTTAAAAGCAATTGGTGGTTACAATAAAGATAAAATAAAAGGCAAAGTGGAGTTCTTCATGGTAACATATGGCTGGTCGGAGGAAGAGGTGCATGCCGCCTTCAGAAAGTACCCTAGCGTACTCTCTTTCTCTGGAAATAAAGTGAAATCGAATATGGACTTTCTTATCAGAAAAGCTGGGTTTGAGTCAAGAAGTATAGCTTTGCAGCCTATGCTGCTTGGGTATAGTGTTGAAAAAGTATTGGTTCCAAGGTATACTGTATTGAGGGAATTGCAAGCCAACGGTTTGAAGAAAAAATGCAGTCTTTTGAGTGCTGCTGTGATGTCTGAAAGCAACTTTCTTGAGAGGTATGTAGTGCCCCATGAGAAGGATGTGCCTAGGCTTGGTGAAGCTTATGCTGCTGCCTGTGGCGGAAAGGTGCCCATTTGACAGTAAGTCGCCTGGGTAAGAATTTTTTGAACAATTTACATCTGCAAATTTGGCCACAGCATTAGCCTTATATGCTGTCATTGTTTAACCATGCTGCTGCAACTAGGCTTCAATTTTGTAATTTTAGTTTTTGTTCAACTACTTTGCTATTAAGATTCGGTTCCAGAATCTTTATGGCTGGATATTAGTTATCCCTGGTTTCTTTTATCTTGCTCCCCATTTGCTGACAACAATTAAACACTCATGGATTCTATACCAACTAAGTTAGCAATTTGTATTATGCTTAAAGGGTAACCTCAGCATTGCTAGTTAATTTCCAAGCTACTATAAATTTTCAATGCAGTCTAGGTATCTCTGTGTGGTAGCTGCTAGACAAAATGCAGCAATGTGATTTGATGACAACACTGGACAAAGGGAGGGTCAAATAGGAAAAAATCTTGTTTGTAGAAAAAATTGATATTGGGCTAATTTTAACTCTGTAGTTCGAATGGCTTCATTTTGAGATGTTTGTTATTTTGGTTCTCAAGTACTGTCTATACTTTTCGTTACCATTCTTAAGAAGATCTACATGCAATTAGATGTACTGTCGATCCATTGTTGCTTTAGTTCATCACTAGACTGGGAGCCCTGTCACAAGAGTTGCTGATTCAGATCATGGCTTCTGTACCAAGGGATCATGGAACATATTTCCTTACAAACTGGTAACCTGTCCTGCATAGTCTGAATCAATTGACCGGAAAGTACAAGAGAAGTTTATAGTGCTGAGATCATAACACTGCTTCTAGTTGCAATAAAACTGACACAATTGCAATTTGGTCTTTTCCTCCATCTATAGGTAATTTTGTTGCTATACTGTTGGTTATACTATTTTTTGTCGTATTTGGTACCAGTTCTGGTGTCTATCAGATTTGTTGATGAGTATCTGTATGAGCCTTTTTTCTGAGTTCACATAGTAGCGGTTCCACAGAGAATTTAGGTTGTAGTTAATTTAACATTTAGGGATTGTTGCTTAATGAACTAGTAATGGTCTGCTTCTCTTTTAATAGAAATAGAAAGAAGATGTGTTGACTGTTGACTATTGTGCCATTTTTGTACATATGAAAAGAGGTGGTAGGTTGATACTTGATTCTATCTTAATGGCAACTTTGCTGTGTTGTGTTGTGCAAGTTGTCCCTTCATAAAAAAGACTTTATATATACAGCTTTATTTTTTTGCTATTTTTCAGTATAGCGGGTCACTTGTCAAGTTGTCTCCACAAAACAAGTTAGTAATCTTCTAAAATTGAAAGTCAAATTGACCTCTTAAATTTGTGTTTGGATTTATCTTGTGTGCACAATAAATTTTCAACCCAACTCTAGATCACTTCATATTTTAATTTTTCTTGTGTGCACATGGTAATGGAGTGACCCCGGTTGATCTACATCACTTCATATTTTAATTTTTCTTGTATGCTATCCATTTTTTTTTTTTTTTACTACATATGCAATCCGACAAATAGGATCCAGATCCTACTTGATTGTTTCTTTTATAGTTTTTAATTTCGGTTTTCTAGTTGTTGTAATGTGCTGCTTCTGCATTGTACAAATAGAGAAAACCCCAAAAGTTCTTTTTTCCCCCTCAAAAAAAATTAGATAACCTGAGATCACATTCCCATCTATGATTGTGAAAAGTAAAGAACTAATTCGATTCTCAATTTGAGCAGCAGAAACACACCACAGTTCACGACACAAACAAGCGACACGTAAGACAACAACTCGCAACGAGTTCACATGTCACGCCCCCAACTAAGCCATAATTTCAGGATGGACAGTCCCGCCACGCGTACACACTTTATTGTGCACACATAAAGCTATAAAACAGACTCACATAAACAAATAATCACAAATAAAAATCACATAATAAAGACATTGTTTGTTCATACAACAAGGGACTGATAAATTTTACACATATCAAAATTTTCAATCATGATACAAATACAAACAAAACAAAAATAATACAGCGGATAGTGACTATTCCAGCTCGGCTTGGTCTTCTGAAAAGATCTCATCTGCTAAGTCTGCCAAACCTGAACCTGCTCCACAAGCAATTATGTGGACTGAGTATGCGAATACTCAGTGGTGATAAAAGGAGCCAACAAGGTCTTGGTTAACTTCTAGCTAGAACTAAACCATACTTAAGTTAATCATTTTTAATTCCTACTTGCAATTCTATGTGTATTTTTGTATATGGTAGGATACTATTTTGCATGCGATGACATGCCAAGAAATCTGAAAAATATCTGGAGAAATAGAGGAGATATGATAGCATACTAATATACGGATATATAAGTATAATGTTATACGGGAATCAAGCACCCGTACTCAATGGTCCAATCATAAGTCACATAAAATCCAGAATCAATCTCACAAATCCCAATATATATGACATGAACTGTACCTACAGATCTACCTAACTCAGCGTCGCTCGATTACTCAACTTCGCCCTTATTCCCACATCCTCGCTAAAGGAGTGGGCAGTAAAATACGGTACCGGTAAACTGACTCATGGGGATCGAGAGGTAGTCTGATATAATGGCACACTCAGCTCTTAGTTCAATGTCAAGCTAAAGGAATATAATAGCACAAGTCAAAGGAATAAAATAGCAACCCAAATAACCATCAAGTAACCGTAGTACCGCCTGATGGTCGGTCTGCAGAGTGATCATCAGAAACGGGTTGCTCGAGATCGCTATCATAAGGAGACCACCCGCAATGGCTGGGGTGCAATCTCCCGATAATGGAGACCGCGTGCAAAACACCCTTATCTCACTCAATCTCGCTATCTTGATCTGCACCAGATGCAAGTGTTGATTTAAGCACTTTAAAGTTCATTAGTCACATTATTAATATGAAATGCATATCCTATATATGCATAATTAATCTTTAATTAATGACATGCACTTAACTGTTTACTTAATATTAATGACATGATATGCGCACAATTAATTAATGATATAATTGCTAACTAAAGATTAAACAAAACCTAAGGCATCCACAAGTCATAAAAGACAACCATACCTGGAAAAGTCAGAGATGAAGCGACTATTCCTCCGGATGGTCGATGAAGTCCTGACCAGCTTCTATAGTCTCATACTTAGGGTAGAAGTCGTCCACCAATCTAGAGAAGTCTTGCGGTGCACCTAGCGAACGAAACTCACACGTTAAAATCTATTTTAATGATCTATCCAATTTTGGTTACTATGTGTAAAATCATACTTAAATCCTAGACATTTACAAAGAAACTCAGATTCTGACTTAAGGAGAGTTGGACTCAGGATTTCTGACAAGGAATTCTATTTTAAAATATATTAATTTAAGTAATAACTTTCTAGAGATAATTTGAGAGAGTTTTAATTGTAAATGGTTGTGCAAAAATATTAATTTTAAAAATATTCTTGGAATAATTTTGCTATAGTTTGGTTTATAAAATCAATGTGTAGATAGACGTATGAGGCGAATCCTACAAGTCCTTAACTACAACGATTATAGATGTGTCACATTAATTTGGTTTGGAAAAACATTTAATGAGTTTAACTAATTTTCTAACGGTATTTTAATTAAGTATGAAATTATTCTAAATTAAATTCCTTAACTAAACCAACTATATTAAAACTTAAATTAGATAATAAGAAAAATAAACTCAATTTAATTGATTTGGATTTGGGATCATATATTGTCCGAATGTATCATAGTATCTGTAAAGATTATTTTGCGGACAGTTTCATCATCTCCCATTTAAAAGCCAACAAATTTATTTTCGAATCCGACTTAATTATTTCTCGGCCAAAATCCTTCACTTTAACAATCAAGTAGTTCTAGTTTTATTCTCAAGTTCTAGTTTTATTTCTCAAATCCAACTTGTATAATTCGGTTTAAAACTTCATCAGCCAACAACACAAAATGGGTCACACACAAATAAATACAGCAAAACCCACAAGAAATTCACACGGATCAAAACAGAGAAGCAAGCCCAGAAGGGAACAGGCCTGACGACCCAGAGGAAAAACACAAGCCCGCACGGACACAGGGATCCAAGCGGATCCGCATACACATGGGTTCCGGGGATCAAATCCGAAACCCAACATCAGACAATAAAATCCGAGCCGACAACTCAAGGACTTTTACACCTAGAACCCTAAATTTATTTTATTTACTTAAAAATTACCTTTCAGACCCTAATAACAGTTTTTTATTACAAAAAGACCCTAATACAGAAAAATCAACATTTATGAAAAGGTCCCTGGCAACACAATACTTTACACAGAGGTCCCTGGGAAGGTTTTTACATGTACCAGACTGGTACAAGGCCTGATACCAGCCCTGTACCATGTACCAGAGGCATCAAACAGCTCACACAAGGCTTAGAAGAGCCTCACAACACAAACACAAGTCTAAACAGCTAATATTAACATCAACAGGTGTTTAAGTGTTTCTAACAGACCAAAAACAAGTCATTTGAGACGACAAGCACATAACAGAGCAAGTAATAGCCTCTACAAACAGTTCTACAGATGTCTAAACCCACAATCAACAAGCATACATTCAAATTTGTGGCATTCAACGCATAACAGATCAGAGACAAGTATCAACACTCTTAATAGATTAGATTGAGCCATCACAACACACAAACAGATCACAAGCTCAGATGCAAATTCAAAATTGAGGCATCAATCAGCTAACAGATCAATCTAGACATCAAATTGCCTCAGTCAAGCACACGAGCAAGCTAGCAGAAACAAAGGAACAAGGAGAGAGGAGTTACCAAACCGAGAGAAGGATACGAAGCAAATGGTTCAGCACAACACCTCGCCTCACCGTCAGCGCCACCACCACCGAGCCTCGTCGATCGTCGCCGTCTCCACTCCAGTCCAACAGCTTCCACCTCTCTCTCTCTCTCTCTTCCTTTCTCTTTTCTATTCTTATCTTTGAAATGGGGTCTGAGCTGAGAGAGAGGAGATGGATGGAGATGGAGAGGAGGGATCGAGCTGCTTAGGTGGCAGAGGGAGAGAGGGCAAGAGAGGCGATGGTAGGGTTTAGGTCAAGGGTTTTCCTCGGTTTGGGAGAAATCAAAGGAGAAAACCGGGGGTTGTGGTTCCCTCTGATAGGTCGAGAGGGGATGGATGGCACCATGCCAATCGATGAGAGGAGACCAAGAGGAAAACGCGGGAGGCTGTGGTCGGATTGGGAGAAACAAGGACAGGGAAAAGGAGGTGGGGTCGATAGCTGTGATAGGCGAAAGGAGAGAGTGAAGTGCTTGGGGAGAGAGCCATGAGAGTGGGGTCGAGTGCTCTGCCAAAGGCGAGAGAGAGAGAGAGAGAGAGAGAGAATAGAGCGGATTGGTCGAAAGGTTTCTCCGATTGGTGAAACACGAGAGAAGAAGCGGAAAAGAGGGGAACGGGTGGAGAGATGACCCGTTTTGTAGAAGAAGGAGAGAGAGAAAGAGAAGAGATAAGAGGATAAATCAGTGGTTAATCCAACGGCTCAGAAAAATCCAGAATTTCTAAACTCAATCCAACGATCCAGATCAGAGAAATTTTAGGAAAATTGATTTAAACAGCAGTAAAAATTGGACTTTAACACAATTTCAATCCATAATAATTTTGTAAAATAGTTATTTGAATTTCTATAATATAAACTAGATATTTGAGTAAATGATTTTCATGAAAATTTTGTACATGGCCGAAAATTTAATTTTTATATCAGATTCGAAACGAATTCGACTTCTAAATTAATGAGAGTTGATAATCCGCTAATTAACTGAGTGTGATTTTTAATAATATTTATTTATATTTATTTGTTTGCTTGAAGATTTTTATTTAATTAAATTAACTTCTAATTAATATTTTCTGGGTTTTTACATCACATGTACAACAAACGAACAAAAGCTGGATCCAAAGACATAACACAAAGAAGCAACACAAAAGTTAACATCATCAATCAGCAGAAGACCCACTAAAGCTATCCAGTTATCACAAGTCGCAAGTCGCACCATATTGTCCCAAGTTACGATTAACGACTCCCGTCCCAGGGAACTCCCCACACAGATACAGATGGGGTCGAATCGAACTAAGTTCCTATTCGCATGAACCGTTTCTACTTCTACAATTCTCTCTGGGATCTCTCCAATCAGTCAAAAACCCCCAAACTAAAACAAACAAAACTAAAACCCTCCTTTCTCCACTCTTCAGTCTTCACTGCGGGGCTGCTCCAAAAATTACATTTTCCGACGAAGCAGCTTCTCTTCTTGCTCCAATCAGTCTCCATTTTGGGAATTGAACACTTTAACCATGTATTCTTTCCTTGCCAAGAGAATATTCTCGTCCTCTTCTTCTCCCTTCGACCACCACCATTTTCATCAGCTGCTGCTTCTGACACCTCTTCTACGCCATTCTCTTTCAACGCAATCCCAGCAATCCAAGGAGCTGCCGTTCATTGCACAGTACCTCATCTCCTCCTTCGCCTTCTCCCCTGGTCGGGCGCTCAAATGCTCGGCTTATTCCAACCTCAGGGCAATCAAATCCTCCGAGCGACCTGACTCGGTTGTAGCATTCCTCAAAGGTACAGGTCTATCACATGACCAGATCAATTCTGTTGTATCGCTCTATCCACTTATTCTGGGTTCCAGCGTGGAGAAGACCCTGAAACCAAAGGTCTGTCAGTTGATTGATGCGGGTTTCTCTGGAGAACTACTGGTTCACTTGATCCGGTACAACCCAACTGCCCTTGTATTGAAAGCCACTCTCTCACGCCTCCTGTTTTGGAGAGATTTTGTTGGGAACAACAATGAGGTTTTGTTAAAGATTATTAAGATGAACACTTTGCTAGCCACATATGACATTGCTAACCATGCTGTTCCTAGAATAAATCTTTTCAAAGAATATGGATTATCAAATCAAGATATTGTGTTATTGCTTCAGATCGGAAAGCGCTGCATGACCACAAGCCTAGATTCACTGAGGCAAATACTTGAAATAATTGAGGAGGTGGGGATTGAACGGGGATCCAGAATGTTTGTGTCTGCTTTAAAAGCTATTGGTGGTTACAGTAAAGATGAAATAGAAAGGAAAGTGGAGTTCTTTATCATAACATATGGCTGGTCAGAGGAAGAGGTGCACGCTGCCTTCCGAAAGTTCCCTAGTGTACTCGCTCTTTCTGAGGTTAAAGTGAAGTCGACTATGCACTTTCTTATCAGAAAAGCTGGGTTTGAATCGAGAACCATAGCCTTGCAACCTTGGCTGCTAGGCTCTAGCCTTGAAAGAGTATTGGTTCCAAGGTATGCTGTATTGAGTGCATTGCAAGCCAATGGATTAAAGAAGTGCAGTCTTTCGACTGCTTGCAAGATAACTGAATACAACTTCCTTGCAAGATATGTAGTGCCCCATGAGAAGAATGTGCCTGGGCTTCGTGAAGCTTATGCTGCTGCATATGGTGGAAAGGTACCCATTTGACAGTAACTTGTATGAGGAAGAATTTTGTTAATCGATTTATATCTGCAAATTTGGTCAGATTATTAACTTTATATGATGTAGTTGTTTCATAAATTAACCAAGCAGTTGCAACAAGGCTTCAATTCTTATTGTAATTTTAGTTATTGTTGAATTACTTTACTAGTCCTTAGATCTCAATTGTTACTCGTCGGTTCCAGAATCATTTTGGTTGGACATGGGTTGTCACTGGTTGGTTTCCTTTGTTTGTTTTATCTGTTATTTCCTCCATTTATAGGCAACTTTAGATGCTACAGTGTCGATTTACAAATTTGTGCCGAATTCGGTACCAGTAACCAGTTCTGGTGTGTTATCAGATTTCTCGATTGGCATCTTGTATAAGAATTTTCTGAGTTCACATAAAAGGTAGTTTCACAAAAATTTTAGGTTGTAGTTAAATTTGCAATTACGAATTGTTGGGCACCTTATTGAACTAGAAATGATTATTTCCTTTTAATAGAAACGGCCAGAACTATTACTCTATTGTTTTTACCAGAGACAAAAAATAATAAGGTAGTTCAATATTTTTTCATTATGATGCAATCTGTTGATAGGATCCAAATGCTACAACAGGAAGGATATTTCATCAATTAATATCTAGAAGCAGAAATAATTGAAAAGATGTGTATTGGAAATAAATGCAAAATAAATTAGTCTTTTGTTCATTTCCCATTCTAAATTCATACTTTTTTCACTTTTTCTTTGCACTTAAATTGAGAGTAACTAAATATAACTTGTGTTGGTTGACAGAGGTTGTGGTTGCATCCCTTAATTTCCATTCCCAACCAATCAAAATAAAACTCCTATTTCATAGTCCACTCTTCAATCCCGTCCAGAACCCTCAATCCAAAGATGAAATTTTTGGAAAATATCAAAACGGTAGATACAACACTAGAAGTTCATCTAATTAAAGGGCACTCCTATAGGAAAATCTTTTTAATTTAATAAGTTATATCGACAATAAATTTACAGATAAATCTCGACAGCCACTGTCATGTTGTCTGAAAGAAAAAGCAAGATATTTACAAATAAGTTATATTAACCAAAAAAATTATTTGACAACCACTACAAACGTTCATAAAAAAAATTATAGAATATATTTTATAGTTTTAAAATATCAAGTTTGATAAAATTATAAAAATTCCCTGCTAAACATTCACAGCAATTGCAAGTTTACAACTGATTAAACTAACAGAAAGACAAGAATGTACCGAATACAATCTTCTTATAAAAGTTTATATCATATTAGCAAAAAGAATAATATTGTACAAAGTTTTGTTTTAAACATATATATAGTTTTTAATTTATTTAGCATTAAATAATATCGAACGAATAGTGACAGAATCAACCAATGAAACAGAACATTATTTATTTGTAAATTTTTTGTTGAAACAACAACGACAATAACACAGTTTATGACATTTGAACTCCATCAAAGAAAGTTGCACACACTTTCCTGCACAACTGGATTCCGTCCATGAATCTAACAACATAACAATAAGAAACACACAAGGTAACATAACCAATCAGTAGAAAACCCACAATAGCTCAGTTCTCACTCGTATCAGAGTATCAGACCGATCGCTTGTCCAAACCAAGATAGGGTCGAACCGACTACCCATTCGGTCAATGTATCGAAAAAAAGTACACCCATGCGGATGAATGGTTTCTCCAACTCCCTCTTTCTCTTTCTAGGGTTTCAGACTTCACTACTTCAGTCAAAACTCCAAATCAAACCATCTCTAATCGCTGATTCCCTGCTCCTCCCTCTTCACTGGAACCCCAAGAGATTACTTTTTCTTTCTGACGGAGCAGTTCCTATTCTTGCCATCGTTCCCTCCAATTTCTCTGGAACCATGTCTTCTTTCCTCCTTGTTAAGAGAGTAGTAATCTCCTCCTATTTCTCCTCTTCTCCCTTCCACCACCACCATTACCATCAGCTGGTGCTTCTGAACCCTCTTTTACGCCACTCTCTTTCAACTCAACCTCAGCAAGAGAAGGAGCTGCCGTTTGTAGCACAGTATCTCATCTCCTCCTTCGGCTTTTCCCCTGATCGAGCACTCAAATACTCGGCTTTTTCGAACCTCGCTGCGGTCAAATCCTCAGAGCGGCCTGAGGCAGTCGTGACATTCCTAAAAGATACCGGTATATCACATGACCAGATCAATGCTGTTGTTTCATTCCATCCCCGTATTCTGGCTTCCAACGTGGAGAAGACCCTGAAACCAAAGGTGCGTGAGTTGATTGATGGCGGTTTCTCTGGAGAACTACTGGTTCACGTGATCCGGTACAACCCATCTGCGCTTGAAAGGAAAGACACTCTCTTCCGCCTCCTCTTTTGGAGAGATTTTGTTGGGAACAACAACGAGGTTTTGTTAAGGATTATTAAGAGGAACAGGTTGCTAGTCACATTTGACATTGATAACCATGTTGTTCCTAGAATAAATCTATTCAAAGAATATGGATTATCAAATCAAGATATTGTGTCATTGCTTCAGATCAGAAACCGCTGCATGACCAAAAGCCTAGATTCTCTGAGGCATAATCTTGAGCTAATTGAGGAGATGGGGATTGAACGGGGATCCAGAATGTTTATGCGTGGCTTCAAAGCTATTGGTGGTCACAATAAAGATGAAATAAAAAGGAAAGTGGAGTTCTTCATTGTAACATATGGCTGGTCAGAGGACGAGGTGCACGCTGCCTTCAGGAAGTACCCTACTCTATTCTCTTTGTCTGAGAATAAAGTGAAGTCGAAGATGGATTTTCTTATGAGAAAAGCTCAGTTTGAGTCAAGAAGTGTAGCCTTGCAACCTTGGCTGCTTGGCTGTAGCGTAGAAAGAGTATTGAATCCAAGGTATACTGTATTGAGTGCATTGCAAGCCAAGGGTTTGAAGAAAAAATGCAGTCTTTTGAATGCTTCTGTGATGTGTGAAAGCAACTTTCTTGAGAGGTATGTAGCGCCATATGAAAAGGATGTGCCTGGGCTTGGCAAAGCTTATGCTGGTGCTTACGGTGGAGAGGTGCCCACGTGACCGTTATTTGTCTGGACAAGAATTTTGTGAATCAATTTATATCAGCAAATTTGGTCAGATTGTTAACTGCATATGCTGTAGTTGTTTAATACATTAACCAAGAAGCTGCGACGAGGCTTCAGTTATTTTTGTAATTTTAGTTATTGTGGAATTACTTTAGTAGTCCTTAGAAGTTTGTAGGTCTCAATTGTTACACATTCGGTCCCAGAATCATTTTGGTTGGATATGGGTTATCCTTGATTGGTTTCCTTTGTTTGCTTTATCTTGCTCTTTATACGATTAACAATTCATGTTAATCATTTCTACCAAGCTATTTCAACCAATGAATCAAATTATGTTTTACTTAAAGGCTAAACTCCGCATTGCTGGTTTATTGTAAAAGCTACTTGAAATTTCAATTCTACTGTACTTATCTATATTTGTTGTTGGGGTCTTGGTATCTGTGTGTGGTAGCTGCTAGACAAAATGTAGTGAAATGATCTAGTGGTAAGAGTGGACAAATGGAGGACCTAATAGGAAGAAAAACGTGATCTGTAGGAAAATTGCTCTGGGGCTAGCTGTTTTTAGCTCTGTAGTTTGAATAGGCTTTCTTTTAAAGGGGTGTGTTATTTTGGATCCTAAGTATGTCTTACACTTCTCACTTCTGTGTCCATCATTGTTTAGAATATCTACATGCAATTAGGTGTACTGTTTACAATAGGAAAAAAAAAATTATCTGTTGCTCGCTTTATTGTTGTTTTAGTTCATAACTAGATCAACAACAACTAGGCTTTTTGTCCCAAACAAGTTGGGTAGGAGTTGAAAATTCAGATCATGGCTTCTGTATTAAGGAGTCATGGACCATATTTCTTGCAAAGTGGTGATCTGTCTTGAAGAGTCTCAATCAATAGACTGGAAAATACATGAATATTTATGAGTAGTGCTCAGATTATAAGACTGCTTCTTGTTGCAATAAATTTGCACAAAGTTTAAATTTGTTTCTTTTCCCCCTCCATTTATAGGCAACTTTCTTGTTACAGTATTGATTAACAAATCTGTGTTTAATTTGGGACCAGTTCTGGTGTGCTATCCGATTTCTTAATGCAACTCTCTTGTTACAGTATTGATTAACAAATCTGTGTTTAATTTGGGACCAGTTCTGGTGTGCTATCCGATTTCTTAATGGTGTCATGTGGAACGCTTTTCTGAGTTCTCATAAAAGGTAGTTTCACAAAGATTTTAGGTTTCAGTTAAGTTTACAATTTTGGATTGTTGGGCGATTTATTGAACTAGTTATGATCTGTTTTTCTTTTTTCTTTTTTTTTTAATAGAAACGGCCAGTAATTATTGCTCCAGTTTTTGTATAAGAAAAAAAAATAAGGTAGTAGACTGGTACTTCCAAATTTTTCATTATGATGCAATCCGGCAGATAAGATCCAAATTCTACTGTAGAGGAAGGAGATTTCCAATTATATCCAAAGGCAGAGATAATTCAGCTAGGAGGGTACACAAGATGTGTACCAAAAATAAATGAAAAGAAGTTAATATTTTTTAATTTCCCGTTTTACTTAATAGTATTATTTTCACTTTTTCTTTGCACTTAGATTGAGAGGATGACTAAATATAACTTGTGTTAGTTGACAGACGTTATGGACGCATCCCTTAACCTTCATTCCCAACCAACACAAAATAAGCTAATTCCTATTGTATAGTCCATTCTTCATTGCCTTCCAGAATTCTTAATATAAATTGAAAATGTAGAAAACTATTAAAACAGTAGATACACCATTGGAAGTTCATCTAATTAAAGGGCACTCCTTTAGAAATTCATATAGTAACGCAAATGCATAGATCTTCTTAATTTAACAAGTTCTATTGACAAATAACCTCAGTTAACAACGAAATTATGGATAAATTATATTGACCACAACTTTATTTAACGATCTTTATAACTGATCAAAACAGTTAAAACTTATTAAACGTATTCTAATCGATGTCCTACAAGATTTGGAGTTCCCATTGTTTTTGTAGTTTTTCCACAAGAAAATCAATTACGCGCCAAGTGCTCTGGGCAACATAAATTTCGCTTCGACCAACATTAATTTTTATAAATTGACTAAATTAGCCTTCAAATACACCTCTCCCCACAACCACGAACTGAACCCCCAGACCCCAGTTGTCAGTCGGATCGGACCGAACGCTTGCCCCAAGCCCCCAGAAATCAAATCTAGTGCCGCGCGGCACCGTGCAGCGCGCAATCTGAGCCGTCCAGATTAAATCCAATGATGATGGGTGCCCCGTGCATGTAACCATATTGTAAGGCCCGAAAAAATCTAACCGTCGAGATCAGATCGAACGGCTCGGATTGCTGAGCGGCACGGTGTTGCGCGGCACGGGATAAGGATTCCAAGCCCCCAACCTAGATTTGAGAGAACCGTTTCTCCAATTCTCTCTTTCTTTTCTAGGGTTTGACTTGACTAAACGTCTAAACCCCCCAAATCAAACTTTTTCTAATAATTCCTGGTCCACTCTTCGCTGCAGCCCAAGAGATTGCCTTTTCCGACGGAGCAATCTCTCACTATTCTTGCCATTGCAATTTGTCTCAATTTGAGAGAACATCGAACCATGTCTTCTTTCCTTGCCAAGAGATTAGTCTCTTCCTCTTTTCCCTTCCACCACCACCATTTCCATTTCCATCAGCTGGCGCTTCTGACCCCACTTCTACGCCACTTTCTTTCCACTCAATCCCACCAACCCAAGGAGCTGTCTTTTATAGCGCAGTATCTCATCTCCTCCTTCGGCTTCTCCCTTGACAGAGCGCTCAAATACTCGGCTGACACCCACCTCGCCCCGATTAAATCCACGGAGCGGCCCGAGTCGGTCGTCACATTCTTGAAAGATACCGGTCTATCACATGACCAGATCAATGCTGTTGTTTCATTCCACCCCTGTATTCTGGCTAGCAACGTGGAGAAGACCCTGAAACCAAAGGTGCACCAGTTGATGGATGCCAGTTTCTCGGGAGAACTACTGGTTCACTTGATCCGGTACAACCCAACTGCTCTTGAAAGGAAAGATACTCTCTCACGCCTCCTGTTTTGGAGAGATTTTGTTGGGAATAACAACGAGGTTTTGTTAAAGATTATTAAGAGGAACAGTTTTTCTTGTCACATTTCACATTGATAACCATGTTGTTCCTAGAATAAATCTGTTGAAAGAATATGGATTATCACATCAAGATATTGTGTCATCGCTTGGGGACAGAAGCCGCTACATGAACAAAAGACTTGACTCATTGAGGCAAACACTTGAGCTAATTGAGGAGATGGGGATTGAACGGGGATCCAGAATGTTTATGCGTGGCTTCAAAGCAATCGGTACTTCGAATAAGGATCAAATAAAAAAGAAAATCAAGTTCTTTATGGTAACATATAGCTGGTTAGCAGAAGAGGTGCATGCTGCCTTCAGAAAGTACCCTAGTTTGCTCTCTTTTTCTGAGAATAAAGTGAAGTGGAAGATGGATTTCCTTATGAGAAAAGCTGGGTTTGAGTCGAGGAGCATCGCTTTGCAGTCTCCATTGCTTGGGTATAGCTTAGAAAGAGTATTGATTCCAAGGTATACTGTATTGAGTGCATTGCAAGCCAACGGTTTGAAGAAAAAATAGTCTTTTGAGTGCTGCTTTGATGTCTGAAAGCAACTTTCTTAGGAGGTATGTAGTGCCCCATGAGAAGAATGTGCCTGGGTTTGGTGAAATTTATGCTGGTGCTTATGGTGGAAAGTTGCTCATATGACAGTAACTTGTGTGGGGAAGAATTTTGTTAATCAATTTACTTCTGCAAATTTGGTCAGGGCATTAACTGTATCTGCTGTCATTGTTTCATCCATTAACTAAACAGCTGCAACGAGGCTTGAATCATTTTTGTAATTTTAGTTAGTTGAATTTCTTTAGTCCTTAGAAGTTTGTAGGTCTCAAATGTTACACATTTGGTTTCAGAATCTGTTTGGTTAGATATTGGTTGTCCCTGATTGGTTTCCTTTGTTCGTTTTATCATGCTATTCATTTGTTGTTGATAATTAACGACTCATGCTAATCATTTCCCCCAAGCTATACCAACCAACAAAACCAAATTGTGTTGTACTAAAAGGCTAACCTCTAGATTGCTTATTTATTTTTATTGGGGTCTAGGTATTTATGTGTGGTAGCGGCTAGCTAACATGTAGTGAAGTGATCTGATGATGGCAGTGGACAAATGGAGGGTCAAATAGGACGAAATATGAGTCGTGCTAATAATTAGGTATTATTTGCTATTGGACTGATTTTAGCTCTGTAGTTTGAATGCTTTCGTTTTTGAAGGGTTTGCTATTTTGGATTCCAATACTGTCTTACACTTCTGTGTCCATCATTGTTTAGAAGATATTCGGTGTACTGTTGATAATAAAAACCTAATTGATTTTAGGACTTTTGATCTGTTGTTTGCTCTATTTTTTATTTTTTATTTTTTTGGTTCATAACTAGACTGGAGTCCTGTCACATGAGAATAGTTTCAGATCACGGTTTCTGTACCAAGGGGACATGAACCATATTTCCTTACAGTTACCAGTAATGATCTGTTCTGCTGACTCTCAAATCTCAATCAGTAGACTTGAAAATACAAGAGAAGTTAAGAGTAGTGCTAACAGTCTATCTAGTTGCTATAAATCTTACCCAAAGTTGCAATTTTGTTTTTTCCTCCCTCTATAGGTGAAGTTGTAGCTACTGTATTTGTTGGATTTGGCACCTGTTCTGGTGTTCTGTCAGATGTCTTGATGGGTATCCTGTACAAGGCTTTTCTTTGTTCACATGAAAGGTTATTTCACAAAGATTTGAGGTTGTAGATAAGTTCACAATTATGGATTGTTGGGCGCTTTATTGAACTAGTATTGATCTATTTTCCCTTCTAATAGAAAAGGCCAGTAATTAGTGCTCTATTTTTTGTACAAGAAAAGAGAAAATGGTGGTCCGTTGATACTTCAATTCTTTTTATCCTTTATGATGCAATCCGACAGATAGGGTATTATGTTGTCCTACATGAACTTACACTAGTTTATGCCTTTATATTTGTTGTAATGAGCTGTTTATTCGTTATAAAAATAGAAGGAAATAATATAGTTTTGGGCTACCAACTAAATAGAACCTCCCAAAGCTATTTCTCCAAAAATTACACAGACTGAAGATCACATCCCACTTTGTGCAAGAAAAGAATAAATTCGTTTCAGTTTTCTAATCAAGTTTCTATTTTTTTTTCCCCTATACATAAATCTGCCACACTCTTCTATTTTAATTAAAATTTGAGAAGAACTTTCTTGCTGTTTATGCTCCATAAGGTCCCTCAAAACGGAGATAGTCGTACATAATACCACTAAACGCAAAACCTCCAAATGACTGTGTAAGAAAAATTGTATTTTCCCCATGAAAAAGCAATTTTCCTTCAATCGGCACTTCATAATTCCACTGAAATCCGTGAATCCCATGTCGTGCAATTGCATTCCCGTCACCGAATTGATATGTTCTGAAAAGGGCGTTTCCACTGGGATAATTCACTCGAACCTAAAATGATGACATATTGTAGGTGAGATTTTGTGGCAAGATACTAAGAGTGATTTGTCACCAATCATTGCATCATGTATTATGTATGGAACCCATCAATATGGAAAATGTTTTTTTTTTTGGATACACTAGATAGAGACTACTCAATATGGAAAATGTTGAGTCTATGATTAAAAAAAAAAAAAGTTACCTCTAGTCTTGCCATATGAGCAGTCGCAATAGCGATTCGCAACATATAAGAACTGTTTTGTTGTATATTCGTGAGGTTGAACTTGATCTGCCATGTTGTTGTAGAATATTTATTTCCAACATTCCTACAGCATTGTCGAAGAACACAATCAATAGTAACAAAATTTTATCACATAAAAAGAATTTAGATGCAATTACAATAATTCGGAAAGAAAAATACTCAGTAAGGGCAGTTTCCCAGATGAAAAAAATTTTATATAGATATTCTATTTCCAAAATGAAAAAATAATTATTATTTTAATGAAATTTTCATATGTTTTGTGTTATCTTTCCAAACATAGTGCATAACTAATCTAGTGATAATTTTTTTCCAATTTTGATAAGTGCACAACCAATCCAACTACAGATTTCTTTCTATTAAAAGTGAAGAGCTTGTAAACTTATATTCATCGATAACATCCAACCAATGATTTAAACGATCAATGGTTAAGATTGCATAGAGAAAATAATTGTTTACACTCTTCGCTTAATTCTTTTGGTCCTTGCATACGTGCTTTTATAAGTAGTACAGATATTACATATAAAAAGATATGTTGTATACAAAAATGGTAATGAGAGATGGTGATATGGGTCATCAAGATTTTTAATCAATTAATGTTTCTCCATTTTATATCTAAAGATAAATTATGCAGGCCTATGATTTATAATACCTTGTTACTTGGGCAAAGAACCAATCCTTTTTGTAATCACTGGTACCAACTTTATAAACTAGGTCATCTTTTGGGTACAAGTCTGTGTACCTCTCCCAGAGGCCATACTGTCTGTACCTGAGATTTGTGAAAAGAAAAAGGAAAAAACATATTGGCAAAGGGGATAAAAATAAACAGAGAAAGTTATTGACAACATATTTCAGATAGGGGAAAAAATTATGGCATTGTATTTCAAATTTTAAGGAGATTTAAATCATACATTCTTCCTTAAAGAAAGGTGAAAGAGTAGAAAAGAGCACCTTAACAAATAAGAAAAGTATTTTGTTCAATTAAGGACAGTCATATATATAATTTGATATACCCTGTTTCCTAAGTACACATAAGTTTTTTTTAGTTTCCCGAGCATACTTCAAAATTTCGTATAAAAATTTATTAAACTTGGGTAAGAGGTGACTAACTTCTCAACGTTCATGTACAGATTGTTTATATATTTTGGATCTGGGTCTGGAATGAAGAACTCAGCTGCACTTCTATCAGGGACTCCAATCTCCCATAATGTGGGTCCTTCTCTTGGAGGTTGGAATGTGAGCACGCCAACATCAAATTTGGAACCTAATTGCAATTCAGTTTGCAATTAAACGCAAAAAGATTAAAAGACACTTTAAAATAAAACATGATACTTATTTCCATCTAGACACAGGTAGTATTGGTACTAAGTAGTAGCTAGTATCATGGTATATCTTTAAATGTGTGTAACTCTAATTGAGGTCACCTCTCCTGCAGGCTGTAACTCTAGTTAGGACCAATGTATGATGTCAACAGATAGATTTGAAATAATACGAAAATGAGAAACAAAAAATTTACCAGCTGATACAAGTATCGTGACATTATGCATAAAATCACCAACAAATCCTGGCGCCCATGCGTATAAGCTGTAATTTCCTGGTATTATATTGTTTATGGTGAAATAGCCATTTGCATCAATTCTCGTCCAAAATTGGTAGCCCTGAAAAAAAGAAAAAAAATTGTAACAAACTATGTGCGCAAAAATATCTGATATTTATATACCATGGTCCAGAAGAAAAATAAATAAGTATACGGAAATTATCGACATAGAAAATAAAATTTTAAAAATTAAGATTCAGCAATAGAAAATTGAAAATAATTTTCTTGGTGCGAGTGCAATATGTGTGAAGGAACATTAGTGCAAGTAGTCTCATTTTTGTTCAATTTATAAGAATAATAAACATTTTATAAAATTAGAAATACCTTTGTAAAAAATGGTGAAAAATATTACCTTGCATTCTGCTTGCCAGGATCCAAGCTGGCCAGCTAAGGCCAATCCCACGTAAGGAAGATCAGCCAGCTTATCACTAATGTTACTGTACCTGTAATATATATAAGTAAGAAAAAATTTTGTAATTTATCACATATCTTATCATTAATTAATGTAGACAATTTTTTGGCTTGAATTTTTATCTTTATTACCCTCCTGAGCTCTATCCATTAAGACAAATAAAGAATTACCTGTCATAAATTAAGAATCTTCCAATGACTGAGCCTCTTTGATTGGATTTCAAGAATTCCACTGAAGCAGGGAAGTTATACGGCCAGCTGTCGACCTCCTTTTGCATCTGTTATTGTTATATAAAAAAGTTCCATGCATAGGTTATTTTTTAATTTTCTCTCTTTTGTAATAAATATAAGCTGACATTAAAGAAGTATTTACCTGCGCTTTGGCATCCTGCCATAGAAGATCACGTGCACTACCACTATGATTTTGACTTGAATTTGAATTTAAGTATATAAAAACTGGACCCAAGGTTTTCTTCCAGTACTCTCCATCTTGTAGGTTGAAGTGTATATCTTTACCAACATAGTGATCTCCTATAAACATCTGTAGATATATACACATTGAGAAAATATATTTGTTGCACAAGGGACATCTTAATCTTCTGTAAATTTAATTTTTTTTAAACAAGTACAAGATTAGAGTCAATTTGCTCACTGCAAGGGAAGTGGGGCCTGTATGGGAGGTTAGATCCTGCTTGAGGGGTCCACCGGTCTTGAACTCATTGCTCGGTGTTATGATCCAGAAACCTGTTGACGGATTGTCGCTAATCCATCCATGAACCTTGTTATCCTTGTTATCTAGTGAATACTGGTATTTGTCATCTACCTATAAAAACAACACCGATTACAAATTTTTTAATAATTTGTAAATAAATAAATAACATGTAAATGACTACTTATTAATAATATGTAAATAAATAACATGTGATTTGTTATTGTTCTGTCATTATGGGAATAAATTAGTAATTGGTAATTACCTCTCCTTTTAATTCAGGTTCACTCGGGTCAACTAGCAGCATGGCCTCTTTGTAAGCCAATTCCTCACCCCGTGGTGGTTCCCTATCTCTTTCAGAGGGCATTTCCTTTTGCCTATTATCAGATATCACCATATAGTGAAATCTGAAATGCAAATAATTGGAAATTAGTAAGTTACAACAAGCTTTATTTAGTTATACGGACATGCTAGAAGTTATTATTTATTGCATGCCTCTATATGCTATTTTGGTAACAGCTAGTACCAAAAGGCTATTACATTACTTGCCAATATACATATTTTGAATATTAATAACAGTTCGCCTTCCATTGAGCAACTAATATATACATGCATTTTAGATATATCAAATTCTACAAATTCTTAACGAGGAATACAATGGGAATTTACCTATCACTGTTAAGCTTGAAGACAAGCCTGGCCTCTGCAATATCAAAGGCAGGCCAACCATTCTCATGCTCCAATACAGAATATGTGTACAACCCTGAAACTCCTCTCAGCATAATGTACCTAGAAGAACAGAAGTTTAATACTTCATGGAACTATCTGTGCAATTGCTCGACCAAGGAATTTAGAATAATACATAAATATAATTACATCACTTTGTCAGATGTAATAATTGCATTTATTCTGATGAAAAAGAAAAAGAAATGATGCAAATCAGCATAGAGTAATTAACCTAATATCGGTATTGAGGTAAGCCAATTTATGTCGAAGGGATGCATCCCAGCGTCTCTTGAAGGAGATCTCTACCTGGTCGTCTGTTTGCATAATTGCCTTAAACTCTGTTCCTTCTAACCTACTCAACATTACAATAATAATTGGTGACTTTCTTTGTATAGCGCTGAATAAGATTAATTGGATGAGTTAGTGTTTTACACAAAAAAAAAAAAAAAAATTCATATTCACCCATTGGATAAGCTAACAATAACCAATTAGCTAGCAAATCCCATTTTTTTCATGCTTTCATTGTTAAGGGCATAATTTTTTTATACGAATTTTAGGATGGTAATTACTCGTGAAGGATGTTTTTGACTTTTTATAAATTAAATTATCAATATTCTCTCTTGTAAAATTTTAAAGCAAAAACAATTGACAATTTTACTTACATGTCCATAACAGCCGCATTTTTGGATCCAGGATAGTTCCAATCTGCGTCCCAATACCTAATATATGCATTCAAAATGAGCATATTAGTTATATGCATCCCATTTGACATAAATTCAACTCCATCCAGAACTAGTACTTCTTTCATGTAACCTTTAGCTGTTCCTCCTCTACTTCCCATCAACACTCTCACTATTTTTTCCCGGTATATATAATTGTCTGTCTTTCTGATAATTTAATTTGAAGCACATTGATGATAAAGACAGAAGCAGTCTTGCTATCCCATCTTCCACAAAAGGAACATTGATTTTTACTTCAGAAAAAGAAAAACAGCATTAAAGCTAACACAAAACAACTTTGGATTATTTTGGAATAATTTATGTTCTCTGGAAGTAGAATGGTGCACATTTGCAAGACAAAATGTTTCTGACTTCCTTTACAAAACCATAGATATATAGAATTTGAGACTTTTGTGTAGATAATAAATCACATATACCCTCCTAAGTTGCTCTCTCCATGAGTGTAATCAAGCAGATTATCTATTCCATTGTACTTGATGGCAATGATGTGGCCTTGGGGTTTTGTAAAGGTAACTCGAAGGATGCTGTTATCCATCACCACCTGAAAAAATAGCACTTTTCTTAAAAATATATTAGTTTTAACTTTTAAGCACTTTACAATTTGGTGCAATTTTATTCAGCTATAGCATATGATGTAATGGCTTATGATATGACCAATACAAAATCAAGTTTTGGTTTGACAAAAAAAAATCGAGTTAGTATAGATCGCAAAGGATGTTGGTGCAAAAATTGATTAATCTGTTATACAATATACATAATTATATATATTTATATGTGTGTTCGTGCATGCATGTGTATGGAGCATAATTAATATAAATGAGATAAATATTTTGCTCCTAATCTTTTTCTCCTTTAAAATGAGTAAATGAAACGCTAGTTAATAAAATGTTGAGGTACAGAATTGCTGTAAGTATTTCTATTAGACTGTTAAATATTCGCTCAAATGTCAATATAAGATAAAAATACCTGGTCATCTTGTACGCGCAAGCGAACTCTCTGAGACCCTCTCTGTGTTTGAGAGCTTACAGTAGAAATAAAAATGAAGATTACTGATACAAAGAACATAGGCACCAGCTGATAGCATTTCAACAATATCCCCATATGTACTTGTGTCTTTCTTTTTCTTTGGCGCTTACTTGTATCAAGTCCTTCTACAAAAGCCAATGGAATGGTTGTTCAGAAGCAAACAAGCTTCCAGTTAGCCGCAATCAAGCAGTTTTCCTTTGTTAGTTAATTTCTCTGACTTTATGCAAGCTTGTTTGTTGAGTAGATCACTCTGGCTTTATAACAACCTCCACACCTTTGACAGTTTAGTGACCAAACTTCCACTTGTGACCGTTTTCTTCTGCAATTAGATAACTAGTTCCACGTCAAATTAGCTTCTTCAGTCAAAGTACGTAATTTTGGATGATATTCAACTAAATTAGCATTAATTTTGGCATGATTTATGCTAGTGTATTCCTTAATCGCCACATAATCAATATATTTTGTAATGCTAGACATAAAAATACCAACGTAATTTTCTTTTTTATTTTTTTGAAAAGAAAGGAAAAGAAAGAGAGAAGAAGCGTGCTCCATTTATCATATTACGTAAGAGAAACATGTACCGTGCCCAACTGCCCATGTTGGAAAAACATGTTGCCATTTAGGCTTTAATACAGTTTCAACAGAAAAAGGAACTAGGCCTCCAACATTTTCAACTGGGCCTAACAAAGACTAGACTTTGTACCTCGTATTTGGTCTTTGATTGAAAAATCTCTCTGGGCTTTAAGTATTTGAAAATTATTGTGCTGCGTCGCCTAAACCTTTCTGTTATTGCTTTTTTTTTTTTTTTAAATCTTTGACAAACTCTTCACTTTGACTCTTTGACTGAAGAGAGAGAGAAAACCAGGTTCTCATCAGAAATTTTAAAAGAAGTCAAATTGGGATCATATATATATAATTTTAAGTGTATTTATGTATTTGATAGTATAATAATAATAATATCAAGTCTACTGTTCTTCTTCCTTTTTCTTTAAACAAAAAAAAAAAAAATTGGCTTCCTCTTTTTGATGGTGCAACAAAAATAAAAGACCAACTTCCTAGTTATCTTCATTCTCCTGCTGACCGATTTTAATAAGGAAAAAATGTTTTTTTTTTAACCAATGAATCATATATTGCCTACTTAATTACAATTAATATTTCGTTTTACTGAGCAGTCAGATAAAACGATGTAATCATTTTGGTCATGATGACATGTATTTCACTATTTACCTTGTTGATTGATACGATCCTACACAGCCCAAGTCAACTTTCCACATTGTTTTTCAAAAGGAATTGCGACTTTGACTGTATATTATACTATACAAAATTTAGGACACTTAGCTACGTATATATATAATTTACGGACCAAATTGAAAGGGACAACTATTGCTTTTTTAACAGAAATTGGCGGAGCTTTTCCCGCAATATGCTATGCGTGGAAGCTGCACTCAGAGCTTTCAAATTTACTCCCAATTGCATTTTAACAGTTTCGTAAGTAAAAGAAAAAACTATAATATTTATTTTGGTAAATAAGATATATAGAAATCAAGATGCATTTTTCATGAAATGTTTGCTAGTAATATCTTATGATAGCACAAGATAAATTCTGATAGCTCGTAAGTACTCATAATTTATATTTATTAATTTCGATAAAGAAAGATGCACAAATAATTACTTAGTTAGTTTACAATAGAAACTATAATATCAAAGGATTCAATAAAAATATGAAATTACAAAAGATATAATAAAATAATTAAAGGGCAACAAAGAGTAAGAAAATAGATTAAATGTTACAATATCTTTCTTTCCAATAAATTAACAACGAATTCATCAGGAACAAATTAAATATCATGAAATTGAAGATCAAACTCTGCCTGCTAATAAAAGTATTAAACTCTGCCTTTTTTTTTAGTTTGTTTTAATATTACACAAGAAAATAATATTTAAATACATCTTTACTATAACTTATTTATTGGCCCGCAAACAATTACACTAAGATCTATATATGGCGGAACTATAGCAAATTATTTTGAATACTGCGCATAGAACACAACACGACTTAAATTTGAACCTCTTGATAGTGGATTGCAAAAGGACTTGGTCCGTCAGACCACCTTTTTTCACAAATTTACAAACAAAACCAAATTCACCGCCTTTTGTGCTAGTCAATACTCAGCCGAAAGCTACAACTCTTGGCCTTTAATTTTAAACATGTGATCTCAGTTTAAAGAAACTAATATAGGAGGTAAATATGCATTTTTTTTTCCCAGATTTTCAAGTACATAACATACATTTTAACTTTTAAGCAACATACCTTGACGCATAGAGGAATTGCCAAAATACATACGATTATTTCAAATAACTTCCTTCAATCACCTTAAAGTTCTTCAATGAGCACCATTGTTGATGGATACAAAGCGCTCCTCTTCTCTCTTTCAGGTAGATGAACCTGACTCTGTTTTTTTTTTTTTTTCACTCTGAACTTATGCAAAGAAGGGATGATCTATTTACAGCAATAACACGGAGATATCTGTTAAGGAAAATTCCATGATTTTCCCAAAATACCATTGTATGATGAAAAGATAGTTACCTCTATGCTAGATACATTTGGAAGGAGGTTACAAAGGAGATGTATTGGATAAGCGGAAAAGGAAGTTAGGATTTTGACAGTGCTTTCCTAAAATTAAAAAAAAAAAAAAAAAGATTTTGTACATCTTTCATCATTTTTCCTTCTTTTCTTGTTGCACCTAGTGTTATAAATATATGTCATGCCGTGTCTGGATCATCTATTGTGCAATGTCGTACCATGCCGTGTCTGAATTCTAGAGGTGGACACGACATGCCTAAGGACACACCACACTTTGTGTCCTCGTGCCGTGTCTTTTTTGTATGTGTCGTGACGTGTCGTATTTGTACACACTTGAATTTTATAAAACATAGTTATATATTTACGTTTACGGATAAATTAGACATTCGAATTATGAAATTATCCTTAAAAATAGACATTATAAGGATTTTTCTTGTTATTTCATAAAATTTACCATCTTTTAACCCTCATTATAAAACTTGTTATGTCTCTCGTGCCGTGCATGGGCAATTCGCTTGTTGTGTTGTGCCATGTCTATGCCATCAAAACTGGACATGACACGCCTAAACACATGACACAATTAAATTCTTGTATCGTACCATATCCGTGTTTTACCATGTCGTATCATCTCCGAGCATGCCACGTCATATCATGCCGTGTTCAGCCACGCTATTGTTTTTTTTAAACACTAGTTGCACCCACTATTCGGAGATGACTAAATACAACATTTTAAAGTTAAAAAGAGGTTTTATGATCGATTAATTTGCTAAATATACATTAATATCTTCACTTATAAAAAATGTTTTGAGGCTAAATATATAGAATTAGAAAACCTTTTCATAATAAATTTCGTCGTTCAAAATTATGCACTTACATGAGGCGGGTCTCTTGCTGAGAGCTATAGACTTTACATATTAGTGCTTCTATTTTCCAGCTTTTAGCTCCTCTGCTGTCTGTTTTCTGGTTTTTCTCTCTGTTGACAGCTGTTGTCAACCCTCTTAAGAAAAAAAAAATTATGCACTTACAGACATGGTACCGTTATGTAATCGATTAAACAAACATTTACAGATAATTATGCAACCAATTATATATATATATGAATAATTAGTTATATAGATTTATGTCAAATGGGAGAACTCGCTTAACAATTATTTAATTATGAAAAATTAGATAATCATTAAAAAATATATTTTAATTGAAATCCCGAGTACTATAATTGCCAGAATTTAAATCCGCTCAAATATTCACAAGAGATGCATAACCTACATAATAAACTAACCCATAATACAAATACAAAGAAGTCAAATTTTAATTATAAATACCGTAATGGATCGATTTTTTTTTTTTTTTTTTTTTTTTGTATCTACCACATACCAATGCCATCAACGAAGATTACAGCTCAATTTTTGTACTACCATATACTGTATTCACGATTCATAACACTAGCCTATATGTCTAAATCTATTCAGGAAAAAGGGCACACGAGATCGCGTGTGGGGAGCTGCCACAGAAAGTTTCAGCCATATACTAGTGCCAAAGACCCAAAGTCCCGCAAGTTGACTATTTTGACTTTTTGTGATTGGACCCTTTTCGGGTGCATGCAACGAAATGTTGCCCGTTAAATATTCCAATTTGTTTTAGATGTTCCAATGTAATTATGTTTTCCTGATTCATTAATTAAATTTTAATTTCCTACAATTAAGTGATATGATTTAGTATAAAAAACTAAAAAGTCCTATTACTACGAACCGATGGTGCCTGTTAATTAATTAAATATCCGTTATTCGTTCTCTTTCTTTGTGTTATGAAAATTTCTCACTTACACGGACTTGCTATTCGTTATTCAAACTTTTGATTCTGTCAAAAAGTTTATTAATTTTATTCTGTTTGCTGCTACATCTATTTGCTACACTGTCCGAATCTAATTGAATTTCAAGAGTAACTTCCTTGGTGTTTTTGCACCATAAGGTCCCTCAAATCGGATATAATCATACATAATACCACTAAACATAAAGTCTCCTTCCGATTGTGTAAGATAAATCGTGTTCTCCCCTTCAATCAGCAACGCTCCATCTATCGACACTTCATAGTGCCGCTGAAACCCATGAATTCCATGTCGTGCAATTGCATTCCCATCGCCGAAAAGATATGCGTTAAAAAGAGCTTCTCCAAGGGGCTTATTCACTCGAACCTGGTCACAAATATGTATTAAGAATGGTTTCGTGTGGGTTAACTAATTATATTTGGTACCAGAAACTATATTTTGGTACATGCAAGCTGTATGGGAAAATTTCAGTTCATAATAAAAATAGAAGAACCTCTAATCTTGTCATTTGAGCAGCTGCAAGAGCGATACGTAACACGTACGAACTGTTTCTCGGTATGGAGGAGATTTTAAACTTTATCTGCCATGTAGTTGGATAATATTCGTCTCCGATTTTCCTACAAAAGAGGAGAAGATAATACAAGCATATTAACATAATTTTGTCTGCTATTTTATTATGAAAAGTGACTGCAAAAATGAAGACTTGTTTTGAAATCTGCATTTCACAATTTACAAAGGTTCGAGATTGTAATTGCAGTTTTTAATATAAAAGGGATAGTACCACGCTGGGACATATTTTTAAAACGAAATTGTATCATCCATAAAAAGTGGTGGGAGAGATGTGATGATTTTTTTAAAAAAAATTTTATTATGTGGGCTGAGCAGCATAATGATACCTTGGGACATGTGCAAAAAACCAATCTTTTTTATAGTCGCTGATACCAACCAAATAAACTAGGTCATCTATCGGGTAGAAGTCTGTGTACCGGTCCCAGAGACCATACTGTCTGTACCTGAGAGAATTAAACAAAACAAAAAGTAAAATAACATTAATCTTTACTCAAGAACGAAATATAGGCTTGAATTTCTCAAGGTTTTCAGAAGGAACAGAAAAGTTCACTTAAAAATTTTAGATTTTAATAAATAGGCAACTAACTTTTCACTTTTTGTGTAAAGCTTGTTCGGATATCTGTAATATGGGTCTGGAATGAAGAACTCGGCTGCACTTCTGTCAGGGATGCCAATTTCCCACAATGTGGGTCCTACTCTTGGAGGTTCAAAAATGAGCGCTCCTAGATTAATTCCACAACCTGATGTTAACAATTTCAATTCGGAAGTCAGAAACACAATGGAGCAAGGCATGTCTTCATTAGCTCCAAGTAAATTGTTAAACACCAGAATAATATCCCTTGGTGTACCAAATGTTTCAGATCAATTTTTTTTTAATGACTCCAAGTGAAAGTGTGAGACCAACTTGTTGGATCATATTCTGGGCATTATTGTTTAAATCATAAATATATACAACTCGACACTGTTTTGTTGACTATAACCTTGGAAAGGTAAGCAAATGAGCATTTCATAATTTTACCGGCTGAGATGGATATTGTAACGTTATGCATGAAATCCCCAACAAATCCTGGGACCCATGCATACAAGTTGTAATTTCCTGGGATAATGTTGTTTATGATGAAATTTCCATCTGATTCAGCTCTCGTCCAAAATTGGTATCCCTAATCAAGAAAAACAAAATTGCAATAATCTCGTAATTAGTTATTCCTATATAAAATACTGTATTTACTGAGGAAAATGCTAAAATTTTTCACATGAAGAAAATTGAAGTTAAAAAGGTATAAAAGTAAATCATATATTAGGCATGGTAAGTGTAATTTGTTTATATTAAGAAAACGTGGCTAGTTGATTATCACCTTTTAAGTAATGTGGGACTAATTTGTGTTTACTAATACTGATATTATTATTGTTGGTACGTACTATCATAATTTGTATTAATTAGCTTTTATTATTTTTATTGTTATAATATTACCAATGCAACTATTAATTAATATGTTGTTGTTTGCTTTACATATGATGACAAGTGGTACCTTGCATTCTCCCTGCCATGAACCAGGTTGACCAGGTAACGCCAATCCAACATAGGAAAAATCAATCGGCTTATCATTTGTGCTGCCGTACCTATAATTTATAGTAACAGAAACTAACTCTGTCAGTTATGATCAGAACAGAAAAACCTGAAACTTGTTTCAAGAAAAAAAAAATTGATACATAGAATAGGATGCTTTTAGTTTGTTTTGTTTTCTTTTCTACCTTTTACATTTATATTCCATCCGGAAGACACAACAGCTGTTACATTTTAAATATAGCTCCATAGTAAGACCAGTAGAGGCAATTCTCAACATTGCATTGTGGTCCAGAAACCTTTGCAAATTAATCAATTTTACAGTTGCAAGAATTTCTACCTAACGTTTCTCGACAACAAAAACTATAAGCTATATATGTACCTGTCATAAATTAATAATCTTCCAGTGACTGAACCTCTTTGATTTGATTTTAAGTATTCCTCTGAAGCAAGGAAGTTATAAGGCCAGCTGTTAACCTCCTTTTGCATCTATTAATAGTTAAAAGTAAAAACATATATAAATTAATAGGAAGCAGGGGCAATTTGGTAATGTTCTCAATTTTATGATATTTAAAAATTAATGTCGCAGTAGCACTAACCTGTGTTTTGGCATCCTCCCATAGTTGATTACGTGCAGGACCTCTCTGAATTTCACTTTGAATTTGATATAGGTTTGAATTTAAGTAGAAGAAAATAGGACCCAAGGTTTTTTTCCAGTATTCTCCAGCTTGTAGTCTGAAGTGTATATTATCACCAACATAGTGGTCTCCAATAATCATCTATAAGTAAATATATATACACATTTGCATAAAAAAATTGTTTAATTGACTCTCTCTTTGAAAATTTACTTATGAAGATGCTTTTCCCATTTTTTTGCCCATATTTTGTTTGCATATAAAAATTTACAATGCAGAAATTTTTCTGCAGTTTAGTACACATTGTTTGTTTGTCTCATCGTTTCTTTTTCCTACATTTTTTTTTTTTTTTTTGCCATGTCTTTGCGCTGTTGTACTTCTCAATTGAACCTTAATTGGTTACCTGCTGACTTTCTATCGTGCAGGTCAGCCATTCTACCGGGTTAGCAGTGGCACAATGCACAGACGGATCACAGATGGACTTGAAATTGAAATGTTCAATAAATAGTTACAGTACTGTACCGCAAGGGAAGTGGGTCCTGTATGGGAAGTAAGATCCTGTTTGAGGGGCCCACCTGTTTTGAACTCGTTACTTGGTGTTATGACCCAGAAACCAGTTGTCGAATCATCATCAATCCATCCATGAACCTTGTTATCTTTGTTGTCCAGTGAATACTGGTACTTGTCATCCACCTATACGGATCCAAAAGTTCAATTCAATTGATTACTAAATACATATCTCCCAAAAAAAATTATAAAGTTTAATAACAGCGCCAAAGTCATTAAAGCTTAATCTATCAGTGTTTAGCACTATTTATTTTGTATTTTGGCCTACGTTTTATTAGAAAGATAATTGCTTGTTAATACTAAATAACTAAATAACTAGCTACCTCTCCTTTTAAACTTGGCACACTTGGGTCAACAAGCAACACTGCTTCTTTGTAAGCCAATCTCTCACCTTGAGGCGGTTCTCTATCGCTTGCAAATGGCATTTCCTTTTGCTTATTATCTGATATCACCATGTAACGAAATCTGAAACACCAATATTGCATATTAGAATAAGCTTAATAATACACATGTTGGCGTATTATTTGCAGATGAACACAGACACACAAACATTTTATGTTTGAAATGTTTGTGTGTGTCTGTACTTTGGGATGTGTTTAATTTACTCAAATTTTGTCCATATGGCTGCCAACAAGTACTTACAGGATATTAGTAATTCGGATAATATGTCCATTTTGAATCTGTTGCACACTTTAAAAGGACACAACTAAAATTTTACCTATCGTCAAGCTTGACGGTAATTCTGCCCTCAGCAATATCAAAGGGAGGCCAACTTTTATCATGCTCGAGTATCGAGTATGTGTAAAATCCCGAAACACCACAAAGCATAACGTACCTATAGAAGAAAAAAAAAGTGTATTACTTCTTCATGTAACAAGGTGAGAACAAGAGAATAGGTAAATTAAATGAATGCATAAGATCTGCAACTTCTTTTAACAGCGAGGCAATCACACTATATATTTATCTCTATTTCATGTTAGATGTGGTAATAGCATCTCTATCTTAAAAAGAAAAAAAAAAAAATTGAGTGCAAACTATGGAAGGTAAATTAACCTGATATCAGTATTGAGGTAAGAGAATTTGTATTGAAGGGAAGGTTCCCAGTTTCTCTTGAAGGAGATTTCTACCTGGTCTTCCCTTTCTACGACAACCTGAAACTCAGTCCCATCTAACCTGCTCGACATGGCAATATTTATTAATCAGTAACTTTGCTTTTTAGTCCTACAAACTATTGGATGAATTATTAATTTATCAGAAGTAAAATTGACTACAAAATTCTCAATTACATTCTTGTAAAATCAGTGAAACCATTTTAAAAACTGAGCATCACCAGAATCAATGCCTTGCACATGTTACAGAAAATTTATTCACTATGAAAGCATAATTATTTCATACAACCTTCTGAAATGTTGTCATTTACTATACTAATGAAGTATTGTCAAACTTACGTGTCCATGACAGCATCATGTTCTGATCCAGGGCTCCAAAATACATCCCAATACCTAAAAATATACATTATCTCAAAATTATCATCACTGTGTGCAACACTATCCATAATCCTTCCCCCCCCCCCCCCAGCACCGGTGGCACCTTTCTCTTATATTTCTGGGGTTTAATTATCTGCTTATAATATTCAGTTGAAGATTTAAAATGATAAAGGTAAGAAAAAGGGACTTTCTTATTGACATGAATAAGGTTTAGATGGCAATTTCTGCTTTATAAAAAGCAATGCAAGATTATAACATGGCTGATTTCATTTACAAATCTATATTGGGCACGATGAATCAATGCAAGTGCACGCACCCTCCCTGGTTCTCTGCTCCATGATAATTTAATATATTCTCTATTCCATTGTATCTGATGGAAATGACACGGCCTTGAGGCTTTGCAAAGGTTACTTGAAGAATGCCATTATTCATCATCACCTAAAATTTCACTCCATTTTAAAAAAATCTCTCACTTTTAGTTATCATATGTTGGCTGCATGAATTAGTGCAAGTTTTATTCAGCAGCATCTTGAGATTCGTTGCTTTCAGTTATATATGGTAAGGCGCATGTCACAAAAATAAAGTCAATTCATATAAGCCTGCTAAACATTAAGTAGGTTACTCAAAAAATTAAACTTGTCATGAGTTACAGTTTTATTAGTACAAATAAAAAACTTCTAATCAGCACTAATTACATTGCAAAAAAAAAAAAAAAAAAAAAAAAAAAAAAAACAGAGGATCCTCCAATCTATTTGTTATGTATACATAGATTTGTTTCCATGATATTCCTTGTTACTTAATTCATTGCATCTTTTATATTACAAAATCACTCAATAAAACGTTAAGATCTACAGACTGCATATAAGCTAGATTGTTAATAAATATAAATTCAGAAACACATAATTAATCAAGAGTAACATACCTCGCTATCTTCTACATGCAAAGTAACTCTTTCAGGCCCCATTATCGTTTCAGAGCTCATAGTAGCAGCAATGAGAATATTGAAGACTACAGAAGCCAGCAATATAGGTGCCTCATAGTTTTTGAACAGTGTTCCCATACTTGGTACCTTTTCTTTCTATTAGAATTACTTCTTTTGTTGGAGCCAATGGAATTTATGATTGTTCAGTCCTATCCTTAACTTGGCAGCGTTCAAGCAGAATTTGTTAATGCAAGCTTGTTTGTTGAGTAGATTAATGTAGCATTGAGTACCAACTGCGCAACTGTGGCACTTAAATTAGTGAATTGTTGCCGAACTTCCACTTGTGCTTTTTTTTTTTTGCCCCCCTGTAGTTTCAGATACCAAATTCCTTGTCAAACTTCTCTCATATAATTTGCAAGTAATTTGATATGATGTAATAAAACAGACGTAGAATTTAAATTTGGCATATAGACTAGTGGAATTTTTTCTGCGTTACATTTATACTACTTTGTACTATTACCAGAATAATGGAATTTTATCTGCGTTGCATTCATACTACTTTGTACTGTTACCAGAATTAAAGGATATGAGTCTTTTGTGTTCAGTAATAACTAATAAATGTTGTTGTACGCATTAGTTCATGTGGTGCCTTGGAGACAAATCGGGATATTTAAAACCCTTCACCACGGTAATGAATGAGAGAGAGGTGGGATCGGATTGATATGCATCAGTTCTCAAATTAGAGAAAAAAAAAAAAAAAAAAAGTGAGAGATGAAAAAACGCGCCACATGTCTCAAGCAATGTAACAGATGGATATCATGCCCGTCTCTACAGTTTCAAGAACTAGGACTGTTTTCTACTGCAATTGATCAAATTTTAAATTCAAAGACATAGAAGTAGAAACCGAAAACAATTAAAGTCTAAGCCACAAATAACAAATTGAATGATGCAAAACTTGAGAATGACCCGGAACCAAATTTTTGAATATTAATACAAAAAAGGATGCCAATTATATTTATAGAATATGTCCTCATAATTAAAAGGAGGATTTTTTTATATTGCCTAAATCTTTATCAAATAGATAATTATGCTAACTTAAACACAACTTATACGTAACTGATGAATTATACATTACAAAAAGTTAATTATGTACTTGTTGATCACATATACTTACAAAACTATAAATTACTTATTGAATAAAATATTAATATAATACTGCATAAATTAATCTCACCGAAATTATAAATTAATACAGTACAATTAAATATTAATTGAATGATAATTAACTATATTATTATCAACCATGATTTTTTATAAATCAGTTATTTTTATTGCATAATAGGTACGAAATAGTTCTTATTCGGACACTTTTATCCAGCGAGCTAATAATATTTTTCTCCTTACTTGTACGTACTCTAACTGATAAGCTAAGAAAATAACCTTACTTAATTATACTAGTATTATCAATTCAATACGGTACGGATATTATGTATTGATACCCTATGTGTTCAAGCATTAAAATAAATTATATTTCCTCCAGTATGGCCGCCCTCAAGAGGACATAATATATTATGCCTTTTGGTAATTCTTGAAATTTGCATGAGTAATTAATCTTGTTTAGATCACTACGGGCATGTTTAATTGCACAATGATGCATATATAAACAGGTGCACCCTTAAGTTTTTTATGTCATATAAGCACATTTAAAAGCAGCCATAATTTACTATACGAGACTGCTTTATGTGATAATTTCAAGAGTTAAATCTTCAAACTCCAGACCCTGCAAATCTAATATATATTAATTTATTCGAAACTAGGAGTATAATTTTGCAATTCATTTTTAGATATTGTTGATAAAATTCACTTTACAAACTATTTTGCTTTCACATGCAAAATGCCTTTGCGTCAGCTGATTTAGATTTTTTTTTTTTTTTGAAAAGATAATAGGGATCATGCTCATATCTTTTTATATTGAGTTAAAAAGGTTCAATGATTTCTAATATCCAAATACAAAATGTAAAAACAAACATATTAAAAGTAAGAGTAAAATATACAAAAAAAAAATTAAAATCCTTTCTAGCTGACTAATTAAGAATTTTATTCAACCAGACAGAAAAAAAAAAAATGAGGATAAAATAGAAATTGGTCAATAAGAATCTTACTACTGTTGCCTCCTTGTCTCTTCTCTATCTTTTTCACTTTGAACTTGCTTGTCTTTCTCACTTTCTCACTCTGTCCTTCTCCTTCAGATACTTTCTGAGTAATTTCCTAGTCTAAGAGGTGGAGATGAAGCAAAAGAAAAGGAATAGTTGGTGCACTACTTAACTTCTGTTTATTATGTCAAATGACGTACTAGAGATATAAAGCTATTTTGTTTTGCCTCGGGCAGCTTAAGCTGCCGGTGGTGTACAATAAAAGTGCTTTTTTTGAACTAGATTGAATTAATTCTATAAATATACAAGTTGAGGTGTCAAGTCTGTACAGCCCCAGGAAAATCCAATACTAGCTGCCAAGCTTCATTTACCAATGTTAAATTTATCATGCTCCAATCTGAAGTAAAGATGTTTTAAGATCGATACAAAACGTGGCAAATATGAAACGGTGTAATTATATAGAAATAGTGTGTGTGTGTTTGTGTGCAGGCGCGTTTTAAATTATACATAAAATCACTATACATTTTAATCAAAATCCTGCTCTATATCAGGTCTCTCTAATCAAATTACGGACCATCTGTAATTAAAAAGAGTAAAAACCATCTAATTAAGTTATTGTCAACTAATAATATTAAACTAATGTAGCTGATAGTACTAGAAAATCATAAAGGCCGAACGTGTAGAAGTTGAACAGCGGACAGTAGTCACGCTATCAAAACACTATTCATTACCAGAGGACCATCCTAGAAACAGAGCATTTATAAACTTTCTTTCGATGGACAGCTACTGGGTTGTAGTACGTTCCAAGAAATTCAAGGCTAGTGGTCGGAAGTTGACAGCTACACCGGCGAAGCAGGCGGCGCTGATCAATGGTGTTAGTGAAAATTCTCCTCTTGTGCTTGAGCCTCCTTATGAGATGCCAGAGTTGGATTTTACTGAGTCTCAGCAAGGGGCTGTTTGGACTGACATTGGGGGACTACTTGTCAGAAATTATCTTTTAAGTTCCCCGCGAAAGTGGCTGCAGATGGTGTTGTTTGTTTCTCGGGTGCAAAGGTCGCGGAGAGTGGACCAGTGTTTAGTCCACGGGACAAGACCAGGCTTACGGTTATGGTGCACAGAGATTCATCTTTCTTTGCGGGTTAACCCCACTAAATCTCCTATATCTCCTCGCAAACTTTTTAGATTGGGTTAATTTATCCTAAATGGATGTTCCTATCAAAAGTTATGTATGTTTGAAGTTCTAATGTTCAAAAAGAAATTAATTTTGTGTAATTTTTCTAATGTTCAGCGTTTTTATACCCCGAAAACGGTCGTTATGGGATTAAGTCCCGTGAACCCTTTATATCTCCTTGCAAGATTTTCGGATTGGAATCATTTGTCCCAAACGGACATTCCTATCAAAAGTTATGTCTGTTTGAAATTCTAATATTCAAAAAGACGTAATTTTTTCAATTTTCGAGATTAAAAAAACTATGCGAAAAATAGTTCCAAAAAATCTAGAAAAAAATCACGTTGTATACACGAGCGGTTCTATTTTCATAAGCGATTTTCATAATCTAACTCCAAACAGGAAAAAAAGAAAAATTGCCAAAGTACTTAACAAATTAATAGCGGTTCTTGTAATTTCTTCAATTTTCAGAAATTAAAAACTGCACAAAAAATAGTTCCAAAAATTTCAGAAAAAATCATCTTGTGTGTAAATGAGCGACACTGCTTTCATACTTATGATTTTCATAACCTAACTCCAAACAGAAAAAAAAAATGAAAAATTGTCAAAGTACATAACAAATTAATCCTGAGAAACTATTCATTTAAATAAAAATAAAAATTGTCATAAATAATATATATTGTTACAAATATATATTTTCTTTTCATCAATCAAATATATTAATATTTATTTAAAATTAATTAAAATAATAAAATAATCAATATTTTATTTTAAAAATCGCTACAAAAAATGTGAAAAACTGATATTAGTTAATATCGGTTTTTGAAAAACCCACACTAACTAGTATTAGTTTTTGGAAAACCGATATTAGCATCGGTTTTTCAAAAACCGATATTGCGATACTATTTAAATATTTTAGATTATTTTTCGACTATATTCTAAAGTCGTAAATTTTTTAATATTATTTTTAATTTTTTCGGGTGGTGAGTATGTGTATCTTTTCTCTGGCCCAATATGGCCGTCCCGATTGAAAGGACCCAATCCAATTTCACGATCCGTAGTATTTGACCAAGTTGGCCCAAACACCGTGGGTCTGTCTAGGCCTCATGTGCTGATTGATTAATAGATATGGATCTTGAAACTCTACGGAGAATAAGGACTGAGGCACTGTCTTGCGGGTCCCAATAGGGTCCGACGAAGATTAGTTTGTCATACTGAGACCCATTTACGACTCGCTATAGATTTGGTCATACGGCGAAGTTGCGTATTGTCAGAAATCAGATTTGGTATCGGTGACTGGGGTCGCTCGAATTGAGATAAAAGAAGTCCAGTGGACTTCTTTTCATCTGATCCGTCCGATCACTAATGGATGCCCGTGATTAATACTGGTCGTCGAGATTCGTGCGGCCCGTAAAACTCAGCCCGTTTAAATTAAATCGGACGGCTCAGATCAGATCAAAAGAAGTCTGGACTTCTTTGATACAAGTCCAGAGGATCCGGGTCCGGGGTCGCTCTCTTCACTCCGCGTAGTTAGTGAAGCCAGGCAACAAAACCCTATAAACCTCAGTAGCTTCCTCGTAGTTTCAATTTCAAACAAAAGGAGAAAGGAGAAAGGAGAAATTGGGGAAAAACAAAGGAGAAAAGGGAAAAGAAGTAGAGTAACACAATGCTGAGCTACCCCCAACCTGGAGAAATCACCATCTGCGAAATCAATCGCCAATTTGGTACGGATTCCTCTTTCTTATAATCCGATTTGGCGATTTCTTCATTTTGCCTCTTGGTTTCTCTACTGATTATTTTGAAAAATAAATTTTGTCGATTAGTACCTGAAAAGATTTCTGTGCGCACACCTTGGTTAAATTTCTGCCAATGTCTTATGTAAAGCAATAGATAATTTTTTTTTTTCTTTTTTCTTTGTTTCTGTAGTTACTGCAAGGGAATTCTCTGATGTCCAATCCAAGGATGCCTATGGTGAAATTCTTGTAAGTTAGCTTCTAAATTTTTATTAGTTTCTTATATTGAGGTTTTTTAATTGAACATTCTCAACAATTGGAGAGCTAAATTGAATTTATGCAGTTTTCCCTTTCAACCATCATTAATAAATTTGTGGCTTATCTAATTTCAGGGAACTGTTTTCAGTTCTGTTCCTTTTGACCCTGGTTTTCTCTCTCCAAATCATGATCAAGCCATGGAACAGGAAGTACCAGAGGCTGCTACTAATCTTGGTTTATCCAGCTTGACAGATATAAATGCTGGTTCCTTCAAGAAATTATTATTTTCTAGTGATAATGTGAGTTAGTTCATTTATTTATCTATTTATTTATTAGTGTAATGGTATTTTTTTCTGACTTGCTTGTAATCTTGACAGTTGAAATTGCCAGCACAACCAAGTACGCAAAAAATTAGCTGGTTCCCACACAAGCACTGTCTAGCATTTATTTCTGGTCCAAATCAAGTCACTGTAAGGGACTATGAGGATTCAGGTTAGTTAAAAAAACCCTTTCATTTTGGTGATTGCAAATTGATCCTAACAGTTGGCAGCGATTTTGACTGAAGCAAAATTTTGACTAAATTATCCTTCACTTTGTATTAGCTCAAGCTCCTCATTTACCTACTTGCTGATATTAAAGTTTGCGAAATGAGTTCAGTGGAGTTATACTTTTCATGTTGAGAGTCTCATTGTGCAGCATTGTTTTAAGTGTTTTATTGATATTAAGTATTGCAATATTACTTTCATTTGTGAAGGGAATAAATGTTTGGGACCATTTGAGCCCTTTATTTAACTACTTGAAAGAAAGTGTTTCTTTGTTCCATGTTTTTTGCAGATAGAAAAGATGTTTGCATTTTAACAAGTGACTGCCAGAGAGATGTCAAGTGTATCGAGTGGAGGCCTAATAGTGGAAAGATGGTTGCAGTTGGTTGTAAGTAAGTGCCACTTGTGTTGAGTTGAAATATTTTGGTAACAACTGAGACTGATGTACACCTGGATTAATTTGTTCTTTGTGATACCTTAGTGAAAATTATTTGAAAATGCCAACAAAATATATATAACAATCTAATATAAATGTCAAATCAGTTGCCTGATTGGATAAATTGTTCATTGCTTTTACATGCAATACTGAATATGAGGCTTTTATGGTCCACATATACACAAGAACCAGATTGATATCTTTTGTAAAATATGATATCTGGTTTTTATTGAGATATTTGCTGTAATTTGTAGTAATTGAATTGATAAACTGTACCTTGTCTTAATGCTCTAACATGTTGTTTTCAGACGTGGAATTTATATTTGGTCAGCATCATACCCTGCCAACACAGCAACTGTGAGGCATGGGAATGCACCATCTATTGGCACATTCTCCAGAGGCGCCGGCATGAAAATGATCTTGGTGGATGTGCTAAAAGAAAATGACCATAACCAAGTAATTAGTGCCCTCAGCTGGAAACCTGATGGGAGATATCCTTTTCATTTTCCTCTAAAGAAAAGCAACTAGAAACAATTTTTGTGTACCCTGCAGAATCAGAAATAAGTTTTATGCTTCTTGAAAGCATTGAAAGTATTGCCCGTACGCCACTCGTGAGATAGACCTAATTCTTATTGAGGGACGTAATAAGGAACTTTTGAAGTACAAAGCAAAAGAGAGGGGTCAAACTTTACATTATGTTATGTCACATGATAATATGTATATGAGTTTAATATTCGACCATTATATTTTGTTTTGCTTAACACAAAATACACATACCTAGCATCTGCATCATATGAGAGCCCTTTTTTCACAATATGGGATGTTGCTAAAGGTATAACACATATTCCTCACTCCCCCTGCCCACCCATTGTTCTTTCTTGCCTTCATTTTTATCTTAAATAAACGTAACTAAAGTAACATCTCTTTTATGCAGGGGAAGGAACTCCAATTCGACGTGGATTAGGATCATCTATCTCTCTTCTGAGATGGTCACCTACTGGAGATTACCTCTTTACTGCTAATATGTATGCCATCAGTTTACCCCCCGACCCCCCAAATCCCCGCACATGCAATGTAGTTTGGGTGGTGTTTGGCTGATTATAATATTTTTTTTTTTATTTGTGGATGATTCTTACCGGGATATCTGCATCTACTTGCAGTTAAAATCTTGTTTATAAAGTCATTCAGAAGTCCAAATGATTGAAAGTTGAAACCTTTTACAGCCTGATCTTAGTAGTTGAGTAGGAAACATTCTCACAACTTGAATTATATTCTAGGATGTGTATTCCTTGACTGAATATTCTGATTCAATACTAGTACTAATTTTAGGCGAAAATCTGTGTAAAAGTAGCTCCCTTTAATTCTAGTGTTTGTCTATTTATTTATTCTCTCCCTTCATTTTTGTAAAAGGGATGGCACTTTTTATATCTGGGAGACAAATACATGGACATCTGAACCATGGTCTTCAACTAGTGGTCATGTCACTGTAAGTTCTATCCATACACAACACGTTTGGTTTTAATGAAAATGGTTGCTATTTTGATACTCTGTTTTCTCTCATGATGTTACTGTTAAATTGTAATCGGATATGGTTGGTGCATTATTTAGCCTTTTGTAGAAATTATTGATGTATTATGTGTCGTACAAGTTAGTTTTTCTGTAATTGGATATCTATTTCTGTAGACAATTGTAATCTCAGTAAACTGTCTTAACCTTCGAATACCCCATTGCCCTGAAGCCATTGTGTAGGAAATAAATTTTCTCAGCAGAGGCTACTAAAAATAAGCAAACACAAGAATCCTTGCCAAACTACCTCGATAAGGGAACTCAGACCCACATCTTGTAAACCGTACTGGTCCCAGCTTATATATTGCACTGTTTTCAATTAACTGAAGTATGTATTATGCATACTCATGCCAGTTATACACATAATACAATTTTGATTTGTTATGCATCCTTGTACTGCTTGCTTATATATACATAATGCAGATTTGACATGTTATGATCCTAGTGCTGCTTATTTTAGTCAGAAAGAGAGTTATTATTTAACTTTTGTAATCTGTCAGGAAGCTGAGTGGGACCCTGAGGGGCGTTTCATATTGATTGCATTCTCCAATTCAACCACATTAGGTTCCATTCACTTCACATCAAAGCCTCCTTCCCTGGGTAGTAAATTGATTGTTCTTTACTTAATTCATTATCGACAATTGCAAACTATTAACCTTAGTAGATGTAAGCAGTGTGTTGATTTGTTTAGGTTAATAGATTTTGAACTGATTTTCATTATAAGAGCTTGCTTCTTTTTTTGATTACTTTGTTCAGTTATGTGGGTTGTTTGCTACATTTGGCATTCAATTTTCTATTTCAATATTACTAATTAAAAACAAAATTTTCCAAATAATAGGAATTTGTCACTTTGTCTTTGTGCCAATTGAAATAAAAAGAAAAAGGAAAAAAAATTACAGTGAAAGGCTCTATTATTTTCTTACATAAAAATTGTGATTGTTAGACTGGTGGTCTTATTTGCATAAGAATGACACTATTGTTTTATGTGTGTTGATATTTTGACTTTTGATCAAGTTCGGTTACACCTCTCACAGTTGAATACAACTTAATTGTCTGATCTAAAGCCCAGTGCCACCTTAATTGTCCACTGGGCCTGACTTGCACAGAAAAAGAAAAAGAAAAATGCAAAAGGTGATAACAATAATACCTAGTCTGTCCGTTATGGTGCCTGTATCCTGATACCTTGATCCATTTGTATAGATGCACAGCTGCTACCAGTTGAGCTGCCAGAGCTGTCCTCTTTGATTGGCAGGTATAACATATAACTGTAAAATAATGTTATATTACTACAGAAGTTATTGATACCATTAAGTAGAAACTGATTTGTATTTTTCACCATTCTTCAGCGGAGGGATAGAGAAAATGGCTTGGGATTCCTCAGGAGAGAGATTGGCTCTATCATATAAGTATGGTGATGATAAGTATGCTGGTCTGATTGCAGTGTATGACGTTAGACGGGCCCCAATAGTCAGTGTGTCATTGATGTGAGTACATGGATCTTTACTTCGTTATTTACTTTGTTATTTATTTTAACAAAATGTTCTATCTTCAATTGCTTCAGAGGTTTTATTAGAGGACCAGGAGAGAGTGCGAAGCCACTTGAACTTGCATTCCATAACAAATTCAAGCAAGGGCCACTTTTGTCTGTGGTAAGATTAAAGTTTTTAACTTCCATTTGAATACTAATAACTAAAGGTGACTTTCTTTCCTTGTGTATTTATTTGTGGAATTTTGAACCGGCAGTGTTGGAGTAGCGGCTTGTGTTGTACCTACCCATTGATTTTGCGGTCACATGTTGTACCTACCCATTGATCTTGGCTAGGGTGCTTGATGCAAAGAGAATATTATATTTTTCAACCTTTTTGTATATTTTTGTTTTTTTTTCATGTTAAACTATCATTTGCTCTATTCTAGTTTTGTTCTTTAGTTATCTTAATTGAATTCCAATTCTTGACTGTTATATGAAGTCTTAGCTAAGATAAGTTCATTTTGTCATCCAAGATATATCTTTTGCATGCTACATTTTCTCATTTTTGTTGTTGGTTGCTTGTATAATGTTATTGTAAGTCGCTTTGATTCGCAAGTTACATTAACATTTTTTTTTTAAGTTGCACGTCCGTATGACATATAACAAGTCCAACTAGATCTATATGTATATCATTTATTCATTCTTTGATTTGACAGTGATTGTCTAGTTCTCCAATCATTTTGGATGGCTTGCTAGATATTCCCAATTCCCAAGGATTTAAATCAAAAGCGACTCATTTATTTATCATTTTAATTTTTGGGGTGAAACGAATTACTTCGAGAGTTCAATTTTGAATCCTTTAGCAACGCGAAAAATATGAAGAGAGGCTGCTTGATTTTTTCAATATAAATGTAACTAATTTTTTTTTTAAATATTTTTATTATTTTAAATTATTTTATAGTTGTGTTTTAGTTTCCAAACTATTTTCTTGGTTGAAAAAGATTTCTAGACATTTGTCTCCATACAGTCCCTTAGATTACTTGATTTGATTTGGTTCCAACAAGTCCATTATTCTCAAATACAATTGTTTCAGAAACATTTGTTTGAGAAACATTTTATTGATGGATGACATATCTGCGCCTAGATTTTTTTCGTTGGCTTTTGCCTCAAAACTAAAGTGCTAATCTAACCACTAATTGGCATCAATTATTTTCTCTCATAAATTCACAACATTAGTTTCCTAATTCCTATTTCAGCTAAATTCACAAAATAGCACCAACGAATCCTTGCCATTTGTCCTGATTAAGCTTGAGATTTCACTATTGACTCATTGAGGCAGACAAGGTTACATGTTAACCAAGTTATTCTGATCCTCCACTAGTTAGATAAATGTTTCTGAACTGCAGACGCTAATACATTGAATTATTTTTGTGGGATTTTTCATAAAATTAAGAATGAGTGAGGATATTAAGTCTAAATTGGCGCTATAGTTGCAATGTAATGTGCCTAACTCAAGCTAACAGAGTACTCTGGTTTTGCATATTACTAGCACAGGTCATGGGTTCAAATTATATTGACTTTCTGTTTTAGGCTTTTGCAAACATTAGTTACAAAAAAAAAATGCGGAGCATTTTTTTATACTAGTGGTTGATTTAATAGCTTCAAAATAATTTTCAAAATTAAAAAAACAGTTATTATAGAATTTTTTTTTTCCTGCATGAAAATGAATGTTTGCACTAGTGGCTGCTTCTCATTTTCCAGTCTCTTCTAAATCTGGTGCTGGTCTAAATCCATCATTAAATTTGAATATGGCAAGTCAGTTTCATGCATTAATGCATAAAAACGTCTCTATTTTTCTACACCGCGAAAAACAAACCACACAATAAGTATAGAATTCAATATCAGTTAGAGCAGAGATGTCTTTATTACAATATACAGACAGTTTTTCATTAGGTCAAGCAAGAAGTACAGAAAACTAAGTAATTACAATACACCTGCTCTCTTCTCTTAGAATACAAGAATATCTTATTGGATTATACTTTTTGCTTTCTGTCCTTTCTCATTTATTCTCAATCCAATTTTTCATTTAGTTTTTACATATCAGCTGCATAACTTGTCTGTGCAAGTGCTAAGTCAAAGGATGTGATTGAATGCGGCTGGATCACCGCATCCATCTGTGAGTTCGCATTTGTCAATGAAGTTTGTACCGGCACCACCTACAGTTTAGTCAAAATTCAGTGAGGCACTGGTTGCTAAATTAGAAAACAAGAAACGTTACCAATATATTGGCAAGAACTGTACCTTTGTAGGGTTCGAAAATGAGTTCTCATCCATCACATTGCTAGATGTCAGAACAGTTGTAAATGAATTAGGTGTATTTATTGAATTTGCTAATCCAGACACAAATATTTTGAGATTCACAACATCACTTCCAAAGTTCACAATCTGCAAAAGGAAAAAGATTTTATCGTCGAGTAGTTTCAAAATGGTTAAGCCTTGTATTTAAAACGTACCATAATGAATTAATTAAGCAATTTAAATTGAGAGGCCCAATTAAGTGTAGTAAAGTAATGATAAACCCTCTCTAAATATCAAAAAGTTATGAAAGTAAGTTGGATCAGAAAGGTACATTATAAGAAATAAAGGAGCATTATAGATTAAAAGTGGAAGCTAAGCCTTGTATTTAAAACGTACCATAATGAAGTAGTTAAGCAATTTAAATTGAGAGGCCCAATTAAGTGTAGTAAAGTAATGATAAACCCTCTCTAAATATCAAAAAGTTATGAAAGTAAGTTGGATCAGAAAGGTACATTATATGAAATAAAGGAGCATTATAGATTAAAAGTGGAAGCTTTATGGAAAGGAAATGTTAAAAGCTTAAAACCCAATATTAGGTCAAAATTAGAACTCTTATCCCATAATAATTTTGTCAAATGGAGATATTTACATATATTCACCTTTATTTTCAGGTATTCCGAGTTATCTGAGCTTTTCCATCTGATTGCAGATGCAGCAAGTGAGCTCGAATTAGACTGAATTGTAGCAGGGTTAAGAATGGCACCGCCTGATTCCCTAAAGTAATGTTGCATCCAGTAACTAGGTGTTCCATAAACATGTGATGAGTTAAATACTATAGCATCTGGGTTCCACCTGTTTCAATTTTTAACCAAAATAAAAAGAATAAATTAAGTATTTTATAAGCACAATAACATGTTTAGATTTAAAAATATGACTATCAGAATTGACCTTCGATCATTATCATTTACAAAGAGCGGCGCATAGCTTGCCATCTCCACAACATCACTGCATTGGAAACAAGAAGAGTTCGTTACTAGATCTCGTTCAAAAATTAAAAATGTTACTAGGTTTCTCCAAAGACGTTATGCATGAATTACTTCAAAAGGGAAATGCATAAAGGCAACTTAGTGACCAGCCAAAAGTGTGGTACTGCATTAACATGTTTTTATTTGACTATTACTTTTCTCCAATTGAGTTTTCATTTACTTATTTTATTTAGTTATTATTTTTTTAGATGGGATAGAAAGGAAATCGACCAACTACCACATGCCGAATCAAAAATGCTTTACTGGCATTTCACTATTGGTGGTTAGTTGGTCATAAGAAAGCTGGGTTAAGAACAAGAAGAAAAAAGGGAACCTATTATTTTCAAGCCCAATCAGAAAAGCAGCCTCAGCCAATGAAGCCAAAAGGCTTCCCTTGCCAGCATCACTCTGCCACACAGCATATTCACTAACAAAAGCCTAATAAAAAAAATTAAAAAAAAAACTAACGCATTAGACAACTTATTTTCATAAATGAAAAAATTGAATGATCATTGATGTATCCAATTAACCTTTGGCCCAGATCTTTTTGCACTGTTGAATACATTTTTTTGGGAGAACATGCTGCTAGCTGTAGTGTATGTCTGTTAAAAAAAGTAGTTAGTATAAAACCAATTAAAAGAATAGTATCTCCTGCATTCACACTGAATATTTTACCATTCTTGGATACATCCTTAATATATCCTTATTTGAATTCAACAGCCAACATTATTTGAGACATTTGCAAATAGAACCCAAATAAAGGCCAGCGTGATGGAAAAGGTACATTTTGCAAGTATTGACAAATTCTCAAAAAAAATCTTCTTTTTTTCTTCTAGTTCAAATCCTGTAAAATCAAATTAAGCTGATTTACATATTCATATGAACCAATTATAAAGCAGTTCAGTTGACTAAAAAATAGACTTCTAATTAATTACTCAATTTCTTCACAACCGCACCTAAGTTCAGCATTTGGTCTTAATTTCAAAGAATCCAAGAAAAATATTTCAGATCATAATTGAGGGTGATAATGCCTGGGTTTTACATGGAAAACAAATGGCTTAATTTGAAACCTATCCAGCTACTTAAATAAAACTTAAGCTTAAATACGTACATGGAAGTCATAGTAATCAGCGGGGTGATCTAGTGTGGTACCCAATGCATTACAGTTTGTTATAATGTTCATATCTGGATATGCATTCTTTATCGCAGAGTAGAACTTTCGGTAATTTCCTGCCAAGAAAACCAGCCATTACCTTTCAAGCTGTTTGGTTCTAAATTATTCACTAACTCTATAGTCCTTTCACAAAGTTCATAAACAAGTTTTTTTAACATATAATAATACAGGATTTATGCTGCATGTCTGCAAATACCATACAGATTTTTTAATAGCAACTAACACAAACTTTATGAGATGTTTGTGTTATCTCAGTTTAATGGTTCAGATTAACTCCTCCAAATGAAGGTTCCAATTCCTCTTTTATCGTCTCCATCCCACTACAGAAATTTATAATTAAAAACATAATAATCAAATTACAACAGAACTATTTGATGTGATTAATATCACTTCCCCTCATTCATGTGCAAAATTGCAACATTCTTGTATCAGTTTCATGGTCCGAGAGCTTTGTAAGAAATCAATTGAGGCAAAATTTTGCATTAATTATGCTTTACATGCCCCTGAAAGATTATATCACAACAATGTAGGTTTTTTTTTTTATTTGAGTTTTATGTTTTTTCCGTTAATATTTCTAAAAGTGGGTGTGTATGGCTGTAAGGCACATTAGACCAAAACACTCAAACAATCCTTCGTTCCTATGAGTACCTTAAAGTTTCTCCAAAATCTATCACCCTCTGAAGCACAAATTAAAGGAAATACAATGTTGACTGTTGAGTAGTGAGTTTGCATGAACTTGTTACCATCAGATTTTGTCAAGTTAATATAATAAGATGAGCTATTTAAGGAAGTACTTTTTGCTTGATTTAAAATTGTTTTAATATTATCTGGGTATTACAAACGATCAGATATACAGTGCATTTTAATTGCAAGAATAAGAAAGGAAGGTGGTTAGCTTAAAAATATAGCAAAATATTTGGATATTGATTTATAAACAATCGATGAAGTAAATACAGTAATAAAAGAAAAACCTGTATAGTAGTTCTTGCCACAGTCTTCATTACCAATAGCCATATACTTCAAAGTAAATGGCTCGGGGTGACCCATCGAGGCCCTAACTGAGCCCCAAGTTGAGTCAGCACTTCCCCTTGCAAATTCTATACTATCTAGTGCGTCCTATTTCCAAAAAAGCAAATTGATATTAAGAAGTTTCACTTGTAAGATACACTGTACGCAATTTAAAGTGTAATTGCTTGGATAAAGGTCTTAGAAACTGAATAGCAGTCTAAAGTTCCAAATACATGCCTTAACCCAGGATGCTATGTTTGCAGTATTAACGGAGTCTTGGTGGCTGACCCCTACAGCACAAACCAGAACAAAATTTTAACAAATTTATTCCAACATATACAATAACTTTTATACACAGAACAGAAATGATTAAAAAAGAAAAAAAGAAAGATACCATTGTTTATAACCCAAACGGGAGCAGCACCAAGATCTTCAGCAAGCTACAACAAATCATAAAGTACATAAATAAATACATAGGCATCACAACATATGAAAAGAGGTTAAATCCTATTGGGTTTGGCTTTTAGGGCAACCCATTAGTTTACGAGATATATATAGGTGCACAACCAAAATTATCCAATTTAGTGCAAAGTAGGCTTCAAGACTATCTAATCCTATAAGGATTGGATAACTGTTAGAATTTAGAAATATAAATGCAATATATTTTCTATTACCTGAAGAAACTCAAAATAGCCAAGCCCGTCATCACTCCAATAATTCCAGACATCCCCAAAATGCCCTGGCCTCTCTTCCCACGGGCCCACTGAGGCTGTCCATCTGAACGCATTCCATAGCCTCTCCCCTTCCACATAACAACCCCCTAACAGCACGATAATAAAAAAAATATAGAATTATAGATAAAAGAGGACTTACATAGAAATGTTCTTTATTGATTTTTCCAGTAAGTTGTCAAAAATGGGTAATACTGGTATGAGGGTTAAATGGCTTTATAGCCGCTAATGGATTGGAGGTACAATGAAGAAGTGAAGGCTGATTAGGACAAAAAAAATATCAGCACTTACTAGTTTGACATGCATGTTATTTAATCTTTTTAACAATAAATGTATCTTACCAGGGAACCTAAGGAACCGGGGCTTCAGATCAGCAACCATGGAAAGAAGATCCTTCCTGAAACCATGTCCCTACCCAAATAAAAGAGGTCCAATAAGGAGATTGACAGTTAATAAATTTCATTTATAATTGAAACTGTCTTAAGCGATTATACGAGGTATCAAATGAAGTGTTTCACATATATTGAATATAAATCAACAAATCCCACACCATGTAAGTATCCATTGGCATTAAGGAGACTTGGTCTAGCCAGAACACTCCTTTTTTCCTAGTTGTGAATTGGAGACGTCCGCCAGTTGCCGATCCGGTAGGAACCAATTCAAACTGTACCTTGGTCCAATCTGACACATCAGAAGCAGAAGCTCTGCCAAAAAAAAAAAAAAAAAAAAAAAGAGGGCTATTAAGTGCACACTAAATTAAGGAATTCATGGGAAAATTTTCGAAACTGCACCAGTCTTGTCTGTATGAACCAGGTGTGCTAGTAAATTGAAAATTTTATCTTACACAATGTTATTGGTCGCCAGAGTCTGTGATCCGTCAGAGTTTGTTAGTGAAACACTGATATAAACCGAATCTAGTGATTTGATATGAAATATCAGCTTGTATCCCTTTCCATTTTCTAGATTCTGAAATTCATACCAAGGATGAATAATTAGTAAAAGAACATTCAAACAAACATGCATGAAAACAAAAGGGCTAACTGACAATAAACAAAAGATGACTAGAAGTGCTAGGTCACAAGTAAACAAAGGGCACATAATTTGGGTGAGAAATTTGCAGATTCAGGTTTTTGTTTATAACCAACCTACCAACTTATGTTACGAAACCAGTAAGTACTAGACAGAAACACATTTCTATTTATTCCCCATTTGTTGATAAACAGTAAATTAGAGCTCAACTGCTGCTCTAATGTAAGTACTTGGGACCTTTCAAATATTAAATAACTTTACCTAACTTGCTAAGCAGCTAAGTACCGTACCAGTACAAATAATAAGATGAACACAGAAACCCCAAGGCCCCAACACCGAATTTACGGTATAAAAATAACAAGTGTATGTACCATGCCCCAGTAACCAGGGTTGTAGACACCAACACCAGTGGAGGGGCATGCATCGGCATCACAATTTGACTGTACTCTAAGTGCCACAGGATTCCTTTTGAAGGGAGAGGTGCGGTCAGTACCAACTGAGACCATTGTTTCATCTCCGATTATAGTCCAAGGGCTGAAGTCTGACGGTGTGTTCTGGCCTCCAGCTTCAAACCCTAAATAGAGGAAAAGATTATGTCGAGAACCCTTTTTTTAATCTTAATGTTGTCAACCATATCTCAAGAAAGAAAAGAAGAAATACAACATAAATAAAGAGTTACGCTGAAATTACCAACATGCAACCAGAAAAATGTGCATAATTTTCAGGTTTAAGATAATACTTATCCTTCTTTTTGTTTATTATACTAAATCATTTGTTGCCTACATTTAAAATGGAAAAATTAATTAAACCTTGTTGTTAACAACTGTAAGGACACAAAATGAAGTTTGCAATATAAGTATAATATCTTTTAAGGCAAACAAAAATAATGATTCTCTGGCCCTCTTAACCATTACTTCATTAGATATTAGAAGTTACAAAAGGGGCATGTCGATGAAATATTGAACTAAAAACAAACAGGCAATAGATAAGTGAAATCGTTATGATTTTCTAATTTCTATTAAAAAAGGAATACCACTTAAACTACAGAAAGTTAGCTTGCTGAGTACCTCTATTACTAACAAGTTCAGCCCAAATCCCACCAGCTCCAGCATGATTTATCTCCTACAATTTTGTAAAATTAACACAAAAATTTTCCGAATTAACTTTTCTAATGCTGAAAAGCTACTAAGTATTACACACAAAAAAAAAAAATCTAATTTCTGACCAAATAATCCAAAGTGCAAACTAAGTCCTTAAATAACATTGGCTAGTAAATGCCCTTACAATTCAAACGTAATACCTCGAAAAATATCCCAAAAAGTGTGTCTGGTATTTTCCGGCCAGATTGAGATGAAGCATCAACAGACAAAGTCGCACTTTTATTTGCCTTTAATTCACAGACAGCATAATTGGCAGTAATGCACACCACAAACAGAGCATAAATTAAAACAAATTGAGCCCTCTTTTTGAAACCCATAATTTCTTTCCAACTCATCCAATTCAGAGGCGCCAATTGCACCTGGTATTAATAAAAATCCGAAAAAAAAATAAAATGGTTCTCAGAATGGACAATGTAGAAGGCTGCACGCCTTTGCACTAGAAGTTGGCAACACCGTTACAACTGAAACACTTTATCGTGTCAAGGATGACACTTTCAGTTACAAAACGCATGATAATGTTTTATCTAATGTCGAACTTGGACCCTCTCTTTTCCACCCCATAAAAAAAAAAAAAAAATTAAACTTACAAAATAACCAAAAGAAAGTATACATAAATTGACCAATTTCGAACAATTGATGGAACAAACCACTAATTTCAAAGTAAATTCTCAGATAATTTTCTTCTTGTACTGATGAGATTTTTTTAAACAAATTAAATTCCTCGTAGGCAAAATACCCACTTCACTAAAAAAAAAAAGGTCTCACAAAAATAAAAGTTTCACCAATTTACCACCTTGTAAATTCTTGTTATGCTTCAGTTAGCACCACCCAAATTACAAAATTTAACAACCATTTCAAGTGGAGAAGGCCAAGAGAGAATGTAATTGCGAGAAACTGAAGCACACTGGGATGGTGCTTAAATAGTGACGAACAGTGAGGAGAGAGAGAAGGCGCGGTGACTTGAAGGGAGAGAATGTGAAGTCATGCCATGGTCACAGCGTGCTTGCTTGAGCGAGACGACGAGAGACCCATGTCGGGCAAGGTGGTGTACCTCTCCGCCGTTGCATCTCAATCCAACGGTGGAGATGAGATCAGAGACAAAAAGCAGTGCCTGGTTCTCCACGCTTTGTTGCTTCTGCGCTTCAGGAAGAGAAAATTATTAGTTTCAGAAATAATAAGTGGGGCCCATGTGACAGTGATGTTTTGGGATAAGGAAGGACGAGTTGGAGCATCAGCACTGTCATACGGGCCCTTGTCTGATAATAAATTTTTTTTTTTTTTTTTTTCGATAAGGCCCGTAGGCAATACAAGCATTACACATTAATGAAAACAGGGAAAAGTGTAACCAACACATTCTAAATCCCTAACTCTGGCATACTTCGCTAATTGATCAGCCAGCATATTGAGTTCCCTGCTTATATGAGTACAATGCCAATGATTGCTATTGCTCACTTCATCCCAAACCAATTTGGTATCCATAGCTTCGTGAAAAGCCTGCCAATCAACCTGAGAGATACTGATTTCACCACACATCACTTGTTTCAGTAGTATGCAATCAGTTTTGAAAGTGCAATCAGTTATTCCCAAAACATTCAATTGCAACATTGCTTTCTTGAGGGACAAAAGCTCAGCGTGGAAGGGGGTGTTCGCTGCAACAGATTTCAACCAGTAACCAACTAACACATCCTGATCAAATAAAGCAAAAGCCAACCCTGCCCTTTGATTACCGTGTTGGACCCAACTAGCATCAGTCCAGCATGTGTACCTTGTTAAGATAGGTGGGTCCCCTTCTTCATGAGTGACATTAGAGAAATGTCTATCAGCAGCTTGTAGGTTGAAAATAATGTTATGAGCAGCAGCTAAAGTCTGCTGTGGTTTGGTCACTCTTCCCTCAAAACAATACTTGCATCTGTCCTTCCACAATTGCCAAAGAATGGCCGCCAATTTGCTGATTTGCCGTGTATCCAGATGTTCTATAAAAAAAGCCAGCAATTCTTGCACAGTATCTGGCAAGTTGTCAGTTCTTAGGCCAAAATCAGATGTTAGCCATACCTGCTGAGCCTGGGGACATTTGAACAAGACATGAGCGGCTGTTTCCTGCTGGGCCCCACATACAGAACAACCAACACTCGGCCTTGCAAGCCTAGACGAGAAGACAGCATCCACAGGCAGTGCCTCATGCACAGCCCTCCAAAGAAACACTCTGGCCCTTGGTAAGATTCTCTTGGTTTGCCATATGGTGTTACAGATGTCTTTTGAGATAGTAGGGGTATCCCTGTTAGGTGAGCTCTTCAGTAACAGATGGTATGCAGATTTTATTGAAAATTGACCATTTCTACTAGCAGTAAATATCAATCTATCCTCTCTTTGGGACAGTGTGGGTCCATTTGGGAAAGTCATGGCCAAGTATAGTGCCCCATAGAAACCAAATAACTGAATCAACTTGTTATTATTCCATCCCCTACCCCCATCAGCCACAAGCTGAGCCACAGTGACTCTCCTCTCAACTGCATTTCTTGGAGTGAAATGTGACCACATGTCATGCCATGGCTGCCCCAAAGCTTTACATGAAGAGCCATTCCCCAGCTGCCATTTCACATGTGGTCTCATAACTGTTCTTGCTTCAACAATTGCTCTCCATAACTTGGTGCATCTAGTTGTCCTGTTGGTAGACCATATATCATTGTTGCGGAGGTATTTGGCAGTCAGTACTTTAACCCAGGTAGAGTTTTCTCCTCTAGCAATAGCCCAGAAATTTTTCATGTGCAGGGTCTGAGAAAATTTCAACATATCTTTGAGTCCTAGGCCCCCCTGACTCTTTGGTGCTGTGATTTTATTCCAAGCTACTAGAGGCATCCTCTTCTCACTGCCCTTTCCCCAAAAGAACATTCTAATCTTTGATTGTATGGCTTTTAATGTAGTGAGTGGTATAGCAGAAGTCTGCATTGCATAGAGCATGATTGGCTCAACCACTGCCTTTATAAGAATCAGCTTGCCAGCTTGAGACAGGTACCCACTTTTCCAATTTTGTAGCTTGCCATCAATTTTGTTCAAGAGGGGGGTAAAGTCAGACAGTCTAGCGGCATTCACAGGTGAACCCAGGTAAATTTCAGCGGAAGAAGAAGATGTGGCAGCAAAGGTATTCATGGCAAACTGTCTGACCTCAAGAGGGGTATTTTTGGAAAACCAAATCCTTGATTTTTCAGCACCTATTTGCTGCCCAGATATATTACAGAAGGTAGAGAGGGTCTGAGCAATACCAGTAATCTCATTGTAGCTGGCCTCACCAAATACCAACAAGTCGTCAGCATATAGTAAGCTGGTCAAGACAGGACCTCCTCTGGCGATTTTAACACCTTTAATGTGCTTGGCCTCAACCTTTGCTTGTAGAACTCTTGAGAGAATATCGAGCGCAAGGATGAACAGGTATGGCGAGAGGGCACACCCTTGTCTAAGTCCATTTGTAGGATGGAAGAAGCCATCAGCAGAGCCATTAATAAGAATGGAGTAACTAGCTGACTGCACACATGCCTGAATCCAAGTAATGTATCTATCTGGCAGATCATAGGCTTGCATGACAGAGAGAATATATGGCCACCTCAACCTATCAAACGCTTTGGAGAGGTCAACTTTAAGGCAGAAAGAGTGCTTTTTGTATGAGGAGAGGGAGAAAGAGTGTATGACCTCCCTGAAGACAATAATGTTGTCTCTAATCTGCCTCCCAGGGGTGAATGCAGCTTGGGTATCCGAAACCAGCATTGGTATTATTGGCTTGAGTCTTTTAGAGAGCAATTTGGAGATTATCTTATAGCCAACATTACACACACTTATTGGTCTATAGTCAGTGACAAGTATAGGAGCATCCTTTTTGGGTACTAGCACAACATTAGATCTTGCAAGGTTACTTGGCATGTTGGCTGTAAGGAAGAACTGGTTCACCATCTGTAACACCATTGGCTTGAGAACAGACCAGTTAGCATGGACAAAGCGTGCATTTACCCCATCAGGTCCCGGGGCCCTGTCTGGATTTAATGAGAACAAGACAGAAGTGATTTCCTGTTCCGTGGGTGGCTGATTCAGGATACATGCATACTGTGGTTGTACTCTTGGAATGTTTCTGAGAAGATTGCCTCCTAAGTCATGTAGTGACCAGTTCTGACCTGTATCTACCTCACAGAAGATATTTTTGAAGTGCTGAACAAAAGCAGTTCTAATCTCACAATCTTCAATAGCCCACAAATCAGTTCCAATCTTGATTGAACTAATATGTTTCCTTCTTTTTCTTGCCGATGCCGTGATGTGAAAAAACCTGGTGTTGGAATCCCCATAATAAGCCCATCTTAATCTGGATCTCTGAGCCCAATACATTTCAGCAGCAACAAGGGTTCTGCTATACTCATCTTGTAATTGGGCTTGGAACTGATGATCAGTGGGTAGCTGCTGTGCTTGGTACCAAGCCTCCTCAAGCTTTTGCAGATTTTTATTTGGAGAAGGCTTATTAGACTCCCACCTTTTGGTATTTCTCTTTAGGTTGAGAAGGAATGAATCCCAATCAGACTGACCCTCTTGTACAGACCTTGTGCAGACTTCTTTAAAATCAGAGTGCAAACTCCACCAGTTCTCCACCCTGAATGCACCCGATCTTTTCTTTGTAGCAGTGTCAGTTGTCAAGAGGATGGGCATATGGTCACTGTTGAACATGGGAAGGTGTAAAACCTTAGCATTGGGAAATTTTGATATCCAAGTAGAGGTAGCCATTGCTCTGTCCAGCCTTTGCCTAATAAGTGCGTGCTTCTGTCTTTTATTTGACCAGGTGTAGGCTGGACCAGAATACCCCAAATCAATCAACCCAGCTCTGGTGATAAGAGAGGCAAACATCTTATTCTTCAGTTTGACATTGGAAGTGCCCCCTTGTTTTTCATTCTCACCAAGGATACAGTTAAAGTCACCAATTAAGCACAAAGGCATGTTATAGGTTGTGGCATAGAACAAAACTCTGTCCCAAATGTATCCTAAAATTTTGTTGTTAGGGTAGCCATAAATGGCTCCCAGCAGCCAATCATCTCTCCCAGAACTATTTCCAATCTGAGCAAAGAAGAAGAAATGGGATTTCTCAACGACTTGTACCTGAGCATCATCACTCCAGAGCAACCACAATCCACCAGAGCTCTGAGCCGCAGGGACTACATCAAAATTCTTCAAAGGGAGTTGGTTAATTCTCCTAACAGCCTGTTGGTACGAGCATTTAGTTTCCGACACAAAAGCTAGGTCTGCTCGTGTACTGTGAAGGTACCTAGCTAAGTTTGGAACTGTCGAAGGCCCTCCACTGCCTTGGCAGTTCCAGGAGATCATTCTCATAAAATTCCCTGGGGCGGATACGGCCCCGCCCTCGGCCTTTTTGCACTGTTCTGCTGAGGCAGAGAGATTCGCAATGTCACATTCTGGAGATCCTTAGTAGCCTGTTCAATTTGGGGAGGTGGGGGAAGAGATGCAGAAGAGGAGGTTGAGGAGGGGGTAATCGGTGGTGAATGGTGAGTATGAGTGGAGACATGTGGGGAAGGGGGAAGTTCGTGCTGATGGGGTTGGTTACTGCCATGGTGGTTATCACCTGTTGCTTGAGCATCCTGGTCCGAAGGAAGATGAGAGCTGGTGGTTACTGAATTGTGGTTCTGGAGTTGTGAATTAAGCTGGGCTGATGCATAGGTTTGCTGGCTAGAGGTTGGGCTGTTATGTGATGGTAACGAAGTTGTCTGGCCAATTAGGTTTTGGGCTTGATATAGTTTCTGTGAATTGTTTATCCATAGACCCTTGTTGAAAGGAGAGACATTCTTATCTTTGAACATTTCTTGGTATTTTGGGTCCACTGCAAGTCTAGAATATCTAGCCCATTCTAGGCAAGTCATATAGTCATGACCCAAGTGACCACAAAACATGCATAGCCGCTTCATTCTTTCATAAACCAAATACACTTCAAGGTTCCCTAGCAAAGAGTGTGATGCAGTGCACCTGTCCTTCAATTCACCTCTAATTGGTATTGCCACTCTAGCTCTGAGATACTCAAGACCACCAGAGTTGGTTTTGAGAGGAAGAGAAACCGGGGTACCAACATTATTCAACAAGCGCAAGGCATCTTTGGGGTCAATAAACTCCAGATATTTAGAGTGCATTTGGATCCAGACCTCAACATGTGTTATATGGTCAATATGGACATCCTGTGGACCCGACACACGTTTTACAGCAACTAAATCAGACCTGTATGTCCATGGGCCCCCATTATACACCCAATACATGTCCTGGGTCGACACAAATTCAGCTAGAAAAAGATTATTACCCTTGTTGGTAATGGAGATCTCGCCAGATAGTCTCCATGCTCTAATAAGCTGATCTTTCAGGTCCTCAATCCCCGCTTGTTTGTCAGAAACAATACGCAAGAGTAAGCATAGGCTCCAATTGACCTCTCTGCTAGACTCATTGAGCGACACAGTAGCCTCCTGTTGCATGCCAGCTCCTCCATATTTCACCAGAAACTCATCATCCGAGAGGTCCATGGTTTTATGAGGTAAAGAAGCAGCAGTAGAGTGATCAGAAGGAGAGAAAGTGAATTTATTGAGTGAGGAGGGGACTAGGTGAGAATTGTTAGCAAAGAAGTTTAGGGGATTATTGGTAATGAAGGGATACTTGGGAGTTTGTTGTAATGAGGTCGTGATAGGAACAAGCACTTGACCAATAGGGATTACTGCCTGGGACTTTGTGGACCATAGGGACAACAAATAGGGGTTAGATGCAAAAAGAGGTACATTAAAAGCAGGCGTGCCAAAAGAGATCCTCGTTCTGTGGGAGGCTGATGTGGGTATGGGATTAGGTAAGTGAGGTTTAATTGGGGCAGCTATTTGTCCAATCAGAATGTACGAGGTGGGGTTGTTAGAGTGCTGTAGGGACTGGCATAGTATCTCATGTTGACACATCCCCTTTTCATCTTGACTTTCCCCAGTCTCCATTAATTCTGAGCACGGTTTTCCAAGAAACCTAGAAACGCTCATTACGCCATTAGTCCTTTTATTCAACAGAGAAGCAAAACACCCTTTTGTTTGTGGTTCATCTACATTTCCCTCACAACTGGAGTTGTCCATTAGCTTTGAACTCTGCAGTTTGTGCTTGTGAGCTTCCCATTGACCAAAGAACTTTGATGGTTCACCTTCCTTCTGGCATGACCCGGAATTAGAAGCCTCAAGAGATTGGGGTCCACTTCCCAGGCGAAGTGCATTCCACAAGTAGCTACGGTGGCAGTCAAACAGTAGCTGTGCCGGGTTGAATTGAGTGCCCCCATCAGAAAATTCTTGTTGGAACACTCGCAGTTCATCTTGTGTCATGAGCTGCTCCCCATCAGGTGATATCGGTGGTGAAATTAGACGCCAAGCCTCAATTTCCACTTTACAATCCTTCCACTTTGTAGCAAAATCAAAAATCAGATATTCTGGTATGGCAAAAGGATCACGGCATTCAATCCAGATAGTAACATGCCCTCTATCAATACCCCCAATTTCTTCCCTCACAGTCTCCCTGAATATACCAAAGCCCTCTGTGGCTACCTCAAAGAAGAACGGGTCCCAAAAATCAAGAGGGAAATCATGTATTTTAATTCTGACCCTGTACACTGGATGGCGAAAAGATCTCCAATAACTCCTGAAAGGTCTGACAGTGATACCCATATCATTAACCCAGCTCTCACATTGCTGTAAAATAACCTCAGGCTTCAAACGATCAGGGAGCTGAATTAAGAATACAGCAGCAGATGTTCTGTGCATGGTGTATTCCTGAGTGGAACCCCCATATTCAGAGGCCATGCGCCTCCTAATTTCACTTGATGCAGACAGAGCAGCCCCAGTGGTGAAGAAAGCCAATGTTTGCTCCAGTTCCTCATTGATTCTGTCAAACACATTATTAGTGGTGAGATGCACATGCAAGAACTGGCGTCTCTGTAGTCTGAAAGGGTATGTGCGACTCATGGCGTCAGGAAAGGAAGGTCAGAGATTGAGTAAGCAAGATGGGTGGGTGGGTCGGACAGTAGAGGAAAAGATAATAGTAACTGGAAGCAAGGCACTAAATGTAAACAAGAAAAGGCAATAAATGAGAGAGCCATTTTGAGAAACTCATTTTTTTTTTTTTTTGTCTGATAATAAATTTAATTTAATTCTTAATGGATAAATTGAATTGTGTATTATTTTATTTTTACGAGAAAAGACATTCTTCAACGTTCCTATTTTATTGGTTGAAATGCAAACACACTGATCCCGGGATGTGCAATAAAAAAGATATCGGAAATGTTAAACTATATCAATGTCCATAATACGGTACCTGAATGGTCCAAATTATAATTGTATTTTCCTAAGGGCCTTTTTAATCGGAAAAAAATTATAATAGTTTTTCATATTTGGACGGTGGATCCAAAAATATTTAATCAACCTTTTTGTACTAAAATCTTCGAAGATACAAAATTGTATTATCATTGAATTTGTTACTTAAAAAACATTTTTGCAAAGATGACTTTAAAATATTTAAAAACAATTTGCATGTCGATGTGATAATTCTGAAAATATTTAATTTAAATTCCGGCATAATTTAACGATACAAAAAGATTTCATGTAAATCTTCATGTAAGGGCTTGTACAAAATTTTTTAACCTTTTTAGTTTTTTTAAGTTATGTATCTCGTGTGAACTTCCGATTAAGGTAATTGTTCAACATGTGTCGTTTGTATTACGAGGCAAATGAGTTTAATATTGATAATATTTTTTAATTATATTTTTTCTTTTCAAATTGGACCATGGAAGTTTATGTAATTTACTAATTTCTTTTGTGCAAGGATAAAAATTTACAATCAATATATACTTCTTGTCGTACGTTTAACATATTGTGGTATTTTTGTCAATTTCCTCGTTTTTTTTTTTTAGAAAAACTAAATATAGGCTATCTAGTGGAACAATTTGCCCGTTTCATCCTTGCAAACTATAACAAGTCAATAATTAGCTACCCAATATACGCTTTTTTTGTGTATTTTCTATTTTAATAAACATGAACGTATATAGAATTGGCATATCAATAATGCATAAATTAATGCAATATTGATTTATTTTTCTATTTAGATAATTGAGTATTTATTTTGAGATGTTGGTCAAGTTTAGCTATTACAATCTCGACTTGTGTTGTTATCTAGAGTACATAATATTTGTATATATTTAAATTGAGTTCAAATTACTGTACAAATAATATCATGCAAATAATATTGAATAAAATTGCAATTATTGTAACAATAATATTCAATCATACACGACTAGGGCTGTATACGAGCTGAGTTTGAGCGAGTTGATGATAACTCAAACTCAGCTCGGCTATAACTCGAGTTGAGTTGAGCTGAGTTAGAAATACTTTCGAGCTTTTTAAACTGGCTCAAACTCGGCTCGTCCTCAACTCGAGCTAGCTCGTGGGCTCACGAGCTAGCTTGAAATAAACGTATATCCTTCAAATTTTTATTTATTTACTTCATATGTTATTCTAGTATTAAAATTTATTGACATATACAATATTGTAAACAATAAAATTATTGTCTTTTATATTATTTCTATTGATTTGAAACAAAATGTCTTGAAACTCAATCAATCATATGTAATATAATTTAAAATCAAAATATATAAATAGAAAATTATTATAATTAATTTATAATTTTTTAATACTCATAAATTATATTGATAATACATATCTAAAATATAAATTTATTATCTCACGAGTCGGCTCACGAGTTGCGAGCTGAGTTGACCTCAACTCAAACTCAACTCGTCAGCTAACCGAGTTAGTTCAGCTCGAGTTATGTCAACTCAAGTTCCATTGACTTGAGTTACAACTGAGCTTTTCTGAGTCGAGTTCGAGTTAGCTCATGAGTTGCGAGTTTTTTGCTCACCCCTATACACGACTATAATTATGCAAATAGTACCCGAATGTAAATATATTGTTATGTAAAAAGTAACTTGATTTATATTTAATTAAGTGAAAATGTATAACTTAGATATTATTAACTTGCAAGTTTTTTTTACCTATATATAAATTTATAACTCATATACTTTATAGTGGGTGGGTGATGCACGGACAATGGTTAATTTAATAATCTTATCAATTCTCTTTTATTTCAACAATTCAACATGCATAATTTTATAGATTGATTGTCTATCGAATTTCATGCAAAAATTAAATCTCTCTTTTTTTTTAATCCCATGAAAGTAACTATTGTAAAATTTGTCTTTTGATGAACAATAAAACTTGCATCAACATTTTCTTACATAGGTTTCATTATAAAATATAAATTGCATTTGAAATGTTGCATATCAATATTGAAAGTAATTTTAATGATTATCAAGATTGTCAAATTAATCCATTGTCATAGGATTTTTTTTTCCCTTTTTAAATATACATTATAAATGTCCATAATCTTAAGTCAAATTATATAGATATTATAATTAATTATATACATTCAGTTACTAATATGTCAGATTAGATATATTTATATATCGTATATTTAGATATTATACTTTTAAGCTTATTATCCGATATCTCAATATTTTTACAATATTATATCTAAGTTTATTTTTAACAATACAACTATAATATATAGAAGTTACACTAATATCCAATACATACATGATGAGTTATGTTATTATTAGTACGTATGTATTAAAGGTTTTTTATAGTTTGGTTGGTGATAGTCAGAACAACAAAAAATTTTATTTAAGGACTAGCTATCTTAGAATATAAAAGAATTTAAAAAAAAAAAGTAAATAAAATTCATATTGCAACAAATGCGCAGGAAATAATCGTCAAAAACGGGGGGAAAAAATAATAGCAGTACGTGTAACGTGTCTATGTCCATGTATATTATATCATGTATACAATAAATAATACTGTTATGCATACAATTGTATAGTGTCTGCAATTACCTACCCAAACGCCAATTATTAAAGTTGTATCAATCATTAAAACGTATATCAACCTTAAGAGTTGACGACTCTTGTACGATTTATCATTTATATGAGGTGGGCATACCATACATACAACCTTAATAATCATCATCAATGTCTTTTCCTATCTTTGTCTCTAGTTGTTCCTTTCGCCGTAAATAAAAGAAACCTACCCCAAATGTCTAGGACTCTAGATGAGCCTTTTATTGCGTATAACATAGGGTTTCCTACCAACAAGGAACAGACAAGTAGTATGGATTTTGCTAAAGAGGAGAGGGAAGAAAAATAAATAAATAAATAATGAGAACGAAAACAAAGCAAGCAAATGCAAATTGAGACGCAACTTTATAAAAGTTGCACGCTTAAGTTTAGAGTGAAAGGCTTAAATTGACTCTGATGCTGATGCATATCGAGGAAAACACGAGTTCACATGGGATATGTTTGGCAAATGGGCGAACTAGAACAAGAACTAGAACAAGCCTTGTTCTAGTTCTAGTTTTAATTTCATGGTTTTGGTAGAACTAGAATAAGGAGGCGAACTAGGCCTTGTTCTAGTTCGGCTCATGTTTGGTTGCGCGCGAACTAGGCTAGTTCGTGGGTTTGCCAAACATAGCCATGGTCACTGAATTTGGGGAACAGGCGAACAGAGTATTATTGTTTTTTCCCCTTTCGAAATGAAAAAAATAACATATGTTGCAGCTTTTGCTGCTGTGTATGGTGTATCTATTAATAGAACGGGTCAAAATACCCTTTGTTGAGATATTAAATGAATTAAATAAATACATGTACAGAATTGAAATTTTAAATGTACAAAAATAAAAGCATATTTAAAATTAAATCTATTTGATATTAAAAATATTTCAAATTAGAACTTTATTTTGAATTAGAGATATTTTGAAATAACACTTTAATCTGAATAAATAATTTTAATCTTCTTTTAAAATTATCGAACGCATTCTAATTTATTAGCTCATACAAAACTATGGGTGAAGATATGCCAATTCTATATACGTACTCAATTAGTGGCGGTGGAAAATATTTAAGCTAAGATAAAATATTAAATTAACAAAAATAATTATGGTCTAGTGGTAGGACTTGGCATTGTTCCCGCCTTTCTCAAGTTTGAATCTCAGTGTGTACACATGAAAAAAAGGAATAAGGTCAAAGACTATTTTTTATTCAAATACGTCCCATTTTTGTCTAAAATTAGGTGATATAATCTAATTTTAGGGGGGAAAAAGTTTACTCGCAAGTCAAGTCAGGGTACAAAAATTGATTCGGATAAAATCAAATCACCATTTATATTTAAGCTCATGCATTTTTTATAAAATGATTAACTGCATGTCTTAAATTTTAGAAAATAAATCTAGGCAAGTGCCAAAAGTTATCTCTATTTAAATCTGCCCCTTACTTAATTGTAGTAATTGGTATAGATGATGTAGAGTAATTTTATATAAGTGTTACTAGGTTTTTTTTTTTGTAAAAGATGAAAGAATTTATATAAATAAATGTGGGGACTTCATAAACATGAAAATCTTTAATTTTCTTTAAATCTCATCATGGTATCAAAGCCATCGTCGGTTAAATTTACTTAAATCTTTGTTTTTTTTTTCCCCTTTATATTTTGCTCATTTCTTCCTTCTGCGTCTCTATTTTTCTTCCTTTCGAACATCTTCTCTTTTTTTCAACTTTTTTTTTGTGAAAAAAATAATGGTTTACTGACTAATGATACTGCATAAACACAAACTTTGTTTTATTATGACAACATACGATACATACACTTGCTATTATTTTTTTTGGCTCACATAATTTAACTAATACCAAACGGAACTAGGCTTGGAGGATAGGGTAAGTCAAACCGTCGAGGTCCAATTTCAATTGGATTTTAGTAACTAAGGCTTTCAACATTTTAACAGATTGAACACATATTGATAACTGAATTAGTACTATATATTTTACATTTCAAATAAATTTTTTTTGGACGTAGGTCGGGCCTATTTATATCATTGTTGCTGCATCGCTAATAGCGCCCTCTTCTATTTATAAAAGTTCTATGTCTTTTTTTGAAGGTAGGATCTCTCCTACAATTCATTGAACGAAAAAGGTTTCGTACAAGTTACAAAAAGAAAATAAAAAGAAGACCACTAATTATTCTATTTACAACAAACTACGACTAAACTAGCATCTCAGTATATCAGCGCCTATTAACAATTTGCAATCCAGGCCTTAGTATCTTGGATAATTCTACGAACTGTTGACTGGACATTTATACCCTCATCTCTAAAAATACATGCATTGCGCATCTTCCAAATATTCCACATGCCCGCCATCCAGACCGTGTCCCAGTTGTCCTTGTACGTATAGTTCAAGAGCTTCGTGTTACAGAGCCAGAATTTCCATAATTCATCCTGGCAAACTAGTTTAGTTCCTGGTTGAAGGAGGCAATCCCATACATTGATTGCGAAAGGGCAAAGCGCAAAAAGGTGCAGAGTCGATTCCGTAGCATTCTGACATAGCACGCAGATTCTGTCTACATGCCAACCTTTGTTGTTCATATTTTCTCTGGTGAGTAATCTATTCAACAGAGCCAACCAGAAGAAAACTTTGGTTTTCAAGGGAGCCTTCATCTTCCATAGCCGAGCATGGTAAGGGGATCTTATGCCCGGGTCTCTCAAGAACATGTAGGTACTCTTTGAGGTGAATGTACCATCACTTGTCCATTTTCACTGTAAAGACTGCTCCATAGGATCAAAATCGACAGAGGTTAGAACTAGGTGTCTAGTCAGCATGACATCCCTTAAACCATAAGAGATTCTATCCGAGGTTGCCAATGAATCAATATTTAGTGATCCATATAGCTCACGGACAGTAGATGACCAAACAGAGTCCTGTTCTGCTAGTAATTTCCATACCCACTTAGCCAACAACGCATCTTTTTGTGTTCTAAGATGAAGGATTCCCAAACCTCCGCAATGTTTTGGAAGGCAACAAGTTTCCCAATTTACTAAACATTGTCCGCCTAAGCATGTATCAGTTCCTTTCCACAAAAAAGCTCAACAAATCTTGTCGATTTGATCAATCAGCCATTGCGGTAATCTAAATACCTACATGAAGTGCAAAGACAACGCCGCCAGTACAGCCTTAATCATGACTAGACGTCCTCCTAAAGAGAGGCATTTTGATTTCCAGCCCTATAACCTCTCTTGCATGGCCTGAACCAGCGGCAAGAAATGTATAAAAGTTCTATGTCAGTTTAATATATGTAGAATATCAATCCTCATATACATCCGCATGCACTTCATGATTGTTCTAAAGTACAATTATTAGTTAGTATATAGTAGATTTATCTTGAGAGTTCACAATGTTATATATCACTCTATTAGCTTCATGATTGTAGAATATCAATCCTCATATACATCCGCATACACTTCATGATTGTTCTAAAGTACAATTTTTAGTTAGTATATATATAGTAGATCTATCTTGAGAGTTCACAATGTTATATATCACTCTATTAGTTTCATGAATTTCGTAGATACTTCAAAGGGCTTGAATATAATTATGAACTTGGGTTGACTTAGCCTTACAAGTCGTTATCGACTCCAACATGATTTTTATTTTGTTTTCTCTGAAATAAAAAGAATGATTTATACGTATGTACATGTGTGTTTTCTCTTGATAATTCCTTACTAATAGATGGCAAAAGTCGTGATCATAAAATTGAGTATTGACGCATGGTTTGTGTAAAGTATGTCTAATCTCGTCCTTATAAGTTAGTATTCTAAAAAAAATATGGTGTGTCCGAACACATGATACAGAGGAGGTACGATACGGCAAGACACGGACATGACATGACATGGTAACTTGGATGTGTCGTATCCTTAGATGTGTTGTGTTCGACTTTGATATCATAGACACAATACAATATGACAAATAAAAATTGACAAGATACGACATGATACGTATTATAGGCACGTTAGACGTGCCAGACACGAGGCATGCCACTCAATTATAGGTGATTAAATTATTGAAATTGCTAACTTACAGATTGATTATAGCCGATATGTATGTAATCAATGATTCATCAAATACCTAATTGGTAATGCTTCGTAGACTGTAGAGTGTCTTCATCATTTGTTATGACTTTTTCGTGTAAAAGCCGAAGCCGACAATTCTACTACGTACCGTAGTATAAATATTATGTAATTCATGACTAATTTTTAGCTAAAGAAGTTGATGCTTACGATATCTAATGAAAAGATTCAAATTTGCTTTCCCAAATCGTCTATTTAAAAAAATTAGTAAAAAGGCATTAATGCCCTTAAATAATTGGAAGAAATATTTATTTTGAAGGTTAAAAGTGGTCATTTTTATGAAATGACAAACACATAAGTGTGTTCGCAATAAATTTTTTATGAATATGCTTGCAACTTCATGGTCAATAAGATTCTTTTTTAAATTTTATTATTGTAAGAAAGTATAATTTAATTGGGAAGAAGATTAAAATTAAAGTCGATAAAAAAAAAATTTCTACTAGTTAATGTACTTTGTCATGATGACAAAAAAAATATATAGTTAAGAGATTTGATATTATAAAAAAAAAAGCAAATTTTAGGCTTAAACATAATCGAATGTGATCTGGGGCCCCGATCGAATCACAGACGATCACAAGTACGGATTGGTTAATTGATCGGTAGGACCCACATGTCACACCGAAGCGCGGGGCAGTAAGACGCTAAAAGACCTCCGGTTCTCTGCTAAAAAAAAACGGATGATTTGTGTGGATTGGCTGTTTTTGTCCCGTGTGCAGCTGATTTTTATTTTATTTTTGGAATAATTAGTTTTATACCACTATAAATTTTGTCAATTAGGAAAATGCCATCCTTAAATTGCTAATTAGATTTATGCCATTATAGAATTATTAGAATTAGTTTTATGCCACTATTTTTTTTCCAAAAACACACTAAATTCTAAAAATACCATCATCAAACCTGTCATTATTTTTAATAATGACCAAATAGCCCTCATGAAAATAAACCCTACAAAGTAAAAAAAAAAAAATGGCGGCGCTGATGGAAAAAAAAAAAAGAATGAAGGTGCGAAGGATGTTAATTAATTATTGGCATGGACCTATTTCATTAAAAAGCTTCTCATATAAATATATAATATATGTAGAATAAATATACAATATGCTTTTTCGGTGATTTAATCATTTACAGAAGCATGTACATTAATTTTTGTTGCCTTCGTGGAGTATATTAAGGCAACAAAAGAGCATTATGGCCTAATGTATGTCCATAACTAGTTACGTGACAAAAACCAACACAAAAGAATTTTGCTAATACATCTTAAAAGGGTAGAATTGTATAGTGACATATCCAAAAGGGTAGAATTGTCATATCAATTGTCTGATGGCATAAAATTAATTTTTAATATTTTATAGTGGCGTAAAAATAATTTATCGTTTAGTGGTGGCATATCTCTAATTTGAAATATTTACAGTGGCATAAATCTAAATCACCCTTTATTTTTTTTATAAGCCAAAATCTCGTCTTTGCTAAAGAACTCATTAAATTGGAGGCATAACTGTCCTTTACTAATTTCTCCCAAAAAAAAAATAACTTTCCTTTACGGAAAATTTAACTTCTGTCTATTTTATTTGGGACATGCTTATCCTTGACTAGAGTCTTGATAGAAATTATTTTTTGCTTTTATCTTCGCAGGATATTTGGCGACAATTTTGAAGGATAGGTATTTGAATCATTAGTTAGGATATATTGATTGGATAAAAAATCTCTACTACATTACAAAAATCTAAAAATATATTTAAGAAAATCAATTTATTAAATGATTATTATTTTGCCCTAAATAGCAGTCCCATATTAGTTTGAAAATTTTAAGAAACAGATTTTAAAGGTTCATATTTAAGAACGTGAGAGAGGGATAAAGTCTTTATTGACCGGGATATGTCTCTCTAAATAAATATTCTTAAATAAAAAAAACATTAAAAAAATTGCACCAAAGTATTTTCAACTTCTGTTTAAATTTGAGCCAGAGAGCATAAGTTTATTATATATATATATATACACACACACACACTAGGTGGGAAGTAGCGGCTTCGCCGCTATATAATATTCTCCTTTCTAAACAAATAGAAGAAATTGTAAATTTTAGTCACAATAAAATCATCCGAGCATATCTTCCATTCATGACGCCTCAAATCCAAATATATCTGAATTATTGTAAAAAAAAAAAAAAAGTTATTTTAAACCACACCATTCACAACCACCCTAAACAAAGATTTTTTTTGCGGTACTGCCTGAACCTAAAGTACATATACACTACGTTATTTTATGTACACACAATCATTTTCTTCAAGCAAAACCACATCAAATTGCTTGGTCGTCCATGGTCCCTAACCTCGAGAGTCTATGCTGTAAAAAAATAACTTTACTTTGAAACTTGAAAGATTGCAATTGCGGAAGAAAAGCTGCTCAATCTCCATTTTATTTAGTATGCCATAATAATTTGCTCGAGGCTCAGTTGCATGACCACTTAGAGAAAATTTTAAAATAGCAATTTAGCAATGATTTATTGATTACAAATGAAAATTCATTACTAGTTACAACGTATAGTCTTTAATTTCAGTTTTAATAACAATCGAAAGAAAAGGATGTCTACCTGTTATGTTTTTAACCCATCAATTCTCTAAGAACAGCCAGGCGAGAGATCACTCACTCATATTCAGCACCTCGTCATCATTGTCGGTACGATAAATTGCACCAGAGTAAAGTTTGTCAGAACCCACTATACATTCAGTCTGACAATATCTCTTTACTTATTCACTTGTAGCCAAATTTAGACGCAAACACATTGTTTACACGTACCAGCCATAAGTACACACCAAGTCTGAACAATTTGGAAGATGACTGGTACCATTTATATACAGTCTTTGTTCAAGCTCAGATTTACAATCTAAATTTTTGGTAAATTTTGATTAAAGATTTTGACCTTTTAGGTATTTAACCACTATCAGCATAAGAATCATGAAAGCCTGGCTAATGCAAATTAAAACAAATAAAATATAATAGATAGGCTCAGTTGTGACAAAAAACTTCTATTTTTCTATTTTAAAGAAACATATTAAAAAACAATGAATAATAAAAGTTAAAAGTTAAAAAGCCATAGTTTATAGTATTTTCAACCCTAAATGTTTCTCAACTGTGCTACATGTGATAAATTTGTTCACTTTAGTCCTTATAAATGCTGCACCTTTACTGGGTTTCACATTGCAAAAACTAACCCAAAAATTAAAAGGAACATAAGTATAACAACAACCTGTAGTAGGTAGATTTATCATTGGACTAAACTTTCAAGGATTATATTGAAATAATCTGTATTAATACTACTAATATCGTTGTACCTACTACAGAGTAGTGGTCAGACCAAAGGATGTACAGAGGTGCTACTTCTTCTGCTTATATTGATGCCTTGGAGTCCCACCTGAAATCACAAAAAAAAAAATAATAATAATCAAGGCAGGACAATACAAATTAAGAATTAGGATATTTGAAATTGAAACGAAACTTAGTCGAATCAAACCACGTGTATGATAAAGAAATATATTATTCATCATCTACTCTTTTATCACATACATTAAAATAATTAGATTGTACTAATTCTTACTTTAGCATAGCTTTCTATCAGCTCAATTCTTGCTAAAAGGGCATTTTCAGGTTTTCACACACCCTTTTTACTCTACCACATCATGCACTGTACAGATATAAGCAATATTAACCACAGAATTGATAAAGGCGTGATATATTTCATTAGATCAACCACATTAAATAAGCATAAATATACTGTATGATGACTCTCCTACTGCTACTATTTTATTTGCCAATTGAGACATCCGAGCTAGCATCCACACCTTAATTGAAAAAGTAATCACCAATTAAGCACTTTAGGAGATTAAGCCTTAATTTAATCAGTTAAGCATTATCAAAGATGCAAACATAAATGGGAATACATATGGCACCATTGATTTTTCTTCAATGTCTGTGCCAGTACAAATACAAACTATTTAAAATGAATTTACAACCTGAATTTAGTATATGTTCTTGAGTTTGCATTAGAAACACAATTGTTTGATAAATCTTTCAAGGGCTGGAAGTGCTCTGGGAAGACCTCCACCTTTCCCTGTAGACCATCCATTTATATTGTACCTATTTGAAACAAATAAAAAATATGACCACTGGTAACCTACAGTAACTAATATATATTCTTGCAACCCATATTTATCAATTTATTTATTTATTTATTATATAATAGCATTCAACATTTTGATAAGTAAAATTCACATAAATGATAATTGACCCAAATTCTTTGATCAGTAGCCTATTTGGTTATATCCTCAACTCAATTTTTGTGCATTAGAAAGACAAAAAATAATTAATATGACCTGGGACAAATGGTCAATTATTGGCAGATTGTTTGCAATTATCTTTCTGTTATTTGATTTAGATCACAAACTATAATTGGCAAGGTTCTAATTTTAGCTTATAAATCATGCCATTATTGAAAAAAAAACCTTCTCTTGTAGGAAAAGCAGATGAAATCAAATTAACTAAAAATCTAATGCAATCAACTAAGAGTAAATAATATTTTACCTTACGACAAATATGGATCGCTTCCATGGAGAAATCAATCTCCTTTTCTTCTTCTCTGAGTGAAACCGGATAGAGGAGAAGAGGGTTAGGTGGCAGGCGTGATGGGGACGGGAGGGATCTAAGAGGTGCGTGCCACAATCTCTATTGCTCGATCTATTTGAAGGCTTTAATCGCCATCGATGCCATGAGGAAAAGGAGAAGAAAAGGAAAGGTCGACGGGTGGATCAATTCTTAATTTGTTGGTATTTAACTCTACAACTTTACCCCATTATCCTCCCACCTAAACTTTATACGTGCTAATCGGGGTTGCTACAGTTTCGAGAGGAGGTGGAGGTGCTTCGAGAGGAGATGAGGCGGAGGTGGGGTCGGTTTGGTGGAGTGGAGGACGGAAGCAGCTGCGTGAAGGAGGGTTTAGGGTGAGACGGTTTGCGGAGCAGGAGATGAGGAGGCAAGATCTAGCGCAAATGAGAGAGAATGGAGGGACAGAGACAGACAGAGAGATTGTCGTAAGAGGGACGGCTCAGAAGCCGTGTCGCAAAGAAAACTAAAAAACGGACGACGACACCACGGGTTTTAATTAATCGGAAAAATTAGATATAACCCCTCTAATCTTGTTCATCTAGATATAACCCCCTACAATCTTCAAAACCGGATATAACCCCCTCCAATCATGTTTATTAAGGATATAACCCCCATCATTAATTTCAGTTACTTTTTTTATTTAAAAAACTCAACAAAATAAATTATGACCAAACTACCCTTCTCTTCTCCTTCTCTGATGTTCCCCAAATTCCTTCAACGTCGTTGGACTCAATCTCTCTCGCTCCCTTTTTGTTTGCCGATAATAATTTTAAGTATATGAAATCCCAATTGAGTCTAGGTTAATTGATCTCAAGTCTCGGCATCCAAAATTTAGCTGGTCTCAAATGTCGTCTTTTGTGTTTGTTTCTAGCATTGAAAATATATTCATAATAGAATTGTTAAAAGCTTTTGAACCTTCATGATTTTTTTTTCTTTTTTTTTTGCTTTTTTTTCCTTAATTTCTGTTGAGGTTCTTCACAAGTTAATCTACTTATCATAGTTGTAGTTGATTATATTAAAAATAACATCAGGTTGTAGATTTAGCACACGTGAGAGAGAAATTTAAGTGTATATCTTCTTAATTTTATTTCGTATTTGCTTTTGCTAATACAACATTTTGTGATTCGTCCTTGTAAATAACTTTTTTAGTTAATAAAATTGATTTCTGGTGCTTGACATGGAGCCGTCAAAAAGAAAAGAAATGTGATTGTCTCGTCTCTATTGTTATTCGACTGCACAAAGAAAGAATAACAATTTAGAAAGAATTTGGCATCATTGATTTTAGAAAGAACAAAGGTGGAATGTTTCTGGTGGAAAATTTAGAAGATATTTGGTGTCATGAATATAAGAAAGGATCAAAGGAAGGTGAAACGTCTTTCTTTTCAAAGTAGAGGGTATTTTGGACATAATTTTATTCTGCTAATTTTTTCAATTAAAAAATAATGAAAAGGGGTTATGTCCTTAAGAAACATGATTGGAGGGGGTTATATCCAATTTTGAAGATTACAGGGGGGTCATATTCAGATAGAGAAGATTGGAGAGGGTTATATCCAATTTCCCCTAATTAATACTATAGATATATATTTTCACTGTGTAACTGCTGAAGATCAAAAAGCTTAGGTTTCCGATTTAAGTAAATTATCCGTTTCCATTTTGTTTTTAAGAAGAGTATGCTCGACTCTCTAATTTTATTATTGTTTTGCTTCCTAGGTACAATAATTGAATTGTAGAAAATGTCAGTGGTATTTTATTATTGTTATCATATCACAATAAAACATTGCTAGTATATTTACAAATATGATTAGGTACTAAAATAAATTCGGTAACCAATTTTCCTTTGTACCAGCAGAAAATGCTTGTACCTTTATACATCCGTTTCATTTTTATCGATTTATACAACAAGTGTTTAAAATTTATTTTGCTGATCGTTTCGTGTTTATTATTATTATTATTATTATTATTATTATTATTATTAGTCTACTACTACTACTATTACTATTATTTTATTTTTGAACAACAATCATGATAACAATATTAACTTAATATTAAATAAATCATAAATTATGAAGTCCGAATTAACCTATTAAAAATTTTATCATCTGAAAAGGAGTTCATTCCTACGTAATTTTCATGTATTTACACTAGGCAATTCTTAGATTCAAAAAGATTGGATTATACAAGATAAAAACACATATAAAGTGCAAAAAATACAATTCTAGGTATCATTTGAGCATTTTAATCGTTTCTGGATTCATTCTAAGTCATATCATCGTAAAAATCTACATTTAAATACTTAAAACTGTCTAGAATATCATACATGTGTCATTTATTCAAAAAGATTAGATTATACAAGGTAATTACGCATATAAAGTGCAAATAATGCAATTCAGAGTATCATTTGAGCATTCCAATCGTTTCTGGATTCATTTTAAGTCATTTCATCACAATAATCTACAGTTAAACACTTAAAACTGTCTAGAATATGATTCATGTGTCATTTATAAAAAAAAATGGATATTACAAGGTTATTACGCATATAAAGTGCAAATAATGCAATTCTGGGTATCATTTGAGCATTTTAATCGTTTCAGGATTCATTCTAAGTCATTTCATCGTAATAATCTACATTTAAGCACTTAAAACTGTCTATAATGTCATTCATGTGTCATTTATTTAAAAAGATTAGATTATACAAAGTAATTACGTATATAAATTGCAAATAATGCAATTCTGAGTATCATTTGAGCATTTTAATCGTTTCTAGATTCATTCTAAGTCATTTCAACACAATAAACTACATTTTAACACTTAAAACTATCTATAATATGACTCTTGTGTCATTTATTTGAAAATATCGGATTATACAAGGTAAAAACGCATATAGCAAATAATACAATTATGGGTAACATTTCAGCATTTTAATCGTTTCTGGATTCATTCTTAGTCATTTATTCGCAACAATCTACATTTAAACACTTAAAACTGTCTATAATATAATTCATGTGTCATTTATTCAAAAAGATTAGATTATACAATGTAATTATGCATATAAAGTGCAAATAATGCAATTCAGAGTATCATTTGAGCATTCCAATCGTTTCTGGATTCATTTTAAGTCATTTTAACAAAATAATCTACATTGAAACACATAAAACCGTCTAGAATATGATTCATGTGTCATTTATTCAAAAAGATTGGATATTACTAGGTTATTACACATATAAAGTGCAAATAATGCAATCCTGGGTATCGTTTGAGCATTTTAATCTTTCAGGATTTATTCTAAGTCATTTCATAGTAATAATCTACATTTAAGCACACAAAACTGTCTAGAATATCATTCATGTTTTATTTATTCAAAAAGATTGGATTATAAAAGGTAATTACGCATATAAATTGCAAATAATACAATTCTGAGTATCATTTGAGCTTTTCAATCGTTTCTGGATTCATTCTAAGTCATTTCAACACAATAAACTACATTTTAACACTTAAAACTATCTATAATATGACTCTTGTGTCATTTATTCGAAAAGATCAGATTATACAAGGTAAAAACGCAAATAAAGTGCAAATAATGCAATTATGGGTAACATTTCAGCATTTTAATCGTTTCTGGATTCATTCTTAGTCATTTATTCGCAACAATCTACATTTAAACACTTAAAACTGTCTATAATATAATTCATGTGTCATTTATTCAAAAAGATTAGATTATACAAAGTAATTACGCATATAAAGTGCAAATAATGCAATTCAGAGTATCATTTGAGCATTCCAATCGTTTCTGGATTCATTTTAAGTCATTTCAACAAAATAATCTACATTGAAACACATAAAACCATCTAGAATATGATTCATGTGTCATTTATTCAAAAAGATAGGATATTACTAGGTTATTACGCATATAAAGTGCAAATAATGCAATTCTGGATATCGTTTGAGCATTTTAATCTTTCAGGATTTATTCTAAATCATTTCATAGTAATAATCTACATTTAAGCACACAAAACTGTCTAGAATATCATTCATGTTTTATTTATTCAAAAAGATTGGATTATAAAAGGTAATTACGCATATAAATTGCAAATAATGCAATTCTGAGTATCATTTGAGCATTTCAATCGTTTCTGGATTCATTCTAAGTCATTTCAACACAATAAACTACATTTTAACACTTAAAACTATCTATAATATGACTCTTGTGTCATTTATTCGAAAAGATCAGATTATACAAGGTAAAAACGCAAATAAAGTGCAAATAATGCAATTATGGGTAACATTTCAGCATTTTAATCGTTTCTGGATTCATTCTTAGTCATTTATTCGCAACAATCTACATTTAAACACTTAAAACTGTCTATAATATAATTCATGTGTCATTTATTCAAAAAGATTAGATTATACAAAGTAATTACGCATATAAAGTGCAAATAATGCAATTCAGAGTATCATTTGAGCATTCCAATCGTTTCTGGATTCATTTTAAGTCATTTCAACAAAATAATCTACATTGAAACACATAAAACCATCTAGAATATGATTCATGTGTCATTTATTCAAAAAGATTGGATATTACTAGGTTATTACGCATATAAAGTGCAAATAATGCAATTCTGGGTATCGTTTGAGCATTTTAATCTTTCAGGATTTATTCTAAGTCATTTCATAGTAATAATCTACATTTAAGCACTCAAAACTGTCTAGAATATCATTCATGTTTCATTTATTCAAAAAGATTGGATTATAAAAGGTAATTACGCATATAAATTGCAAATAATGCAATTCTGAGTATCATTTGAGCATTTCAATCGTTTCTGGATTCATTCTAAGTCATTTCAACACAATAAACTACATTTTAACACTTAAAACTATCTATAATATGACTCTTGTGTCATTTATTCGAAAAGATCGGATTATACAAGGTAAAAACGCATATAAAGTGCAAATAAAGCAATTATGGGTATCATTTGAGTATTTTAATCGTTTCTGGATTCATTATAAGTCATATCATCGCAATAATCTATATTTAAACACTTAAAACTGTCTAGAATATCATTGATGTGTCATTTATTCAAAAACATTTGATTATACAAGGTAATTACGCGTATAAAGTGCAAATAATGCAATTCTGAGTATCATTTCAGCATTCCAATCGTTTCTGGATTCATTTTAAGTGTTTTCATCACAATAATCTGCATTTAAACACTTAAAACTGTCTAGAATATGATTCGTGTGTCAATTATTCAAAAAGATTGGATATTACAAGGTAAATACGCATATAAAATGCAAATAATGCAATTCTGGGTATCGTATTAGCATTTTAATCGTTTCAGGATTCATTCTAAGTCATTTCATCGTAATAATCTACATTTAAGCACTTAAAACTGTCTAGAATATCATTCATGTGTAATTTATTCAAAAAGATTGGATTATACAAGGAAATTACGCATATAAAGTGTAAATAATGCAATTCTAAGTATTATTTGAGCATTTCAATCGTTTCTGGATTCATTAAAAGTCATTTCAACACAATAAACTACATTTTAACACTTAAAACTATCAATAATATGATTCTTGTGCTATTTATTCAAAAAAATTTGATTATACGAGGTAGAAATGCATATAAAGTGCAAATAATGCAATTTTGGATATCATTTGAGCATTTTAATCGTTTCTAGATTCATTATTGGTCATTTCATCGCAATAATATACATTTAAACACTTCAAACTGTCTAGAATATCGTTCAAGTTTCATTTATTCAAAAAGATTCGATTATACAAGGTAATTACGCATATATAGTGCTAATAATGCAATTCTGTGTATCATTTGAGCAATTCAATAATTTCTGAATTCCTTCTATGTCATTTTATCACAATAATCTGCATTTAAACACTTAAAACTGTCTAGAATATGATTCTTGTATCATTTAATAAAAAAAATTGGATTATACAAGGTAAACACGCATATAAAGTGCAAATAATGCAATTCTGGATATCGTTTGAGCATTTTAATCATTTTAGGATTCATTCTAAGTCATTTTATCATAATAATCTACATTTAAGCACTTAAAACTGTCTAGAATATCATTCATGTGTCATTTATTCCAAAAGATTGGATTATACAAGGTAATTACGCATATAAAGTGCAAATAATGCAATTCTAAGTATCATTTGAGCATTTCAATCGTTTCTAGATTAATTTTAAGTCATTTCAACACAATAAACTACATTTTAATACTTTAAACTTTCAATAATATGATTCTTGTGCTATTTATTCAAAAAGATTAGATTATACGAGGTAAAAACGCATATAAAGTGCAAATAATGCAATTCTGGGTATCATTTTAGCATTTTAATCGTTTCTGGATTCATTCTTGGTCATTTCATTGCAATAATATACATTTAAACACATAAAACTATCTAGAATATCATTCATGTTTCATTTATTCAAAACATTGGATTATACCCATAATTACGCATATAAAGTGTAAATAATGCAATTCTGTGTATCATTTGAGAATTCCAATCGTTTCTGGATTTATTTTAAATCATTTCATCAAAATAATCTACATTTAAACACTTAAAACTGTCTAGAATATGATTCATGTGTTATTTATTCAAAAAGATTGCATATTACAAGGTAATTACTCATATAACATGCAAATAATGCAATTCTTGGTATCATTTTAGCATGTTAATCATTTCTGGATTCATTCTAAGTCATATCATCTCAATAATCAGCATTTAAACACTTAAAACTGTCTAGAATATCATTCATGTGTCATTTATTCAAAAAGATTAGATTAAACGAGGTAATTACGCATATAAAGTGTAAATAATTCAATTCTGAGTATTATTTGAGCATTCCAATCGTTTCTGGATTCATTTTAAGTCATTTCAACACAATAATCTACATTTAAACACTTATAACTGTCTAGAATATGATTCATGTGTCATTTATTCAAACAGAATGGACATTACAAGGTAATTACGCATATAAAGTGCAAATAATGCAATTATGGGTATCGTTTGAGCATTTTAATCGTTTCAGATTCATTCTAAGTCATTTTATCGTAATAATCTGTATTTAAGCACTTAAAACTGTCTAGAATATTAACCATGTTTCATTTACTCAAAAAGATTGGATTATACAAGGTAATTACGCATTTAAAGGCAAATAATGCAATTCTGAGTATCATTTGAGCATTTCAATCGTTTCTGGAATCATTCTAAGTCATTTCAACACAATAAACTACATTTTAACACTTAAAACTATCTATAATATGTTTTTTGTGTCATTTATTCAAAAAATATTGGATTATAAAATGTAAAAACGCATATAAAGTGCAAATAATGCAATTCTGGGTATCCTTTAAGCATTTTAATCGTTTCTAGATTCATTCTAAGTCATTTTGTCCTAATAGTCTACATTTAAACACTAAAAACTGTCTAGAATATCAATCATGTTTTATTTATTCAAAAAAATTGTATTATACAAGGTAATTACGCTTATATAGTGCAAATAATGCAATCATGTGTATCATTTGAGCAATTCAATCGTTTCTGTGTTCATTCTATGTCATTTCAGCACAATAATCTTCATTTAAAAACTTTAAACTACCTAGAATATGATTTTTGTATCATTTATTCAAAAAAATTGGATTATACAGGGAAAACACGCATATAAATTGCAAATAATGCAATTCAGGGTATCGTTTGAGCATTTTAATCGTCTCAGGATTCCTTCTAAGTCATTTAATCGTAATAATCTACATTTAAGCACTTTAAAATGTCTAAAGTATCATTCATGTTTCATTTTTTCAAAAAGATTGGATTATAAAAGGTAATTACGCATATAAAGTGCAAATAATGCAATTCTGAGTGTCATTTGAGCATTTCAATAGTTTCTGGATTTATTCTAAGTCATTTCAACACAATAAACTACATTTTAACACTTAAAACTATCTAAAATATGATTCTTGTGTCATTCATTCAAAAAGATTGGATTATACAAGGTAAAAACGCATATAAAGCGCAAATAATGCAATTCTGTGTATCATTTTAGCATTTGAATCGTTTCTAGATTTATTCTAAGTCAGTTCATCCCAATAATCTACATTTAAGCACTTAAAACTGTCTAGAATATTATTCATGTTTCATTTATTCAATAACATTAGATTATACCCTTAATTACGCATATAAAGTGCAAAAAATGCAATTCTGGGTATCGTTTGATCATTTTAATCGTTTCCGGATTCATTCGAAGTCATTTCATCGTAATAATTTACATTTAAGCACTGAAAACTGCCTATAATATCATTCATGTGTCATTTATTTAAAAAAATTGGATTATACAAGGTAATTACGCATATAAAGTGCAAATAATGCAATTATGTGTATCTTTTGAGCATTTCAATCGTTTCTGAATCATTCTAAGTCATTTCAACACAATAAACTTCATTTTAACACTTAAAATAATCTATAATATGGTTTTTGTGTCATTTATTTAAAAAGATTGGACTATACAAGGTAAAAACGCAAATAAAGTGCAAATAATGCAATTCTGGATATCATTTGAGCATTTGAATCGTTTCTGGATTCATTCTAAGTCATTTCATCCCTATAATCTACATTTAAATACTAAAAACTTTCTAGAATATCATTCATGTTTCAATAATTCAAAAAAGATTGGATTGTACAAGGTAATTACACAGATATAGTTCAAATAATGCAATTCTGTGTATCATTTGAGCAATTCAATCGTTTCTGAATTCATTCTGTCATTTTATCACAATAATCTACATTTAAAAAATTTAAACTACCTAGAATATGATTCTTATATCATTTATTCAAAAAAGATTGGATTATACAAACTAAAAACGCATATAAATTGCGAATAATGCAATTCAGGGTAACATTTGAGCATTTTAATCGCTTTTGGATTCATTATAAGTCATTTCATCGTAATAATCTACATTTGAGCACTTAGAACTATCTAGAATAAGATTCATGTGCCATTTATTAAAAATATTGGAATATACAAGGTAATTACACATATAAAGTGCAAATAATGCAATTCTGAGTATCTTTTAAGCATTTCAATCGTTTCTGGATTCATTCTAAGTCATTTCAACACAATAAACTACATTTTAACACTTAAAACTATCTATAATATGATTCTTCTGTCATTCCTTCAAAAAGATTGGATTATACACGGTAAAAACGCATATAAAGTGCAAATAATGCAATTCTGGGTATCATTTTAGAATTTGAATCATTTCTAGATTCATTCTAAGTCATTTCATCCAAATAATCTACATTTAAGCACATAAAAACTATCTAAAATATCATTCATGTGTCATTTATTCAAAAAGATTAGATTATACAAGGTAAAAACGTATATAAATTGTAAATAATGCAATTCTGGGTGTCATTTGAGCATTTTAATCGTTTCTGGATTCATACTAAATCATTTGTTCACTATAATCTATATTTAAACACTAAACACTGTCTAAAATATGGTTCATATTTCATTTATTAAAAAAGATTAGATTATACATGGTAATTACGCATATAAAGTGCAAATAATGCAACTATCTATAATATGATTCTTGTATCAGTTATTCGAAAAGATTGGATTATAACAAGGTAAAAATTTATATAAATTGCAAATAATGCAATTCTGGATATCATTTGAGCATTTTAATCGTTTCTGGATTCATTCTAAGTCATTTCATCGTAATAATCTACATTTAAGCACTAAAAACTATCTAGAATATTATTAATGTTTCATTTATCAAAAATATTGGATTATACAAGGTAATTACGAATGAAAAGTGCAAATAATACAATTCTGGGTATCATTTGAGCATTTCAATTGTTTTTGGATTCATTCTAAGTCATTTTATCACAATAATCTACATTTAAACATCTTAAAATATCTAAAATATGATTCTTGCATCATTTATTCAAAAAAGATTGGATTATACAAAGTAAAAACGCATATAAATTGCAAATAATGCAATTCAGGGTATCATTTGAGCATTCTAATAGCTTTTGGATTCATTCTAAGTCATTTCATCATAGTAATTTACATTTAAGCACTTAAAACTATGTAGAATTAAATTCATGCGTCATTTATTCAAAAAGATTGGAGTATACAAGGTAATTACTCATATAAAGTGCAAATAATGCGGTTCTGAGTATCTTTTGAGCATTTCAATCGTTTCTTGATTCATTCTAAGTCATTTCAACACAATAAACTACATTTTAATACAAAACAATCTAGAATATGATTCTCGCATCATTTATTCAAAAAAGATTGCGTTAAACAAAGTAAAAACGCATATAAAGTGCAAATAATGCAATTCAGGGTATCATTTGAGCATTTTCATCATTTCAGTATTCATTCTAAATCATTTTATCACAATAATCTGCATTTAAACACTTTAAACTATCTAGAATATGATTCTTGCATCATTTATTCAAAAAAGATTGGATTATACAATGTTAAAACGCGTAGAAAGTGCAAATAATGCAATTCAAGGTATCATTTGAGCATTTCCATCGCTTCTGGATTGATTCTAAGTCATTTCATCATAATAATCTACATTGAAGCATTTAAAACAATCTAGAACAAGATTTATGTGTCATTTTATTCAAAAAGATTGGAGTATACGAGGTAATTACGTATATAAAGTGCAAATATTGCAATTCTGAGTATCTTTTGAGCATTTCAATCGTTTCTGAATTCATTCTAAGTCATTTCAATACAATAAACTACATTTTAACACTTAAAACTATCTAGAATAAGATTCTTGTATCATTTATTCAAAAAGATTGGATTATACAAGGTAAAAACGCATATAAAGCGCAAATAATGCAATTCTGGGAATTATTTTAGCATTTGAATCGTTTCTGGATTTATTCTAAGTCATTTCGTCCCAATAATCTACATTTTAGCACTTAAAACTATCTAGAATATCATTCATGTGTCATTTATTCAAAAAGATTGGATTACACAAGGTAATTACGCATGTAAAGTGCAAATAATGCAATTCTGAGTTTTATTTGAGCATTTTAATCGTTTCTGGATTCTTTCTTAGTCATTTCAACACAATAAACTATATTTTAACACTTAAAACTTTCTATAATATGATTCTTGTATCAGTTATTTGAAAAGATTGGATTATAACAAGGTAAAAATGTATATAAATTGCAAATAATGCAATTCTGGTTATTATTTGAACATTTTAATCGTTTCTGGATTCATTCTTAGTCATTTATTCGCAACAATCTACATTTAAACACTAAAAACTGTCTAGAATTTCGTACATGTTTCATTTATTCAAAAAGATTGCATTATACATGGTAATTACGCATATAAAGTGCAAATAATACAATTCTGAGTATCATTTGGTCATTTCAATCATTTATGGATTCATTCTAAGTCATTTTATCTCAATAATCTACATTTAAACACTTTAAACTATCTAGAATATGATTCTTGCATCGTTTATTCAAAAAAGATTGGATTATACAAATTAAAAACGCATATAAATTGCAAATAATGCAATTCAGGGTATCATTTGAGCATTTTAATCGCTTCTGGATTCATTCTAAATAATTTCATCGTAATAATCTACATTTAAGCACTTAAAAATATCAAGAATAAGATTCATGTTTTATTTATTCAAAAAGATTGGAGTATACAAGGTAATTATGCATATAAAGTTCAAATAATGCAATTCTGAGTATCTTTTGAGCATTTCAATCGTTTCTGGATTCATTCTAAATCATCTCAACACAATAAACTACATTTTAACACTTAAAACCATCTAGAATATGATTCTTGCATCTTTTATTCAAAAAACATTAGATTATACAAAGTGAAAACGCATATAAGGTGCAAAAAATGCAATTCAAGGTATAATTTGAGCCTTTTAATCGCTTCTGGATTCATTTTAAGTCATTTCATTGTAATGATCTACATTTGAGCACTTAAAACTATCTAGAATAAGATTCATATGTCATTTATTCAATAAGATTGGAGTATACAAGTTAATTACGCATATAAAGTGCAAATAATGCAATTCTGAGTATCTTTTGAGCATTTCAATAGTTTCTGAATTCATTCTAAGTCATTTCAACACAATAAACAACATTTTAACACTTAAAACTATCTACAATATGATTCTTGTGTCATTTATTCAAAAAGATTGGATTATACTTGGTAAAAAGGCATATAAAGCGCAAATAATGCAATTCTGGGTATCATTTTAGCATTTGAATCGTTTCTGGATTTATTCTAAGTCATTTCATCCCAATAATCTACATTTAAGCACTTAAAAGTATCTAGAATATCATTCATGTGTCATTTATTCAAAAAGATTGGATTACACAAGGTAATTACGCATATAAATTATAAATAATTGCAATTTTGAGTTTCATTTAAACATTTTAATCGTTTCTGGATTCATTTTAAGTCATTTCAACACAACAAACTACATTTTAACACTTAAAACTATCTATAATATGATTCATGTGTCAGTTATTTGAAAAGATGGGATTACACAAGGTAAAAACAAATATAAATTGCAAATAATGCAATTGTGGGTTATCATTTGAGCATTTTAATCGTTTCTGGATTAATTCTAAGTCATTTCTTCGTAATAATCTACATTTAAACACTAAAAACTGTCTAGAATATCGTTCATGATTCATTTATTCAAAATGATTGGATTATACAAGATAATTACGGATATAAAGTGCAAATAATGCAATTCTGAGTATCATTTGTGGATTTCAATCGTTTTTGGATTCATTCTAAGTCATTTTATCACAATAATCTACATTTAAACACTTTAAACTATCTCAAATATGATTTTTGCATCATTTATTGAAAAAAAATTGGATTATACAAAGTAAAAACGCATATAAAGAGCAAATAATGCAATTCAGGGTTTCATTTGAGCATTTTAATTGCTTCTGTATTCATTCTAACTCATTTCATCGTAATAATCTACATTTAAGAACTTAAAACTATCTAGAATAAAATTCATGCGTCATTTATTCAAAAAGATTAGAGTAGAGAAGATAATTACACATATAAAATGCAAATAATGCAATTCTGAATATCTTTTGAGCATTTCAATCGTTTCTGGATTCATTCTATGTCATTTCAACACAATAAACTACATTTTAAATCTTAAAACTCTCTAGAATATGATTGTTATGTCATTTATTCAAAAAAGATTGGATTATACAAAGTAAAAACGCATATAAAGTGCAAATAATACAAATCAGGGTATCATTTGAGCCTTTTAATCGCTTCTGGATTCATTCTAAGTCATTTCATCATAATAATCTACATTTAAGCACTTCAAACTATCTAGAATAAGATTCATGTGTCATTTATTCAAAAAGATTGGAGTATACTAGGTTATTACGCATATAAAGAGCAAATAATGCAATTGAGGATATCATTTGAGCATTTTTATCGCTTCTGGATTCATTCTAAGTCATTTCATCGTAATAATCTACATTTAAGAAGTTAAAACTATCTAGATTAAGATTCATGTGTCATTTATTCAAAAAGATTAGATTATACAAGTTAATTACGCATATAAAGTGCAAATAATGCAATTCTGAGTATCATTTGAGCATTTCAATCGTTTCTGGATTCTATCTATGTCATTTTATCACAATAATCTACATTTAAACACTTTAAACTATCTAGAATATGATTCTTGCATCATTTATTCAAAAAAGATTGGATTACATAAAGTAAAAACGCATATAAATTGCAAATAATGCAATTCAGGGTATCATTTTAGCATTTGTATCGTTTCTGGATTTATTCTAAGTCATTGTGTTCTAATAATCTACATTATAGCACTTAAAACTATCTACAATATGATTCTTGTGTGTATTATTCAAATAGATTGGATTATAAAAGGTAAAAACGTATATAAATTGCAAATCATGCAATTCTCGGTATCAGTTGATCATTTTAATCATTTCTGGATTCGTTTCTGGATTCATCACAATAATCTACATTCAAACACTTAAAACTGTCTAGAATATGATTCTTGTGTCATTTATTTAAAAAGATTGGATATTACAAGGTAATTACGCATATAAATTGCAAATAATGCAATTCTGGGTATCATTTGAGCATTTTATTCGTTTCAAGATTCATTCTAAGTCGTTTGCACACAATAATCTACATTTAAACACTTAAAACTATCTAGAATATGATTCTTGTGTCATTTATTCAAAAAGATTGGATTATACAAGGTAAAAACGGATATAAAGCGCAAATAATGTAATTCTGGGTATCATTTTACCATTTGAATCGTTTCTGGATTTATTCTAAGTCATTTCATCCCAATAATCTACATTTAAGCACTTAAAAGTATCTAGAATATCATTCATGTGTCATTTATTCAAAAAGATTTGATTATACACGGTAATTACGCATATAACTTGTAAATGATGCAATTCTGGATATAATTTGAACATTTTAATCGTTTTTGAATTCATTCTAAGCCATTTCAATACAATGAACTACATTTTCACACTTAAAATTATCTATAATATGATTCTTGTGTCATTTATTAAAAAAGATTGGATTATACAAGATAAAAACGCATATAATGTGCAAATAATGCATTTCTGGGTATCATTTGAGCATTTTTATCGTTTCTGGATTCATTCTAAGTCATTTTGATCGCAATCATCTACATTTATACACTTAAAACTGTCTAAAATATCATTCATGTTTCATTTGTTCTAAAAGATTGGATTATACAATGTAATTATGCATATAAAGTGCAAATAATGCAATTATAAGTATAATTTGAGCATTTCAATCGTTTCTGCAATTATTCTAAGTTATTTTATCACAATAATCTATATTTAAATACTTTAAAATTTGTAGAATAAGATTCTTGCATCATTTATTCAAAAAGATTGAATTATACAAGCTAAAAACGCATATAAAATGCAAATAATGCAATTCATGGTATCATTTGAGTATTTTAATCATTTTAGGATTCATTCTAAGACATTGCAAAGCAATAATCTACATTTAAGCACTTAAAACTATCAAGAATATGATTCATGTGTCATTTATTCCAAAAGATTGGATTATACAAGGTAGTTACGCATATAATGTGCAAGTAATGCAATTCTGAGTATCATTTGATCATTTTAATCATTTTAGGATTCATTCTAAGTCATTTCATCATAATAATCTTCATTTAAGCACTTAAAACTGTCTAGAATATTATTTATGTGTCATTTATACATAAATATTGGATTATACATGGTAATTACGCATATAAATTGCAAATGATGCAATTCTGGGTATAATTTGAACATTTTAATCGTTTTTGGATTCATTCTAAGCCTTTTCAACACAATAAATTACATTTTCACACTTAAAATTATCTATAATATGATTCTTATGTCATTTATTAAAAAGATTGGATTATATAAGATAAAAACGCATATAAAGTGCAAATAATGCATTTCTGGGTATCATTTGAGCATTTTAATCGTTTCTGGATTCATTCTAAGTCATTTTAATCGCAATCATCTACATTTAAACACTTAAAACTGTCTAAAATATCATTCATGTTTCATTTGTTCAAAAAAATTGGATTATACAAGGTAATTATGCATATAAATTGCAAATAATGCAATTCTGAGTATCATTTGAGCATTTCAATCGTTTCTGGATTTATTCTAAGTCATTTTATCCAAATAATCTACATTTTAACACTTTAAACTTTGTAGAATAGGATTTTTGCATCATTTATTCAAAAAGATTGAATTATACAAGCTAAAAACGCATATAAAGTGCAAATAATGCAATTCAAGGTATCATTTGAGCTTTTTAATCGTTTTAGGATTCATTATAAGACATTGCAACGTAATAATCTATATTTAAGCACTTAAAACTATCAAGAATATGATTCATGTGTCATTTAATCCCAAAGATTGTATTGTACAAGGTAATTATATTGGAGTTGTGTCCTAGAAGTCAATATTTAATGACTTAATTTATTAGTTTATGTTATTGATGATATTTAATCATTTGTTCCTAGAGTTTATTACTGACAGATCATTCAGGTTGAGGATCTGAATTGTAGATCTCTGTGGATCATTCATTAGAATGACAGTAATAAATCTAAATCGTCCGTAATCTTGATAATTAACAAAGAACATTAATTATCATAAAAGATTAGTATGCAAGTTAAGTGATGATTAAGTTCTACAAATCATAGATAAGAAGTTACTAACTTAATTGCATATGTATATGTTGTGGAACATAGTACAGGACATGACCCAATGAAATAAACATAAAGATTGTGTTATGTGTCATTGTTTATTTCATTTAAGTTTGATTCTAAGTTTGAGATAGTTCAACTTTTCCACATGAGGATATGTTCAATAAATATCGTCTACCGTTGTGTTTGACCCTAAATTTTCGTGATTGGAGACACAGACCAATTTACAAGAAGTTTGAAAAATTCATGAAAAATACCAAATGAACTCCAAAAATCATGGAAAATCACCCGAAAGTCCAGGAGACCATGAGGAAAATTATCATGCATAAGGAACATCCAGAGAAGTTACAGAGACCCCCATTCTATGCATATAGGCCCCTGAATTTGGAGAAAATAAATAAAATAGTTGAAAGGGTCTTTTTAGAAAAATATTCATGCCACTAGATTCTACATATTTTTGTGAGTCTACACACCAAATTTCATGCGAAAAATCATTTGGAAAGTATCCTAAACAATTTATTTAGTTTCAACAACCCATAAAAATACAGCAAATGATAAAATGAACATCTCCAATAGTCTGAAAATGGAGAAGAGAATGGGGACGAAATTTGAATCAATTCTCCATCATGTAAAGAGACGAAGACGGACTAGTTCTACTGTATAACATGCACAAAGAATTGTTGGCCCTACTGACAGTGGCGTGGCTCACCATATGCCGTGCGCAGCCAAAGTAAAGAAGAAGAGATGGAGAAGACTTCTCTAACAGAAATCGTTGGAGAGAAAGATGGACGAAACCGCCGGGCGTCCAGCTGGCATGAGCGAATCAGAAGCATCAAGACCCCTTCTTCGACGCCTATATATAGGGGTTGAGGAGGAGAAATCAAGGACGGCTCCCAGGTGGATTTCAGATCTAGGATTCCATAAAAAAAGCTTAGGTTTTAGAGAGAAATAGATAGGCATTTCCACAAGCACTTGATTGGTTAGAGAAGAAAGAAGCTGAGAAGGCAATTCCGTGTCAAATTCAAAGGTAAAGTAAGTATATTAGAGGGAGATGAGTCAGGTAAAGCTGTAATTGTGTTGAATTTGATTTGTAAATCGCTTATTTTGAATGAAACTTGTAATTTTGTGTATTCTTTGATGATCTTGACTTACGGTCTCCTAATTCGTGATTTCATCTCTCGATTTCTTTTGTTAAAAGCTTGACTGAGTCTATGCCTCTTGATATGTTGTTTCTCATCTCGAGATCTGAAAGTTTAATTCATGGATTCCATGACTTAGGCAATTGGAGATTGAGGCGAGAGGCGACATTTGACTGTTCTTAGGTTTAGAGTACTTCTTGTTGTCGTGTAAAATTTGCATTTCTTGAAGCCGAAAGCTTAGGTTAAGGATTCCTTAGCCTAAGTAATCAGCGAAACAGAATTTAAAGTGTAATTCAAAAGAAAAGAATTGATCTTCTTTTAATAAATTAGAAGTAAGTTCATTTCTTGATTGCAATTTCTGAAATTCGAATGTTTAAATTGTTAATTTTGTGCTCTAATAGTCGATAGTGAATTGAGTATGCGTCTTCTTCCTTTTGAATGTCCCTGTAGCTTCCCTTTTTACATAGTCTGGTTATCATTGTCTCCTTCTAATGTGGCTTAATCTGAGATCTTCTCAGAATTAGGCTTAGAAGGGGTATAACTTAGCTTGAGGGATTGCTCGAGCTAGGTTCATGTTGTGACTTAGGTCAAGGTTTCCTTGATCTAGGTCAGGTTTCTTTGACTCAAAGCTTATATGAGCATGAGTCAGAGAAGCTCCTAAATGTGCCTCACATTTAGGTGATATGCTGCTCAAATTTTGTTAAGTTCAAGGTTTAGTGTAGAGAGAGCAACCATGTGTTCCTGTAAAATAGTTTGTTATAACATTTCTTTTAAGTTCTGGACTAAATCGCATAAGAATGGAGTAGTCTCCTGACCTAGTTATTTTATGGTTTCAAAACTGTTTTAATAGTTCAATTGAATTGGTACTGATGGAAATGTAATTAGCTATTTCTCCTGGACTTCGGAAAATGTTCCTTTATATCTGAATTTTATCACTTTCTTTAATTATAGATGGAGGTATGTCATATTACTTAAAATCATTCACTTTCTTTCTTAAATTCAGCATAGTATATGAAATCTAGAAGCTTCTGTTAATATTTCAGTTCTTGTAAGTAATAATGTCATAGGTGCTTTTCATAAAAAGTTCATGTATTGTTGTTTCTGTTAAGGGTTTAAAAAGTCAGATTTTGTGTGGCAGTAGGTGTCTCTTTAACAAATTTCATTTACTGGCTAGATACATCTCATGAAAGTAACATTGCATTTTATTAAAAAAAAAAAGAGGGCTTTATGAGACCTATTGGTAAAGTTCCAGAGGCATTCGTTTAGTTACAAGAACATTGCATATTGACTCTTCAGAAACACAATTGCACATAGCTTTCAGTGATTTGTTAAGATAGGCACTTGTTTCTTTTATACTCTAATCCTTTCAGTTTTCATAATCAGGTTTACAAAAAAAGAAAAAAGAAAATAAATAGAGTATGTGATTGTGTAGTATACAAAGGGGTCGTTTGGCAACCTCAAAGTTTTATGGGGTCAAGGGTTAAAGTTAGCATTTTGGAGTTAAGTGTTTGAGGTTAAAGTTAATAAAAGTTAGTACTAACTTAAAGTTAGTAACTGTTGTTTGGCATGATAGGTTAAAGTTAGTGATCAAAGTGAATGCACTTATAACATTCATTTTAATTTAGACATTTCAGAATTCGAATCTTGAAATTTTGAAATTTTGAAAATTTAAAAAATAAAAAATTTTAAAGTTGAAAATTTGAAATTTGAAATTTTGAAATTTTGAAATTTGAAATTTTAAAATTTGAAAATTTGTAATTTGAAAATTTGTAATTTGAAATTTGAAATTTGAAAATTTGAAAATTTGAAATTTGAAGTTTTGAAATTTGAAATTTTGAAATTTGAAAATTTGTAATTTGAAATTTGAAAGAGGCAGCGATTTCTTCTCAAGGTTTTTCTCTTCACGAAATTGCTAAGTTAGAAAGTTAGTGCTAATCTTGTTGACCCCAAAATTGTTTGGCGATGCAAGACTCATAGGTTAGCTCGTTGACCCAAAAGTCAAACTAAACTTGGCACTACCAAACGGGCCCAAAGTGTACGAGTATTTGTATATGATAAAGTAATTTCATATAGTTGCAAACAAAAGTCAATTTGAAAGTAAAAGGTAACGTGTATAGTTTGTAGAACCATATTAAACCGTCCATGGTTTCTTATACCAGACCACATGTAACTTTAATAATAGAAATGTGAGGTAATAGATTGTTCAAATCACCATCAGTTTAAGTGTATAAAAAGAAGTGTTAATCGGAGGAGTTGATGGCTGTTAACATACATGGGCACAAGGATTTAATGGGATAAAAATTGGATGTGACTCCCTAACGCAAGCTGTACCAGTCCAGTTTCTCAAAATCTCTCTCCGTACCACCCCTATACCAGGCCTTACCAAAAGTTTGGGTCTCCCGCTAAATTAGTCAAACGCAAGTCCAATTGGGAATATTATCTTTTTCTCATCTCTTCCACGATCCCAATGAAGCTAGCCTCATCGAGTTTGGCTGCGACGATCGCCGGAAAACGATAATTTAAGAAGGCAGGGACCTAATTGAATTAAACTCGATTGCTAATAGACGAAGGTGACGCAACCGGAATGGAGCCCACCTACGCCTTCCTCTCGGCTTCACGATTCCATGAAGCTTCTCCACGCTAGCTGCGATGGCTGATATCGTTATCGGATCTAAACCCGCTTCGTCGGAACTGCTAACGAAGAAAATATAACCCGTCTTCTTCAGTTGGATTTCAGCGCCGTAAACTCACTTGATTCTCTGTGGCGAAATAATTGCAGGGCCCATGTGTTCAGTCCCTGTCAACTGATAGTGGCGCAGGAGAAAGAAGAAAAGAAGTTGGGCCCATAATTAGGTCCAATGACAAATAAATTGAATTTGGCCCAGCACTTAATTCCTTCTGCCACCTCAGCCAACCCAGCCAGATGCCACCTCAACTCGAATGCCGACGTGGACCAACCAGAAAAGGCCAAATCAACCCAAAACTTTAAAAATTCATTAAAAATAGCGGGGAACTCAGAAAAATACGAATAAAATATCTATAAAATTCTAAAAATTCAAATAAACCAAATTCACTATACTTTGATATGAAATTATGTCAACGTAATGGCCTTTTGTATTTTTGAAGTATTTTCACTATAAAAAAATGAAGTTTATAAATATTAGAAATGTAATAAATCATGTAATACTCTCTTTTAACAAAATTTCTAAGACTCAAGCTAAGTATTTTCAAGATATAAAAGATTTCAAATATGATATTTTCAAAGAGCCAACTATTTTCAAATATAAATATTCTCAAAAATACCAAAATCAAAGTAATATACTTAGTAAACTCACTAAATGTCTTTCAATGAAATTTCAGAATTAAAATCTAAATACTTTCAAGTAGTAAATGATTTCAAGACCAATATCTTCAAAAGTCAACTATCTTCAAGAATAAGTATTTTCAAAATTATAGAAAAAGAAATTTCTAAAACTCAAAAGTATGAAAGACCAAAGTGAATAAAAACTATAAAATCACCAATATCCAAAGAGAAACGTCAGAAAATTAAAAGTCAAGACACGAAACCCAAAGACAAAATCGAAACCTCTTTGTTAGAAGAAAAAGTCCCTCGCTGTGGTTAAGATCAACCTCAGATGACTTAAAATTGAATTCTTATCAATTGACCCCCGTCCTTTCATGCGAAAACCAGAATTAACCCTTCCCTCAAAGTCTTTAGAAATTTAAGAAGTTCCTTAATTGAGTCCCGTCAATTAGGTTTGGTACCATCAGTTAAGTCACTTTAAGAGACGATTCTTCCTAGCCCATTACGTGTTTTCTTTAGACCCCTTAATCAGAGATTTCCGTAGGCAACTACGGGGTAATTAACAATAGTGACTTGCGCCTATTGGAAAGAAAGGACCCGCAAAATTAAGAAACCCTCGTAAGAAGTGACTCTTGTTCTGGCTCTCTTGTTGTTAAGAGATACTCGGTGCAGAGATCGAACTTTAAGGAGGGTGAATCTAAGACTTATTTTAATTTCTCGAGGAAACCATTTCATTCTTCGAGAGAGACGAAAAAGTCCACACACGTTGATTCCTGATAAAGGCTGCTATACGGACTTTATTTATGTTCTCTTGAATTGTGCGGAAAAAAGTTGTTCATCAAGAAAACCGTATATCCCTCATTAATTTACTTAGTGAGTGATGATATCTGTTTGGGACCCTTGATGGAGTTGGATCGTATGCGCGCAACTAGGCGATCAACTCTAGATCAAGAAACGTATAATCTGCAAGAATGACACATTTCTATCTTGGATTATACGATGATATCATGTGACATAAGAATCAAACAAGAAGATACTTTTATTTCTTATGCAGGATTGATTTTCTGTAGTTGTACAGTACATATTTATGTGAATTGAGAGTCATAACGTGTTGCTAGATACCGCTTATGATTATTGAAAATAAATAGCGATTTATTTTCCATGGCCAACATAGCATAAATCCTCAAAGGGTCACACAAATAGGACTTTAATCACACGGTACATTATTTATTTATTCGCAGCAGTGTATTACGAAAATATAATAAGTTGATTAATTAATTATATACCGTTGCGAACCGTTATAATTAATTAAGTCAAGAAGATCATATAGAAATAAATTAACGCATTTGCTAATCCAAAAAATAATTATTAATAAGTTAATAATTAATTTTGTTCAACACGATTTAATTATAGGAATTAAATAGAGCTTATGGACCTTTATTTAATTAGTAAATTAAAGGCCCGGTTTGAGTACAAGAGAAAAGTTCATTAATTAATTGAATTAGTGGACATTTAACACATCACAAAATGGACTTGATAGTCCATATAGTGGCTGCCCTAATAGGGGTAAAAAGGTCCCTAAAGTTTGTGGAGTGGTTGGTCTATAAAAAGAGGTCATTTGGAGAGAGAAACCCTAGCCACCATAGCCTTTTCTCTCTCTCTTCCTCCTAGAACAAAAATTAGAGAGAAAATTTCAGAATTTTCATCTCTTTCTCTTGCTCTTAATCCACCTCAAATGCTCATGTGTTGAGCCTTCTCCCTTCTCCATTAATTAAACTAGTTAATTGAAAGAAGTAGAAGAGAGAAAACCTTGAGGATTAGTTGCTCTCCTTTTCCTTGCTAACACAAGTTGAAAGAGGAGGTGATTAAACTTCTAGGTGGACTCGAGACGGCCGCCGGCGACTTGGTGGTGAAAGAGAGCACGCCATCGACTCCAATGCATTGGTCGAGTCTCGCGAATACGATTTTGCGAGAGGTAATTGATTTCTTCATTTCTCTCATGTTGTATGTTGATTGCTTGGCAAGATCCTTTGTGCTTGATTGTTAATTAAGTTAATTAGTAACTAAAATTAAAAATTGAGCACTTTCTAACAAATTACGCATATAAAGTGCAAATAATTCAATTCTGAGTATCATTTGAGCATTTTAATCATTTTAGGATTTATTCGAAATCATTTCATCGTAATAATCTTCATTTAAGCACTTAAAACTGTCTAGAATATCATTCATGTGTCATTTATTCAAAAAGATTGGATTATACAAGGTAATTACGTATATAAATTGCAAATGATGCAATTCTGAGTATCATTTGAGCATTTCAATCGTTTCTGGATTCATTCTAAATTATTTCAACACAATAAACCACATTTTAACACTTAAAACTATCTAGAATATGATTCTTGTGTCATTTATTCAAAAAGATTGGATTATACGAGGTAAAAATACATATAAAGTGCAAAAAGGCAATTCTGAGTATCATTTGAGCATTTTAATTGTTTTTGGATTCAGTCTAAGTCATTTCATCTCAATAATTTACATTTAAACACTCAAAACTGTCTAGAATATCATTCATGTGTCATTTATTCAAAAAGATTTGATTATACATGGTAATTACACATATAAAGTGCAAATAATGCAATTCTGAGTATCATTTGAGCATTACAATCGTTTGTGGATTCATTTTTAATAATTTCATTTTGATAATCTAAATTTAAACATTTAAAATTGTCTAGAATATGTTTATGTATCATTTATTAAAAAAAAATTAGATATTACATGGTAATTACGCATATAAAGTGCAAATAATGCAATTCTGAGTATCATTTGCTTTTTTCAATCGTTTTTGGATTCATTCTAAATCATTTCTACTCAATAATCTATATTTAAACACTTAAAAGTATCTACAATATGATTCTTGTGTTATTTATTCAAAAAGATTGGATTATAATATCTCACCATCAACATTTCCATCGGATGGAAGTTGAAGAGGGCCGAAATTTACTTTGCCCAATTCCCAAAAATTCTAGTTAGCGTAAGTTCTTTTCGTTAATCCACATTAATCCCAAAATTAGTTGATTCCGCATATTTTTTTTTCCTCCTGATGGTTTATATACCATATTTTACGAGTACTATTAAAGTTCTTCACAATGTTAACAAAGAGGCTAAAAAGTACTATTTATATATTTTATTTTTTGAAATTTAGAGAATAGTTAATTATAATTATAATTATAATAGTAACCGACAACAACACTTACAATAGTTACACTAATTAATAATCGTAGAACCATTGGAGTAAATATAACATTACCAATATTAACAACAATACTATTTTTATTGCTAATATTAGCATACAACAATAACAACAACAAGTAAAATTTTTTGTGTTTGGTGTTTTAGTCCTAGACATTCTAAGTAATTATTTCTTTTTTCAGCGCCAAACGAAACCTTCTCTCTCTAACATAACATTTGATTTTTCATAAGATATAGATGATGATTCACGCATTATTCATTCATTTCTTTTTATGCTTGCAACCAACTCACGAATTTGACATGAAAATGTTTTTTTTTTTCAGCCTACGAGCTTTCATTGACAAAAAAAAAAAAAAAAAAAAAAAAATAATTGACATGAAAAATAAAGTTTTGGTTATTAATTAATTCTTACGAATTTACCTTATAAATAACTTTCATAAACGTTTCTAGTATCAAACAATCTATATTTGTCAATTGGACATCCATGCATACTTTCTAATTATTTCGTTGCTATTTTGGTGCACATTTGCATATTCTCTTCTAGTAAAAAGCAGGACTGTAAGCAAACAAAACCAAAATGTACATTTGGTAGCCGTATGACGGAAAGAATTTAACATGAAACTAATTGAAGAGTTTGGAGAGCTGTTTAAATCACAAAAATAATTTAAAGAGTTCATTTGAACAAAATGTAATAATTTTGGGGACCAAAAGATACTTTTCTCTAACAACAGACGAACACCAAGTTGTTTTTAGATTTTACCTCAAAAAAAAGTTGTTTTTAGATTGACAGTAAAGCAAATTTCTTTCTTTGGGCCATCAAGATAGAATTTCGGGCCGAACTGATGTTCTAATCAACCCAGCCCGTTTGGAAAAAAGCTAACCACAAACCTTGGGCCGGACTAACAACTACACACTGTATGGCTTTACGGGGTCAAAGAGCAATAACACGTTGAAAGTTGAACCAACACATACAGTACAGGCATACATTACAGTTACATAGAGGCAGAAATTGGTGACAATTCAATTTGTCTTGCGAGCTCCACTAACTAAACTCAGTATTTTATTTACCAACCGCTTTGGTATTTTTGCAGAGAGATAGACTGAGAAGCTCCAATTAGAGTTATTGTAATAGAAACTAAGCTACAAAAGACACGAGTAAAAAATATCCGGCTTAATTACTAAAGATAAAAGAAGACACGACTAACAGGTCTGTTCTTAATTATAAGTCACTTTCATTTATTCGAAATACACAGAATAATCAAAAGCGTAAAATAAAAAGATTTGTCCGGCAAATATTGCAAGAAAAAAAATAAAGTTTACGGGTTTAACTTATACCAAGTCGAGAGGCACATTTCGTTTAATATTATTGTCAGTGTCATATTCATTCAAAGTTCATTCTACAATAAATAAATACATGAAGATGAGAAGACTGAATTTCCATATACATTCTAACTTTTTAACAAAGCAGCTCCATAGTTATTGCCGCAGAAGGACAAATAAAAAAACATTTGACAGTGTAACAAAATACAATGTTTGGGAAATTAACTCGTCGTTTTGTACGTAACTAGATGAAAATGATTTAGATGATTATTGTATAAAAAAAATCATTAATTTGACATGCAGCTTTATCAGAGAAAAAAATATTTCAACTTTCTCAATTAAAAATATTCATAATGCATTTTTAGTCAGATTTCGAATCCGTTTTTCGGTTTTATGATATGATATCCATTCCAAAAAGAGTGAGAATGGATCCAGTTTGTACAAAAGTAAAATACCCAAGAAAAAGCGACACACATAAATTAAGCTAATGTTAGCACTTTAGACTGTAATAATGATATTTTCGAATAGATCCATTTTCTATAATTGGTTTTAGCACAACAAACTTTTAACAAGTTCACACGTCATTTTCAAAAAAAAAAAAAAAAAAAAAAGGTTCACACGTGACACTGCGCATGCGTAGCATTTGCAATTTTCCGTTACCCTACGTACGCTGGCATAAATTCACCTACTGTTGAGTGTTGACTATAATTCTCACTTAAATAATTTTTTATACAAGTCCGAAGACCGATCACAGTAATCCTGTAGGTACCCACAAGCAGTTTTCAATTTTTCATCATTCATACAACCAATGTAAAGGAAGTTAGAGATATTAAAATCAGTTATGAGTTAGTTTTTGTCACAATTAGGGGTGTCAAACATGGCCCAATAGCACAGAATGGGTCCAAACTGTTAGCGTTTCGTATAAGGAAACGGAACACCAACCCATTTTGTTAACCGTTCCGTTAAACCCATTTCGCATAAAATTCCGTTTCGTTAACCGTCCCACTTCAGAAATAACACATAAAACAGTTTGAAATGAGGCTGAAACAGTCGAAATGGTAGAATTTGGTATTTCGTTTGCCGTTTCGTTATTGGAACGAAATAAAAATGGTTTCTGTTATTCGTTCCGTTTCGCTTAATCGAAACAGAATCACGTGTTTTTTTCTGCCATTGACAGCCCTAGTCACAATGTTGTTCAAGTCATATAAAAATGAGCTAGTTTTGTCACACTATTTTATAGTTTAGTTCATACAAAATAGACTGAAGTATTAAACGTGACCATTATTTAAGGCCACATTAATGAAAACAGGGGGAAATCTTAGATGACAATATCTGCACAACTGAAATATATGTTAATTGACCCTCAAAAAAAGAAATATATATATGTTGATTGTTAAGATACTGGAGGGAAACCGAAATCATGACTGGTATACTTTATCTGTTTTAAATTATCAAAATTCAAATCCAAAGTTTTTAACATTTCCAAAACTATAATTTAGTAATTGGGACCCGTTTGATGCTAAAGTAATGAGACGTCTTTATGCTACTGTATGTGTCATTCATTGTTACAAGTCCCATGGGCCGTAGTTGAGCAAGACCTGTGGTGATACACTGATAAAGTAATGGCGGGTTTTGAAGTTGATCATAATCTATTAGGAAGTAAGAGGCTACAAAAAGAAAATCCTAATAGGAAGGCTTTTGGCGGCGAAATCAGAAAAATCATAGCTATTGGTTTTAAAATTGTTGTCAGTGAAGCTTGTTCGCCTTCTTTATTAATTAATTTATTATTGTAAGGAGTTATTATAGAAATATCGCTTCACAGAATTCTAAATTGTAATTTTCTTTTAATCACACTACAACTTTTCACATTTATTTTTCCACAAATCAAAACTTATCTGATGAAATGAGCTATGAGCCTATGAATAAAGAAGCCGCCTAGGGGACGAAACGAAAATATATATACTCATGCGTACACGGTAGACCTACATTAATTCCAGCTGAAGGATTAGCTGGTCAGGTAATTATTTAAGACATTTAAATAAAATCTCATTGACGACGTAATCAACACATCTAAATCTAAAGCTTCCACTACGACGTATTTTAATTTGTTTTCTTGTGCCCATATAAAATATCTGCTGTCCGAACTCCGAACTGATGCCACCATAACCCCCCCTAAATATATTGAGTTGTGCTGACCAGAGTAGCTAGCTAGCTAGCGCAACATTATATGTTACTGCTTAAGTACATCCCCATAAGGATGGAAAGCTCTTGGATGAAACTAGCTATGTTTCTCGCTTTACAATGTCGACTTTTTCTTCTCAAATATCCTAACGAAGCTGCCTTCACCTTTTCAAACACACCAACCAAAATCCCGACACACAACATACACCAGTACTACAAACTGCGCCACAACATACACATTCCAAGTATCCTTGGCCGCCATGTTGCATAGTACAACGTCCCATTAAAACCCGCCCCCGACTTGAATCAACAGCGTCTGTCAATTTACTTTGTGAGATGGTAAATGCCATTGTGATTAACAACCTAATTAAGAGGCCGCATTTTTTGGCCTTCTTTTCTTAATTATTCTCAGTATTTATCACTCTTCAAATGTCTAGAAAGTAGAAACAAACAAGCTTGAGCAATTGATTTGAAATCTGAAGAAACTTCTTTGTTAGATATTTTAAATTTATAACTTAGGCTCATCTTTATCTAAATTTAAAATAAACCATAGCAAGTGTTAATTACAAACAACAGGCTGTCATCACTAATAAGAGAACAAGAACGACAAGGTCGACATGTATTTCAAATTCTAATCATTCTTGTGACCAAATTAATGAAACGTTTGAAACATTAAGAAAACTGATCATAGTTAAGACTTAAGACTTAAGACTGATTTTTTGTCACATTGTTCTCAATTCTGTTGATAGAAGGAAAATGGAATCCCATCAGAACCAGGGGATGAGTCAGCCACTGAACTGAATAAAATAGATTTATCTCACTAAAAGGATGCAAAAGGATTTCATTATACTGACTAGAAATCTTTTGTTCCTCGACAAAAAGTCATTATCACCTGAGACACAAAATAACTCTCAATAATGATATGGTTTTCAATTGTATGCATCTCATTAGTGTGAACATTAATAATTTTTAACCCTAGGATCAGATTTTTTATTTTGCCTTTTGGGTTGCAATCTTGTGAAAGTAAGTGCCATTATTATCTCCTCAAGGAGCCATTAGACTTTAAATTTGACATGCCAATAGCTTAATTCGGTCCTAATTATAATAGATAATATTATCTAAATTCTTTCTGGTGTGACCTCGAAGAACTCAATGTATTATACTATTATTCATCAGTCAAATCCCTAGATTCGTACATATCATTCAGTACATATATATTAAGAGAATTCAAGTACTATTGTCTGAGTTTTTTAGTGAAACCATAGTAGTTTTCAGACCATCCCATTAGTAGTTTGACTAGTTTCATATTTTAACCCAGATTTTGGCAGTATTACAAAGAGAATTTCGATCGTCATCATTAAGAGATGACAAGAGCAAGAGAGATAAATTGCATTTCAAATTATCATTTTTCTTGTGACCAAATCATGAGAAGTTGGATACAACAGAACTGATCATAAATTTGATCATTCATCACAATATTGTCTGGCCAAATACCAAAATTATAAAACGATGGCTAATGTTGAGAACACCATCCATCTTCACCTTCCAAATGGACAAAATGAAACAAATGTTAGATGAATACTTGTATTGTTGTGATTCGCTTTAAGACATCGGAGGAAAATTAATAAAAAACAAAACAAGATTAATTTTAGTTATGAAAGTTGTGGTGGGGCTGCTGCCGTGATGATTGAACTTCTTGTTGTCACTGTAGTAGTGCTAATGGTTGGAAGGATTTTGGCGGCAAAAATGAATGACAGCATGAGATCAATTACGATGTTTTTGTGATAGTGATAATCGCTGCCAAACAAGCCGGTTTGGTTAATGCTTGCTGAGTTTGACCCAAGGGTAATTGGGGATGATGTCAGCATATCACAATGACGCCTTAATTTCGAAATTGACAACAAAGCTTTTTTTGTTAAGAAATTTATTAGTCTATCAGCAATAATTAAGGATTTGTTATACAAATTTCAAGTGTATTTTTCCATCTGCTCCTCTCAGTCTATATGATAATGTCTTTATTATTCAGCATTTTTTTCCCGCTTTTGTTTACTTTCTAATGATTATTTGGCAATGCCAATCCAGGACCAATGTTCTTTTATTAAGAAAACATGGGAGAAATATTCTCTGCACTTCGAATCAAGAACTTCTTTTATTGGCAGAAAGTAATTTTAATTTTAGACCGAACACGTCTAGCTAGTACGTACGTAGCTACTAATTTTCTCGACTTTCATAGTTTCATGGTGTGTGTTCAGTGTTCCTCAATAGAGGTTGAGACTTCAACTATACGCATTTACGTCAATATGCACCACATTAATTAACAGACAAAATGCAAGTACTTTTTTTCCCCCCCCAATTTGGAATATAATTCTTCCAGCTAAAGTGGATTAATTTTCATGTACCCAGAAGTTCATCGCTTAAATCATTATGGTCCTGATTATTTATATGAATTTTCCAAGTAAGATAATGGGCAGATTAGAAAATAGATAAGAAATTTTATTGATTGTGTTCTAACATATTTAACAAAAATAATTAACTCTTTTATGTTTAAGAGTTGAAATTTGCCTTCATTTGTATAAAAAAAAAAAAAACAGAAAACAAAAAAAATAATAAATAAACATTCTCTCCCTTCAGTACTTTATTGTTCCAAATTAAAAGTAAACAAAGGGATGATAAGCCCCAAACTGAATTAACAAAGAATACGAAAGACAAGGATTACGGGCCGACAAAAGTTAAATACAGCCCATAAGCTATTTGTTAAGCACAATAGTTGTGACATCTTGTTAAACAGTCATTAACTGACACTCAGGCCCACTTAACAGTTGCTCCTATTCACTGATAGCATGTGATAGAAACGTGGTGTTGTCACTTGACACCGTATGAGATATTCAAAATGGATTTTTTTGGTCGGATTTGGAATCCTATTTGCGGGTTATTCCCAGAAAAAAATATAAAAAAGTTGCGATCAACCAGTTTATACAAAACACATAAAATACCAAAGAAAAGCGACATATCACACACACATGTATGCCCGTATTGACAAATGTAACGGTATTTAGGAATAGAACCATTTCTATGATTGGTTTTCGCACGATTAAGTTGCGATCAACCATTTCGCACGTCATATTGCACATGCGTGGCATTATGCATTTTTTCGTTAAAATCTACCCTACTCTTAATGCGTCTACTGTTCACTATAATTTTCACTAAATTTTTTTTTATATATATACTAGTCCATGCACGGATGCACCTGCAGCAACTCACTTTCCATTAACACCTCTAAAATAAAATGCCGAATACCTACGGGTATTTATCAAAAAAAAAAATAAAATGCCGAAAAATGTGGGGGTACTTTCTCATTTAGCCCCCTGAAATATACTTACCAATTTACCATCTATAGTGCGTAAACCCATGTCGTCACTAATATTGATGAGTGATGACAAGAGCAAGAGAAATACATTTTGGTTATTTAGTTTTCATCATTCTTGCGACCAATGTAAGAAAAATTGGAAATACAAAAATAAATCATGAGGTAGTTTTGTCACACTTTCGCTCAAGCAATATAAAACAGAGTTAGTTTCGTCACACTTTTTGTTTATATTGTTCATACAAAAATAGATAGACTTATCAAACATGACCAGTATTTTAAGACCATGTTAATGAAAAATGGGAAAAAAAATGTTAGATTATAGCATCTGTACAATTTCAATCTACAGTTAAGATATTGGAGAAAAATAAAAAAATTTGAACGGTATCATTTTTTTTTTCTGCTTTAAAGTTTCAAAAATCAGATTTGAAATTTTTGACATGCAATTATAGAACTACAACCTTTATTTTAGCTGTTTTTACAAGTGAACAATATAAATATGGTGCGAGAGCCAATTTTTCATGATAGAATGGATTTAATACATTAATTAATAGTTCGCATGGCATGCACCTCAGGTTTTTCTCTCATACCAAACAATGAAAGAATTCGCCTTAATTTACTTATGTTGTTGATTTTGAATTACTATATATGTAGCTAGATTGAGATTTTCTTTCACCTTTTCCCTTTTTAGGCCTCCGTTCTACTCATGCTAGGGAGCCTTATTTGGGAAACTTGGTCTCTCCTTGAACGAAGTACTAGTCCTCTCTGTGTTATTGTGATCCTGGGTAGGAAACACTATCCTTTCGTGCACCAAAATCTTGAGGAAAGCTATCCTCGTGTGCATGAACAGGGGTCCTTGGGTATTTGCCATTGCATGTGTCACGAGCCTTGTCCCGTTATTTTACCTCATATGCAAGGGAGCAAGATGAGTTCTTTACCAACAGGGATGGTCTGACCACTAATTCATTCTGGTGGGCTCCTCTAATCTTCTTTGGAGCCCTCATCCGTGCACACACGTTAATGGAGGGTATTTTGCTAATACCCATGTCACTAATATTGATCATATGAGTATGAAAATAAATTTCATTAATTAGTTTGATCATTCTTGCGACCAATGTAAGAAAAATTGGAAATATGAAATCAATCACGAGTTAGTTTTATCACAGTATATTGTTCAAGTAATATAAAACAGAGTTAGTTTCGTCACAATATTTTTTTAGTTTTGTTCATACAAAAATATATTGAGGATTAAAAATGACTGGTATTTAAGACATCTCAACGAAAAAAGAAAATGGGAAAAAATGATAACATCTGAAAAATTGAAATCTATGGATAAGATATTGGAGGAAAACCCAAATAAAAAATATTAACAGTATTACTTTATCTTCTGCTTTGAATTTTCAAAATTCAGATTTATAATTTTTCAGATTTGTAGAAATATGGCCTTTTTATCGATTTTTTACAACTAAACAATATAAATATGGTGAGAGAGCCAATCATTCATCATAGAAAGGATTTAATACATTAATAACAACATTGTATACAACTCCGAAAAGAGAAATCTTAGCCGTTAGATTGGTATTTTTTGAATTAAATAGTGTTAAATGCAACACATGACGTATAACATTATTTAAACATTCACTTGAATTTTCTGTATAGGATTATATTAAGTTGATCTAAGAGTTTTCTAAAAGCAGAAAATCTCACTACAAGAAAGGATAGTCTTTAGCAAGATCCAATTTTCTTTCAATATATCCTTAAAAGTTTAGCAATTTTCTTTTGATAGACTTACCCTAATCTATTAATATCTATCGTAGCAATGTGCTATTTATAGATTTTTCTCATGTGTTGGTACAACTTAAAAATCGAGCTGCTATTTGAAAAGCACTAATGAACAATTAAGTGTGCCTGAATAAAAACCCTCCACATGATGAGGCAATATGAGAAAGCCTTTTGTAGCTCCGGTGGTTATCACAGAAATTGAGCTGCCATATATATATCATTGATGGAGCAACGGTACCTCGTTTTTTTATTTTTATTCCACCCCAATCTTTATACATGAATGAACCATCCATAAACCAGCGAACGATAAAGCCCCGGGTCATGATTAATGGTTAAAAACACGAAAGATTTTCTATTACGTTGAGGCAGCACCATTTCCCTCATAAGTCCGTACAATCGAGAACTAGTAGGGAACTTTGAAACCAACAATATATGAGTGCTCTACCATTCCCATATCCCTGGAAACTAAAATTAATAATATAATCTAATTAAAATACAAGCCGGTGTGAAGCATTCATTCCAAGAGACAAGCAACACCAGAAGAATTTCCGATTCAAGCAAGTCCTTCCCATCGGTAAGGATTTTGAGCCAAATTGCGTCTCATAGGCTCATAGCTGATATGGTAGTTGGAACTTGGAAGCCCATTGTTGTTGGAAAAGAGCACATAAACCTTCATATTTTCTCTTTGGGGCAAAACAACAAACAGGTTGTGCACATTCAACAGAAAATCAGGTGCACGGAGGCTAAGAAGAATATATATAAACAAATTAGAGGAGGAGGACGACGAAGAAGAGGGGCGGAGTTATTAGGTGAATTTAACTGTCGAGAAACTTGGGTGAAGATCATTGCGTGTTTTCTCCTCCAATAGAAAGAGGTGCGCTGGGTCTGGTTGAAGAGAAAGAAATAAAAAATATATAAAAATATGATTGGCGTCTTCTAATTTCATAATTGAACGGATTTATAACAAAGTGACCAAATTGGGACTACTTGAAAATTTAGTGATTATGAAGGAACAAATTAAAATTTAGTGATCAAAATTAGATTACATACAAACTTCACTGACTTTCGAAAAAATTTACTCATAAATATATATAACTTAGCTAAAATCAAATGGTGTAGCAAGTAAATGTTGCAGCTAGGATTCATACGTTGTTAGATTTTTGTTTACTTGTACCAACACAAAAGAAAAGTCCATGAGCAGCACATTGCTACATTACCTACTAATAAACTTGGGTGAGTTTTAGAGGAAAAAATTACTAGACTTTTAAGGACATTTTCAAAAAGATTTGAATCTTATTAAAAGCTATTATTCTAGTAGTGTAGGCTGTTTATCTAGAGACTCTGATCTTTAAGGTCTACTCCAGAATTTCTAAGTAATGGAAAAGGAAGCAATGGAGTGGAATGGAGGTAGAAGGAAGAGAGGATAAAAAATTATTCTTGTTCCACAACTTAATTAGAGTTAAAATTTATCACCCAAATCATATGCTACAAAATTTAAGTGGGGTCCACGCTCATAGAAGAAATTACTGGTTTCCACTCTCTACATCCCGATTTTGGAAATCCCTATCCGGTACCGTGCGGCACCGTGCCGCGCACCAATCCGAACCGTCCAATCTGATCTCGACGGTTAGATTTTTTCGGGCTTTACAATCTGGTTACATGCACGGGGCACCCATCATCATTGGATTTAATCTGGACGGTTCGGATTGCGGCGCGGCACGGTGCCGCGTGGCACTAGATTTGGTTTCCGATTTTGGGGGTCTTGTTTTGTCTCCTCAAACTCACTTTTTGTGCCATTCATTTCCACCCTTTAACCTGGAAGCCATTGTGGAGCAAGTTAAATTTTCCCTCTTCCATTTCATTCCACCGGTTAAACTCTTCTAGACTGCACCCTTAGGAAAAAAAACCGAAAGGACTTTGGTCACGTCCAAATCCGCAAACGCCTTCGGATTACAAGCAGGAGGAGCGAATGAAGAAAAATTCTAAAAATCGAAAGAATCTACTTTATTTTGGGTGGCAAATTTTATCATTTTTTTTACTTTATTATTATTATTATTTTGGGTAGCAAGGGATAACAGCTGTTGGAGTTTTTTTTTTTTTTTTTAACAAAAATGAGGTTCAAGACCCCATTGGGTATTAAAGGAAAATTATATCATGAGAATCAATTTTTAAATCGGACTTTAATCTCAAGTTCTCAATCACACACTTAAAAAAAAATTACTTCATTTGCACTCATAAACGATTGTGATTAAAGCCTGATTCAAAATTAGTTCTCTAACACCATATTAGAGAGCCGCACCACCAATGGAGCAGCTTCTATCACCCCTTCGCTTTCTGGTTGCCCATAATACCAGCACACATCTAGGTTTTATTAACAAGCTGAGAAAGGAGACGGTTAAATTTTTTTTTAACATTTGGTTTTCTTCTATTCAGATGCTTTGTTCTATTTCCCTTAAATTATATAATACTATGTAATATTTCGAACGTTTGTATTTGTAACTTTATTCTGTTTCAATAGTTATTGGTCGATGATGGCCAGATAACTAACCTTCCAGAAATAGTTATTTCAAACACAAAATTCTAAATCCGATAACAGCCCTGCTCATGCATTATGGCAAAAGACGAGATGGCACAACTGCAATATAACAATTTCAGCTTGCCACCGTACTATTTTATAAACAAATGAAATAAAGCAACTAATGTTGCAATATGTTGATTCTATATCATACATTTAAATACAATGCAAAGTATATCAAACGACACATCACTTAGCAACTAAATATGTGAAAAAAAAAAGAAACAAAATAAAGCAAGGTATATCACAAAAGGAATGTCAGACCTGCAAGTAAGGCACAACACAGACCGCCGCCAGTACCAATTTATCATGGACCCAGGGCTTACTACCACAATTAAGCAAGTATAACGAAAGCCATCGCAAAACTACCACAATAAGAATAACACTATCTTATATCAAAAAGACTTATCCAGACTCCAGAGTGACTATATGATCAAAGATGCTGTACGTATTCCCATAGTAGGAATACAAACACAAATAAAAAAAAATAATAATAGAGAGAGACATCTTAGAACCACACAGCATGAGATTATTCTTTATCTCACTGGATAAAAGTACAGAGCCATCGCAATACAGGTAGCATGTCATGGCAGCAGAGGGCCAACATGTTAGCTGACTCTGACCCTGGAAACCACAGTCACTGTGAATGAGCGAGAACAAAAAGTTGCTTGGTGCAGGTTTAGTTCTGGTGTATGCAACAAATGTAATGGAAAAAAATAATTATTTAATAACCACCGATGTATATAACTCATCAATTGGCAACAAACAAGCCATCTCTTTAATATGGTTCCAAACAATGCAACGAGAAGTCTGATTTTTCTGATTTTCAAGCTCAATCAGCAATTGTCAGATTTCAGTAGTATCAAACAACATTCTCAAAAATACCATACTAACTGCAGAACTACCTGCAGAGTAATCCCCTAACCCAACTAGTTTTGGGTGCAGAAGGGGCCATCCACCTAGCATGTTTAATATTTCAGATAACATGCTAATATGTTACAGAACTGTAAATCTGACTGTGTATCCAATCCAAAATTCAGATGACATGCTAATATGTTACAAACATATAGAGAGTAAGACAGATAAGTTTGTCAGACAATTTAAAATACACAACAAGATAATAAAACTGATAAATAACCAATTTTTTCCATTATCTTTTATTGTGTGAAATGCATATGATGTACAATTTAGACTATGCAGTCAACAAGAGTTTCCAAAATGCACAAGTAAAGGACTACAACTTTCCTAAATTGGTGAAGAGGAGAATGACTGAGTCAGAGTACCACCAAAAAGTGGTGACAGCCCTGGCCGAGGCTGTGGTGCAGTTTTTAATCCTAGATCTAAATAATTATTAGTTAAATCATAAAATTAATATCATGACTCCTGAGCCTTGCATTCCATCCCACATCCGCCTGAAACAACTTGTCTGCATTATATTATGCTTCATCATTCTTTGTATATTCTACTTGTATTTTAGGCCCCTCTGCAGATTAAAAACCAAAACATATCACAAATTGCAAGCTTTTCAATTATAATTTAGAGTGTCCCCAAATGATATCCAGCCGTTAGGGTGATACAACAAACATTGTACATTTCCAAATGTATTGACAGTTTTAAATCCAACACTCTGGATCTTTTTCCTTAACTGGTCAGAGCAAGTCAAAAACTGAGATAAAACAGGACAGAAAATATTATAACGAATACAATTTTCAGGAAATATAAGGTAAATTTTGAAGAAATCCTTTGATAATGGTATTCTAGCTGAAAATTCATGTGTGAGGCCCCGAAATCATGCATGAACTGTAGAAAATCAGCTAAATAATGAATGATAAAAGCTGGTCCAGGATGCAGAGTTGAATCCTTGAAAAATGGAAATGATAAAATGCCAAGGCTATAGAAACATAGGAAACAGAACTTAAGGAATACACCAGGAGAGCATGCACCACTGTGTACCTGCAATCAAGTTGACTATGTTTACAGAAAGTCTAGTCAGTTTCGTCCTGAGGTTTCTCATCCAGGAGTGCATGCACCACTTGTGTTATCACCAGCAGTAGCTGTTCTCAGCCCATTGGGACAAATGATGTTTTGAGGCGCATTAGGACAGTTTGCCTTAAAATGTCCTTTCCCATGGCAAATAAAGCAGGTCTGATTAAGGAGATCACACTCTGACTCGGCATGGGATACTACTCGACGACATCTATGACACCAGGACCTTTTTTGTCTGGATCCAGAAGCTGCAACAGCGGCCAATGAATACATCAAAACTGCACATATAGGAATTTTCTAAGGTGGATATTCAAGATTACACTAAACTATAATCAGGTCTATTGGATCTGGATGTGTACCTTGCATCAAGTCTACTCCGTTTTTAGTGGGCATGGAATCAGTTTCCTCCCGAGCTTCTTCATTCAGGAGTGCATGTGCCACTGTGTTACAACCAGCTGTAGCTGTCGTCCCATTGGGATGAATGGTGTTTTGAGGCACATTAGGACAGTTCGCCCAAAAATGTCCATTCTCGTGGCATCTAAAGCAAGTTCGATTAAGGTGGTCACACTCAGACTTGTCATGGTTGGGTGCTCGACATCTATAACACCAGGACTTCCTTCTTCTGGGTCTAACCTTCTTATGGGTGGTCGTTTGATACATTTGTTGCTGGTCAGTCCCAATCAAAACATACCCCCTTTGCATGGTCTGACTCATCTTATCAGAGACATCAGCACTTTCAGTTGCAACAACTGCCATAGGACATGCTTCATTCATATCACATAGGTTTGCTTTCTCCTGTAAAACTTTATCTGAAGTTTTGGTTTGGAGGGATTTATTTGGTTCCTTTTGCATGCTTGCAGTAACTATTCTCGTGCTTACACCAAGTCTGGATTTTGAAGAAGCAACAGTGGTCGGTGATAGCATGGTCTGATTCGTCTTATTAGAGACACCAGCACTTTCAGTCGCTACAACTGCCTCATGGGATGCTTCATTGACATCAGAGGGATCTGTTCTCTTTTGTAAAACATGCTCTGAAGTTATTGTTTGGATAGACTGTTGATTTGGTTCCTCTTCCATGTTTCCGCAGATGCTTCCATTTATAACAGGTGGCTGTTGGATACTAGTTAACTTTGGTTTCTTCTTCATCCTATATTAAGAAACAAGGAAGAGGTCAATAGCTACAGAAACAAAAATATCCCTGCACATTGACTTGTTTACGATTTTCTAATTTAAGAAAATTCCTGCTCTCTTTATGTTAATTATCTGAAAGCTTCCTGCTCTAAAATAATTAAAAAAAAAAAAGTGTTTGCATTTCTCTTAGCACTGATTTGTATTTTGGCAATATTCACAAATACTTTGCATACCACGCTGCTACTCTTAACAGCATGCACCCAATTTCAGCCTAGATAGATAAAAGTTAGATCAACATTAGTATCCTACTCTAATTCAGTTCAGAAAATTAAAAATACAATAAAAATATATGCATTTTTAGCTCAACTATTAGTTCATGCACCAATTTCAAATTTGTTGTATGTCAAGATTATAGAAGGATAAAGTACATATGACATGCTCTCTTCCATGTAACTCCTTTGAAGGTTCTATTCGACATTGTACCCTCTACTTCTAAGAGAAGCATAACCCCCTTTGATTTTCAGCAGATACACTTCGCACCAATTCTTCTACAACATGCATTTCATTCCTATAAACTTTGTAACTCAAACCTAGTGTATTATTTTTAATCCCTGTCAACTGCGTAATTCAAGTACTATATGTAGTTATGTACATTGACAAAATGTGATAAAAGAAGCATATAATGTTATGCAATATGTAATTTAAATTTCGATAAAGAAGTAACAACAGATAAATTAAAAATTAAATCAATGGAAGTCGAAGCAAAATAAAAATTTTATAGATAATGAGATAAAAGTGCCGGTATTATAAGGAAATTATTATGTTATGCTTGGTAACAAATATCAGAATAACCCCAATTTGTGTTAAGTAAGGAACAAATGAATATGCATAAATTTAACATAGATCAAGAGCATACATTGAACTTTCAGGTTCCTCTATTTCCTTTCGGTTTCTCTTCAAACCCACCTCAGCAACTTGCGTTTGGAGGGAAGAAACTTCTCTCAAGACTTGATTAGTTCTGATATCAATAGTCTCTCCCAATCCAATTGCCAGAGTCCCATTATCAGAAGGAACAGTTTCATCCTCAGCTATCTCAGCTAATTGTGCAGGAACAGAGAGATTTGATGAGGCTAATTGATTGTCCCCGATCGTTATTGACAACTTTCTCTGAGTTTTCTGGGAGTTAATAGGCAGTGTCAGGTAGCAGGAAGTACGAAAAATAAATCAGGCAAAGTGACAAAACAAGACGCGACATACCTGTACAGATTGTCTTTTAATTACCCTCTTACACATCCTTCGGGGACACTTACAGACAGAAGGTCTATAAGGAACCTAACCAATATACAAGAAATAATTAATGCCTCCTAAAAAATAGAGATAACAGGATCTGATTGAGCTCAGCAGTTTTCTTATGAGCTGTTTACATACCATTATTTTTGAAAGCAATGTTTACATAACATTATACCAGCATTGAAATTGTTCAGTTAAACCACTAGTAGTTGCCTAACATAATTGATACCTCTGTTAAAAATCCACAACAAAAAGCTATCTAGTTCGCAACTAACATATTCTATCTCACAAGGATATTTGCAAAATAAAGTAAAACAATCGCAGAACTAAATGTTTTGAATTTTTTCATTAGGATAACAAAATTTCCACCCAATGAAATTATGCAGTATTCTTTACAGGCAAAGGTGATAGATAGTGTGTTTAATGAGGATTTAGGTAGAAATCCTGTTGCAATTGAGGTTCAAAAATAAGTCTAACACACCATAAGAGTATTAATTTCAGTTTCAAACCACTTGAGACCAAACTGGAACAGAACAACAAATGAACTCCGATCAAACCCACGCACAATATTAACCATAAAAAACAATCAATTCTCCGAAATTTAAACAATTAATCAGAAAAAATAAAGGAGACTTACTTTGACTTTACCAGAATCTTCCTGTGGAGCCTCCTCATCAGAGATGGTGGAATTCGAGACAATCTTCAATCACAATCACAAAAATTTAATAAACCCAACTCAAAATTCGACTTTAAAACAAACAATTCGTACATTATTGATCAAAGAATGAAGCATCAAGTACCTTTTCCTGGAGATTGCCGATCTCACGAGAGAGAAGAGAGCGGACACGAGGCCGTTTGGCGATGGATTGGAGCTTCTTCAACTCTTCCAAGTCGAGAACGATAGTTTGGAGGTTCTTCAACTCCGCCATGTCGACATGGACCTCTCTCCGCTCTTCGTCGTCGGCCATGGCGATCTAAGAAGACAACACCTCTGACAAAGGAGACCGAGGTTCTTCTTCTCCAGTTGAGGTTATAATGTGGGGTTCCAGTCGTGGCTTCTCTCACGTCCTTATCCTATTCCTATGCGGCGCAGTGCGAGATATATTAGATACATCATAATGGGAATGACATCCTCGGCCGCGCGGCACGGGCCGCACTTTTCATCTCAACCGTCCGATCTATGATGGGTGCCCCGTGAATTATACCAGATTGATAGGCCCGAAAAAAATTAACCGTCCAGATCAGATCGGACGGCTCGGATAAAAGCGCTGCCCGTGCCGCGCGGCAGAGGATACGGATCCCATCATAATGTACCGCGCAAATTCGCCTATTTATTTTTTTCCTTTTATTATTTTTTAAGGATCCAAGGAATTTTTTAATGAGAAAATCATGGGTTTGAAAAAGAGATCAGATCCTCTGCAGTTCAGTTGTACCGTACTTAAAATAGGCAGCATCGGAGCCGTCCATGGATTATCGTACGATCCATATTTTGATGAATGCTGATCAACGACCATGCTGTGAAATGAGAACTCTACCTTAGTCCGGCTGCTCAGAATGCATAAAATGTAAGAAATATTCGGAACATTGGATCTAAATTTGATGGATAACAGTGAAACTCTCCAATAAAATTATTACAGTTAAAAAGAAGATCAACTTCATCTGAACTATATTTGAATATGTTAATTGATCAAACTACTACATAGTACCTAAATCAGTATGTATAGACTCGTAACCCCATTATCATATTACATAAATAATTGAATCTACATGTGAATTTAAAAAAAAAAAAAATCCCCTAATGAATATTCATATATGGGTTCAATTAAGGAGAAAAAAAAAAGGAAAACTCCATGGTCATAATATATTTATTTATTTATTTTTATCTTGGTTATATATCAAAAGTGTCTATTATCGGAGTTGGAGACTACAGCCAAAATTATCGAACTGATCATTTTTCAAAAGAGGAAGCCAAACCACAATTTTTAGTACCACAAATATCACAACTTTTCTTTTTCACTAATATTTGAAATTAAAATTTTAATTTTCAAATTAAAACCATTGATCTTGTTCAATTTAACGAGCGAACCATTTTTATATAATTTCTATAAATTTTAGTGTTTATTTGATACTCAATCAACATGTCAACACATGAATGTATAAGAATTAATATGCTATAGTTAACGACATTCGTTCATTTGTTAACCTCTTGATCGAGTATCAAATGAGCTACAAAATTTATAAAAATTTTGAACAAGATCAACTGTTTGAATTCAAATTTTAAATTTTAAATTTTGAAATATTAATGAAATAGAAAAAATTATGGCATTTGTTGCACCAAAAATTTGCGGCACTAGAACCCTCATCTATCAAAAATTACTAATGTTCTATTTGGGTATTTTGATGGAGATTCGTGAAAAAAATTGTTAATTTGAACTGGAGTTCGTTAATTTGGCGAATTTTTGTTTTTTCAAACATTAAACTCTTCAAGAAGTTAATGATAGCCATACTGACGCATTTTCAGATCTCACAATTTGCCAATTAGACTTGAGAAATGCCTATTTTGTCGTTTAAGTCTCATATGTCTAAATAGACCCACACAAGTAGAAATCAATCTAGATAATATAAAATGTGATAAAAAAAATTAGATAATAAAAGTTTGGACTTATCGTCATGTAATTCAGCTTAGATAATAAACAACGATATGCCGTATTTAATGCCATCACAAACCAACTTTTTTTCGAATATAGCGCCAGTGAAGGATGGCACCCCTATCTTAATTTAATTTCATTCCTGGATATCTAACCACGAGAGTACTATTTACAAAATGTGAACCAATGTTACTTCCTTTAGATCTATCTTTATTTCTCTATTGTATTACATATCAGCTGCATAACTAGTTTGCTCAAGTGCTAAATCAAATGATGTGAGAGAATGTGGGGAGAGCACAACATCCATTTCTGTGTTTGCATCTGTCAGCACACTCTTTTGAGGTACCACCTATTATTCCAACACAAATTATAGAGGGAATTATCAACTAGCTATTATATTAAACTATTATTGTCCATCAGAGTAACGATTTTTTACCTTGGTCGGGTTCAAGAACGAGTTTTCATCCATGACATGGTGCGATGTCAGAATGGTAGTGGATGAACTGAGTGAGTTTATTGTGTGTGTTAGTCCAGACACCATAATCTTGAGGTTCACACTGTCACTTCCAATATTCACAATCTGTGCCAAAGGAAGATAATATATAGGAAAACTTTATTAAGTTAATCCTGAATTATTCTTGGAAAGCACAAACTTGACAGAGTATTAGATCCACAATTTAAAAGAAAGAGCTGAATAAAATCAGCAAAAATAGCAGAACACATCTAATGTCAAACACTAATTAACAACAAGTTAGGAAGCAACGAAATCAGAAGGAAACATAAGAGGAAAACAAGGGTTTTTCATGTAGCCAATAGTCAAAATTTTCCATTTTTCTTATGGGTGATTCTAGTGTACAACCAACTTTTGAGGTATATATACACTGAATGGCTAAAATTTAAATTTGAGAAATAAAATGATGTCTCTTTCAAATTATAGCCATTGGACATGCTAAAACAGGATGTAATCATAGTCAAGAATTTTATTTAATGTTTTACCTTTATTTTCAGATATGAGGCATAATCTGAGGTTTTCCATGTAACTGAAGATGCAGTCAGTTGGCTTGACAAGTTAGGTAGTATATAGGTTGGATTAAGAACTGCACCACTAGATTCCTTAAAGAAATGTTGCATCCAGTAACTTGGCGTACCATACATCTGTGCCGAGTTAAATACTATTGCATCTGGGTTCCACCTGTTTTATTTTATGAAAAAAATCATTGTAAATTACAACTTAATTTGAAGTACAGCACACCAAGAGATTTTTAGAAAGAAGAAAAAGGAAAATAGAAACCTTCGATCATTTGCATTTACAAAAAGTGGTGCATAGCTTGCCATCTCTACTACATCACTGCATGAGAAGCCACAAGTTCAAATTAGTCAAAATCTAATGTATATAGAATCGAAAGAAACAATTACTCTAATGTCCATGAAAGAACCTATTCTTTTCTAGGCCAATGAGAAAAGCAGCTTCCCCCAAGGAAGCTAAGAGGCTCCCCGTGCCGGCACTACTGTCTGTCACAGCATATTCACTAATAAAAGCCTGAAAAAATTATTTAATAACAAAGAGAAGGATATTAAAATGCAAAGAATTAAAGCCAACCATAACAGAGAAGTTTCACAGGAAGCACAGCAATAACTAAACCGGGTTGCAACTTTTAATATTGCTGAGTGCTGACACTGTTGTATTGTGCTTTTTTTTTTTTTTTTTTATTAGGATAGCTAAGCAAGGTTGTCTTATAAATTGTAAGATTAGGCATCTTCAATACAGAACCAACCCATTCTGCTTCAGATCATTTTTTTTTTCTTTTCTAATATTTTTCATATACGTAACAGCTCTATTCAGCCAAATTCTTATTCTAGGAAGAAAATATAAAATCATAATATTGTTAGTGTACAGGTCAGTTCTGGTACCAGTAACAATAAAGCCCAAAATGGAACGATAAATTATCACATGCAAAAATTATATTAAATACCAACCTTCGGTCCAGATCTTGATGCACTGTTGAAAACGTCCTTCATTTTATACATATCACTAGTTGATGTATAGATCTATTTAAGGAAAAAAAAGAAAGTAAACAAAAATATCACAAAATACAACTAAGGACATGGAGCGGTACGATATTTAATTTGCTTACATGAAAGTCGTAGTAGTCTGCTGGGTGGTCAAGGGTCGTTCTTGATCCATCACAATTTGTGATAATTTTAATGTCGGGGTATGCCTCTTTTATTGCATTGTAGAACTTGAGATAATTTCCTAAAAACATGTAAAGTTATTAAGACAAAATATTTATGATTTTAACAGCCCATAACAAAAATAAACCATTTCTTACTAGTTACCTCTTATAGCTTGTGTCATCTGTTTGTTATACCTCTAATGTGCTTGTCATTCATTTGTTATCTTTTGATGATAGTATTTCAAAAGAGAGTTACAGTATTAACGATACAAAGAAAAACTGACCTCGATAAAACTTCTTGCCGCAATCCTCATTACCAACAGCAACATAGTTCAAGTCAAACGGGTCAGGGTGACCCATGGAAGCCCTAACAGAGCCCCATCTTGAGCTTGCATCTCCCCTTGCAAACTCTATACTATTCAGAGCATCCTGATTAAAGTTTTTAATAAACCAGAGTATAGTAAGTCACATATTTAGAAAAGAAAAAAAAAGGTCAAAGAGGCATGTCAGTTCTGCACTTTTAATGTACTAGACATAACCGGATGGACCTATGGTACAATAAAAATAGTTCTTACTAGTTAATAGTGAGAAAGTGAGATTGAGACTTGTGTTTAGTTCCTCTCAATTAATTAAAAAAATAAAAAAATTGAGATAGAAACTCATAAATGAATACATGCCTGAACCCAAGGCAAGATGTTTGTAGTACTAACAGAAACCCTGTGACTGATTCCTAAAAACAAAACATGCAATGGATTTAGAAGTTTCTTCTATCACTATGAAAATTTTCTAAGAATTTAACATAAGAGCGGTAAAATATTAGTTAATTAAGACAGGTTACCATTGTTTATGACCCATACAGGTGATGCACCTAGATCTTCTGCAAGCTGCCACAATTAACAAGGATATAGGTACATAAGGTAATGTAAAGTAAATATGAATGCATGCCAGGTTATACATGGTTCGGTTTGGGGCAACCCGATTCGACTAGATTGATAGATGCACAGAAGTGGTAAATTCTTCCCCCAAAGAGTCTTGTTGATTTAAAAGGCAGAAACTAATGCATTGCACAAGCAGGTTTAGCAGGTCTGTTAAGGTATTTACAGCCTGGTAATTATTTATTACCTGAAGAAACTCAAAATAGCCAAGGCCATCATCAGTCCAATATTGCCAAACATCCCCATAATGCCCTGGCCTCTCTTCCCATGGACCAATCGAGGCCGTCCATCTGAAAGCATTTGATAGCCTCTCTCCCTCCACATAACATCCCCCTAGTGGCACCAGAATTTTAGATACAGGAAAAATATAAGTTTTATACATATATATTTTTTGTTCTAGATGTATCTTACCAGGAAACCTAACAAAACGAGGCTTCAAATCAGCAAGCATGGAGACAAGATCCTCCCGGAAACCATGTCCCTACATGGAATCAATAAGGTACACCAATGTCAGATAAATAAAAGACCTGCCTTGTCCAAAGTGTATAACAATCACGGGTGCCAATAGAAATAGTTAACAGAAATTATTGGAGTAAACGAAGTAGTGTAAAACCAATTTATATACCATAAAAGTATCCATAGGCATTAATGAGACTTGGTCGAGCCAGAAAACCCCTTTCTTGTTAGTTGTCAACTGGAGGCGTCCATTAGGTGTGGAACCAATGGCAAACAACTCAAGCTGCACCTTTGTCCAGTTTGACACATCAGAAGCAGAAGCACTACGCAAACAAAATAGCTAATAAATTAGAAAATCCAGGATTTTGGAAGCATGTTTAAGTATTGTGCCGGTCTTTCTGTTTTCTTTTTGAAGGTTGGTTGGCAATAGATAGGCAAAGAAATTTTTATTAAAAATTATAAAAAAAAGTAATTATATCACAGATTCAGGAAAATTGCAAAAGAAGTATTGTACGTACAATTGCACAGACAGGGTACAACAGAGAAGTTGTTGCTTACACAATGTTAGATGTGGCCAGAGTCTGTAAACCATCAGAGGTCGTCAGTGAAGTACTAATATTTATCGAGTCCAGGGACTTGACATAAAATATTAGCCTGTATCCTTTTCCATCTTCAATGTTCTGAAATTAACCCAAAAAAAAGATAGATAACAAGTTTAGTAAAAAAATGGAAGCAGGTCATGAACGGAATTGAATGTAATAGAGATAATGTGAGGAGCAGGGATTAATTCAACCATCTTGTTTTGATCTCTTCAACCTATGCTCTAGATATTTGGTTACAAATTCACATATAAAAAATGCAGTTACTTAGTTGAAAAGAGGAAATATGTTGGCATTTTCCTTAAGTACAGTAAACTACTTACCATCTGCAAAAAATAATAATAAAATAAGAAGAGAACTTAACCATTGTTATCTCAGTCCATTTAACAGTTCTGGTTTTCTGACCTTTAAATGCTGATCAGGTCATCAAAGTTGCACCGTACCAATAAAAAGAGCTATACTTGCATACATACCATGCCCCAGAATCCAGGATTGTAGACACCGACACCAGTGGATGGGCATTCATCAGCATCACAATTTGCCTGCACTCTTAGTGCCACAACATTTCTTTTAAATGGAGAGCTACGGTCAGTCCCAACAAAGACGGTACTTTCATTTCCAATAATAGCCCAAGGGCTGAAGTCTGATGGGGTGTTTTGACCTCCAGCTTCAAACCCTAGACACAGAAAAAGTGTTAACATGTAATTTCCAAAAGTCCCTAATTTATTTTAAACACAAAAGTAAAACTTTTAAATCGTTCCAAACAAACAATTTTGTTCGAAATTCTGGCTGTTAGTAAGAAAAAGGCCAGCAGGACAATACCTCTATTGTTGACTAGTTCTGCCCAAATGCCACCAGCTCCAGCATGGTTAATCTCCTACAATTGATATTTTGTTCAGAATTGATATGTTACTTTCTTCATATGACAACTTTTGTGATACTAGAATTCATTTGATACATTGAATTTTTTAATACATTAGTTAATGTTTCCTAAATCAAAACCATGAATAACATGGACAATAAAGGCCTTTAAAATTTACTTAAAATCATTGTCGTTTACCTCGAAAAATATTCCAAAAAGTGTGTCGGGTATTTTTCTACCAGAATCAGCTGAAGCATCAACAGCCAAAATTGCAGTTTTATTTCTATCTAAATCACATGCCCCATACCTAGTATTGATGCCTATGAGAAAAATAACATATATTGCAATAATTGGAGATATTCTTCTGAAATCCATGACCAGGCAGCACTTCAGTCAATCAAAGTTGCATAAGCCACCTGCATATAAAGGAGGCAACACTCAAATTAATCTCTCTAATTTGCACTCAAAATTAACAATACTGTTACAAATGAACAACTTATTAACCTTTTAATGGTGCACTATGGTTATAAAGTAAAGAAAATATACGATCATATGCAAATTCGGCCTAACCAAATCCAATCCGAAATTCTTTCGCGACCAATGCATTCTCCAACAAACCAAACTTTATAGTTTTGGGAAATTCTTCGATTAATTGAAATTACCTGGGGATACAATCATACAAGGTTCAAACTCTCAGCAAAATAATATACATATACCAATTCATACCTCCCAAGTCGATTCTTCTCGAAAGGCTTGGTGAATGTGAGAATAAAGAGGTCACTCGAGAGGGCTTAAATAGAGAAACACTGTGACTAGAGAGGGAAGAAGTAGAGAGAGAGAGAGAGGCGATGACTTCGGAGTAGATTGGTAGCTTCATTTGGGGAGAAGAAGACTAGTGTTTCAAAAAAAGACGAAGACTACACAACTGGGACCCACAGTTCAGTGAGAGAAGACGAGATATTTTTGGTGCTGATTTTGGAGATGCTTATCATATCCTATTATAAATGTTGTCTTTCGGATAAGGGGACCGCTTGTGTCAGGTAAGTTGCTCCTATCTAATTATCTCAACCTATATGGCTATATCTGCAATTATCTGCAATTATTAATTCTTAATTGAGAATAGTTAGTTATATATAACTATATAAGTGGTAATTTGAGTGACCCAATAAAACAATTATGCGACTAGGCCTAGACAAATGTAGGAAAATTTTCATGTAGCTTGTAACTGTAAGTTTGAGATAATTTCCACCTTAGTCCTTGGCCCTTGGCCCGTTCTTTTGAAGACCGTCCTAAAATCCGGTCCGAATTGGTCCTTTGAAGGACTTACAACGGATAAGGGTCTAGAAAGGCCAGATTTTGAAAAGGCCGGGTCTAATTTTTTTCAAAAACGGATGTTAAAGGGTCGGATCCGACCTATTTCTTCAATCGTAGTGACTATTTGATCGTGATGAGATAGTAGAGATTAAAAAATTGTTAAAAAAATTAAATATTAGTATTATTTTAGAAGAACTTGAAGGGCCAAGGACTTACAAGGGCTAGATTTTCGAAGGACCGGCCTCATGTTTCAAAAAACAAACCCATTTAACCCGGTCCATCTCAACCCTTTTTCTCAACCCAGTCCGGCCCGGCCCTTTTCCTTTCACTACACCTTAGACAATGTAAAGTGTGATTGTGTGAACTAATTCCTTGTTTAGTATTTAGATAAGGCCCTGATCAAAATGGTGTAGACTTGGGATTTCATTTCATTTTATTGGATTAGAATTGATTGGAGATGATTTCCAATTGAAATCCCATGATCAAAACAAATATAGGAAGAATTGAATTGAATTCTAAAAAATGACTATTTTGCCCTCATCTATTTGAAGGAGATTAGGGGTATTAAGTTCTTTTATATTTTCTCTCGTAAAATCCGACGAAATTTCGATCCAATTTCCATGATTTCAATGGGTCAAATTTTCCCACAGAATCCTATCAAATGAAATGAAATCCTACTTTTTATTAGATTCTGATCAGGGAATTTCAATATTATAGAAATTCCAAATCCAATTCCTACCTAAAATGTTGATTTTGATCCGGGCCTATGTGTTCCTCAATGTGCTTTCTCAGTTTGCTTAAAATATAAAACAGTCAAGGCAATCAATACCATTAATGATGTGTTGTTTCCGATGGAAGTGTTTAACATAAATTATTGGGAGGCCAATCATAAGAAATTTTTTATATGTCAACGAACTTTCATGTGTAATAATAAAGTGGATTTTTTATATAAAATAATTAAAATGATATGCATAATTTACGTTAGACATACTAAATTAAGTACTAGTATTGTCCTTTTTTTGTGAAATTTATATAAATTTGAACTGAATTTGTACATGATTAACACTACTTTTTTGTTTTGTTTTGTTGGTGTAGCCTTACTCTAATAATCTATTATTTTTGTTGATGTAGCTATTATAGCTCGCCAGATCAATCAGTCATGTGGACTACTTAAGCAGCAACAGTGGGAAGTAGCTTGAATTTATAAATGACTAATCGAGATAATGATTTTGCACGAAGACATGGAATTTTAATCTTAGTTAATTTATAAGCATGATGAGAGGCCGAGTTGGTTATAGCATGCTAACGTGCCGAATTAGGGTCACATGAAAAAGTAATATATATTAGTAAGTCAAGCTCATGGAAGGGTCAAGGAGCCTTTATCGTTTTGTTAATAAAAAGTTAAAACCTTATTAACCAATTTAATAGAAATGAAAATTTAAAACCAATTTTGTTTTCTTATCGTAAAAATAAAATGCAAATATTTAAAATATCCCAAATGAAAACGACAGTGAACGGACTGGAGCAGGCGCTCATATTTTAATCATGTTCAACAAACTTCTTTCTATTTTCTATCAGAGAAGGATTAATCAGGCAATGTTTTTATTAGAAACTGTCAGTTTGCTTAATATATAAAACAGTTAAGGCAATCAATACTATTGTGGTATCCTATGGAATTGTTTAAAAAAAATTATGTTCACCCCTCCAATCAGCATATATTTTATGTATAATAATAAATTAAGTATTTAGAACAAGAATAAAAAAAACAAGCTATTCGATGTTTTGTTTGGTCTTGAATAGTTTGTTCTTGGTCCAATTTAGTTCATTTTTTGTTCCAAGAAAAATAAGAAGCTTTCTTCTTGTTCCATGCACTTTCAAACACATCAATCACAAAGAAAAACAGACCAATTTAATTTAATAGAAATGAAAATTTCAAAAACCAATTTATTTTTCTTATTGCAAAAATTCATGACGACATAAAATTTCCCAAACGAAAATGACAGTGAGTAGGTTGGAGCGAGCACTAGCAGTCATATCTTAATCATGTTCAACAAACTCTTTTTTTTTTTTTTTCCTATCAGAACAGGACCTATCAGGTCATGATTTCATTGAGGGCTTCCCTCCAGAAGTAGTGAATCGCAGTGAAGGGGAAGGGGATGAAGAATATTTGTCTCAAGCAATTTCGGTGGTTAATCATGGGGAACTAAAATCTCATGTCTCTTACAATCGTATCTCATCTAAAATTTTTCGATTTTGGCGATTAATTTTTTTATTTTTCTAGAGCAGGTGAACGTACATCTCTTCCCTTTACTCGCTTAGCTTTCCTTCATCTTCTTCGTTAGTTTTTGGAACAGATCCTAAAAACCAAATTGTAGTTAGTTATTTTCTTCCCTTTTGTAAATCTATAGTAAATCGATGTTTATTATTAAATTACAACAGAATTTTTTTTTGACAGAAAAATTACGACAGCAAGCATGCACACTTTTTACATGTACTACGTTTGTTTTTTTTTTAAAAAAATGGAAAGGTACGTTTTAACTAGAATAGATTTTTTGTTGTTACCTGTAAACTAAATATAGCCAAAAAAAAAATTTTTTTAACATTTTTCTGCACTCAACATTTTCAAGTTCAAAAATAGATTAATAAAAATTACTTGAAAATTGTCTTTATCTATGAGCAAACCAATCATCCGGTTCACCCTAAACCAAAAAGGCTAGGCTTTACTACTGTTGAGGGTTTTGTCTCTGAACACTCTTTCTCCCTCCTAGGGTTTTATCTCTCTCTCGTTCCTTTGAATTCGAACAGATTCACTGAGCCACTTACCTCTTCCTCCTTCCATTTCCATCGGAACCAACAATTGAAATCTAATGTCTTTCCATTTCCTTGCAAAGAGGCTCTCTTCCTTCTACATCTCTTCTACGCGCCGCCACCACCTAACTCCTCTTCTCCGCCTCTTTTCCTCAACCCAATCCCACGAAATCAACGTCGCAAACTATCTTATCTCTACCTTTGGCTTCTCCCCTGACCGAGCTCTCAAGATCTCGACAGACAAGCATGTCCCCGCATGGAAATCCTTAGAGCAGCCCGAGTCGGTCCTAACATTCCTAAGAGATACTGGCTTATCACATGACCAGATCAAGGCTGTTGTTTCATTCTATCCACCTGTTCTGGCTTACAACGTGGAGAAGACCCTGAAACCAAAGGTGCGCCAGTTGATTGACGACGGTTTCTCGGGAGAATTACTGGTCCAGTTGATCCGGTACAACCCAATTGCCCTTGTATTGAAAGACACTCTCTCGCGCCTCCAATTCTGGAGAGATTTTTCTGGTAATGATGATCAGGTTTTGTTGAAAATGATTAAGAATAACGGGTTACTAATCACATACGACATCCAAAAGTATGTTGTTCCAAGAATAAATCTATTCAAAGAATATGGATTGTCAAACCGAGATATAGCAGGGGCGCTTGCAAAAGGGTACAGCTGCTGCATGTGCAGAAGCTTAGATTCTTTGAAACATGTTCTTGATTTTATAGAGGAGGCGGGTATTACCCGGGGGACTGGCATGTTTCTTTTGTGCTTTAAAACGATTTGTTCTTATAATAAAGATAAAATTGAAAGAAATGTGGATTTCTTCAAAATGACTTATGGTTGGTCGCAGGAAGAGGTTTACACTGCTTTCAAGAAATCTCCTACTATACTTGCAATGTCTACGGATAAGGTAAGAACAAACATGAATTTTCTTATCAGAGAGGCTAAGCTGGAACCGAGAAGCATAGCTTCTCACCCAATTCTACTTGGGTTTAGCCTAAAAAAAAGACTGGTACCAAGGCACCATGTGCTGAGCATCTTGGCTACAAAAGGGTTGAAAAGAAGTCTTAGTCTTTCGACTGCTTTCTTTTATTCTGAGAAGAGGTTCTTTGAGAAGTATATTGAGCCATACAAGAAGGATGTGCCGAAGCTTGCCAAGGCTTACTTCCTTGCTTCTGGTGGTAATATACCTGCTTGATTGTTGCTTTTTGTCAGGAAAAACTTGGTAGCATTCTAGCTGAATTTCTGATAAAGTGAGAAAGCTCATCTAGGCAAACTTTTTCTTTTTCTCATCCTTTTAGAATAACTCATTGGAAATGGATGCTAGCTTAAAGCACCTAGAACCATTTGAAACTAGATGTACTTTTTTGTTCTTTGTTGGAAAGTTAAAACTTTGGTTTTTTTTTTGGCATTACCAAATATAAAGTTAACAGCAAGCAATTAATCCACTTATGAATTACTCTGATATAAAGTTAGCAGCAAACAATTACAAGTTTACAACTTAATAATGTTTTTGGCGTCACTTGGCTTGAATGGTGTCATTACTGACGCTGTTTTATCTCATGACTCCTTGTTCATCAGCGGTTTACTCTTTGTTGTGTATTGTTCTGGGGTGATACTGTTGGATCCTGTTCTTTTTTTGTTTTCTGGATCATGTCAGTAGGTCTATTTGGCGAATTGTTTGAGATTGAATGATCCTTCTGTGATGAAAATCTGGTGTACCATTCTAGTTGAAAATAGCAGAAAATATAGACTCCGTAGCCAAAAGGATATCCATCCATTTCAGACTAATTTGAGAAATTACATTTTATCATCGACATTTTTAGTTCAACTACACCTAACCTCTTGATTCAGTTCAATCCACCCCTTGAACAACACACTGTTAACTTGTAATGTTGGAGTGCACTTGTAAATGTCTTGATTACACCCTATAGAGGTTAGCTGGCTGAGAAAACTAAGGGGCAATTGGAATAGTTATCTCACCATGAGCGTGAGAACTAATAAATGTAATCAATACTTATTTTAGTATTAGAATAATGGTATTATGGTACATCTTTAGCCAATATCGCTTAAGAGTTAAGTTCATATCTCTCTGCAATGAGGACAAAACGATGACCATTGAAACTAACCCCAAAAATCATTATGTTGTTCAGAAAGCCCCCAAAAAAGAAGCTAGAAATTTTTTTAAACAGTGACCACAAAATCAACAAATTGACAAACCACACATCGGACATCAATGTACCAGCCAGTATCTTCCATTATCTCTTTAGTTCTGCTAATAACCTCAATGCTAACTGCTAAGTAAATAACCGCCAATCTGTGCAAATAAGCTAAATTTGACTAATCTAGCTTCATTTTGTACAATAAAAATCCAAAGTGATAACTGAACTATAAACATAGGGGTCGTCTGAAAACACATGAAGTAGAAAAGTAGTCAAACATGAAAATATACTTTTATTACACTATTGCAGAACTCGAAAAGAGTGTTTGTAATTTCGCATGAACAATTTCGTTCAGGACTCGTCACCAATTCTAGCACATAACGTTTTGTAATATCTTTATCCAAATGCAAACATTATATAAATTTCAAATTTCTGTAGGCTTTATATTTGTTCAGAACTTGTAACAAAGTTGATATTTTATTATTTGTAAGATTTAAGCATGTCCTTATTAGATTTGTGCACAAATTCTAAACAAAATTGTCCCAAGCCAAGAATAAAAAAAAGAAAAAAAAATCATTCCCTAAGAAAAAGAAAAGAAAATTAGTTTGGTTTTTAATAGGAGGCAGAACAGGAGAATACGAGTGGACATGTCTACAATTTAAGGGGCCATCAAATGTATTGAGACTTTGACTTTCACTAGTATTTCAAACTTAATTTTTGTATGAAAGAAATACACACCATATTTTTTAATATAGCAGAAATAAATGGACTAAACCAACTTTGATTTGCTTCAGCTAGTAGCTTAGTATTGAACTAAAATAAACTGTATTTTTAGTCTGTAAATTATGATTACGAGACATAATGAACTGTGCAATACAAAAAGAAAGTATATAAAACATTCAATATATAATTCCAAATTTGTCTTTATAATTTGTAGGCCCTACCAATTCGCAAAGATTAAAATAAAATATAAAAAAAATGGTCCAAAACATCAGCCTTCTGACTGAAATAAATAATAGAACAATTAAACAAAGATAAAAAAATTAAAAACAATATAAATCGATTTCCCAATTTTTGGGCTTTGTCAAATGCAATACAATATGGTGCAAGAGTGAAGAAGTTCGTCCCCCCCCCCCCCTCCCCCCCCCAAAAAAAAAAAAAAAAAAAAAGAGAGAGAGAGAGGGAGGCGGAGCTCTGTCTCCCCCCTAGGGTTTATCCCACCATTTTCCCTCCCTGAAAATCTGAAATTGAACTAATTTACTGTACCATTAACCTCTCCCATCAGAACCAAGAATTTACAATCTCAATGTCTTCCCATTTCCTTGCAAAGAGGCTCTCCTTTTCTTTGCGCCAGCACCTTTTGACTCCTCTTCTCCGCCTCCCATTCTCCACCCAATCCAACGAAAAGGAAATTCCTTTCCTTGCTAAGTATCTAATTTCTTCCCTTGGTTTCTCCTCTGACCGAGCATTTAAGGTCTCAACCAACAAGTATATCGCGGGATTCAAATCCGAGGAGCAACCGGTGTCGGTGATAAAGTTTCTAAGAGATACTGGTCTATCAGATGATCAGATAAAGGGTGTTGTTTCATTCTACCCACCTCTTCTATCTTCCAATGTGGAGAAGACCCTGAAGCCAAAGGTGCGCGAGTTGATGGATGCGGGTTTCTCCGGAGAACTACTGGTTCACTTGATCCGGTACAACCCTAGTGCCCTCGCAAAGAAAGAAACTCTCTCCCGCATTCAATTCTGGAGAGATTTTGCTCGGAACAATGACGAGGTTTTGTTAAAAATTATTAAGGCTAATGGGTTGATAATTACATACGACATCCAAAAGTATGTTATGCCAAGAATAAATCTATTCAATGAATATGGATTATCAAGCCGAGATATTGCAGGGGCGCTTGCGTTGGGATACAGCTGCTGCATGGGCAGAAGCTTAGATTCTGTTAAATATATTCTTGATTTTATAGAGGAGGCGGGGGTTCCCCGGAAATCTGGCATGTTTCTTACATGCTTTAAAAAGATTTGTTCTTTCAATAAAGAAAAAATTGAACGAAAGATGGAGTTCTTCAAGATGACATATGGCTGGTCCCAGGAAGATGTTTACTCTGCTTTCAAGAAGTCTCCTTCCATACTCTCCATGTCCATGGATAAGGCAAAATCAAACATGAATTTTCTTATCAAAGAGGCTAAGCTAGAACCGAGAAGCATAGCTTCTCAGCCACTTTTACTTGGGTTTAGCCAACAAAAGAGGTTGGTACCAAGGCATCATGTGCTCAGAATCTTGGCTACAAAAGGGCTGAAGAATAGTGTTGCTTTTATGACTGCATGCATCCTTACTGAGAAGAGGTTCATTGAGAAATATGTTGAACCATATAAGAAGGATGTGCCGGAGCTTGCCGAGGCTTACTTTGCTGCCTGCGGTGGTAATATTCTTGTTCTTGTTTGATTTTGCTTCTTGTTAGAAATCATGTAGCATTTTATTACCAGAATTTTCAATGTAGTGAGAAAGATTACTGAGGGAGCCCAGTTTGTGTACCTTTTGGTTCTTATCTTTTTATTTTACATTTTTGGAAATGGATGCTTGCTTTCAACACTTAGTACCAGTAGAAACTTAGATGTAATTTTTCTGCTCTTTCCTGGTGGGAAAGGCAGAACTTCGTTCGTTTTTTGGCATTTTGAAATATATGCTAGCAGCATCCAATTAATCCATTTGCAAGGACTTTGAAACCAGGCTCCTTATTCCAGAGACAGTACTTGGCCTAAATGGTGTGAGTACTGACACTTTTATCTTATTACTCCTTGTTCATCAGCTGTTTGGTAGTCTTTGTTTATGGTATTCTTCTGGGATGGTAGTGTTGGATCCTGTCCTTTTGGATCATGCCAGTAGTTTGATTTGGCGCATTGTTTGAGATTGAATGGTCCTTACTGAAAATTGTGCTGTGCGATTCTGATCCAAAATAGTAGCAAATATAGACTCCATAATCAAAGAATATGCATTTTATCCTAGTTTGAGGAATGTGCGTTAATCCTCATTTTTTTTTTTTGGCTGAATCAAGATCTAAACTCTTGGTTCCAGTTCAATCGACTTTTGCTGTTGTTAACAAACTGATAGCTCATAATGTAGAGAATCTACTGGTGCAGTACTAGTGGCGATTTTTGTCTTTGATTACACACTGTTGAGATTAGCTGACTGAAAGTAAGGGGACCATTAGAATAATTTTCTAACCATAAACATATGGAGGCTGTCTGAAAATCCATGAATAGAAAAGTAGTTAAACATTGAAATATACGTCTATTAAACTATTACAAAACTCCAAAAGAGCGTTTGTAATTTCGCATGATCAATTTCGCTCAGGACTGGTCACCAATTATAGTACATCACGTTTTGCCATTTATTCAGCCAAATTTCATAGTTTTGTAGGCTTTATATTTATTCAGAATTTGTGACAAAGTTCATATTAAATTATTTATAATATTTACGCATGTACTAAATAAATTTGTGCAAAACGACATTGTCCCAAGCCGAAAAGGAAAAAGAAAGCATACGAGATAAGAAGAAAATAAAATTAATTTTGGATTTTTAAATGGAGGAAAAACAGGAGAATAACGGAGTGGACATGGCTACAATTCATGGATTACCAAATGTATTGAGATTTTTTCAAGTCTTCAAATTTAAATTTTGGATGAAAAAAAATCCCAAGAAGTGAAATTTCAATGAATTTACACACCATTCTTCAATTTCTATATACTATATATATGATATCCAGAGCAAGAGCTTTAGATTTACCAAATTATTATTAAAATTTGAATTTATTACTATGATATAGGTGACATAACGTCATGCAAAAAATATAGCTGAGCCAATTAATCCTAAAGCGCCATCTGTCCGCTGTAGACCAGATCAAAGTTATAAAAACATTGACCCATAATTTATGGTAGACAACGACACCAAGTTAACTCCTAGTGTCATTAATTGGTTCCTAATACAAACCGTTGAATATGCCAAAATTGCATGCATGTTATATGGGTATGGCAGAAAACGCAAAAAAACAAAAATGCACCCCTGTAACGGCAATGAGATTATGAGAAGGCCACTACGGCCGGGCAAACAGGCCTTCGCCACTCTTGGTTCATGGGCTCTCTTCGCGGAAAGTGGGCCCCTAATACCACGGTCCTTGTGATCTGCACGCACTCTTACCGGAATGAGATCCTCTGGTCGGCAGACCAGAGAGATTCTCAGGTCGTTTTTAGATTCTGGCCGTCTGATTTAATCTCAAAGGTTAAGAATGCCCCGTGCATGATACCAGGATTGATAGGCCCGAAAAAAGTTAACCGTTGAGATTAAATCAAACGGTCCGAATAAAAAAAAAGTCCAGTGGCCGTTTATAAAAAACGACCAGAGGATCCGATTCCCACTCTTACCTGCCACCCATTCAGCCCTGAGACATGCTTTTTTCTTTTTTTTTCTTTTTTTTTTGACAAAAGCTATCCATTGAGGCAGCCAGTAAAGATGCCAAAGAAGATACAAACTGGTTAAGATCATTAGTTTAAAGTTTATTTACCGTTATTAAGAAATTAAAACATAATTTCGAATGTTCTGACACAGTAGCAGATTATTTTGTTTTTATAGCGAGTTGGCGCCTAGTGACTGTACCAAGGCAAAAACGCAATGTTACAATTTCTATACATACTGATATTGATTTATAGATTAGAAATTCATTTTATATAAATTCACCTTCCCATTATAAATGATACTTGATACCAAGTAATTAATTCTGGAAGTTGCATCAACTTTTGCGTTGATATTATTGCTAAATGTATCTACAGTGCATTGCATGAGAATTGCAATTGCTATTGACAACAACAATTTTACTTCCTGCGACCTATTTTGTATCCAAAAACTATTAGTAGAATGCTCCCAGGGAAATTTCGGGTGTTCAAAGCACCTCCCTATAAATTCTTCTAAAATTGCATCAAATAATATCACTAAATAAAAAACATTTATGGGAAAATATTTCAATAAAAAAATAAAAATAAAATAAAATAAGACACATTGATTTTCAGCTTAATTTAAAAAATCTAAAAATCAAGGAAAGAAAAATGTATCATGAAAATATTAATAAGAAAAATTAAGATAAAAAGGAAATTGACAACGAATTTCAATCATCCTTACTCTCTTATAGTCTGCTTTGTTGTATCTTTTTGTTTTTCTTTTTTTAAAAAAAAAGAACGTACACATCAGAAAAGAACTGGGAAGCCTGAATTGGGAATTGGTATCAGTTTTTCCTCTTTTCCCATTTTTACCCCGCGATTCTGCGAAAGTTTAGCACATCCAATATCGACGTGACGCGTGTCCTAGCTATGTTTTTCCTTACGACAACACAATTATAAATTTACACGACGGGCACGCGCATCCTCTACCGTCGAGAAAGACTGCTCCAAGCAGTCCTTTCTTTTTTTTTAATATTTAAAATTTTTAAAATTTAAATGGAGAATCCAAACCGTTGATCTTGTTAAATTTTACCGGCGATGCATTTCCATATAAGTTTTATAAAATTTGAAGTCGATTTAATACTTGATTAAGTGACCAAATTATGAACGTATTAGAATTAATCAAACCAGATTCGTTCATTTGTTGACTACTTAATCTAGTATTAAATTAACTTCAAATTTTATAAAACTTATATGAAAATGCATCGCCGGTAAAATTTAACAAGATCAACGGTTTGGATTCTCCATTTGAATTTAAAATTTTTTTAAATATTAAAAAAAGAAAGAAAGGACTGCTCTTTGACTGTAGAGGATGCGTGTCCTACACGACGGTGCCTGCACCGAGCACGTCCCGTCCCGTTGTCCTGCCTTCACCTGGTTTTCGTGCGCCGAGCGAATAGGCCTTGACTACTCTTAGTTCATGGGATTCTTTCCACTAAAAGTGGCCCCCATATGCCACGGACCGCCACGGTCTTCGTGATCAGCGCGGATGGTTACCTGCAACCCGTTCGGTTCGGCACCGAGACAGGCTTTATGTGCCTTCTTCTTTCAATTTTGTTCTTAACGTATCGTCTCCATTTCGGTCAATTTTGTCCCTTGTGTACCATACCAAAACTTATTTTATTTTACTTTTACACATTTTAATTATGTACGCAAAAAATTTATCTTGCATTTTACACATCTAAATAAGTTAGTTTTTACTAGTACGTACAATACTAGTAATACCCAAATTGAGACGAATCAGTAAATATTTTGAATAATACGGTAATTACAAAAATATCTTTCTTTATTTTCTGTTGACCTAAGAGAGTTAAAAATCAAAGGACAACATTATTAAATTATTTAAAAAAATCACTTACTCTTCTCGTAAATTAATTAGGAACACTTCTTTACGGCTATAATGGCAATATAGTATATGAAAATTCGTAGACCGATATCTCATGGGCCATATTCAAATAAATAAATTATTGGCTAACATGAACTCGTTTTATATTTTAGAGAAAGATTATTAAGATTTTTGTCGCCGATAAATTTTAAATTTTGTCCATATCGGTGTATGCGAATTACTAACTCACCAATCATCATCTGCTACTTTAATTTATTATATAATTTAGTGCATGGAAATTGAATTTCAATTTACACGTGCTAGTCGTTATATGATGATTAGTTTGAAGTTTATTTACCGCAATTAAGCAAATAAAACATAATCTTGAATCTTCTGTTGCAGAGGACATCTGCTGTAGTAGAGTACAATTTTGTTTTTATACCGAGCTGGCGTCTCGCCACTGTACCGATAATACAACATTCAATTTGTATGTATATTGATTTATCGATTATATATAAGTGTTCTCGGTAGACCATCAATGCTTGCAAAAAAAAAAAAAAAAAAAAAAAAAAACATTCTTCTTTTTCACTCAAAATCAAAGAGCTAAGCAAAAATGTCGTCTTTCAAGTTTCCTTCGAATTCTCCTCTGAGCGGCCTCTAGTTGGAGTAACCTAAATCCGTTGTAACTCTTGTTCGTACCCCATCGTCATCCAACCTTCGCATAGGAAATCGTACCGTACTTCATCTCATGTCGAAAACTTTTCTGGAAAAAAACAGTGGATACCCAGTGGTAGTTCTCCACGGCATTTGTCTATCTCCAACTTTTCATTTCCACCCTTCTCTACTCACCCCCCCCCCCGCCCCCCCCCCCTCAAATAAAAAAATCCAGCAGCGCATTTTCCATTTAGCAGAGTTTGTTCGCCACTCTGGAGGCCCATATACGGCCAATTAGACTCCGACGATCCAGTCCCAGCAGCCAATTGGTGATCAGACCATTACTAGTGGTGCTCGGGAAGATAACCAGACCCATCAACGCTCTTCTCAGTCAGCCAACTATGTTCATCTTCCTGAAGACTCTGCTACAGCTGACGGTCAGACTCCGACGATCTAGTCCTAGCAGCCTACTGGTGATCAGACCATTGCTCGTGTTGTGCATTGAGGTAAGTAGGTAACAATGTAAGATTATTTGGCCAAAACCTAGCTCTGATATCACTTGTTGGGTTTGCTTAAAAGCCAAAAGAATCATCAGTTTTAACAGATCAAATAACAAACCAGAAAATTTATAACCAAAAGAATAATTAGTTTTAACAGATCAAATAGCTCTGATACCACTTGTAACTTCACTCTTTTTACTAAACAATAATCTTAATATATTTTGTTTGATTTTTTTCTAATTAATTTTGTATGTTTTAATTTTTGAATTTGTAGATAGTTCTTGTCAGGCAGAAGGAGATGCAAAACCAAATTAAACGGCCTAATGGTCATTCTCTTAGAGTGGGATTTATATTGTTTATGCGTGGCTCTTATATTAAAAGCTATAATTTCTTGTGATGATCGTTATTTTTTTAAGAATGCTTGCAGGTATTGTGGTCTTCTAGATTATTATAAGGAGCCATAGGGTTAGGAATATGCTTTTTCTCTGATATAATGCTTAGGAGGAAAAAAAAGTGAGATTAAGGATGTGTCTTTTTATTTAGTAGAGTATATTTTTTATTTGTTTAGTTAGATTCTAGTCCTAGTTTGTTTTAATTAGTGTCATTATATTTTTTAATTTAGGAGTTTAGTTAGTCGTGTTTCGGTTTAATTTAAGTTCTCAATATTTGTTTACTGCTTTGGTTTAATTTAAGTGCTCATTAGTGCTATTCGTTTAATGTGATTAATATTATGTTTCTTTTTTTTCTTGGTTTCTTATTAATATTTCATATCTTGTCAAAAAGATTTATAACATATATCTAATGGATTTAATTTTCTGTATTATTGGACCAAGGGCCAACAAAAAATAATTACTATATATTTTTTGATGGTAGGTTGGAAAAAGAGAATAATTTTTATAAAACATAATAATAAGAAATTTCAAGCAAAGTGTTTATAAATAAAACGATAAAGAATAAAATGTCTAATATTCAATGACAGCTGTCATATTGTGTATTCAATAAAAGTCTTATAGCAACTTTTTGATTAATAGAATGATACTACCACTTGTTTGGTATTTTGTTTAACTTATTTGTTACTTTTTGTTTAGTTTGTTTGTTTAATTTGATCAAATTGTGCAATGTATCTATTCATTTTATTTAATTTATTTGTTCAACTTGTTTTTTTTTTCATTTTGTTTATTTTATATGAACTAGAAATTTTAAGTAACTTCAAGCACAATGATTGCTTCTTTGAAGAGCATATAACATTTTTAAAATCCCAATTTAAGTGGCAATTCTTGATGTTCTCTATTTTTAGGAAATAGTAATAAATACAACCTGATGACAAAAGACTATGTAGTTAGGCCTGCATAACGTGGACAACGGTCACGCAAGTGGCCTCTTTCGTTAATTGTTTCGTCCATTGTAACAAAAATTTTATTTGTTGCACATTTCGTTCCGTGATCTGAACGAAAGAAATTTTGATTGCGTTAACTGTTTCGTTCACTTAAACGGATAGAACAGTTTAACCGTTGTTTTCAATTTTGAAATACAACCAAAATTAATAAATAGTCTTGAACCAATATTCAATAATAAACATAATAACTAACTGAACTCTACATCAAGAGCATAACAAACTAAAGTTCTATTTCACTACCTGAGGCAACTACTAATATACAAACTGCAATTTGATTCATCAAAAGCTAGATGATGCACAAAATTGTGTACAGCAGCCCCTAGAGCAACTCATGCCGATTACGTTTTCTCAAAATAAGGTCAAGTACTTTGACTCTATCTTTGCTCCAATTATGAAATCATTTATACTCAAACCACCTGAAAAGGTAGATAAAGGAATCAATGAGTGCAAAAACCAGTACAGAATACAGTCTAATATTCAATAGCATGTAGATCGAATGATTCATAGAGAAGTGAATTGAACAAGTGAATAAAAATAAAAGACACCACCTAATTTGTAGAGAAATTTCTCTCCTTAACTAGAAGTAGAGTAATAAACAGTGCAGCACTTCAAGTTCGGGTTTACTAGCTTAATACTATGTCAATAAGGTTAAGATAGTGCCTAATTTGATAAGCAATTATTGCAATAGAATTAGACAAGCATAAGCTGTACCAAAACTCAAGGACTTCACAATGAGACTATTATTGTTTGCTATTGCCATGCATTATCTAAATCCTCAAATGCACAACTGTAACAAATGTTAATGCAAGTTTGGTACTAAATTACACACCTAATTTCTACTACAAATGCTCAAGAAACTTAAAAGAATGTTCCAACAAAACCAGCAAAAACCAACAGAGCGAGAAACTTAAAAGTTCAAATGAAAACAAAAGAAAAGTAGAAAATTGAAGAATCAGAAAATAAAATGAAGAGGGAGAAGGATCGCTTCAAGCATACCAATAAACCAGTAAACCAAATGGGTCCAATCTTGACGCTGATATTGGATCCGATTTAAGCATCACCTCCAGAGGGAGATGGATTGATTCAGGTGAGGACAAAGCTTGCCATGGCGGGTCAAATCTTTGCTTGAACTTGCATCTTCTTTGAGTCGGTTGTCATCTCGAGAGCGGCCATAGCTGGTCGGATCTGTCGAAAAACTGAGGAAAGACACTTGGTCATACGAGGATGCGTAAGGAGGTGTGACGAAGGTGATCAGAGAAGAAAAGAGGGGAGGCAGAGAGATAAGAGAGCGGTGAGCGATTGATCGGAAATGAAAATGATGCGAGGGAGCGGCGGATCTTAGGGTTTTACTCGACAGCCTAGTTTTCTCCGCCCCATTTCTCTGCAATAACACTAATAGCTCTTCTGTAGAATCTTACACGAAATAAACAAAACAAACGGTTGAAACGAAACGGAACACCCCATTTCCGTTAATCGTTTCGTTATGTCAACGAAACTTTGTCTATTTGCACAAACCGTTTCACCCATGAGACGAAACCAAAATTCCATTGCGTGATCGTTTCGTTTGGCACGAAACGAAACGGTTTAACGGCTGAAACGATTTTTGTTTGCAGCCCTATATGTAGTAGTTCCTCTTTTCTCTTTCTAAGTTGGGAGCTATCGCGACCCAAATCAAGCTCTACTCATTTGCATCAGTGGTCCTCTGCTTCTTCTTTCTTTTCCATTTTTTTAAAAGATTTCTCGCTAATTTAAGTTGTGGTCTTGTGGATATATTATTGCTTCGAAAAGAACCTCAACTGTATACAGGAATTCAAATTTAATAAATTGGAAAGGCAAGTAATAGCTCAAAAAAATTCAAAGACTGGGTTTGTTGGGATGTTTTGTCCACTTGTCAGGAAGGTAGTATTTTTATTTTTTTATTTATTATTATTTATTTTTTGCATTTAGGAAGGCAATATTTTGTACTTAAGTAGTTAAGTTGCTACTTCAAGACTTTTCTGTTTTATAGGCTGGGATTTGATGCTTGAACTCAATTTGAGCCCATAAAAGTCTCGTTCGAGCTACAAACTTAGCCTGTGAAAGTCTCATTTCTTGATTATAGAGTATTTAGAACAAAATCTAAAAATAAGAAAAAAAAAAATTATATCAACAATGAAATGGAAATTTTTTTTTCTCTTCTAACATGCCTGATAGGAAGTAATACTAATGTCGCTCGCTACTACAGAAATAAATGAAACTTAAAAGCATCTCAACTATACACCTTCAAATGTAGTGAATTCTGTTACTATAACTCTTTTGAATTTGTTCCAGTATGTATCTTTTGGTCGTCATATAACATAGCAACAACCATAAATGATACAAAGAAAAACACAAGTGCGAATCTTAGCATAAAAAGTGAAAATGCAGCATCTTAATAATAGTCTCTAATATGGTAGTAACCAAATATCGTGAAGACAACCACCACCACTTGGGCTATTGGCAAATCATCATCAAAATCATTTCGAATAAATCTTGTCATATGCCAATAAGCCAGAAACATGCATATATATGCTATGATAGGGAACACAAACAATTCTAGTTTTGGAGGAATATTGTACAATAGTTCGATGAAAAAAGGTTGCATTCCCAGCATTATTGTCATCAGCATATCGGCTCTCGGTTATTTTTTAAGGATCAATTGCAACTTCTGTAGTATTCTCGGATGGGTTTTTACGATCAGTCCTGAACAAATAATCAAAATAATGATTTTGTTGTTGTCAACTTATTAAATAGTGAAACTTGTTGTATAAATTATCACCCAACAGTTAACACAAGAACTAATTACTACAAGAGCAATCATTACAGTAGAAGGGCAATATTACAACGAAAAAAGGAACTCTTTACAAAAAGCAAAAGGAAAAAAGAAGAAAAAGAAAAAGGATATCTTTATAATCCTTCTAGTTGGCAGTAATTAACGTTTTATGATCGAATTAAAAGTGTCATTTTAGTATTTTACAGATGCAAGGAAGACGCTAAAAAATATTTATATGTATCTTAATTACCTAATTATCTTAGGATCATAAGACGTTCTGCTACTCATTTATCTCCCTCTTTATTTGTTCCTGCTGCAAGAAAAAGAAGAACAACAAAGTACAAACGAATAGTATTAATTCCCGACATGATTTTATTGATAAACTTTTTCCTAATTTAGCGTTCAATTTTTATTTCATTTCATCTTGCAATGCTTTTGTTACATGGTTAGAAAATAGGAGAAAAAAGTAATTTTAGACAATATTACCTGTTGTATATGGAAATTTCCAATTTAAAGCTTTTGTGATGGCTTTTGTTTTTCGTTTTCATAAAAGGTGGTTGGAAGTCTACCAATTTTATTAAATTTGGAAAAGACAATCGAACGCGCTTCGTGCTCAACAACATATTTTTGTTGTATTTAAATTAGCATATAATATAGATGAGGGTTCCGGTGCTACAAATTTAGAGTGTCATCAAATGTCACAACTTTATTTTTTCATTAATATTTTAAATTTTAAAATATAAATGTAGAATCTAAACCGTTGATCTTCTTCGTTTTAACGAACAATGCATTTTCGTTTTATAAAATTTGAAGTTAGATGTGCAAACTGTGCATGCAAGTGGTTACACGTGCAATGTGTAGCAGATTATTTTGTCTTTATAGCGAGCTAGCGCCTCGTGACTGTACCAAAAACGCAACGTTACAATTTTTATATTTATTGAGATTAGAAATAACTATTCTCGCTAGGCATTGATCAATACATGCAAAATGAAAGAAAAAAAAATAAAATGAGCATCTTTCCCTCCTTTCAAAACCAAAAACCAAATTAAAATGTTGTCTCCTAAGAAGCTAAAACCATTGCAACGCTAGTTTGAACCCGATCTCGGTCAAAATTAATGTCGTAAACTACTCTTGTTTTATGTATATAAATTCATTCGTCAACTACGTAAATCGAATAATGAGTTCTAAATTCATTCCATATGTCACTAGAAGTTATTAATGAGTTTATTTCCAATTATATATTGAAATAGATAAATCATTTTAATTAAATTAAGTTGATGATTGGATTGGACGAATATATGTATAATGGTAACTAAATTAATTTGACCTTGATGGAGCATGAAATGGACAAAACCGATACTAGTTGATTCCCTCCAATTCCTCATTGCAAGATTTAAAAACGTGTATATAATCATAAATAATTAATAAAGAAAACTTTTAATCAAATAATGCTTAATTTAGAAGATAGAAAACTTGTAATTATATAATTCACATCAATATGTAGTGGTATTTAAAGAGTGAAATAAACATGCATGATAAAGTCGTGCAACACTCAAGTTGAATAGAAGAAGAGCTTCAAATTGGATCTTTGAATTTTAAATTCAATAAATAAAAACATATGCCTCGTTTGGTACCATTATAACGAGTTTTGCTATGGTGAGTCGCGACTCACGTGAGTCGCACTCAAAAACTCCTAAATGTGGTTCAAAATGATCGATCCAAACCGTCTAATACGATCTCCCTATTGAAATCTCCATGCAGACCGAATTTTATATTTTTTGAAATTTTTAAGTATTTTTTTCGGATTTTTAAAAACGGCTATTTTTGAATGGTTCAGAACTAATTAGATTAACGATTTTCTAAAATTTCAAAAAAATACTTCAAAATTTCGAAAAAATATAAAATTTGGTCTGCATGGAGATTTCAATAGGGAGATCGTATTGAATGGTTTGGATCGGTCATTTTGAACCAAATTTAGGAGTTTTGAGCGCGACTCACAGACCCTGGTGAGTCGCGACTCACCATATCAAAACTCCCATTATAACATACGTGTGCCTCTCATTAGTGAGCTGATTTTGCAATGGCGAATATTTTTGTATTATTGGAACCTAGCATATGCAGATTTAATCTAAAACAGTAAAACTCTTTCCCATATGCAAAATTTTGGTTTGCCAACACCGAGCACAAACCCGTCAAATCACAAAAGTAATCTGATTTTTCGTTAGGTACGAATCAAGTAATCAGTACAACTACTGATTTTTTATAGTGCTGTTAAATGTACAAAAAGGTTTATGAGCGTCCTACAGCTCTCAATATCCCTTCTGTCTTCGTGCATCCCATTTCTTTTCTTTTTCTTCCCATTGTACTCGCTTACTAGACTTCTGTGGTTACAGCCTTACAGGGCATAGAAATATTTCACAAAGGCCAGAAACTCTTTCTATGAAAAGCATTCGATCTGGATAAAATAAAAGCTCTTCAACTTAGTAGTCAGGAGCTTCCACTGAAGCCCGATTCTACCGCTCCGTGGAACACTTCTGCCCACGAACTTCCTATAAAATACTAAAGATAATTGGTGGATTTTCAAGGTCAAACTGCTTAATCTTTCACGTTCCGTGTTTAGTAAATATAGGTCCGGAACTTTGATAGGTCAGACTCTCCCCACGCTCAGTCGGCGCTTGCCTCGGAGTCACGCCTTCAGTCGCCAGGTGTATCGGCTCACTACAGGATCCGCTCGAGTCCTGTCTTCTGTAGAGTGACGACAGCCCTCTCTCACTCGCCCGCTTGTATTAGCTCCCTACACGTGGGCGCGCATTAAAGTAGCGCACACGACAGGGGGGAGGCCGGAGGGATCTAGAAACCTCCAATCAGCCCTTTGATTGCTCCTCGCTCTCGCTCCGCCTTAGCTTTTGGCTTCGGCTCCGCTCCCTCAGTCGCTCCTGAGTTAGTCGGTTTTGAGGCTTTTTAAAGCTCTTTCATAACCAGTATCTTTTTTTATTAATTTATTTCTTTATTTATTGCACTAATTTATTGTATGGTGCATTCCTGCTTGAGATCAATAATTTCTACATTGTTGTAATTTCTAAAATATTTTGTTCAATAAAATCAGTTAGAACTGGCGTAGCTTTACTATGTTGTATACTTGTTCGTGCTCGTATAACCATGATATTACCATCTTAAAATATATATAAAAAAATAGAGTTAAGATCATAAAAAAAAAAAATTAATCCGAACTAAGAAAAATAATTAACAAGATGTTAAGCAAGAATTTAAAAGCACTAGTCTACCTACTATGGTGGGCAAAAGTTGCTGACCCTCGGTTAAATTTTTCCCTTTTAATCACTCAGCGGCTGTTGCACAAATCTGTTTTAAAGTCGGAAAAAAGAACTTCTCGGGTAATTAATATCTGTCATATGGAGAGAGGTATTCAAGGATTTTCACTTTTCAGCAATGTTTTGAAAACCGGACCGGACCGGCCGGTTCGACCGGTTCAACCGCTAACCGGACCCTAGTCCGGTCCAAACTGAGCCGGTTTTTTGGGTGTTTCTGAACCACAACGAACCGGCCGGTCCGGTCCGGTTTTTGGGTAAACCGTCGAACCAAACCGTCCGATCCTTGACCCAGTAGCCTCGCCGGTTCGATGTCCGGGTCGGTTTTCAAAACATTGCTTTTCAGAGAGGTCATTCATGGGGCCCGTCAACCTGCTACCAGTTACAGATTTTACTGATAGATTTTTTTTATTTTTTCTTCTTTCACTCTCCACGACATCTCAAGAGCGCCTAGATAATAGTAGAATTTGTTTTTCTTTTCTGACTTTTTTCCTTTGATTTTTATTTTATTTAGCCCCATGCTAATAACTGCTTTTTATCCTACTTCATTTAAACAAAAAAAAAAAAGTTAGGAGTTGACCCCGTGCGTCTTTTTTCCAAAGAAAAGAATAAAAAATAAAAATCAGTATCATAGATATAAACTGTGTATAGTGCTTAAAAAATCAGTAAAAACTTGTTTAAAGAATAACTAATGAAACCAATTTGTACTAATATCTGCACTTCCCAAAGGATGCAATATCATCCGATATGCCAGTATCTTTTAGGAACTTTACAACCGACATCGCCTGCTCCTATGATTTAATTGCTGCAACCTTACTGCGAGAATTGCTCAGGTCATGCCAAGAGTTAATCACTCCAAATTTTTTTTAAGAAAATGACCAAAATACCCTTTCCTCTCCCATATTGTTTTCTCAGATTTCAGCACTAGATAAAGGATATTTTGGTCATTTTAAAAAAGATGGGGAGTGAATGACTAAATAGGGCATGTCCAGAGCAATTCCCAACCTTCCATATGTTGAGATTTTGAGAGCTCGGTCAGGGGAGAAGCCAAAGGAGATTAAATACATTGTGAGGAAAGGGATCTCCTTTTGTTCTGCGGTTTCGGTTGAAAAAGAGAGGAGGATAAGAGGAGCCAAAAGGGGTGAATGGTGGTGGTGTGACAAAGAGGGGGAAGAATGAAGAGAGCCTCTTTGCAAGAAGAGAAGACATTAAAAGTGCTAATCGCTGGTTCCAATGGAAGATTAAGATATAATGTAGACATGTCCACTCCGTTATTCTTCTCTTCTACCTTCTTTTTTTAAAATCCAAACATGTTTTATTTTCTTCTTATTCTTTATTTTCTTTCATTTCTTATACGGAATGGTTTTTATCGCTTGGGACAGTTTTGTTTACAAAAAAAAAAAAAAAAAAAAAACGAATTTAATTAGGACATGTGTAAATCTTATAGATAATTGAATATGAATTTATTGCATAAATTCTGAACAAATATAAAGCCCACAAAAATTTGAAATTATATAACGCTTACACTTTAGGGGTGAAGACATGGAACGTGCTAGAATTGATGACAAGTCCCCAATGAAATTGTTCATGCGAAATTACAAACGCTCTTTTGGAGTTTGTAATAGTAGAATGGAATTATTATGATTCATTATTTGACAACTTTTCTACAAAATGAAGGGAAATTATCCAAATCTAACTTATTTGCGCAGATTACGGTTATTTTTGCACAACACATTGCAGCTATCAGCAGAACAAAGAGAGTAAATATAAATGTCTTGATTTTCTGGTTACTTTTTTTTTTAATTAATTTTCTAGTTTCTATTTAGGTCTTCGGACTAACATATTGATTTCTAGGCTTAGTTCAATAATGCTGAGTTTTGTCGATCTGCCCTTATTACTGTATTGCAGGGTAACATGAGAATCATGGTACAACTATTTTTAATTCCAGTATAATATTGATTCAATTTATTAGGTTTCAGTCTCATGTTGAATAACTATTCTACTGTCCGGTAAGTTGCAGTTATCTGACCTCAACAGTGCGTAATCAACACTAACCTTGCACCAAGAGTTAACAGTGTGTTAGCAGTGGACTAGTGGTTGAACAAAAAAAGGTTAAGGATAAAATGCACCTCTCTCAAATTAGTATGAACTGTATGGTATTTTGATCACGGAGTCTACATATGCTACTAGTATGACTAGAATCACCCACCTCATTTTTTTTTTGTCTAGGACCATTCAATCTCAAACAATGCGCCAACTTAACCAACTGTCCAGACCTCAAAGAATATAAGATGCGACCAAGCATGGTACTGACACCATTGAGGCCATTCCAGAACAATTAAATAGACAAAGGCTTACCAAAACCACTGATAAGGAGCAATGTACTGACACTATTCAGGTCAAGTAGTGTCTTTGCAAATAAGGAGCCTTATTTCAGAGTCCTTAACAAACGGATTAATTGCTTGCTGTTTGCTTACATTTCAAAATGCCGAAAATGAACCAAAGTTTAAACTTCCCCACTAGAAAAGAACAGAAAAATTACATTTAAGTTTCGACTGTACTGAGTGCTGAAAGCTAGAATCCATTTCAAAAAATGTAAAATAAAAAGATAAGAACAAACAAGTTTAAATCGGTGAGCTTCCTGAATTTATCAGCACAGTTAAAGAATACTACACAATTCCACCTAATAAAAAGCAGCAATCAAACAGGTATATTACCGCCACAGGCCTCAAAGTAAGCCTCAGCAAGTCCTGGCACATCCTTCTTGTATGGCTCAATATACTTCTCAATGAACCTCTTCTCAGTAAGGACGCATGCACTCCAAAGACTAACATTTTTCTTACACCAGTTTGAACCCAAGATGTTCAGCACATGATGCCTCGGTACCAACCTCTTTTGAAGGCTATACCGGAGTAAATGCAGCCAAGATACTATGCTTCTCAGTTCTAGCTTAGCCTCTCTGATAAGAAAATTCATGTTTGATTTTACCTTATCCAGGGATTTTGTGAGTATGGCAGGAGATTTCTTGAAAGCAGAGTAAATATCATCCTGGGACCAGCCATACGTCATCTTGAAGAACTCCATCTTTTGTTCAATTGTTTCTTTACTATAAGAACAAATCATTTTAAAGCATGAAAGAAACATGCCAGAATCGCGGGGAATCCCCGCCTCCTCTATAAAATCAAAAGCATGTTTATAAGTCTCTAATCTTCTGTTCATGCAACAGCTGTACATGTTTGCAAGCACCCCTGCTATATCTTGGTTTGATAATCCATATTCTTTGAATAGATTTATTCTTGGAACAACATGGTTATCAATGTCATATGCGACTAGCAAACTATTTCTCTTAATAATATTTAACAAAACCTCATTGTTGTTCCCAACAAAATCTCTCCAAAACAGGAGGCGTGAGAGAGTGGCTTTCCTTTCAAGCGCTTGTGGGTTGTGCCGGATCAAGTGAACCAGTAGTTCTCGGGAGAAACCCGCATTCATCAACTCGCGCACCTTTGGTTTCAGGGTCTTCTCCACATTGTAAGCCAGAATACGGGGGTGGAATGAAACAACAGCATTGATCTGGTCATGTGATAGACCTGTACCTTTGAGGAATGCAACAACCGAGTCAGGTCGCTCCGAGGATTTGATTGCTCTGAAAATTCATAAAAAATTATTGTACTTTTTTCATTGTCTCTACTTTACTATTTTGTATATTAAATATAATATTTTTAATTTTCTATTGTTATTATAAATATAAATTTGATTTCTCATGATTTTTTTATGTAACATTAAATATATTATTTTAGATTTTCGTTTGAATTATTATTTTTTATATAATGTTTTGAATTTTGTAAAAAATTATATGAATAAATCTCGCAACATGTGAGATCGCTCTAGTCATACATACGTTTTCAGAAAAAAAAAATTTTACGGACCCTGCTGACACGAAATCCTAGTTTCGCCACTATGTTGCATGGTTTTTATTAAAATTAAAATAACTACAATGTTATAATGAATTTTTTCCTTATTGTTTTTATTAATAATTTCCGGCTGAATGGTGGTGGCGCAAAGAAGAGGGGAAGAACATAGAGAGCCTATTTTCAAGGAAATGGGAAGACATTAAAGTCCCTGGTTCGGATATCGGGATATGATCAGTTATGGAAATTAAAGGAGCAAGAAGTCAGCGGTACACTTAAGGATGGACATGGCAAAACCTGACCTGCTACAATTGTGTGGCAACTAGCGAGTCCCCGATAAAATTGCTCATGCGGAATCACAAACGCTTTTCGGAGCGTTGTGATTGTTTGATAAAATTATAGTTCATTATTTGACTATACTACTCTATTTCATGGATTTTCAGATGGCCTCTACGTTTTACAGATATAACTTAGGATATTCATTGTACAAAATGAAGCTAAATTAGTCAAATTTAGCTTATTTGAACAGTTTGCGGGTTCTTTACTCAACATTGAAGTTATCAACAGGTCTGCATAAGAGGGTTAATGGAGGGACCGAGATCCTCAGCAGTCTTTTTAAAGGACTGTTTGGTACGGCCATTCCTTTTTTCTTAATATTTAAAAATAAAAAAATTCAAATGCTGAATCCGAACCGTTGATCTTATTTAATTTTACGGGCGATGCGTTTTCATATAAGTTTTATAAAATTTGAAGTTGATTTCATACTTGATTAAGTGATCAAATTATGAACGTATTAGAATTAATCAAAGCATGTTCGTTCATTTGTTGACCAATTGATCTAGTATGAAATCAACTCCAAATTTTATAAAACTTATATGAAAATGCATCGCCCGTAAAATTGAACATGATCAACGGTTTGGATTCAATGTTTGAATTTTAAAAATTTTAAATATCAAGAGAAAAGAAAATGGCTGTACCAAACAGTCCTTTAAAAGGACTGCTGAGGATGTCGGTTGGTTAATGGAGGGTACAAGTGAGAAGAGAGACATACTGGTAATTTTGAAATCAGATGTGTGTAATTTGTCAACTAGTTGATTTTCTGATCACTTTTTATTAATTTTTCTAGTTTCGTTTTTGGGTTTTCCAGGTAGCATATTTGGGGTTAGTTCAACAATTTTATTATCGATTTATCCATACTGCAAGGATACATGCACCGAATTCTCAAGCTAATTATCATGGTACAGCTATTCTAATGCTAGTATAAGCATTGATTCAATTTTATTATCTTTCAGTGCGTTGCAGCATAGCTCCTACATTGTATGGCTCTGTATATGTTTTTTTTTTTTTTTTTTTTTTTTTTTGTGAAACAAGTACTAAGACTTACCACATCCATTCACCAAAAGCAAAATTTTGTACAAAACAACATCTCACAAGACCTTACATAACTGCACTGATACAAAACTGGCACCAACCTGGGTACCACATTGGTACCCGTGCTTCGACGCTATCTGTACCCTATGGATGTTAATCCTGTTACTTGAGATATTATGGGTATGGAGCTTTTTTACTTGAGGAAAGGCAGCAGTAGAGGCTCCACTTGTTTTCAATAGATTTTCTTTTCGTAATAGAATATTTCATTTGTTTCGTAACCATAATTTACTTAAACAAATACAGGTTGTTTGAGTTCAATACTAAAAGCAAATCAAAGTTCCTAGCTACCAAAAAGAAAAAAAAAATAGAAAATCAAAGTTAGTGTAGTCGATTTATATTTCTATTTTAAAGAGGATGATGTGTATATATCAATTTAAATTCACTATTTGGATATTTTTTATCCAAAATTTAAATTTGAATACTTGTGAAAATATTAATACATTTGATGTCCCCATGAATTGTAGAAATGTCACACATTCCGATTGCCACCTATATCATAGTAATAAATTCAAATTTTAATAATAATTTGGTAAATCTAAAGCTCTTGCTCTGGATATCATATATATAGTATATAGAAATTGAAGAATGGTGTGTAAATTCATTGAAATTTCACTACTTGGGATTTTTTTCCCCTAGATATGCAGTTTTTACAACATGTTAATTCCCTAGTTGCTGCCGATCAGACCGGTCGCTTGTCGCAAGTCCCAACCCAGACAGGATGGAACCAAGCTCCGATTCGCATTGAACCGTTTCTCCAGTCCGCTCTTTCTAGGGTTCTCACTAAAACCCCCCAAAATTAAACCCTCTTTCCTTTTCGCTCCTGCCCAAGAAATTGCAATCTCGCATCTCAATCTCCATTTGGGAATTGAACACTTAACCATGTCTTCTTTCCTTGCCAAGAGAATATTATTCTCCTCCTCCTTTTCTTCTCCCTTCCACCACCATCATGTCCATCAGCTGGTGCTTCTGACACCTCTTCTCCGCCATTCTCTTTCAACGCAATCCCAGCAACCCAAGGAGCTGCCCTTCATTGCTCAGTATCTCATCTCCTCCTTCGCCTTCTCCCCTGATCGAGCCCTCAATTGCTCGGCTGGTTCCCACCTCAGGGCAATCAAATCCTCCGAGCGGCCTGACTCGGTTGTAGCATTCCTAAAAGATACTGGTCTATCACATGACCAGATCAATGCTGTTGTTTCATTTCACCCCCGTATCCTAACTTACAATGTGGAGAAGACCCTGAAACCAAAGGTCCGTGAGTTGATTGATGGCGGTTTCTCTGGAGAACTACTGGTTCACTTGATCCGCCTCAACCCAGCTGCGCTTGGAAGGAAAGACACTCTCTCACGCCTCCTCTTTTGGAGAGATTTTGTTGGGAATAATAACGAGGTTTTGTTAAAGATTATGAAGGCTAACGGGTTGATAATCACATACAACATCCAAAAGTATGTTGGCCCAAGAATAAATCTATTCAAAGAATACGGATTGTCAAACCGAGATATAGTACGGACGCTTGCGTTCAAATACAGCGGCTGCATGAGCAAAAGATTAGATTCTTTGAAACATGTTCTTGATTTTATTGAGGAGGTGGGGGTTCCCCGGAAATCTGGCATGTTTCCTTTGTGCTTTAAATCGATTTGTGCTTATAGTAAAGATACAATTGAAAGTAAAATGGAGTTCTTCAAATCGACATATGGCTGGTCCCAGGAAGAGGTTTATTCTGCTTTCAAGAAATTTCCTACTGTACTTGCCATGTCCAAGAATAAGGTAAAATCAAACATGAATTTTCTTACCACAGAGGCTAAGATGGAACCGAGAAGCATAGCTTCTTGCCCACATTTACTTGCGTATAGCCAACAAAAGAGGTTGGTGCCGAGGCTTCATGTGCTGAGAATCTTGGCTACAAAAGGGCTGAAGAATAGTGTTGCTCTTATGAGTGCATGCGTCCTTACTGAGAAGAGGTTCATTGAGAAATATGTCGAGCCATATAAGAAGGATGTGCCGGAGCTTGCGGAGGCTTACTCTGCTGCCTGTGGTGGTAATATTCCTGTTTGATTTTTGCTTCTTGTTAGAAATCATGTAGCATTTTATTACCAGAATTTTCAATGTAGTGAGAAAGATTACTGAGGGAGCCCAGTTTGTGTACATTTTATTAGCAGTGTTGGATCATGTCAGTAGTTTTATTTGGCGCATTGTTTGAGATTGAATGGTCCTTACTGAAAAATCTGCTGTGCGATTCTGATCCAAAATAGTAGCAAATATAGACTCCATAATCAAAGGACCTGCATTTTATCCTAGTTTGAGGAATGTGCAGTTAATCCTCATTTTTTTTTTTTTTGGCTGAACCAAGATCTTAACTCTTGGTTCCAGTTCAATCCACCCTTGCTGTTGTTAACAAACTGATAGCTCATAATGTAGAGAATCTACTGTCTATGGTGCAGTACTAGTGGCGATCTTTGTCTTGATTACACACCGTTGAGATTAGCTGACTGAAAGTAAGGGGACCATTAGAATAATTATCTAACCATAACATATAGAGGGTATCTGAAAATCCATGAATAGAAAAGTAGTTCAACATTGAAATATACGTCTATTAAACTATTACAAAACTCCAAATGAGCGTTTGTAATTTCGCATGATCAATTTTTCTCTTGACTGGTCACCGATTATATACATCACGTTTTGCCATTTATTTATCCATATTCATAAGTTTTGTAGGCTTTGTATTTATTCTGAATTTGTAACAAAGTTCATATTAAATTATTTATAATATTTACGCAAGTCCTAAATAAATTTGTGCAAAACGACATTGTCCCAAGCCGAAAAGGAAAAAAAGCATACGTGATAAGAAGAAAATAAAATTAATTTTTTATTTTTAAATGGAGGAAAAACAGGAGAATAACGGAGTGGACATGGCTACAATTCATGGGGACACCAAATGTATTGAGATTTTTATAAGTCTTCAAATTTAAATTTTGGATGCAAAAAATCCCCAAGTAGTGAAATTTCAATGAATTTAAAAAGAGATAGGCTAAAATCAGCCACGACTGACGGATGGTCCGTCAGCTGCCATTATATCTCAACTTTTGAAGTTCTAATAGCTAATCTGAACCGTTCAATGTGTTCTCCATATTGAAATCTCATTGGAGACCAAAATTTACATTTTTCTGATTTTATTTACTATTTTTTTGAGATTTTTAAAAATCATAGTTATTGAGGGGTCCATAATTGTTTAGATTAAGAATTTTGTAAAATACCAAACAAATACTAAAAAATTTCAGAAAAATATAAAATTTTGTGTCCAACGAGATTTTAATATGAAGAACACATTGAACGGTTCGGATCGACTGTTAGAATCTCGAAAATTGAGATTTGATCGTAGCTGACGGTCTCATCCGTCAGTCGCGACTGATTTTAGTCTACCTCATTTAAAAATGCAAAGCGCAAAATACATTTGTCTTAATTAAATTTGAAAGGTCTTAATACCAACATCAATCTTCTGACTACAATGAGTTTTGTCAAATCCGACAATTAGTTATTAGTCGGAAGTGGAGCTCTCCTCTCTTTAATATCTTCTATTTACTTGCAAATAGGCGCTCTTCATTCCCCCCTCCTGCGCCGCAGCCATTCAGCCGGAAAATTATTAATAAAAATAATTATAATATTATAATTATTTTTATTATAATAAGAACCCATGGAATAGTGCGCTTACAAACACGTTAATTTAGAATCGTGTTAAATCCTTTCCCATTATTTGTTAATTCTTTTTTGATGCCAATGTTTTTTTTATTATAAAAATCACGCTACTTCGTTGCCATCTCTGACACATTTAATTTTGTATACATTTTGCACTTTAGTCCCTATATTTTTAATATTTACAAAGTATATAGAAATGGTGATTCAATCATCTGTAATATATTAATATATGTAGATTTAAAATATATTATAATTATCTATACTTATAATACATATTCATTTATATTTAATTTTACATGTACCTGTCATATATGTATATATATTCAGTGTTTATAATAAAATTATTAATATTAGATAATTTTATAAAAATTATAAAATTAGGGTCACTGTTGAAAAAGTTCAATAATCAGCCGATGACCTTGTAATTTTTTCCATATTTCTAAAAATATTCAATTTCTATATTTTGAATACTTTGAACGTAAAAATGAAAATTCCCATGTCTATGATTCATATTAGGTAAGGCATGCTAACTAAGTTTATTTGATGTTTAAGAATTGACCAATATAATTAATTGTACAAGTATTGCATAATAATAATATATTTTTTATTACCAGGTTAGAGTTCAAAGATTTATAATATCATAATCAGTATCCAACGCGTCCGGATCCTCTGATCGGCTCCAAAAAAACGACCAATGGTCGTTTTTGGATCTGAACCGTTCGATTTAATTTGAAAGGGCTGATTTTTACAGGCCGCACGAATCTCGACGGACCAAATATTAATTAGGGGGCATCCATTAGTGATCGGACGGCTAAGAGCCGAAAACGACCAGAGGATGTCAGTTGCAAGCAATACGGGCCCATATTGATTCCGACAGGACTCGCTTCTCAAAGAAACCTTCACTCGCTTCTCTCCAGTTCTCACAACATATTGATTCCGACAGGACTGATCGCTTCTCCGTTTCTCCAATTCTCTCTTTCTGGGATTTTACTGTCAAAACCCCCAAATTAAACCCTCCTTCCTCCACTCTCTCTTCACTGCTGCTCCAAAAATTACCTTCTCTTGAGAATAGAACACTTATCCATGTATTCTTCTCCCTTCCACCACCACCACCGTTTCCACAAGCTGGTGCTTCTGACCCCTCTCTTCTTCCGCCACTCTCTTTCCACTCAAACCCACCAACCCAAGGAGCTGCCCTTCATTGCTCACTATCTCATCTCCTCCTTCGCCTTCTCCCCTAATCGAGCACTCAAATACTCAGCCGACAAGCGCCTCACTGCAATCAAATCCTTGGAGCGGCCTGAGTCAGTCGTAACATTCCTAAAAGATACCGACCTATCGCACGACCAGATCATGGCTGTTGTCTCGTTCTTCCCACCTCTTCTGGCTTACAACGTAGAGAAGACCCTGAAACCAAAGGTGCGTCAGTTGGTTGATGCCGGTTTCTCTGGAGAATTACTGGTTCACTTAATCCGGTACAACCCAACTGCTCTTTCAATGAATGACACTCTCTCGCGCCTCTTGTTTTGGAGAGATTTCATAGGGGGCAATGAAGAGATTTTGTTAAATATTATTAAGAAAAATGGTTTGCTAGTCGCATATGACATTGATAACCATGTTGTTCCAAGAATAAATCTATTCAAATAATATGGATTATCAAACCAAGATATAGCAGGGGTGCTTGCAAACAGGTACAGCTGTTGCATGAGCAGAAGATTAGAGACTTATAAACATGCTTTTGATTTTATAGAGGAGGCGGGGATTCCCCGCGATTCTGGCATGTTTCTTTCATGCTTTAAAATGATTTGTTCTTATAGTAAAGAAACAATTGAACAAAAGATGGAGTTCTTCAAGATGACGTATGGCTGGTCCCAGGATGATATTTACTCTGCTTTCAAGAAATCTCCTGCCATACTCACAAAATCCCTGGATAAGGTAAAATCAAACATGAATTTTCTTACCAGAGAGGCTAAGCTTATGCTTCTTGGCCACATTTACATGGATATAGCCTACAAAAGAGGTTGGTACCGAGGCACCATGTGCTGAGAATCTTGGCTACAATAGGGCTGAAGAATAGTGTTGCTTTTACGAGTGCGTGCAACATTACCGAGAAGAGCTTTATTGAGAAATATGTTGAGCCATTTAAGAAGGATGTGCTGGAGCTTGCCAAGGCTTACTTTGCTGCCTGTGGTGGTAATATTCCTGTTTGATTTTTGCTTCTTCTAAGAATTTATATGTAGCACTTTTTTTTACCAGAATTATGAATGTAGTGAGAAAGATTACTGGAGGGAGCAGAGTTTGTGTACTTCTTTGTTCTTATATTTTTATTTTCTAGTGGAAAGTTAGAACTTCGTTTTTTTTTTTTTTTTGGCATTTCGAAATATATGCTAACAGCATGCAGTTAATCCATTTGCAAGGACTCTGAAAGCAGGCTCTGTATATTTCCAGAGACAGTACTTGGCCTAAATGTTGTAACTACTAACACTCTTTTATCTCATTACTCGTTCATCAGCCGTTTTCTGGTCTTTGTTTATGTTATTGTTCTGGAATGGTGGTGTTGGATCCTGTCCTTTTGGATCACGTCAATAGGTTGATTTGGTGCATCGTTTGAGATTGAATGGTACTTTCTGAAAAATCAGCTGTGTGATTTTAGTTTCAAATAGCTGCAAATATAGACTCCATAACCAAAGGACTTGAATTTTATTCTAGTTTGAGGGATGTGCACTTTATCCTCATCTTTTAAAAATATGAAAACAATCGTATTGGACGGATCCATCCGTCCAATATATTGAACACTAGCATTTCTCTTATACTATTATAAAAGTCCAAAAGAACGTTTGTAATTTTGCATGATCAATTTCGCTCAGGACTGGTCACCAGTTCTGGCACATCACATTTTGGCATTTCTTCATCCATAGACCATATTCAAAAAGTGCAAATTTTTTATAAATTCAAAGTGTTGTAGGATTCTATTTGTTCAGAATTTGTAACAAAGTTCATATTAAATATTTAATTTTATAAGATTTATGCATGCCCTAACGGAGAATAACAAAGTGGACGTGTCAACAGTTCATGGGGATACCAAATTATCAATTTTTTTTAAAAAATACTACAATTCTGAGTCGATTTTCTACAGTAACTCTATGGCTCATCATGACCGTCCTTTTGAGTTGATCCAGACCGTTCAATTTGCTTTAGTTTGGTAGGTTCATTTTGGTAACTTTTCCTTATAATAACTTCTATTTTTTTTGCATTTTGAATTTCTTAAGGAAGCCGGGGGAGGATTTTACCATCTTATAGATAAGGTTTTCCATAGCAGAGAGTCTTTGACTCTTTGTACAAATGCAACAACATAAAAAATGACTTTACCAAGCAATTATATAGAAACAAGCTGGTACACACAGGAAAATTCTTTTATGCATATGCAGGTATGGCTCTTGGGGAGTGTGCTACACTTATGGCACATGGTTTGGCATAGAAGCTCTGACAGCAGCTGGTAAAAGCTATGAAACTTGTGAGGCCATCCGCAAGGCTTGTTCATTTCTCCTTTCAAAACAGTTGAATGATGGTGGCTGGGGAGAGAGTTATCTTTCTTCTATAAAAAAAGTACAGTTTTGGCACATAAATGTTTTAAAATTTGGGTCAACGAGATGATTTTCGCAGGTAAAAGAGTTAGGCTTTACACAGAAATCAAACTTTCAAAATTACGTGCCTCCTATTCAATTATTATTTTTTTTTAGGGCCAGCAAAGTACTAGCCAATTTTCATTTATAAATAAAAAAGTTCACAAAGCTATCGCAACAAAACTCAAAATACATGATAGTAAACTCCTAACAAAATTTACCGACTTCGCCTAACTAAACCTGAGACTTTTATCAATACTAACTGATATAAGTTACAACAAAAAAAAGGAAAATTCAATACAAATACCACTTGTACGGTTCTACTCGTACCAACTGAAAGAAAAACTCAGTCAAGACAACTGTCACTTGTACCATTACCAGTACCAATTGGAACTTGTACCAGTTTCCAAACTTACTCCAACCTAACCGGTATCTATGAGCCATCTTCACAACCATGCAGACCAAAATTGCATACCCACGTTGTCACATCTACCACTTACCTTCACCTCAAATGCCTCTGTGATGAGACCGATTTGCAGTGTCATATGATCACCCTCGATTATGATTATTATTGTTGTTGTTGTCGTTGTTTGTTATAATTTTTTAATATTATTATTATTACTATTATTTTATTGCTATTATTACTATTAAAATTATTATTATTATTATTTGCGATTTCATAATTTTTCACTATTTTGGGGAAAAAAATCATTGAATAGCTGATTCCTAAAGTGTGAGTCATGTTGTGCCGGATTAGAGAACTTTAGCAGTCAGAACAGTCAACACTAATTTGTTTATGATTTTTTTTTACCTCCCTAACATTATAGTCAGGTAATTTAGTTTGAGTAAAGTAAATTTGTTTTTCTTTCCAAATATTTTACTGGCCAATCCTGGTTAAAATTTTTTGAAAGCCTTAAGCTAATTAGTAATTACTTGACAGGAATACACAAATCTAGACGGAAATAAATCAAATCTGGTGAACACAGCATGGGCAATGCTCGCTCTTCTGAGAGCTGGCCAGGTTTTTACCTTGACTCGCTCATTAATTATGTATCAAAATTTGATATGTACATTTTGAAAATAAAAAATATCATTGGTTCTTTTCTAATTAAAAAACAGAATTTGATGTGTACGTTGTGCTATCAAGGTCGCAAATATCAATTTAAAGAAAGGGCAATCTATAATAATAATACCATATATATACAAGTATACAACTGAATATAAATGACAGTCCTTGTGCAAAACATATTGATAGCATGAGTTGTTTTAAGTGGCATTCATGTTAGTTTTATGCTAAGGCCAGGATTCCATGGTATTTATTATAAATGACGTTATATTACTTTACATGCCTGTTTTGCTATTAATTATTTTGTAGTACTTGCATTATTCCTTTCAAGTTACACTTCTTGCCAGAATCAAAATAATTTGCTTAAGCATGTCACATTAAACTCTAGCTTGTTCCCTTTTAAATATACACGACCAGGGGCGGATCTACCACTGGGGCGGGTGGGGCTAGAGCCCCACCTAACGCCGTCGAGCCCATGGAGCCCCCTTTAGCCCCAGCTAATTTTTTCTACCATTGGAACACTCAAAGGTGAGGCTGAAGATGTTGAACGGAGGTTGAAGAGTGTTTGCTTAGTTGCTTTCCGTAATCCCGTGTCCTCTCTCTCTTCCCAGTTACGATGGATATATGATGAACTTATGTTGGTCCAATGTTCTTATAAACTCAGTCCCACCTAAATATTTTTTCTAGATCCGCCACTGTACACGACACTGAAGCAAAACATCATCTGTGTCTCTTGTATATGCAAAACTGACATATTACATACTAACAAATTTTGAGGTTGAAAGAAATCCAACTCCATTGCATCGGGCAGCCAGCCTCCTAGTTGACATGCAATTAGATAATGGGGACTTCCCCCAACAGGTACGTCACCTTACCGATACCATAAAATATTGTGGATCAAGCCTGAAATTAATTCAATCAATCAGTAAGTTCAATTTTATAGCATAAAACCAGTGTTTGGAGTACTATGCTATTCCAGTTGAGTTGACATATAGGTAAAACCGAAAAGCAGAGCACTGGCTGATATGACGGCTTCCCATAAAGAATGAAAAAATGAGGAACATACAGAAAACTGAAATTCTTGGCCGGCGTGGCCTCCGAAAAAGTATATGAATATTGTTTAAAGCTAATTAATATTAATATGAAATCTATCATTGACAAACCAACCAATACAACATGGCTTGTTTTGTCCTAGCCACCAGCTAGTAATAAGGTAGCATCTGCAAATCTGCAATTATACTGCATTTCTGTATGTTTGGGTTAATATGACCAGATTTGTACTATAGGAAATGATGGGGAGCTTCTTCAAAAGTGGGTTACTAAATTACATGGCGTACCGTAACATCTTTCCAATTTGGGCCCTTGGAGAATAGTGTTCTAAATACGTGCCGTGCCGTGTCGTGTCGTGTCAAACACGCCGTGTCCGGATCATCTCTCGTGCCGTGTCGTGTCGTGTCTCAATATTTCACGTTCCGTGCCGTGCCGTGTCTAAATCTTAAGAGATGGACACGACACGCCTAAGGACACGCCACGCCTCGTGTCCTCGTGCCGTGTCGTACCGTGTCTTCTTTAGACGTGTCGTGCCGTGACGTGTTCAGACACGTTTAATTTTTTGACATAAATATAATTTGTTTATTAAATTTAAAATTATGTTTACTACAATACGTCAAAAATTAAGAAAGTAGACCTATTTTACCATTGAATTAAAATATAGATTATTTTTTTATTTTGATTTGAAAAAATATTTTTAATTTTATAGTAACCCTCCTCTTTTTTCGGTCTTGGGACCAGCTATGTTTGAAAAAACATAGACGGAGTTACTACCTTAAAATTATATTAGTATATTTTTCAAACTAATAAAATTAAAATATGAAAATAAATTAAATTGAACTAAAATTAATTATACTTTTGGTCATCGAATATTGGAAATTTGAGAGTACAAGAGCCGTAAAAAATTATTTCAATTTTTTAAGACAATGAATAATTTATACTATCCTTATCAAAACAGTACAAGATATGACAAAAATTATTTCATTCTTTTTAAGACAAATCACAGATAAATTTGTATCTTTAATTTGCGAATGGCTCTAGACCCTTCTACTTTTGTTTGTGATTTATTTATTGAATCAACCTAATTGCATTGTGATATTTTTATTTTCAATTTAAACTATTTACATGTGCTTTCTTTGGAAATAAGTCTATTAATAATCATTGATTTTCATAGTATGTACATAATTGAGAAATCCATTATATTTCTATGACACTTAATGTGCGTCTCCTTTTCGTATTTGGCATGTCTGTAATACGTGTCGTGTCTTTCGTGTCGTGCCGTGCCGTGTCTCGTGCCGTGTCGTGCCGTGTCCGGAAAATTCACGTGTCGTGTCGTGTCTATTTTATCAAAGTTGGACACGACACGCGAAGTTCTCGTGTCGTGTCCGTGTCCGTGTCTTGCCGTGTCGTACCACCTCCGTGCCGTGCCGTGTCGTGGCGTGTTCGGACACGCCGTGTTTTTTTTAGAACACTATTGGAGAATATAAGAAAAGAGCTGGAATCTCCTAAACAACGTGAATTTCTTAAGTTGTAATGTTTTCATAGAAAAAAATAATGTCAACTTATTTATTTTATTTTTATATTTTCTTGCCAAATTCCGTATCAATTTGTAAGAACATAAGCAGATACCTTCTTGTTGGATTAGGAATCTTTTTAATTTTTAATCCTTATATATTTCTTTTAAAAATCATTGTTATTGGACGTTCAATAAATTTTATATGATGGATATTTTTTTAAAATATGAAACAAATGGTAAAAAAAAATGAAGAAGTATAAAATTTGGTTTCATACAAGTTCTCAATATGAATATTAAACCTAACAGTTTCGATCGGTCGTTTAAAACTTAATATGCAAGAACAATCATGTTGGCTGGACACCCGGACCACATTCATGTTATATGTTGAGCTTCAACATTTCTCTAAAACATATTATAATTATGCATACTTATAATTCATATTTCATTTACATTAAATTTCACATTATATATGTCATATATGTATAGACATTTAATGTTATAATAAACTTTATATTATATTAAATTAGATAATTTTATAAAAAGAATAAAATTGGGGTCACAAGCGAAATTTTCAATAAATCTTTTTTAATTTCTATATTTTGAATACATTGAACGTAAAAAAATGAAAATTTCCAATTTGTACGGTTCATATTAAACTTTAAACAATTTTTTTTTGTTTGCCGCAATTTTTTTTTAAAAACTATATATATGGTACACTCATGTGTTCGAATCGTCCTCGTACACATGAGTCATTTTTCGAGATTCAAAATTCAAACAGTCAATCCAAACGTTTAAGTTGTTCTTCATATTGAAATACTTTTGGAGACCAAATTTTACATTTTTTTTTTTACTACTTATTATGATATTTTCAAAAAATGTTATAATTGGAGTATTTCATGTCCTCCAATTTGAAAATCTTATAATAAATAGCAAAGAATTCGAAAATGTAAAATTTGATTTCCAAAGATATTTCAATATGAAAAACAACTTGAATGGTTCGGATATTTCCAAGGATATTTCATTTGTACCATGTCCAACCTCTACTCAGAGTACAAAAGCTAAGTCGATCAATGGAACAACGTAACACAACGAGCAATGTGTTTTTCAAATATAAAAATCAAACATCGTTGATTTTGTTCAATTTAACAAGCAATGTGTTTTCATATAAATTGTAATTTTTGAAGTTTATTTGATACTTGATCAAGAATTAAATAATGAACGAATCTAATTAAAAATGATATATTAATATTAATATGTTCATGTTTTGGCTTTTTCGATTAAGTATTAATAAACTCTAAAATTTATAAAATTTATTTTGAAATGCATCCCTCGTTATATTTTAAAAAAAATAAAAAAAAATGAAATTTGAAATATTTGAGATAATAATTGGGACAATCAAATTTTAAGCATTATAATTTTTTTTTCTTTTTTTCCCTAAATATGCAGTTTTTACAACATGTTAATTCCTTAGTTGCTGCCGATCAAACCGGTCGGTTGTCCCAAGTCCCAACCGATTTGCATTGAAGTATTGAACCGTTTCTCCAGTTCTCTCTTTCTAGGGTTCTCACTTGTCAGTAAAAACCCCCAAATTAAACCCTTTTTCCTCTTCACTACTGCCCAAAGAAATTGCTTCTCCGACAGAGCAATCTCTGTCTCCATTTGGGAATTGAACACTTAACCATGTCTTCTTTCCTTGCCAAGAGAATATTATTATTCTCCTCCTCTTCTTCTCCCTTCCACCACCACCATTTTCATCAGCTGGTTCTTCTGACACCTCTACTACGCCACTCTCTTTCAACGCAAACCCAGCAATCCAAGGAGCTGCCGTTCATTGCACAGTACCTCATCTCCTCCTTCGCCTTCTCCCCTGATCGAGCCCTCAAATGCTCGGCTTATTCCAACCTCAGGGCAATCAAATCCTCGGAGCGACCTGACTCGGTTGTTGCATGACCAGATCAATGCTGTTGTTTCATTCCACCCCCGTATTCTGGCTTACAATGTGGAGAAGACCCTGAAACCAAAGGTGCGCGAGTTGATGAATGCGGGTTTCTCCCGAGAACTACTGGTTCACTTGATCCGGCACAACCCACAAGCGCTTGAAAGGAAAGCCACTCTCTCACGCCTCCTGTTTTGGAGAGATTTTGTTGGGAACAACAATGAGGTTTTGTTAAATATTATTAAGAGAAATAGTTTGCTAGTCGCATATGACATTGATAACCATGTTGTTCCAAGAATAAATCTATTCAAAGAATATGGATTATCAAACCAAGATATAGCAGGGGTGCTTGCAAACATGTACAGCTGTTGCATGAGCAGAAGATTAGAGACTTATAAGCATGCTTTTGATTTTATAGAGGAGGCGGGGATTCCCCGCGATTCTGGCATGTTTCTTTCATGCTTTAAAATGATTTGTTCTTATAGTAAAGAAACAATTGAACAAAAGATGGAGTTCTTCAAGATGACGTATGGCTGGTCCCAGGATGATATTTACTCTGCTTTCAAGAAATCTCCTGCCATACTCACAAAATCCCTGGATAAGGTAAAATCAAACATGAATTTTCTTATCAGAGAGGCTAAGCTAGAACTGAGAAGCATAGCATCTTGGCCGCATTTACTCGGGTATAGCCTTCAAAAGAGGTTGGTACCGAGGCATCATGTGCTGAACATCTTGGGTTCAAACTGGTGTAAGAAAAATGTTAGTCTTTGGAGTGCATGCGTCCTTACTGAGAAGAGGTTCATTGAGAAGTATATTGAGCCATACAAGAAGGATGTGCCGGGACTTGCTGAGGCTTACTTTGAGGCCTGTGGCGGTAATATACCTGTTTGATTGCTGCTTTTTATTAGGTGGAATTGTGTAGTATTCTTTAACTGTGCTGATAAATTCAGAAAGCTCACCGATTTAAACTTGTTTGTTCTTATCTTTTTATTTTACATTTTTTGAAATGGATTCTAGCTTTCAGCACTCAGTACAGTCGAAACTTAAATGTAATTTTTCTGTTCTTTTCTAGTGGGGAAGTTTAAACTTTGGTTCATTTTAGGCATTTTGAAATGTAAGCAAACAGCAAGCAATTAATCCGTTTGTTAAGGACTCTGAAATAAGGCTCCTTATTTGCAAAAACACTACTTGACCTGAATAGTGTCAGTACATTGCTCCTTATCAGTGGTTTTGGTAAGCCTTTGTCTATTTAATTGTTCTGGAATGGCCTCAATGGTGTCAGTACCATGCTTGGTCGCATCTTATATTCTTTGAGGTCTGGCCAGTTGGTTAAGTTGGCGCATTGTTTGAGACAAAAAAATGAGGTGGGTGATTCTAGTCATACTAGTAGCATATGTAGACTCCGTGATCAAAATACCATACAGTTCATACTAATTTGAGAGAGGTGCATTTTATCCTTAACCTTTTTTTGTTCGACCACTAGTCCACTGCTAACACATTGTTAACTCTTGGTGCAAGGTTAGTGTTGATTACGCACTGTTGAGGTCAGATAACTGCAACTTACCGGACATTAGAATAGTTATTCAACATGAGACTGAAACCTAATAAATTGAATCAATATTATACTGGAATTAAAAATAGTTGTACCATGATAATGTTTTAGCTTGAGATTTGATTCTCATGTTACCCTGCAATACAGTAATCAGGACAGATCGACAAAAGTCAGCATTGTTGAACTAAGCCTAGGATTCAATATGTTAGTCCGAAGACCTAAATAGAAACTAGAAAATTAATAAAAAAAAAAAAAAACCAGAAAATCAAGACATTTATATTTACTCACTAGTACCCTATATATTTATTTTCTTGGTTCTGCTGATAGCTGCAATGTGTTGTGCAAAAATAACCGTAATCTGCGCAAATAAGTTAGATTTGGATAATTTCTCTTCATTTTGTAGAAAAGTAGTCAAATAATGAATCATAATAATTCCATTCTACTATTACAAACTCCAAAAGAGCGTTTGTAATTTCGCATGATCGATTTCACTGGGGACTTGTCATCAATTCTAGCACGTTCCATGTCTTCACCCCTAAAGTGTAAGCGTTATATAATTTCAAATTTTTGTGGGCTTTATATTTGTTCAGAATTTATGTAATAAGTTCATATTCAAAAGAAAATAAAGAATAAGAAGAAAAGAAAATATGTTTGGATTTTTAAAAAGAAGGTAGAAGAGAAGAATAACTGAGTGGACATGTCTACAATTCATGAAGACATCAAATTTATTAATATTTTCACGAGTATTCAAATTTAAATTTTGGATAAAAAAATATCCAAATAGTGAATTTAAATTGAAATATACACATCATCCTCTTTGAAATAGAAATATAAATGGACTACACTAACTTTGATTTTCTATTTTTTTTTTTCTTTGTTAGGAACTTTGATTTGCTTTAGTATTGAACTCAAACAACCTGTATTTGTTTAATTAAATTATGGTTACGAAACAAATCAAATAAAATATTCTACTACGAAAAGAAAATCTATTCCAAAGTTAGAAAACAAGTGGAGCCGGACTTCAATTGGTTTCGTCCAATCTTCAATCAGTCGGAACTCGGAAGCGGAGCTCTCCTCTCTTCTTGTAAAGGTTCTAGGCTTCTAGCACTACTTCTCTCTCTCTCTCTCCTTCTCCATTCCATTTCCATTATATCTTCCATTGAACCAGCGATTACCACTTCAATGTCTTCTCTTCTTGCAAAGATGCTCTCTTCATTCTTCCCCTCTTTGTCACACCACCACCATTCACCCCTTTTGGCTCCTCTTATCCTCCTCTCTTTTTCAACCGAAACGGCGGTGGAACAAAAGGAGATCCCTTTCCTCACAAAGTATCTAATCTCTACCTTTGGCTTCTCCCCTGACCGAGCTCTCAAAATCTCAACATATAGGAAGGTTGCAGCAATTAAATCGGAGGAGCAGGCGATGTCGGTTGTAAAGTTCCTTAAAGAAACTGGCTTATCAGATGACCAGATCGAGGCTGTTATTTCATTCCACCCACCTCTGCTGTGTCACAATGTGGAGCAGTCCCTGAAGCCTAAATTGTGTGAATTGGTAGATGCCGGTTTCTCTCAAGAGCTACTTGTACTGTTGATCAGAAGAAACCCATCTGCTCTTTTATTGAAAGACACTCTCTCACGCCTCCTGTTCTGGAGAGATTTTGTCGGGAATGGCGACCAGGGTTTGTTAAATATCATTCAGAACAACGGTTTGATAATTACATATCACATTGATAAGCATGTTGTTCCAAGAATAAAGTTTTTCAAAGAATATGGATTCTCCGATCGGGATTTAGTAGAGATGCTTGCAGCTGCTGCATGAGCAGAAGCTTAGATTCTTTCAAACATATTCTTGAGTTTATAGAGGAGATGGGGATTCCAAGGGCATCTCGTATGTTTCTTTTGAGCTTCAAAGCGATTCGTGCTTATAGGAAAGATACAATTACACACAAGGTGGAGTTCTTCAAAATCACGTATGGCTGGTCCCAGGAAGAGGTTAAATCTGCTTTCAAGAAATTTCCTGGTGTACTAGCAATATCCGTGGATAAGCTAAAATCAAACATGAATTTTCTTATCAGAAAGGCTAAACTGGAACCGAGGAGCATAGCTTCTCACCCAATTGTACTTGGGTATAGCCTACAAAAAAGGTTGGTACCAAGGCAACATGTGCTGAGCATCCTAGTCGCAAAAGGGATGAAAGAAAATGTTAATCTCCCTAGCGCATACATGTCTACTGAGAAGAGATTTTTTAGGAGGTATATAGAGCCATACAAGAAGGATGTACCAGAGCTTGCGGAGGCTTACTTTGCTGCCTCTAGTGGTAATATTCCTGTTTAATTTTTTTTTGTTAGGAGAAATTTTGTTTCATACTTTAGCTGAATTACTGATGAAGGGAGAAAGCTCACTGAGGCAAGTGAGTTTCTGGAAATATTTTTTTTCTTATCATTTTATTTCGTTTTGTTATTTATTTATTTTTTTTTTTTTTGGAAATGCATGCTGGCTTTATGCACTGCACCTATTACCAGTAGCAACTTAATAGAATTCATGTTTTTTGGAGAGGCCTACAACATTTATTTCCTGTGTTTAAAAGGTGTAGTAAAAAGTTGGTAGGAAATGGTCAGAAAATAGATTTCTGGCATGATATTTGGCATGGTAACATCTCAATTGCTAGGTGTTTTCCTGAACTGTATGATAAGTCTAAAAGGAAAGAACATCTTTCTCTGGGTATGGAATATTGGGAACACCAATTTCTTCCTTACTAGAGGTATTTCCAGAGAAGTAAGAACAGAAAAAGAGGCTCTTTTAGACATCATTAGGAACTTAGATTTAAATATAGAAGTAGAAGATAGTATTTGGTGGAACTTGGAGAGCCATGGATTATTTTCTGTAAAATCCCTCTACAAGTTCCTCAACAATGGAGGTATAATTAGTAATATAGATCACTCAGTCTGGAAAATAAAAATTCCTCTAAAATATAAGTGTTTCTTATGGTTATCTATAACCTTATGATTAGGGGTTGGCATGGACCAAACAAGTGCCAGTTTTGCAACAATTCAGAGAGTGTAGACCACTTGTTTGTTAACTGCATTTATATAAAGCCTTTCTGGATAAATTTCAATATGTTTAATGATAGGAACATAAATCTAGATATCTCCGGTCTTAGTACTATTTGGGATAGTATAAATAAACTTAATAAGGCTGATAGAACTTACTCTAAAACTATACTAGCCGCTCTATGTTGGACACAGTGGATTGAAAGGAATAAGAGAACGTTTAATTCAGTAGATGGTTCTAATCCCCATTCCTTGCTTTTTAACATATTGAACTTATATACTTTCTGGACAGGTTTTGAAACAGGTATGGAAGCCAACTTCAGGAGTATAGCTGAAATGTAGAGACAGTTAGCTGAAAGGGATAGAGATGGGCACCTTACGGATGATGAAGACTTACTGGATTAAACCAGTGAGACTTCAGTACTTTCAACTCCCCCCTCTTGCGTGTCTTCTTAACATAGTTGGTCTGGAGCTGCCTCACTACTGTGTGTGATGTTTGGCTAAAGCTTTTATGGTGGAATAGTTCCTGTGTGTTTCTGTGACTTGTGTCTTTTGTGATTGTGTTGTTTGTTATAGCCCTCTAATTAGGAACTATGTGGCGTTTTTCTTTTTGTGGCTTTTTAGACTAAAGTAGTGTGTGCTGAAAATGAGATGTAGCTCTGGTTATGTTGGTAGTTAGGATTGGTCGGTTAGTTTTAAAGTTGCTGGTTAATTAGGCTAGTCATTTGCTGTATCTAAACTCTTTATTTTTCAATGGAAGCCTATCTCAGGCTGCTTTCTCTCAAAAAAAAAAAAAAAAAAAAAAAGAATTCATGTTTTTTCCTATAAGGCTTATTATTACCGGAGAGACTACTTCGGCTGAATAGTGTTAACACTGACACTCTTATATCTAAATAGTCCTTGTTCATCAGTGGGTTAGTATTTGTTTTTGCTGTTATTTTGGGCTGGGGTTGTTGGATCCTTTTCTTCTTTGGACCCAATCATCTGATCTAAATTAATTGCATTGCTTTGCATGCTATTCTGAATTCTTCTCTAGATGACATCATTATTAGAAACACATCAATTAGCATTGATTTGGCCTTTGAGATTGATTGGTCCGAAATAACAGTAAAAATAGACCCAGGTGGTAACCAAAAGTAATGCATTATCCTAATTGCATTTCTTTTTTTTTAGTTCAACCACACCTATGCTCTTGTTTCCTGTTCGATCCACTTCTTTCTGTTAATACAGTTTAACCCTTGGTTCCAGTTCAATCCACCTCCTTGCTGTTCATATACAGTTATCTTATAATATTAATTGTTTAACTTCTACTCCTGCCTGTTTCTCTTTTCACATCTCTCCTTCCATTGGCATGGCAACCCCTTTTGTCACTCTCTCCTTGGTACCTGACCCCCTCCACTCTGCCTTCCTATTCCGCTCCTCTGTCCTCCTTTAGTCTCCGCCTCTATTGCTGCCTTTCGTCAAGTAAAAAGGCTCCATATCCATAATATCTCGAGTAACAGGATTAACATTCTATAGGATACAGATATCGTCGAAGCACTGGTACCAATGTGGTACCTAGGTTGGTACCAGTTTGGTATCAGTGCAGTTATGTAAGGTCTTGTGAGATGTTTTGTACAAAATTTTGCTTCTGGTAAATGGAAGTGGTAGGTCTTAGTACTTGTTTCAAAAAAAATAATAAATAAATAAATAAAAAAGAAAAAAGAAACGTACAGAGCCACACAGTGTAGGAGCTATGCTGCAGGGTTTGTGCTGATGTATGCCTTGATTACGCACTGAAAACTAATAAATTGAATCAACTGTACCATGATAATTGCTTCAGCCAATATTTAGCTTGAGAATTCGGTGCATGTCTCCTTGCAGTATGGATAAATCGACAATAAAATTGTTGAACTAACCCAAAATATGCTACCTGGAAAACCCAAAAGCGAAACTAGAAAAATTAATAGAAAGTGACCAGAAAATCAACTAGTTGACGAATTACACACATCTGATTTCAAAATTACCGGTACGTCTCTCTTCTCACTAGTACCCTCCATTAACCCTCTCAGGCAGATCTGCTGATAACTTCAATGCTGAGTAAATAACCTGCATTCTGTTCAAATAAGCTAAATTTGACTAATTTAGCTTCATTCTGTACAATGAATCCTAAGTTATATCTGTAAACGTACAGGCCATCTGAAAATCCAGGAAATAGAGTAGTAGTCAAATAATGAACTATATAATTTTATCAAACAATCACAACGCTCCAAAAAGCGTTTGTGATTTCGCATGAGCAATTTTATTGGGGACTCGACAGTTGCTTCACAATTGTAGCACGTCACGTTTTACCATGTCCATCCATAAGTGTATCGCTGACTTCCTGCTCCTTTAATTTCCACAAGTGATCATATCGAAACCAGGGATTACCACTATATAATGTCTTCCCATTTCCTTGCAAATGGGCTCTCTTTATTCTACCCCTCTTCTTTGCGCCACCACCATTCAGCCGGAAATTATTAATAAAAATAGTAAGAAAAATTTTAATTATAACATTGTAGTTATTTTAATTTTTAATTTTAATAAAAACCATGCAACATCGCGCTTATAAACAACTTTAACATCGAAATACTTTAAATCCCTTTCCACTATTTTTTAATACTTTTTTCTGTCATGCGGTTCGAACTTCCCTGCCACTTTGAGAAATTAATTTTTTATAATTTTTTTGCAATTTAGTCCCTTTATTTTTATATTTAAAAAACATAAATACAAATGGTGATTTCAAATTTCAAATCATATGTAAAATAATAATATATAGATTTAAAATATATTATAATTATAATACTTATAATACGTATTTCATCAATATTTAATTTTACATACGTATGTCAATGTGTCATATATCTCTATAGAAGTAAATTGTACATTATATTACATAATTTTATAAAAAGAAGAAAATTTGGTCACTGGCGAAAAGTGCAATAAATCTTTTCTAAACTTATTTGCGGGATTTTCGAAGGACTAGAAGGACCAATGATCTAAAAGGACTGGATTTTTGAATGGCCGGTCTCCTCTTCCAAAAAATAAACCCGTGTAATCCGATCCATCATAGCTCTTTTTCTCAATCCGATCCGATCCGATCCGATCCGGCCCATTCTACAAAACCGTTTAGTCCGGTCTTTGATTCCGGTCGCTTGGCCCAAACCAGATAGGGTCGAACCAGTTCTGAATCGCATGAATCGTTTCTCCAACAATTCTCATTTTCTTTCTAGGGTTGAGGGTTCTCACTGCAGTCAAAACCCCCAAGGAATTACTGCCTTCTCCGACGGAGCAATCTCTGTTCTTGCCATCACTCCCTCCAATTTCTAGTAAAACTTACTAATGTCTTCTTTCCTTGCCAAGAGAATAGTGTCCTCCTCTTCTCCCTTCCACCACCACCACCAGTTCCATCACCTGTTGCTTCTGACCCCTCTTCTACGCCACTCTCTTTCAACGCAATCCCAGCAAGTCCAGGAGCTGCCCTTCATTGCACAGTATCTCATCTCCTCCTTCGGCATTTCCCCCGATCGGGCCCTCAAATACTCGACCAAACCGCAATTAACCGCGATCAAATCCTCGGAGCAGCCCGAGTCGGTCCAAACATTCCTCAAAGACACCGGTCTATCACATGACCAGATCAAGGCTGTTGTATCGTTCTATCCACTTATTCTGGTTTCCAACGTGGAGAAGACCCTGAAACCAAAGGTGCGTCAGTGGATGCATGCGGGTTTCTCCAGAGAACTACTGGTTCACTTGATCCGGTACAATCCAACTGCCCTTGTATCAAAAGCCACCCTCTCGCGCCTCCAGTTTTGGAGAGATTTTGCTGGGAACAACAATGAGATTTTGTTAAAGATTATAAAGACAAATGGTTTGCTGATCACGTATGACATCGATAAGTATGTCATTCCAAGAATAAATCTATTCAATGAATACGGAATTTCAAACCGAGATATAGCAGGGCAGCTTGCAAAGGGGTACTGCCTCTGCATGAGCAAAAGATTAGAGTCATATAAACATACTCTTGATTTTATAGAGGCGGCGGGGATTCCCCGGGATTCTGGCATGTTTCTTTCAGGCTTTAAAATTTGCTCTTATAGTAGCAAAACAATTGAACGAAAGATGGAGTTCTTCAAGATGGCATATGGCTGGTCCCAGGATGATGTTTACTCCGCTTTCAAAAAGTTTCCTGCCATATTCTCGTTGTCTATGGATAAGGTAAAATCAAACATGAGCTTTCTTACCAGAGAGGCTAAGCTGGAACCGAGAAGCATAGCTTCTTGCCCACATTTACTTGGATATAGCCTACAAAAGAGGTTGGTACCGAGGCATCATGTGCTCAGAATCTTGGCTACAAAAGGGCTGAAGAATAGTGTTGCTCTTATGAGTGCATGCGTCCTTACTGAGAAGAGGTTCATTGAGAAATATGTCGAGCCATATAAGAAGGATGTGCCAGAGCTTGCGGAGGCTTACTTCGCTGCCTGTGGTGGTAATATTCATGTTTGATTTTTACTTTCTGTTAAGAGAAATGTTTTAGCATTCGTAAGCTGAACTGTCGGTGTATTGAGAAAGCTCACCAAGGGAATTGAGTTTTTGTACTTCTTTTGTTCTTTATCTTTTTATTTTACATATTTGGAAATGGATGGTAGCTTTCAGCACTTAGTATTAGTAGAAACTCAAATGTAATTCTTCTACTATTCTTTCCCAGTGGGAAACTTAGAACTTCAGTTGTTTTTTGCTTTTTGAAATGGGTGTGTTTGGCATGTGGAGAACAGTGAACTGGGATAGCGAACAGTAAACCAAACGCGGAACAGCAACTCGCGAATAGAGAAGAAGGGATTATTCTCAGTTCTCCAATTTTTGCAAACTGGGAACTGGGTATTTCGCAAACTGGGAAGTGGGTTGTTCCTTGTTCACACCCATATATGCTAACAGCAAGCAATTAAGCCACTTGTAAAGGACTCTGTAATAGGGCTCCTCATTTCCAAAGACAATATTTGGCCTGAATGGTGTCACTACTGGTACTCTTTTTCTCATGACTCCTTGTTCATGTTTGGTTCTCGTTGTTTGTGTTATTTGTGTGGGATGGTGCTGTTGGATCCTGTCATTGTTGGTCCACGTCATTAGGTTGATTTGGCGCATTTTCTGAGGTTGAATAGTCATGGACTGAAATAACCAAAATGGCAGCAATATAGATGCCATAACCAGAAGGACATGCATTTTATCCTATTTTGAAGGATTTGCATTTTATCCTCGTAACTTTCTTTAGTTCGACCGCACCTCAACTCTTGGTTCCAGTTCAATCCACCCTTGCCGTTGCTAACACACTGTTAACTTAAAATGATGTTAGAGAATGTACTGTCTTTGGTGCAGGGTTAGTGGTGATTTTTGTCTTGCTTAAACGTGGTGGTAAGCTGACTGAAAGTAAGGGGTCAGTAAATTAATTATCTCACTATGAGAGTGAGAATTAATTAATTCAATACTTATACTGGCATTAGAATAGGTGTGCCATGATAATGTATTAGCCAGTATCTAGCTTGAGAATTCAGTACGTCCCCATGCAATTCAATAAGGACAAATAGAGGAAACACACGACCATTGAACTAACCCCAAAAATCAATATGTTATTAGAAAAACCAAAAAGCAACTAGAAAATTAATAAAATGTGGGCCAGAAAAATCAACATATCTGACATGGCGTCTATATATTTAATGTTTATAATAAAATATATTATATTAGATAAATATATAAAAATAATAAAATTAGGGTCACATGAGAAAAGTTCAATAAATATTATCTGAATCAATCTGCCGATGACTGTATTTTTTGTTTTTATAAAAATATCCAATCTCTATATTTTGAATACTTTGAACGTAAAAATGAAAATTTCCCATTTGTACGGTCATATGGAGTTTAAACAATATTTTTTTTTTGCCGCAAAATTTTGTTAAAACTATATTAATGTTTCAGAACAAAAGAAATAATTGCCGGGAGGGGGGGGGGGGGCAAACTAGTCTAAGGAATTTTTTTTTTTTTTTGCTTTTATGTTTAATAATTGTACAAGCATCGCACAATAATAATAATTTTTACTATCAGGTTAGAGTTCAAGATTTACAATTTTAATCAGCATCCAACGAATGGTGGCAAAATCAATTCATTGGGAAACTTCACAAGCCATACACCTCCAAACTCAAAAAAAAACTTGCAGACAATTTTGCTGCACAATTTTGAGTTGCAAGGAAACGCAGCACAGTTCGTGACCCCACCAGCACTGTATATATCCAGTGTGAACATCTTACAGACTGCAGCTCTTACAGCTACTACAAGTCTACAAAAACTGGAGTCCATAGATGCAACAAGATACACACAAAGAAGCAACGCATTAAAAAAACCCATGTATTCTGAATAATGAATGAATAGTGAACGGCTGTGTTGTTTCTGATGCTTCTTAGCGAGGCTAATGTGTCACAAGCTCAAAGGACCCATAACAATATGGTCTAATATGAACCGTTCTACGAAGAGTTGCACAAAGGCGAACTCATATGGCTCTATAGAGGGAGAGATGTCCTCTTCTGTTTGATTTGCACGCACCCTCTTCAGTTTAATTAATTCCTTAATTTTATGGTTCTATGTAATAAATTTTACCCTTTATATTATTCCCAAACTACAACTATCGTGTTGATTCTAACATATCAGTAAATGAAATATTCGCATAAATGATAAAATATCACTTGAAATGTTCACATAAATGATAATATATCACTTCAAATGTGGCATAACATGTTATTTTATTTTTTTTTCAATCTTGACGCTCAGACATATTGATGCATGTTGCTGAAGGATCTAGTAAGGTTGTATAAATCAATCAGCAGACGACCCAAAAAAGCTCTCTATATAGTTCTCGCCTTCTCGGAACATATTTTTAAATTTTAATAGATATGCACACAGTTCTCACGCCATTCAGGGCCTGCTCCAGAAACAAGAGGGAAGAGGAAGAGTAAGGGAAGGAAGTGTAAGGGAGCCAAAGAGAGATACACCTCAAATTTGAGAGTAATCTTGTTTACTCTTTTCTTCATAATTTTATAGAGGGGTTCACCTTCGTTCCTCCTCATTTTCTTTGGTTTCCTTTCAAGTTTTTGATTTTAGAGCAGGTTAACCGACTTGGGCAGAGCTTGGTCAGTTAACCTTCTCCTTCACTCTCCTTTGTTAATCCCTGGAGCAGACCCTCAGAGTCAGACCAGATCGAACTTGGTTCAGATTCGCATTGAACTATTGAACCATTTCTCCAATTCCCTCTCTCTCTCTCTCTCTCTCTATCTCTCTCTAGGGTTCTCACTTCTCAGTCAAAACCCCCAAATAAATTAATTAATTAATTAAACCCTAAATAAGAAATTGCCTTAACTTCTCCGACGGACGGAGCAACTCTCTGTTCTCGCCATCGCTCCCTCCAATTTCTTGATGTCTTCTTTCATTGCCAACAGAATAGTGTCCTCGTCTTCTCCCTTCCACCACCACCACCATATCCATCGCCTGGTGCTTCTGACCCCTCTTCTACGCCACTCTCTTTCAACGCAATCCCAGCAATCCAAGGAGCTTCCATTCATTGCACAGTATCTCATCTCCTCCTTCGCCTTCTCCCCTGATCGAGCCCTCAAATGCTCGGCTGGTTCCCACCTCCGGGCAATCAAATCCTCCGAGCGGCCTGACTCGGTTGTAGCATTCCTCAAAGGTACAGGTCTCTCACATGACCAGATCAATGCTGTTGTTTCATTTCACCCTCCTATTCTAACTTACAATGTCGAGAAGACCCTGAAACCAAAGATGCGCGAGTTGATGGATGCGGGTTTCTCCGGAGAACTACTGGTTCACTTGATCCGGTATAACCCGAGTGCTCTTGCAAAGAAAGGAACTCTCTCCCACCTCCAATTCTGGAGAGATTTTGCTGGGAACAATGACGAGGTTTTGTTAAAGATTATTAAGGCTAACGGGTTGATAATCACATATGACATCCAAAAACATGTTGTGCCAAGAATTAATCTATTCAATGAATATGGATTATCAAGCCGAGATGTAGCAGGGTTTCTTGCGTCAGGATACAGCTGTTGCATGAGCAGAAGCTTAGATTCTTTCAAATCTATTCTTGACTTTATAGAGGCCGCGGGGGTTCCCCGGAAATCTGGCATGTTTCTTTCGTGCTTTAAATCGATTTGTGCTTATAGTAAAGATACAATTGAAAGTAAGATGGAGTTCTTCAAATCGACATATGGCTGGTCCCAGGAAGAGGTTTATTCTGCATTCAAGAAATCTCCTACTATACTCGCCATATCCAAGGATAAGGTAAAATCAAACATGAATTTTCTTACCAGAGAGGCTAAGCTGGAACCGAAAAGCATAGCTTCTTACCCACATTTACTTGGTTATAGCCAACAAAAGAGGTTGGTGCCGAGGCTTCATGTGCTGAGAATCTTGGCTACAAAAGGGCTGAAGAATAGTGTTGCTCTTATGAGTGCATGCGTCCTTACTGAGAAGAGGTTCATTGATAAATATGTTGAGCCATATAAGAAGGATGTGCCGGAGCTTGCCGAGGCTTACTTTGCTGCCTGTGGTGGTAATATTTCTATTTGATTTTTGCTTCTTCTAAGAAGTTATATGTAGCATTTTTTTTTACCAGAATTGTCAATGTAGTGAGAAAGATTACTGGAGGGAGCAGAGTTTGTGTACTTCTTTGTTCTTATCTTTTTATTTTACCTTTTTGGAAATGGATGCTGGCTTTGAGTACTTAGTACCAGTAGATGCTTATTTGTAAATTTTCTGTTCTTTTGTAGTGGGGAAATTAAAACATTGATTGTTTTTGGCATTTTGAGATATAGGCAAACAGAGCAAGCAATTCTGTTTGTTAAGGACTCTGAAATAAGGCTCCTTATTTGCAAAGACAGTACTTTATGACCTGATTAACGTCAGTACATTGCTCCTTATTCATCCAAGTGGTTTGGTAGTGTTTGTCAATTTTATTGTTCTGGGATCGCCTCAATGGTGTCAGTACCACACTTGGTCACATCTTATATTTTTTGAGGTCAGGCCAGTTGGTTGGTCGAGTTGGCACATTGTTTCAGGTCGAATGGTCCTGGACTGAAAAAACAGGTGGGTGATTCTAGTCCCAATACTAGCAGCATATATAGACTCCATGATCAAAATACCATACAGTTCATACTAATTTGAGAGATGCGAATGCTATCCTTAACCTTTTTTAGTTCAACCAGACCTAAACTCTTTGTCACAGATCAATCCACCCTTGCTGATGACAGACAAGTAACTCTTGATGCAAGATTAGTGTTGACGTTTGCCTTGATTACGCACTGTTAAGGTTAGATAACTGAAACTCTCAGGACATTAGAATAGTTATTCAACGCAAGACTGAAAACTAATAAATTGAATCGATATTATACTAGCATTAGAAATAGTTGTACCATGATAATGTTTTAGCTTGAGATTTGATTCATGTTTCCCAGCAATACAATAATAAGGACAGATCGAAAAAACTCACCAGCGTTGAAATATGCCTAAAGATCAATATGTTATTCAGAAAACCCAGAAAGAAACTAGAAATTTAATTAAAAAAAAAAAAAGTAACCAGAAATAACAACAAATTTGATATCAATGAACCAGTACGTCTTTCTTATCACTTGTACGCGTACACTCTTAGTTCTGCTAATAGCTCCAATGTCGTGTAAATAACCATAATCTGCGCAAATAAGCTAGATTTGGCTAATTTAATTTCATTTGTAGAAAATTAGTAAAATAATGAAACCATAATTTCATTAGAATATTACAAAATTCAAAAAGAGCGTTTTGTAATTTTGCATGAGCAATTTTATTAGGGACTTGTCAACAATTCTAGCACATTTTTCCATGTATTCACCCATAAAGTGTAAACGTTATATAATTTCTAATTTTTGTGGGCTTTATATTTGTTCAGATTTTATACAGAGGTTCGTATTTAATTATATATAAGATTTACGCATGTCCTGATTATATTTGTCTTGTTTGTAAACAAAATTGTCCCAAGCAACCAAAATCATTCCCTATTAAAAATTTAAAAAAAGGGGGAAAAAGAAGAGAAAATATGTTTGGATTTTCAAAAGAAGTTAGAAGAGAAGAATAACGCACTGGACATGTGTACAATTCATGGGAACATCAAATGCATTGAGATTTTCACAACTATTCAAATTTGAATTTTGGATGAATAGAATATCCACATAGCGATTTTTTTTTATTTATTTCTATCCACATAGTGAAATTTAAATATATATACACATCATCATCTTCAAAATAGCAAAACTAAATGGACTAAACTAACTTTATTGGACCACTAAAACGACCGGTGGTCGTTTTTCGATTTGAGCCGTCCGATTTAATCTCAACGGTTAAATTTTTTTCGGACCTATCAATCTGATATTATTCACAGGACATCCATTAACCGTTGAGATTAAATCGGACGGTTTAAATAAAAAAAAACCACAGAGGATCTCGTTCCGACTTTATTTGCTTCAGTAGTAGCCTAGTATTCAACTAAAATAACCTGTATTAGTTTGAGCTTATCCGAATACTTATTCATATTCTAACAAAATCTTAAAATATCAACAAGAAATATGAATAAACCCTTCCTTATTCAAATTCTTATTCACTCTACATCCAAAGGAAACACAAGTAGGAGTAAGGATGAAAATGGATCGGATAATATCCGCTCCGATCCGCATCCGTATTCGAAAAGTTGCGGATTCGGATATTAATATTCGGATCCGTTCGGATACGGATACGAATTCGAATTCGGATTTTTTTAATTGGATGCGGATGTGAATACAAATAATAATCCGCATCCGAAATTATTTGCCAAACGGATATCCGAATACTTAGCCATTAGGCCCATTCCAGACCCGCATCTGCATGCTAATTGCTATAAAATTGAATATGCTTAAAGTGGGAATCGAACCCAGGGTTGATTGGATAAACACACATCGCCTCTACCACTAGACCAACCAACTCTTGTTGATAAAGTTTGTTGTTATATATATTTATATGTATTCAAGCCATCTAAGTTGAATTTTTTTGGCGGATTAATATAGATTATAAATTATAAATAATGATTAATAGTATTAATAATAATTAAATTTATACATATTATATTGAATTTATATGTATAATCGATTTTGGATTGATTGATTGAATGAATGAAGTCTAAACACTAACCTAATTAACGTATAATTTATATTTTCAAAACTTAACTCATTGCATGACGTAAATATATTCCTCTATGTTTCGGCTCCAATCATGCGCTGCAAACTTTTATATGCACTATGAAGTTTACAAAATGTGCTAATGAAATGGATAAAAAATAATCGATCAAAATGCAATCCGTATCCGACAAAATATATTCGTATTCGTTTTCGAATCTGACAATATCCGGACCGTATTCGTATCCGCTTAATATCCGAACCATATCCGCATCCGAACACATCCGTATTCGTATCCGTATTCGAAAAAAAAATATTGATGCGGATATGGGAAGACCACTATCCGATCCGTATCCGATCCGTTTTCATCCCTAAGTAGGAGGCGGACAAATCCCAATCAGCCGAAACTCGGAAGCGAGCTCTCCTTCTTCTTGCAAGGTTTCTAGCACTACCTCTTTCTCTCTCTCTTTCCTAGGGTTTAGGGTTTATCTCTCCTTCCCTCAAATCGAACTAAATTACTGTACGCACTGACCATCAGATCACCCATTGGAACCAGCGTTACCACTTCAATGTCTTTCCACCTTGCAAAGAGGCTCTCTTTGTTCCTCTCCTCTTCTTCGCGCCACCACCACTCGGCTCTTCTCACTCCTCTCCTCCGCATCTCATTTTCAACTGAACCCGGCGAACAGAAGGAGATTCCTTTCCTTGCAAAGTACCTAATTTCTACCCTTGGTTTCTCCCCTGACCGAGCTATCAGGGTCTCGACAGACAAACATGTCACAGCAATCAAATCTAACAACCAGCCGGCGTCGGTTGTAAAGTTCCTTAAAGAGATTGGTTTATCAGATGATCAGATCAGGGGTGTTATCTCATTCCGTCCAGCTCTCCTGTCTTGGAATGTAGAGAAGACCCTGAAACCGAAAGTGCATGAGTTGATGGATGTGGGTTTCTCTGGAGAATTACTGGTTCACTTGATCCGGTACAACCCGAGTGCCCTTGTATCAAAAGACTCTCTCTCTCGCCTCCAGTTTTGGAGAGATTTTTCTGGGAACAACAATGAGATTCTGTTAAAGATTTTAAAGAAGCATAGTTTGCTGATTACGTTTGACATCAACAAGTTTGTCGTCCCAAAAATAAATCTATTCAAAGAATATGGAATTTCAAATCGAGATGTAGTGGGAATGCTTGCAAATGGGTACAGATGCATGAACAGATCTTTAGATTCTTTCAAACAGGTTCTTGAGTTTATAGAGGAGGCGGGGATTCCACGGGAATCTGGCATGTTTTTGGCGGCCTTTAAACTGTTTGTTTGTTTTAGTAAAGATGCAATTGAAAGAAAGGTGGAGTTCTTTAAAACAACCTTTGGCTGGTCCCAGGAAGAAGTTTATTCTGCTTTCAAGAAATGCCTGCCCTCCTATACTTGCGACATCTGAGGATAAGGTAAAATCAAACATGGATTTTCTTATCAGAAAGGCTAAGTTGAAACCAGAGAACATATCTGCTCAGCCAATTTTACTTGGGTATAGCCTACAGAAAAGGTTGGTACCAAGGCATTATGTGCTGAGTCTCTTGGCTACAAAAGGTCTGAAAAAAAATGTTAATCTTTCTACTGCATGCAACTTTACTGAGAAGAGATTCTTTGAGAAATATATAGAGCCATACAAGAAGGATGCGCTGAAGCTTACCGAGGCTTATTTAGCTGCTTGTGGTGGTAATATACCTGTTTGATTGTAGCTTTTTGTTAGGAGAAATTTGTAGCATTCTTTAGCTGAACTACTGATGAAGTGAGAAGAAAAGCTCACTGCAACTTTGGTTTTTTACTTCTTCTTCTCATTTTTTTTATTCTCCTTTTTTGGAAATGATTGCTGGCTTTCAGCAGTGTATCTAATGCCAGTAGCAACTTAATGTAATTCTGTTCTTTCCTAATGGACAAGGTCGTCAAAACTTTGTTTGTTTTTGGCATTTTGAATAACCTAACAACAAGCAATTAATTAATCCACTATTAAAGGACTCTGTAATTAGGTTCCTTATTACAAGTCTTGAAATTCAAGATACCACTTGGGCCTGAATGGTGTCAGAACTAAAAATCCATCTCATTATTACCCTTTATTCATCAGCTGTGTTTGAGCCTTTGTTTATGCTGTTACTTTGGACTTGGGGTTGTTGGATCTTGCTTTGATGGATCCAAATCATCTAATCTGTAATAACACGTCTTATGGATTTGCTCTTGCTATTAAAATCTGAATTCTTCTCTGGATTATATCAGTAGGTTGATGTGGCTTATTTTGTTTTAATCAGTCTGTCTCGACTAAACTAATCAGGTGTCGAGATTCTACTCCAAACTAACAGCAAATATGGACTCCGGGTGTAACAAAATAAATATGCATTTATCCTTAATTTGTGGGGATGTGTTGATTATTTCAACAAGCTAAGTGACCTCTTCTTCAGAAAATAAATGATATCTGATTTTCTTTTGAAGCAAATAAAAATATAAAGTTTTCTTGTTTTGATTATTACGAAAGCTACCTAGAAAACAAAAGTTTCTCCACTTAGTCTATAGAAAAGTTCCCCAATTTTCAATTTGTCATACACAACTCGGATGCAAAAAAAAAAAAAAAGGCGTTTAAATCCATGCACATAGTAATCATAAATCATAAATGATAATTGCCATTTGTAGTTTTGTCATCACTTGCCATCGCTAAACACAAAGTGAACACACAAAACAGACAAGATAAACATATAGACGATCAAAGTGAACACTTACAAACAAATAAGTGTTGTCATCTCTTGTTATTCAACTTATTTTTATTGAACTTATTTGCTTGTATGTGTTCACTTTGATCACTATATATGTTCGCCTTGTCTATTTTATGTGTTCACTTTCTGTTTAGCGATGGTAAGAGATGACAAAACTGTAGATGACAGTAATCAATTTCCATTATAACAGAAATGATAACTGCCATATTTTCAATCATAAATTGGGTAATTGGTATATAGCATCCACGTGAATAACATCCAACAGATTGTCTTTTCTCAATGTTTATTTATACCTCCTCTCTCACTCCAAACCCTAGCCGCCTCCAAATCGCCTCATCTTCTCTCCTCTCCATGGCTTCTGACCAGATCGCCTCTGCCTCCTCTACCAAATCGCCTCATCTCCTCTCCTCTCCGACTAGATCGCCTCCCTCATCTCCGACCAGATAGGCTCATCTCCTCTCCTATCCGACCAGATTGCTCCTCTCGTCTCCATGGCTTACGACCAGATTGTCTGTGCCTCCTCTCTGACCAGATCACCTCCTCTCTTCTTCTCTCCTCTCCTCTTCATGGCTTCTTCTGATCTAGATCGCCTTTCCTCTCCATAGCCAGTACAAGCACGCACTTGAGAGAGGCGAATGAGAACCCTTCTCCACTGACTAGATCTAAGCCCTAGATCCCTCTATTGATACCTTGCTTCTTCGCCATTGTTCGTCTTCCAAAAGATATTTCGATCTAATCTCTTTTTACTGTGCTTCGTCACTTTCTCTTTTTTTAAATTTTTTAAATTGTTTGTTTGTGATTTTCATTTAGTCGGATGCATAGCAACATCTTGTTTGAATGAGGCACTCGATCTAGTTAATTTCTCTTTAATGCTTAGTGATTGTATACCCTTTGGTCTATTTGGAATGATTTTTATCATCCAGTTTGGAATGATTTAGGGATGAATTACATCAATTGATATGGACAGTCACACAGTGTTCACAATAGGGTTAAGTAGTAGAATAACTATGTTGTACAAGTGTTCAGTTAGTGTCCATATATGTTATTTTTATTGCATCTAGGGATCAATTACATTAATTAATGACGTACAGTCATTTTTCTGACACAGTTGTACAAGTGTTTAGTTAATGTCCATATATGTTCAATTAAATTACATCTAGGTGAGTAGCAGAATAACCATGTTGTACAAGTGTTCAGTTAGTGTCCATATATGATTTTCTTATTGCATCTAGGGATCAATTACATCAACTATAACAATATGCATGGTATTTATTACTTTGTTGTCATTAGTGTTCAGTTAATTGTAATTATGGATTAAGTTAATTATCATTAAGTGTTTAGATATATTAATTAATTATTTAGTTTCCCTAATGGATTAGTTAGTCATCATATGTGTTAAGTTAGTATCTCTAGGGATCATCTTGTTTCATTATGTATTTTTTTAAAACTTCACATGACTTGAAAGAATTAAATATTATTAGAGCACTTAATTAGTAATTGGTCTTAATTGTATTTTGTTTTGTTTGATTTAGGAATTACAGGACAGGACGAGAAGAGTTGTGCAGAAGAAATCGAAGGAGGAGTTGATGAATTGTGTTAGCTTGTAGTGGTTAAAACTATGTAGGATTTGTGTTATTATTAATGGATGTATTATTAATAGAATTGTTCAGTTTGTTAAAATAATGGATGTTATTCTTAATAAATGATCAGTGTTCAAATTTTCGGATGCATTTAACTGAACACATAAAAAAATTTAAATTATCCCTTAACTAGTTTAATTGAACACAAAAAACTACGAACTCAAATTTCTACTGCAACTAACTGAACACATAAACACTTTAAATTCATCCCTTAATATATTTACCTGAGTACAAAAAACTACAAAATCAAATTTCTGCTACAACTGAACACATAAAAACTTTAAATTCATCCCTTAAAGTGTTTAACTGAACACAAAAACTTAAAACTTCATATTACGACTATATCAAACTGAACACTTAAAGCAAATTAATCCATCCCTTGACGCATCTAACTGAAAAAAAAAATTCCGTCCATTTGATGAAGTCAGCGCGCAAAACAAAATTTTGAAAAAATTTTAAAATTTTTTATGATGACATCAGCAGCAGATTGATGACGTCATCACGCGAAAAATTAGAGAGAGAGGGCGATAGAGACTCAGTAGAGAGTGTTGGATGTTTTGGATGTTTTTTCATTGGATGGTGCATATCACACCCGCATAAATTGTACATTCCATTTTTCCATTCCGCATTTCCATTGTTAGGTTGGGCCTATCAACCTAGTTAGTATGTTCCAGTCTTAAGGCCTGTATCCACAATTATGACCCAATTTATATTATATTGTCCATTAGACCCAGTAAAGAATCCATTAAAACCTCTTTTGTTGATATATCAGATGAGCCCTTCTTAGAACTACCACTGAGAAAAGAGTAACCAAGTAAAAAGATCCGAATTATCAAAAAAAAAGTAAAAAGATCCGTGCCTAAATTTGTTGGAGGACATAGAATCGATTTGAGATGGATTCGTCGTCAGTCGACAAAGCTAGGCTCCAATCTCTTATCGAGGCAAGGAATTTCCCTCCTTTTCCTCTTGATTTTGTTCTAAAGAAAACAAATTTTAGTGAACTATAGTGTCGGAGGTACTTTGCCTCTTTAATTCAAAATCCTTTGTTAGTTATATACTTTATTCTACCCTCTCACGTGTACTTGAGTTAACATTTTGTTACGCTTATAGGGTTTGGTTAGGGTCTATGAGGGTTGAAAATTGTACTGATCTTAGGTCTCCAATCTATTCGGGACTGATCTGAATACATGAAATTATACATCTTTTGAAATTTTGTATGATTTTCTATACAATTTGAATTATTCATGTAGTAGAATCTCTGTATATTATTTGGCACAAGTTTGTCTTCTTTTGAATTCATGATGGATCCGTTGCCAGTATTGCAGTTTGATTGGTTTCCGATTATAAAATACTGCAAGTGTTTGATATATGGTATTAAAGGGGTTAGATAATAACGGGGCACTGGTGTTGGGAAATCGGCATCACCAGTGCCATTTTTTTTTGGGTTTTTTCATATGCATTTGTGATTGTATTGTGAGACATTTTGCTTCTCTTTTGTGATTGTATTGTGAGATATTTTGCCATTTCATTTATTCTGTTGTTTTTTGCTGGGTTTCTTTGCTAGCCTACCCCAACTTGTTTGGGGTAAAAGGCTTAGCTGTTGTTGTTGTTTTGTGATTGTATTATGGTGGTTTATCTGCTCATTTTCAAAAAAGGAAAAAAATATTGCCAGTGGAATATTCAAGGGATATCTATGTTATCTGCCCCAGAAAAATGCAGGACATATTGATGGAGTTCATTGATTTATTATGTGCATTGAGAAGGAAAACATCTATTTTGGTTCTTTTTGTTTTAATGTTCTTTAATTGTGTTTTCTTGGAATTTTTGTCAGCTGGATTGGATATATGGCCAATTAACTCCTAAAAGTACCTGGAAATGAGATGTACTTTCTGTACTTTTACGTGCCAGCCTTAAATGCAAGCTTATCTATTGAGGCCTCCTCACAGAATCTCATCTCAAGTGGGTGTGTTAAAAAATTGCACCAAATTGATTTTTTGGATGCTGTTCTGTATATTTATGTCCTTGTGAAAAGTTTGGTCTAGCGGTGGCCTGATAATACTGGATTTGTGTCAGAATATTTATCTTTTGTGGCGTAGTCCATGCACTCTTACACCAGCATTTCAAATTTAAATAAACATAAATCTTGTTTGGTAAGTTTAAGCCAAGATGGCTAAACTGCCTCTTAAAATTTAGGTTATTTGCTCAACCAATTATTAATGTGCAGGCTGCTGAACACAGTTGTTGCAGTTTTGCTTTACATGGGATGGGTGAAGTCGTCTATTATGTAGGAAATCCATTACAACTTACTTCAATTAACCCTATTTGTCACAATGTATATTCTATGATTTTTTAAAAAATAGAGCATTTAAGGAAAATAAGATAAATATATATATATTCTTTTTGTGATTTTATAAAGTAAAATTGGATCAGAATCTGATCAGTCTTCTGGTCAAGAACTTGCAAATGGCCTGGAGAAATGGGATCACTGTGTACAACCCTTAGGACCTGTAAATATCGTGTGGAGCAATATAAAGTTGTTGGAATATATGCTCTTGAACACTTTGTTTCTATTCTCTTCAAACTATTCGCAGCTGCTGCTGCTACTATTGAATTAAAGATATAGTCACTGCTGGGCTGTGAATCATTGGAGTTGTAATTATGATATAGCTATGTGTCAGATGCACACATGAAGATACTTAAAAGGGGATTTTGCCGAATCAGAAAGGGTTGGTGTTGAGGGATTTAAGTAACACACTCACCGATAATTGTACTTTTTATTTACGTGCAATATAGCATGCTGAATTTGTGTAGAGTTACACATGAAAATATTCCTAACACAATCAAAGTTACTTTTCAGGGAGAGAAAATGAAGGCAATGGCTAATGAGATGGTGGCCAAAGTGACCTATGTTTGCTGGGACAAGTGTATAACTGGAAGCATAGGTAAAAGCTTCAGTAGCAGCGAAGTGGCATGCTTATCTAATTGCGCCAAGCGCTTTGTTGAGATTAAGAGGCTCACTGTACAGCACTTGAGCAATTCCCAGTGAACTTCTTTTGGTAAGGGATAAGGATTTTGTGATTTTCTGTACCTTTTGTTTAGAAGTTGGATTGATGTTTATTACTATGTGATGCGTAAAATGGTTTTCTGTTCTTGCTGGTTGGTGACTTGCTTCCACCTTTTTAATAGTTAAATTAGTAATTTTTTTTTTTTTGTGAAAGAGTTCCGTGTCATTAAATTTAATAAATGAGGCATTTAAAGGCTGGAGTCCTTGGATAGAAAATATTACTTGCTATTTTTTTTTTCCTGTTTTGTGGGATATCAGTAGGGGCGTCTAACGTTAGAAATGGCTACGAAACTAGGATGTTTTATTAATCATTTCGGTGAAGAAACTGGTTTCAATTTTGTTAACCGTTTCGCAGTGAATAAACAGTCGAAATTTATGTAATTTTTGTGATTATTGTGAAATTCATGTAATTTCGCCCTTTTCATTGTTTCATTAATCGTTTCCCTAAACCAGATGAAACAAAATTTTGTTTCGTTAACCATTTCGCCAGGGTGAAATGAAACAGTTAAACGAAATTTTTTTTTTTTGCAGGTTTAGTTATCAGTCGCCTGTTATAAATATTTTTGCTAAACATGTGTAATTCTTGAAACTGCAAAAATCATTAGAGATACATTGCCTAATTGTACTGTTGTCAGATTATTCCAATTTTTTTACTATTATCATTGTCGATTAAGTACGTCCCAAAATAATATGTTTGTGGAGTGCACAAATAGATAATTTTTTATTTCCCTCTTTAAACTTAATACAGTTTTGTGCCCAACAGTTGAACACGGTCTAATTTCCAATTCATAACTTTTCTTGGTAAATTGCCAATTGAATTCATAACTGAGCATTTTGGTGCAGCTAAGGACATTTTCCAGTTCTTGCTATAAATTTGTCAGAGCTGTTGCAAAAATATTTTACAATGATAATTGCTTGTATATTTTGATCCTTGACAGGATGCACCAATGGCCATTTTCAGGGCTATGAAATATCTTCTAAAATTAAAATTTTATATTTATCAGCGCCTACAGAAATAGTTTGCTAACTTTTCCATATCAACTGGAAAAGACTTGAGTGACTTCGTCAGGCAAATTTGAACAAACTAGGCACTGCTATGAACCAATCACATGTAAAAAGTTTTGCAGAAAAAAAATGGTAATCCCGAAATACTAACACATAAACGTTACAACTTACAACACATCCAGTGCAATATATCAATCAAATGTTGGTACAATCCAATATTGGGTATCAGCCGAAGATTCTTGCTTTCACGAATCAGAAATGACGAAGCCATTCAACTGACAGTTTACCTCTTCGCAGCTACCGCTGCTCAAGTCGAACCTAGTCATGCGATAAACCCAGTCTATATTCCCATCAACTTCAGTTTCACATGGCTTCAGCTCTGGTAAATAGACAGAATTTCTTATCAAGCCAGCCGAGCCACCCGCTTCAACTAAGAAGCAACACTTCTTACCATGAAGTATGGCCTTGTTGCCTATGTCACTAACCTCAGTCCACTTCGGCTTCAGAGCTTGCCGATGCATTACAAAAACCTTAAATTGAACTGGGCTACTACATGTATAATTGGCTAGAACATAGAATTTGTAAGAGGAGACTGCCAAGTAACATTGCTCATCTTTCAGAGGAAGAGAACTTGGAGAGAGAAATTGAAGCATCATAACATCTAAAGTGACCATTGGAGCACACCTTTCAAGGCTCAAAATGTACAAGAACATGTCATGTTCGGTTAAACTTTTGCTAACAGACAAATGGTAATGTGCAGCCAATAAGCTGTCATGAATATTCAAGATACACTTGGCATTTGCGATAATTTGCTGCATATTTTCAAGGAATAAAAATTTTTATGAAAGTGAGGTTACGATGTGGATCTGGTAGATGAATTGCTTTACGAGTGAACAAATTCAAGAGCGAATTGTAATTGCCATCAGCATTCTTTTCCATTCAAGCAGGGAACCAGCCAGTCTTGTTAGGGGGACTTGAGAAATCTACAGAAACCCAAATATCAGGTATACAGATCGTGTATATGCGATCTTCAGAGAAAGAATAGAGATAACAGCAGCGGTTATCGGGTCTAAAGTAAAGAAAAAACCGAGGGAGTAATGGTGGTGGCATAGGGATTGATGATGTGGCAGAACGCCAACAGGGACTCACAGATCGAAATCGGATGAGATCAACACCCTCATTTAGGTTTTTTCGCAATTATGTAGAGCAACACACAAGGAAGATCTGACATTTCAGCCATCAAGTGCGTCTGGTACAAGGGAGAGAGCTGGAAAGATCAAGGTTTAGTAAAAAGTGGCAATAATGATGATACATGAGTTATTAATTGATAATAAGTTGGTTATAATAAAAATATTACTTATTAATGATACAAAAAGCTATTTTTTCATAAGAATAGTCAAACAAAAACAAGTATACTTTCTTCTAGATTTTCATTAGTAATACTAAATTTAACAACACTAAAAATTCACTCACAATGAACGTCTATTTGTATCATTTGTAGTCATATATATGCAAAGCCTAATCAGTCACTTCGTTATTACTGAATCTAATCATCTACAATTGAACTTCAATGAGTAGTACTCACTAAAATAAATTACATAAAAGACCTATCTGTAGTCGCAAAACTTGTCTACAGTGAATATAAAGTTTCATTGACTGTGTAAAACCTACAAGTTACCGGACAAAATCACATACAAACGTCTGAATTAGCAGTAAAATAGGCTTTTGTGTGTGATTTGGTGCAGTAAAACGAGCCAATGAATTAATACAATATAGCTTACATAGTTTCATTGAGCGTTAAATACATATTAAAAAAAATTGGATTATACCAAGTAATTATGCATATAAGGTGAATAATGCCTATTCTAAGTATCATTTGAGCCTTTCAATTGTTTCTGTATTCACTCTTAGTAATTTCATCATAATAATCTACATTTAAACTCTTCATACGGTCTAGAATATGACTTAGATCTTACATATTCAAAAAGATTAGATTATATCAAGTAATTACGCACATAAATTGCAAATAATGTTAATTCTGAGTATCATTTGAGCATTTCAATCGGTTTTTCATTCATTGTAATTTATTTCATTACAATAATCAATATTTAAACTCTCTATGCGGTCAAGAATATATTTCAGATATTACTTATTCAAAAATATTCAATTATACATAGTAACAACGCATATAAAGTGAATAATGCCTATTCTGAGTATCATTTTAGTCTTTAAACTATTTCTGAATTCATTCTTGGTCATTTCATCATAATAATCTACATTTGAACTCTCTATACGGTGTAGAATATTATAATGATCTTACATATTAAAAAAAAATGAATTATACTAAGTAATTACGCATATAAAGTGAATAATGTCTATTCTGAGTATCATTTAAGCCTTTCAACTGTTTCTGAATTCATTCTTGGACATTTCATCAAAATGATCTCCATTTAAACTCTCCATACCATCTAGAATATGATTTAGATATTACATATTCAAAAAGATTGGATTATACCAAGTAATTACGCATATAAAATACAAATAATGCATATTTGGAGTATCTTTTGAGCATTTCAATTGTTTTTGCATTCATTCTAAATCATTTCAATACAATAATCAACATCTAAACTCTCAATATGGTCAAGAATATATTTCAGATATTACTTATTCAAAATGATTGGATTATACATAGTAATTACGCATATAAAGTGCAAGAAAGCACATTCTAAGTACCATTTGAGCAATTCATCCGTTTCTGAATTCATACTAAGTCATTTAATCACAATAATCTACATTTAAACTCTTGATATGGTCTAGAATATGATTCATATCTCATATATTAAAAAAGATTGGATTATACCAAGTAATTATGCATATAAATGAGTAATTCCTATTATGAGTATCATTTGAGCCTTTCAACTCTTTCTGAATTTATTCTTGGTTATTTCATCACAATAATCTACATTTAAACTCTCCATACGGTCTAGAATATGATTCAGATCTTACATATTAAAAAATATTAGATTATACCAAGTAATTACGCATATAAGGTAAATAATGCCTATTATACCAAAACAATAATTATTTATTTCATTCGAATGAGGGAGAGAGCATTTATTTCAATCGTTTCTGGATTCATTATAAGTCATTTCATCACAATAATCTATATTCAAACTCTAGATACTGTCTAGAAAATGATTCATATCTTATTTATTCAAAAAGATTGGATTATACATAATAATTACACATATAAAGGGCAAATAATGCAATTATGAGTATCATTTGAGCATTTCAATCCTTTCTGGATTCATTCTAAATCATTTCATCACAATAATATATATTTTAACTCTTTATACTATCTAAAATATGGTCCATATCTTATTTATTCAAAAAGATTGGACTATACAAAGTAATTACTCATATAAAGCGCAAATAATGCAATTTTGAGTATCATTTGAGCATTTCAATCGTTTCTGGATTCATTCTAAGTCATTTCAACACAATAATCTACATTTAAACTCTTTATACTGTCTAGAAAATTATTCATATCTTTTTTATTCAAAAATATTGGATTATACATACTAATTACGCATATAAAACGCAAATAATACAATTCTGAGAATCATTTGAGCATTTCAATCGTTTCTGGATTCATTCTAAGTTATTTCATCACAATAATCTACATTTAAACTCTTTATATTGTCTATAATATGATTCATATCTTATTTATTCAAAAATATTAGATTATACATTGTAATTATGCATATAAAGTGCAAATAATGCAATTCTAAATATCATTTGAGCATTTCAATCGTTTCTGGATTCATTCAAAGTCATTACATCACAATAATCTACATTTAAACTCCTTATACTGTCTATAATATGATTAATATCTTATTTATTAAAAAATATTGGATTATACATAACAATTACGCATATAAAATGTAAATAATACAATTCTGAGTATCATTTGAGCATTTCAATCGTTTCTGGATTCATTCTAAGTCATTTCATCACAATAATATACATTTAAACTCTTTATACTGTCTAAAATATGATTCATATCTTATTTATTAAAAAATATTGGATTATACATAGTAATGACGCATATAAATTGCAAATAATGCAATTCTAAGTATCATTTGTGCATTTCAATCGTTTCTGGATTCATTCTAAGTCATTTCATCACAATAATCTACGTTTAAAATCTTGATACTATCTAGAATATGATTCATATAATATTTATTCAAAAAGATTGGATTACAAATGGTAATTACGCATATAAATTTGCAGATAATGCAATTCTGACTTTAATTTGAGCATTTCAATCGTTTCTGGATTCATTCTAAATCATTTCAGCACCATATTCTACATTTAAACTCTTAATACAGTCCATACTAAGATTCATATCTTTTTTATTAAAAAATATTTGATTATACATGGTAATTATGCATATAAAGTGCAGATAATGCAATTCTGAGTATCATTTGAGCATTTCAATCGTTTCTGGATTCATTCTAAGTCATTTCAACACAATAATCTACATTTAAACTCTTTATACTATCTAGAATATGATTCATATCATATTTATTCAAAAAGATTGGATTACAAATGGTAATTACGCATATAAATTGCAGATAATGCAATTCTGACTTTAATTTGAACATTTCAATCGTTTATGTATTTATTCAAAGTCATTTCTTCACAATAATCCACATTTAAACACTTTATAATATCCAGACTAAGATTCATATCTTGTTTATTAAAAAAGATTGGATTACAAATGGTAATTATGCATATAAAGTGCAGATAATGCAATTCTGAGTTTAATTTGAGCATTTCAATCGTTTCTGTATTTATTCAAAGTCATTCATCATAATAATTCACATTTAAACTCTTTATACTGTCCAGACTAAGATTCATATCTTGTTTATTCAAAAAGATTGGATTACAAATGATAATTACGCATATAAAATGCAGATAATGCAATTCTGAGTTTAATTTGAGCATTTCAATCGTTTCTGTATTTATTCAAAGTCATTTCATCACAATAATCCACATTTAAACTCTTTGTACTGTCCAGACTAAGATTCATATCTTGTTTATTCAAAAATATTGTATTACAAATGGTAATTACGCATATAAAGTGCATATAATGCACTTCTGAGTATAATTTGAGCATTTGAATCGTTTCTGGTTTCATTCTAAGACATTTCATCACAATAATCAACATTTCAACTCTCTATACTGTCCATACTAAGATTCATATCTTCTTTATTCAAAAGGATTGGATTATACAAGGTAATTACGCATATAAAGTGCAGATAATGCAATTCTGAGTATCGTTCGAGCATTTCAATCGTTTCTGGATTCATTCTAATTCATTTCATCACAATAATCTATTTTTAAACTCTTTATACCGTCCATACTAGCATTCATTTCTTGTTTATTGAAAAAAATTGGATTATACATAATCCAATGAAGCATATAAAGTCCAAATAACGCAATTCTGTATATCATTTGAGCATTTCAATCATTTATGGATTCATTCTAAGTTATTTCATCATAATAATCTAAATGTAAACTCGTTATACTGTTCAGACTAAGATTCATATCTTGTTTATTCAAAAAGATTGGATTACAAATGTTAATTATGCATATAAAGTGTAGATAATGCAATTCTGAGTATAATTTGAGTATTTCAATCGTTTCTGAATTTATTCTAAGTCATTTTATCACAATAATCAATATTTAAACTATTTATACTGTTCATACTAATATTCATATTGTGTTTATTGAAAAATATAGGATTATACATGGTAGTTATGCATATAAAGTGCAAATAATGCAATTCTGTGTATCATTTATGCATTTCAATCTTTTCTGGATTCATTATAAGTCATGTCATCACAATAATCGACATTCTTACTCTTTATACTATTCAGACTAAGATTTATATGTTGTTTATTCAAAAAGATAGGATTATAAATGATAATTATGCATATAAAGTGCAGATAATGCAATTCTGAGTATAGATTGGATTATACAGGGTAATTACGCATATAAAGTGTAGATAATGTAATTCTGAGTATAGTTTGAGCATTTCAATCATTTCTGGATTCATTCTAAGTCATTTCATCACAGTAATCTACATTTAAACTCTCTATACTGTCCATACTAAGATTCATATCTTGTTTATTAAAAAAGATTGGATTACAAATAGTAATTACGCATATAAAGTGCAGATAATGCAATTCTGAGTATCATTTTTTGCATTTCAATCATTTCTGGATGTATTCTATGTCATTTCATCACAATAATCTACATTTAAACTCTTTATATTGTCTATAATATGATTCATATCATATTTATTCTAAAAGATTGGATTATAAATGGTAATTACGCATATAAATTGCAGATAATTCAATTCTGAGTAAAATTTGAGCATTTCAATCGTTTTTAAATTAATTCTAATGACTTTCATCACAATAATCCACATTTAAACTCTTTATACTGTTCAGACTAAGATTAATATCTTGTTTATTCAAAAAAATTGGATTACAAATGGTAATTACGCATATAAAGTGCAGATAATAAAATTCTGAGTATAATTTGAGCATGTCAATCGTTTCTGGATTCATTATAAGTCATTCCATCACAATAATATACATTTGAACTCTTTAATCTGTCCAGACTAAGATTCATATCTTCTTTATTCAAAAATATTAGATTATAAATGGTAATTACGCATATAAAGTTCAGATAATGCAATTCTGAGTATCATTTGTGCATTTCAATCGTTTCAGGATTCATTCTATGTCATTTCATTGCAATAATCAACATTTAAATTATTTATACTGATCAGACTAAAATTCTTATTGTGTTTATTCAAAAAGATTGGATTATACAAGATAGTTACGCTTATAAAGTGCAAATAATGCAACTTTGAGTATCATTTGTGCATTTCAATCTTTTCTGGATTCATTCTAAGTCATTTCAGGACAATAATATACATTTAAACTCTTTATATTGTCCAGACTAAGATTTATATCTTGTTTATTCAAAAAGATTGGATTATAAATGGTAATTACGCATATAAAGTGCAGACAATGCAATTCTGAGTATAATTTGAGCATTTCAATCGTTTCTGGATTCATTCTAAATTATTTGATCACAATAATCTACATTTAAAAACTTTATGCTGTTTAGTATTTGATGCATATCATATTAATTCAAAAATATTGGATTATACATGGTCATTACGCATATGAAGTGCAGATAATGCAATGCTGAGTATCATTTGACCATTTTAGTCGTTTCTGAATTCATTCTAAGTCATTTCATCACAATAATATACTTTTAAACACTTTATGTTGTCTAGAATATGATTCATATCATATTAATTCAAAAATATTGGATTATACAAGTTCATTACGCATATAAAGTGCCGATAATGAAATTCTGATTATCGTTTGTGCATTTCAGTCGTTTCTGGATTCATTCCAAGTCATTTAATGACAATAATCAACATTTAAACTCTTTATACTATCCAGACTAAGATTCTTATCTTGTTTATTCAAAAAAATTAAATTATACTGGGTAATTACACATATAAATTGCTGATAATGCTATTTTGAGTATCATTTGAGCATTTCATTCGTTCCGGGAATCATTCTAAGTCATTTCATCACAATAATCTACATTTAAACACTCTATACTGTCCATACTAAGATTCATATCTAGTTTATTCAAAATAATTGAATTATACTGCGTAATTACACATATAAAGTGCAGATAATGCAATTCTGATTGTCATTTGAGCATTTTAATCGTTTATGGAATCATTTTAAGGCATTTCATCACAATAATCTATATTTAAACTCTTTATACTGTCCAAACTAAGATTCATATCTTGTTTATTAAAAAAGATTGGATTATAAATGGTAATTACGCATATAAAGTTCAGTTAACGCAATTTTAAGTATCGTTTGTGCATTTCAATCATTTCTGGAATCATTCTAAGTCATTTTATCACAATAATATACATTTAAACTCTTTATACTGTCCAGACTAAGATTCATATCTTGTTTATTAAAAAAGATTGGATTATAAATGGTAATTACGCATATAAAGTTCAGATAACGCAATTTTAAGTATCGTTTGTGCATTTCAATCATTTCTGGAATCATTCTAAGTCATTTTATCACAATAATATACATTTAAACTCTTTATACTGTCCAGACTAAGATTCATATCTTGTTTATTTAAAAATATTAGATTATAAATGGTAATTAGGCATATAAAGTGCAGATAATGCAATTCTAAGTATTATTTGTGCATTTCATTCGTTTCTGAATCCATTCTAAGTCATTTCATCATAATAATCAACATTTAAACTCTTTATGATGTCTACAATATAATTCGTATCTAATTTATTCTAAAAGATTGGATTATACATGGTCAATTACGCATATAAAGTTCAGATAATGCAATTCTGAGTATCATTTGTGCATTTCAATCGTTTCAGGATTCATTCTAAGTCATTTCAACGCAATAATCAATATTCAAACTATTTATACTGTTCATAATGATATTCATATTGACTTTATTCAAAAAGATTGAATTATACATGGTAGTTACGCATACAAAGTGCAATTAATGAAATTCTGAGTATCATTTGTGCTTTTCATTTTTTTCTGGATTCATTCTAAGTCATTTAATCACAATAATCTACATTTAAACTCTTTATACTGTCCAGATTAAGATTCATATCATGTTTATTCAAATAGATTGGATTATAAATGGTAATTACGCATATAAATTGCAGATAATGCAATTCTGAGTATAATTTGAAAATTTCAATCGTTTTTGAATTCATTCTAAGTTATTTAATCACAACAATCAACGTTCAAAATCTATATCCTGACTAAGATTCATATCTTGTTTATTCTAAGAGAATGGATTATACATGGTAATTACGCATATAAAGTGCAGATAATGCAATTCTGAGTATCATTTGTGCATTTCAATCGTTTCTGAATCCATTCTAAGTCATTTCATCATAATAATCAACATGTAAGCTCTTTAGGATGTCTACAATATAATTCGTATCTAATTTATTCTAAAAGATTGGATTATACATGGTCAATTACGCATATAAAGTTCAGATAATGCAATTATGAGTATTATTTGTGCATTTCAATCGTTTCAGGATTCATTCTAAGTCATTTCATCACAATAATAAACATTTGTACTCTTTATTCTGTCTAGAATATGATTCATATCTTATTTATTCAAAAAGATTGGATTATATGTAGTCATTACACTTATTAAGTGCAGATAATACAATTATGAGTATCATTTGTGCATTTCAAACGTTTTTTGATTCATTATAAGTCATTTCATCACAATAATGTACATATAAACTCTTTATACTGTCCAGACTAAAATTCATATATTGTTTATTCTAAAAGAATGAATTATACATGGTAATTATGCATATAAAGTGCAGATAATGCAATTCTGAGTATCATTTAAGCATTTCAATCGTTTCAGGATTCCTTCTATGTCATTTCATCACAATAATCTATATTTGAACACTTAATACTATCCAGAATAAGATTCATATATTGTTATTAAAAAATATTGGATTATAAATGTTAATTACCCATATAAAGTGCAGATAATGCAATTCTGAGTATAATTTGAGCATTTCAATCGTTTCTGGATACATTCTAAGTCGTTTCGTCACAATAATCTACATTTAAACTCTCTATACTGTCCATGCCAAGATTCATATCTTGTGTATTAAAAAAAAATTGGATTATACTGGGTAGTTACAAATATAGAGTGCAGATAATGCAATTCTGAGTATAATTTGAGCATTTCAATCGTTTCTGGATTCATTCTAAGTAATTTCATCAAAATAATCTACATTTAAACTCTCTATACTGTCCATACTAAGATTCATATCTTGTTTATTCAAAAAAATTAGATTAAAAATGGAAATTACACATATAAAATGCAGACAATGTAATTCTGATTGTCATTTGAGCATTTTAATCGTTTAAGGAATCATTTTAATTCATTTCATCACAAAATCGATATTTAAACTCTTTATACAGTCCAAACTAAGATTGATAACTTGTTTATTCAAAAAGATTTGATTATAAATGGTAATTACGCATATAAAGTGCAGATAATGCAATTCTGAGTATTATTTGTGCATTTCAATCATTTCTGGACTCATTCTAAGTCATTTCATCAAAGTAATATACATTTAAACTCTTTATACTGTCCAGACTAAGAGTCATATCTTGTTTATTCAAAAATATTTGATAATAAATGGTAATTATGCATATAAATTGCAGATAATGCAATTTTGAGTATTATTTGTGTATTTCAATCGTTTCTGAATCCATTCTAAATCATTTCATCATAATAATCAACATTAAAATTCTTTATAATGTCTACAATATAATTTGTATATAATTTATTCTAAAAGATTGGATTATACAAGGTCAATTAGGCATATAAAGTTCAGATAATGCAATTCTGAGTATCATTTGTGCATTTCAATCGTTTCTGGATTCATTCTAAGTCATTTCATCGCAATAATCAATACTTAAACTATTTATACTGTTCATACTAATATTCATATTGATTATATTCAAAAAGATTGGATTATACATGATAGTTACGCTTACAAAGTGCAATTAATGCAATTCTGAGTATCATTTGTGCATTTCAATCTTTTCTGGATTTATTCTAAGTCATTTCATCACAATAATCTACATTTAAACTCTTTATACTGTCCAGATTTAGATTCATATCATGTATATTCAAAAAGATTGGATTATAAATTGTAATTACGCATATAAAGTGCAGATAATGCAATTCTGAGTATAATTTGAGCATTTCAATCGTTTCTAAATTCATTCTAAGTTATTTCATCACAATAATTTACGTTTAAAATCTTTATACAATTTTGACTAAGATTCATATCTTGTTTATTCTAAAAGAATGGATTATAAATGGTAATTACGCTTATGAATTGCAGATAATGCAATTCTGAGTATCATTTAAGCTTTTAAATCGTTTATGATTTCATTTTAAGTCATTTCATCACAATAATATACATTTATACTCTTTATACTATCTAGAATATGATTCATATCTTATTTATTCAAAAGATTGGATTATTCGTGGTCATTACGCTTATAAAGTGTAGATAATGCAATTCCGAGTATCATTTGTGCATTTCAAACGTTTTTTGAATCATTCTAAGTCATTTCATCACAATAATCTACATATAAACATTTTATACTATCCAGACTAAAATTCATATCTTATTTATTCTAAAAGAATGGATTATACATGGTAATTATGCATATAAATTGCAGATAATGCAATTCTGAGTATCATTTAAGCATTTAATTCGTTCCTGGATTCATTCTAAGTTATTTCATCACAATAATATACATTTTTACTCTTTATACTGTCTAGAATATAATTCCTATGCTATTTATTCCAAAAGATTGGATTATACATGGTCATTACGCATGTAAAGTGCAGATAATGCAATTTTGAATATCATTTGTGCATTTCAATCGTTTCTGGATTCATTCTAAGTCATTTCATCACAACAATCTACATTCAATCACTTTATACTGTCCAGACTAAGATTCATATCTTATTAATTCAAAAAGATTGGATTATTTATGGTCATTACGTATATAAAGTGCAGATAATACAATTCTAAGAATCATTTGAGCATTTCAATCGTTTCTGCATTCATTCTAAATCATTTATTGACAATAATCGTGTCCAGACTAAGATTCATATCTTATTTATTCAAAAAAATTGAATTATACTGGGTAATTGTGTATAAACTGCAGATAATGCAAATCTCAGTATCATTTCAGCATTTCAATCGTTTCTGGAACCATTTTAAGTCATTTCATGACAATAATCTACATTTAAACTCTCTATAATGTTCATACTAAGATTCATATCTTATTTATTAAAAAAAATTGAATTATACTGGGTAATTACACATATAAATTGTAGATAATGCAATTCTGAGTATCATTTGAGTATTTCAATTGTTTCTTGAATCATTCTAAGTTATTTCATCACAATAATCTATGTTTAAATAATTTATGCTGTTTAGTATTTAATGCATATCTTATTAAGTCTAAAAGATTGGATTATACATGGTCATTACGCATATAAAGTGCAGATAATGCAATTCTGAGTATCATTTGCGCATTTCAGTCGTTTCTGAATTCAATTTAAGTCATTTCATCACAACAATATACTTTTAAACACTTTGTGCTGTCTAGATTGGATTATACATGGTCATTACGCACATAAAGTGCAGATAATGCAATTGTGAGTATCATTTGTGCATTTCAAAAGTTTTTGGATTCATTCTAAGTCATTTCATCACAATAATCTACATTTAAACTCTTTATACTATCTATCATATGATTCATATCGTATTTATTAAAAAAATTAGATTATACATGGTCATTACGCATATAAAGTTCAGATAAAGCAATTCTGAGTAAAATTTGAGCATTTCAATCGTTTTTGGATTTATTCTAAGTCATTCCATCACAATAATCTACATTTAAACTCCTTATACTGTCCATACTAAGATTCATATCTTGTTTATTCAAAAATATTGGATTATACATGGTAGTTACGCATATAAAATGCAAATAATGCAATTCTGAGTATCAGTTGTGCATTTATATCGTTTATGGATTCATTCTATGTCATTTCATCACAATTATCTACATATAAACTCTTTTACTCTCTAGAATTTGATATCTTATTTATTCAAAAAGATTAGATTATACATAGTCTATAAACTCTTTTACTCTCTAGAATTTGATATCTTATTTATTCAAAAAGATTAGATTATACATAGTCATTACGCATATAAAGCGTAAATCATTAAATTCTGAGTATCATTTTAGCATTTCAATCATTTCTGGATTCATTCTAAGTCAGTTCATCACAATAATCTACATTTAAACTCTTTATACTGTCCAGACTAAGATTCATATCTTGTTTATTTAAAAAGATTGAATTATAAATGGTAATTACGCATATAAAGTGCAGATAATGCATTTCTGAGTATAATTTGAGCATTTCACTCGTTTATGGATTCATTCTAAGTCATTTCATCACAATAATCTACATTTAAACTCTTTATAATGTCTTGAATATGATTTATATCTTATTTATTCAAAAAGATTGGATTATACATAGTAATTACGCATATAAAGTACAAATAATACAATTCTGAGTATCATTTGAGCATTTCAATCGATTTTTTATTCATTCTAAGTCATTTCATCACAATAATCTGCATTTAAACTCTACTGTCTACAATATGATTCATATCTTTTTTATTTAAAAAGATTTGATTATACATAGTAATTACGCATATAAAGTGCAAATAATTCAATTCTGAGTGTGATTTGAGCATTTCAATCGTTTTTGGATTCCTTCTAAGTCATTTTATCACAATTATTTACATTTAAACTCTTTATGATGTCTACAATATGATGCATATCTTATTTATTCAAAAAGATTAGATTATACATAGTAATTACGCATATAAAGTGCAAATAATACAATTCTTAGTATCATTTGAGCATTTCAATCACTTATTCATTCTAAGTCATTTCATCACAATAATCTATATTTAAACTATTTATATTTTCTAGGATATGGTTCATATCTTATTTATTCAAAAATATTGAATTATACATAGTAATTACCCATATAAAGTGCAAATAATGCAATTCTGAGTATTATTTGAGCATTTCAATCGCTTCTGGATTCATTTTAAGTCATTTCATCACAATAATCTATATTTAAACTCTTTATACTATCTATATATGCTTCATATCTTATTTATTAAAAAAGATTGAATTATACATAGTAATAATGCATATAAAGTGAATAATGCCTATTCGAAGTAACATTTTAGCCTTTCAACTGTTTTTTAATTCATTCTAAATCATTTGATCACAATAATCTAAATTTAAACTCTACATACAGTTTAGAATATGATTCAGATCTTTCATATTAAAAAAATATTGGATTATACCAAATAATTACATAGAAAAACTAAATATAAGGAGTATTTTGAGTATTATTTGAGCCTTTCAACTGTTTCCGTATTCACTCTTAGTCATTTCAACACAATAATATACATTTAAACTCTCCACGTGGTCTAGAATATGATTCAGATCTTACATATTGAAAAAGATTTGATTATATGAAGTAATTTACCCATATAAATGAGTAATGCCTATTCTGAGTATCATTTGAACCCTTCAACTCTTTCTGAATTCATTCTTGGTTATTTCAACATAATAATCAACATCTAAACTCTCTATATGGTCAAGAATATATTTAAGATACTACTTATTCTAAATGATTGGAATATACATTGTAATTACGCATATAAAGTGCAAATAACTCTCGTTCTAAGTATCATTTGAGCATTTCATCCAACTTTGAATTCATTCTAAGTCATTTCATCACAATAATCTACATTTAAACTCTTATATGGTCTAGAATATGATTCAGATCGTACAAATTAAAAAAGATCGGACTGTACCAAGTAATTACGCATATAAATGAGTAATGCCTATTCTGAGTATCATTTGCACTTTTCAACTCTTTCTGAATTCATTATTGGTCATTTAATCACAATAATCTACATTTAAACTCTCCATACGGTATGGAATATGACTTAGATCTTACATATTAAAAAAGATTGGATTATACCAAGTAATTATCCACATAAAGCACGAATAATGCTAATTCTGAGTATCATTTGAGCATTTCAATCGTTTTTTCATTAATTGTAAATTATTTATTTACAATAATCAATATTTAAACTCTCTATATGGTCAAGAATATGTTTCAAATTTACTTATTCAAAAAGATTGGATTATACATAGTAATAACACATATAAAGTGAATAATGCCTTATTTGAGTATCATTAGCCTTTCAACTGTTTCTGAATTCATTCTTGGTCATTTCATCACAGTAATCTAAATTTAAACTTTTCATACGGTCTTGAATATGATTCAGATCTTAAATATTAAAAAAGATTGGATTATACCAAGTAATTACGCATAAAAAAATTAATATAAGACATATTCAAAGTATCATGTGAGCCTTTCAACTGTTTCTATATTCACTCTTAGTCATTTTATCATAATAATATACATTTAAACTCTCCATACGGTGTAAAATATGATTCAGATCTTACATATTCAAAAAGATTGGATTATACCAAGTAATTACGCATATCAATGAGTAATGCCTATTCTAAGTATCATTTGATCCTTTCAACTCTTTCTGAATTCATTCTAGGTAATTTCATCATAATAATCTACATTTAAAATCTTCATACGGTCAAGAATATGATTTAGACCTTACATATTCAAAAACATTGGATTATAAAAAGTAATTACGCATAAAAAGTGAATATAACGCATATTCAGAGTATCATTTGAGCCTTTCGACTGTTTCTTTATTCACTCTTAGTCATTTCATCACAATAATCTATATTTAAACTCTCCATAAGGTCAAGAATATGATTCAGATCTTACATATTCAAAAAGATTGGATTATACCAAGTAATTACGCATAAAAATTGAATATAACGCATATTCAGAGTATCATTTGAGCCTTTCGACTGTTTCTTTATTCACTCTTAGTCATTATAATCTATATTTAAACTCTCCATATGGTCTAGAATATATGACTTAGATCTTACATATTCAAAAAGATTGGATTATACAAGTAATTATGCATAAAAAGTGAATATAAGGCATATTCAGAGTATCATTTGAGCCTTTCAACTGTTTATGTAGTCACTCTTAGTCATTTTATCACAATAATCTACATTTAAACTCTCCATATGGTCTGGAATACGACTTAGATCTTACATATTCAAGAAGATTGGATTATACCATATAATTACGCACATAAAGTGCAAATAATGCTAATTATGAGTATCACTTGAGCATTTCAATCATTTTTTTATTTATTGTAAGTCATTTCATTACAATAATCAATATTTGAACTCTCTATACGTTCAAAAATAAGTTTCAGATCTTACTTCTTCAAAAACAATGAATTATACATAGTAATAATGCATATAAAGTGAATAATGCCTATTCGAAGTATCATTTTAGCCTTTCAACTATTTCTGAATTCATTCTTGGTCATTTAATCATAATAATCTACATTTAAACTCTCCATATGGTGTAGAATATGATTCGGATCTTACATATTCAAAAAGATTGGATTATGCCAAATAATTATGCAAATAAATGAGTAATGCATATTCTGAGTATCGTTTGAGCCTTTCAACTGTTTCTGAATTCATTTTTGGTCATTTCATCACAATAATCTACTTTTAAACTCTACATACGGTCTAGAATATGATTAAGATCTTACATATTAAAAAAGATTAGATTATACCAATTAATTACGCATATAAATGAGTATTATCTATTCTGAGTATCATTTGAGCCTTTCAACTCTTTATGAATTCATTGTTGGTCATTTCAACACAATACTTTACATTTAAACTCTCCATACGGTCTAAAATATGATTCAGATCTTACATATTCAAAAAGATTGGATTATACCAAGTAATTACGCATATAAGATGAATAATGCATATTCTGAGTATCATTTGAGCCTTTCAACTCTTTCTGAATTCATTCTTGGTCATTTTATTTAAAATAATCTACATTTATACTCTCCAATACGGTCTAGAATTTTATTTATATCTTACATATTAAAAAAGATTGGATTATACCAAGTAATTACACATATAAATTGCAAGTAATGCATATTCGGAGTATCATTTGAGCATTTCAATCGTTTTTGCATTTATTTTAGTCATTTCATCACAATACAACATTTAAACTCTCTATATGGGCTAGAATATGATTCAGATCTTACATATTAAAAAAGATTGGATTATACCAAGTAATTTATCTATATAAAGTGAATAATGCTTGTTCGGAGTATCATTTGAGCCGTTCAACTGTTTCTGAATTCATTTTTGATCATTTCATAACAATAATCTACATTTAAACTCTCGATACAGTCTAGAATATGATCCGGATCTCACATATTCAAAAAGAATGGATTATACCAAGTAATTATGCATATCAAGTGAATAATGCCTATTCCGAGTATCATTTGAGCGTTTCAACTATCTCTGAATTCATTCTTGGTCATTTCATCAAAAAAATCTACATTTAAACTCTCCATACGGTCTAGAATATGATTTGGATCTTACATATTCAAAAAAATTGGACTATACCAAGTAATTAGCATATAAAGTGCAAATAATGCATATTTAGAGTATCATTGGAGAATTTCAATCTTTTTTGCATTCATTATAAATCATTTCAACACAATAACCAACATCTAAACTCTCTGTATGGTCAGGAATATATTTCAGATCTTACTTACTCAAAATTATTGGAATATATATAGTAATTACGCATATAAAGTGCAAATAACGCTCATTATAAGTATCATCTGAGCATTTCATCCGTTTCTAAATTCATTTTAAGTTATTTCATCAGAATAATCTATATTTAAACTCTTTTTATGGTCTAGAATATAATTCAGATCTTACATATTCAAAAAGATTGGATTATACCAAGTAATTACGCATATAAATGAGTAATGCCTATTTTGAGTATCATTTGAGCCTTTTGACTCTTTCTGAATTTATTCTTGGTCATTTCATCACAATAGTTTACATTTAAACTTTCCATACGGTCTAAAATATGATTTAGAAAGAACCTTGATTTTTTTATGGGAGACGACGGAAAGGGAGAACTCAGCTTGATTTTGCATGTGTGGCGATGGAGAGGTACAGCGTCACGACAACGGAGATGGACAGCGACGGAGAGCGATAACGATACCGAGAGGGACGACGGAGGTGGAGGAGAGACGATGAGGAAGGAGCGCAAACACGAAGAGGGGCGACCAAGAGAGAAGTAGGAGAGATGAGGCAATCTAGAGAATCTAGAGAAGTGGCAGAGAATAAAGAACTTGAGGAAAAACAGAATATGTATAACTTTACGACTCATGGTGTAATGAACCAATTTTCATGGTAATAGAATAAATTTTGATTCGATGCATACCTACATTATAGAAAAGAAATCACTAATATTTATCAAGGGAGATGCCGTATCATAAGGAAAAATCCAAACCACAATTCAGACACCCACACAATCTTTATTTAGTATTCTGATTAGTCCAACAAACCAAACTATTTGCTTAGATGCAATTGCTTAATTAATATAGTGTATGCAATTGCTTGATTAATTTAGTGTCATACGGTACCTTATCCGATCAATACGTCGTATTTAACAGTCCAATAAAGAGAACCAAAAGAGAAAACGAGGATTTGGATTTGAAGCTTTGAGAAACATAGGCTCGCAAGACTGGACAAAAGAAATTAGCATGGTTATAACCTATTGGACAGGCATCTAAATAATTTCTCTTTGGTACATTTCTTCCAATTATCATCTAATCGAGATGTCTTGTCCCACAAACCGTTTCATACTTTCATGGCACTGAATGTTCAAAATTGCCCATAACTTCATTTTCATCACACTGAATATGAGAATTGGTCGGTTTGCATTAATCATTGAAGTTCCCTATGATGAAGGGCTTCCTACAAAATTTAACAAAACGGTATCTTCCCAATTTTTTTTATCCTTTTTTACATGTATTGTAATTCGTAAGTAAAAGAAACGGTATTTTATTAGAATGAATTTGAACAATTTTCATAAAGTTGGTCTACAAAGAGGCAAACATAAGGGAAAAAAAAAAGACTCCTGGACTTAACAGGCATCAGTTTGGATGTAGTCATAATCTCATTTTAAATGTTATCAGTCATCAGATGGCCCTAAAAGAAAACTCCTGAAAAAAACAACAAACCACATCAGAGATTAAAACAATCACAGAGGACCAAAAGCTGCAAAAGAACATCAAATTACATTTTTTTAAAGTAAAGTATTTTGCTATTAAACAAACTTTTTGTGCTCGGATTATGCTGGAGTAAAAAAATTTCTGTTTTTTAAATGAGATTGCCAAAAAAAAAAAAAAAAAAAAAACATTTTTGTAGAAATGAAAGATCCCTCAGAAAAGCCTAGTTTCCACATGTACGAAATCTTAGTTCCTCAACCTCAATAACATAATATTATGAGGGAGCGCCAAGAATTCACAACTTGAATACAAGTTAAGATTACTAAATCATTCATCACTGGGATCCACTAAACAAGGAAAACAGTTGCACATACAAAAATAAACCAAAACTTAATCTCCATTAAAAAACAATTTCTGAGTATACTCCTGTAACTCAAGACATCACTTATCCTCCTAAAAAGAAAATGAGCGGCAATGCATCAGTTAAACACAAGTTTCCTATTACTCCCCTACCTATTCCTCTGAAACCTATCAAGTCCTACTTCCCCATCCTCTTTGACTCTGTATTAAACTGAAAAGAAAAATTTTAAATTACTCTTTGCCAGGGTATATGTGACATTCCAAAAATTAGATATGAATGACACTGAAATTTTTCATTAATTAAAAATAAAAGGAATCAGTTTAACAAATACATACCTGACAACAAATTCACCGAGACTGATTAAACCCACCAAACCCATCACCAGTAGTGCCACCATATCCACCTCCAACGCCACCCCGATAGCCACCAGGAGCCCCACCATATCCACCACCACGACTGAAGCCACTACCACCTTCACCACCACCACGACTGAAACCACCACCTCCACTGCGGCCTGAAAGGATGCTAGCTGCCTCCTCCCGCTCCTGCATCATTGCAGCTTTGTCTTCTTTCATTTTCTGGACAAGCTCCAATATCTTTGGGTTGGAGAACCGCTCGTTGACAAATTTCTTCTCCTCACGCTGTATCTCGTCAATGGCACTTGGGTACGGGTTCTCAGGTGGCCTCTTCCCCCGCAATTTGCATATCCCCCTAAGCTCTTTGTATGCCTTCTTCTTAGCCTTCTTCTCAGCTATATATTCCATCTACGTAAGGAGAGCCAGCAGTTTGTGAAAATTCATACAGACTATTTGGTTCCTTTTTACTTTGGAAAGTAAACGTAATAATTTAGTGGTACAGAAAAACCAACAAAGGACAATGTCTTCAAAATCTCTTCAATTCACATGGCTTCTCCACCATTGATAAGTGGAAACAGATGACTCATTCGAATAATAATCCCCACATTTCAAACTACAGCAACAAAAAAAGGTTTTGGATTGGAACCTGCATTTTCAATATCCTTCTTAATATGGGATTTTTCAAGAATATATCATGTCATGTGCGGGATTCTTAGCAACATGGGATGCATCTGTTTTTATTTTTTTTAAATGCCATCCTACCATTTGGAAAAGTTTAAATCAAAATAATGATCGAATCATCATTGGAATTACAGTAAAAAGAAATTAATCTGCCAAAAAAATTAATTGGAACATCATGTTAAAAAGAAGGTAATTTAAAAGAAAAAGGAATGTTACATCAGCAACTGCCATGGCTTCATCTTCACCAACACCTTGTTTCTTCAGCTCCAATACCCGCCATGCAAATACACGAGCAGGGGGTGGGTCAAAGCCGCTTAACCTGTTCATATTTATCAAAGTCCAGTTTACAATTTTCTGATCTAAGGTTCAAAAATTTCCTTCTAAACATCTGATCAAGGTTAAAATTTAACAAAACCACACATAACAATATCAAATTACTAGCAAGCCAGCTGTTAAACAAGGTAGTTAAGTTTGGATTTTTTTTCCCCCCCAACAATATTCACTAAATTAGAGTGCTACACAGTATGCAGCATAATTAATTTTACTAAAAAAAAAGATTATATTAATAGCATATATCACCAACAAATTGTAGAAATTATGAACTTGCTATGGTCAAAAGCTTATTCATGCACCTGGAACAAAGGTGCTAAATATGGAGAAGAGTCTTCTAAACTAACTGGAACTTGCATATAACCAAGGGACTAATCTCAAACATAAATTCCTCAAAGCAATTCCCTGAGCTGCAAAAGAAAACAATTTGCCAACGTAAAAGGAAAAAGACTAGGAAAATTACTTGATAGCATCATGATACATGGAATCAGGATGTCTTTTGAGAAATCTTTTGACATAAACATCCTCTGGCAACTCTATCCTTTTTATCTTTCCATCAGTTCTTGGAAATGTCACTGGTGGCGATCTGTTAAGCAAGTTAAGGCTTAGGTTAACCACTAAACATAATTATAATTATATGATTTAAAAAAGCTCATAGAGTTAGAAATAATCCTTAAAATCCTCAAAACATGATCATCTTCAAATCAAACATTTTTTTAAATTAACACCAGATCAGTAACTTGGAATGTTGAACTTAAACAAGATCTAGTGTGGATTGTTTGATTTGGAATGACCCAAAATGAATAAAACCTCAACTTGGAACCAGACAATGGATGTACAACTTCAAAACCCTAATTGGAAAGTAAAGAGAGAGAGAGAGAGAGAGAGAGAGAGAGAGAGGCATTGACATTACTCTTCCATGGCCTTGAGCCAGCGTGGAGTCTGTATGGCCAATCCCTTGACCAGCTTCCTTGTCTTTGTCAACAGATCTCCTCTCATGTACGACATCTCTCTCTCTCTCTCTACCAGAGAAATCGGTGATGTGTCAAGCCGGCGGGGTTTGAGAGTGAAAACACAAGCATGAGTTTGGGTTTTTAAGGGTTGTGTTATTTTGGGCCGCAGCCCAAATATACTTATTGGGCCTAGGAACTTTTTTAAAAGAAAACATGCCTCTTCGTCCGACACGCCGACCACCGTCGCATGCAGTAAACCGATACGTCATCATACAGCAATAATAAAAGAAAATTGATTTTCTGCGGCCTATACGTACGATACTTTCCGTGGGATAGTTTCATTGACAGGTAATTAGGACGGACCAATAGACAGTAGTATCTCCGACCCCACCTGTCAGTTTAGCTATATTATTGAATCTAACCGTGCGAGAATCCACTGTCCTTGACACTTGACACTCCCCTCCTTCCTCTCTCACACGGTCACACCACCTCGCCGATTCAATTCCATTTTAATAACCCTCAAAACATTCCCATTGGCATTAATTTCTCGATCTCTTCTCTCTCTCTCTCTCCTCTGGTAATGGCGCCATGCCATTTCCTTTACCAGAAACCTCTTCTTCTCTCATTGCTTCTCTTTTCCTATCCCCTCTTTCTCCTCATCTGCCCTCCAGTTCACCCTCTCCATTCCGCACCCTCTTCCTCCTCTCCATTCCACCCTCGCTTCCTCCTCCAATCCCCGCAATCATGCCCCTCCATTCCGATCGACTACCGGACCCTCCATTTGTGCCTCTTTAATGGAAACCCTCGCTTATCGCTTCCGTTTCTCGTGCTAGTACTAGTTGTTTACTTCCGATTTCTCGCTTTGGCTGCTGGTCGCCATTTCTCTCCAGCTGTTTCACAATTGGTCCATCGGCTCAGGCTCTCTCCTTCCATGGCTGGTGTCACGCTCCTCGCGCTCGGCAATGGTGCGCCTGACGCTTTCTCTACGGCCGCAGCTCTTCGTAGCGGCCTACCTCGTGCAGGTGAAGTAGAATCATTTGTGTGGTTTGTATCGGTTTGGTTAAATTCCAATAGTGTTATTGGATAGTTAGTTGACAAATACCTAACTTGTCAAAAGTTGGCAGCAAACAACAAAAAGGAAAAGTCATCTTTTTTTTTTTTATCTAATTTATACTGAACTTGATATGTATGGTACAAAGTATAAACAAGTTGCAATACCCAAAAAATTTATTTATGTATTTGTTTTGTTTTTCTAATGGGAAGGTGATTATCTAGTGAAGTCTAATTTCTACCTTAATCAATCCATAAATTCCACTAGACGGCTGAATGCTCCAAAAATTAAACCCACAAAGAACAGAATTTAGGCTACTGGACTCCCCCACAATTTTATGAATTATAGCCATAATGTAGTAAATAAGGTTCTTACCTTTCAACTATTTTTTTCAAAAAAGGCTCTTACTTTTTTAATTATTGCAACATGGTACAAAACTTGATATCTACTGTTAATTACATCCCTATACCACCATTCTTTTAATTAATGGTACTATAGTTCAAGTTATTATAGGGTTTTTTTTTTATGCCTCCAATCATTATTATTATTGGTTTATCCTTTATGTACTTGTGTTTCTAGTTTTGCTTTGCTTTGTTTGTTTATATCTGAAGTAATTTTTTTTATCATCTTTCCTGCCAGGCCTAGCAGCAATACTCTCAGCCGGTGCTTTTGTTTCTGCCTTCGTAGTAGGTGCTGTGGCAATCCAAGCAGCCCCTTTCCCTCTCAAGCCAGCCCCATTTGTCAGAGATGTCTTTTTCTATCTGATTGCTGCATTAGCACTGTTTTATATATATTTAAGTGCTGAGATATACCTCTGGCAGGCTGCTGGATTCATACTGTTCTACCTATTCTTTGTTGGCTTTGTTTTTTACATGGATTATTTATCGGTGGAGGAGAATAGAGAGAGAGGTGTTGAGTTAGAGATGGGGAGTGTAGATAGAGAAGAGGTCTTGAAGGAATTTGAGGAAGGGAAGGACAAGATTAGAAATGGTGGGCTTCTCAGCAAGGTATGTGAATGGTATGTACCAGACTCATCAGTAATGCAGCTAGTACTGTTCCTGAGATATTTTAATTTAACATCAACCAGCCATAATGTTAGTTCAGTCCTTTGTACCTAAATAAGGTAATTGTTCCTCAATTATTGACCTTTCATGGGCTCAATTTCTACTTAAAATAGAGAATCGGATGAAAAAGGGTTCAGATGTATGAAGCCTGAAAAAGCATGTGGATTAAATTTTGTGGTCAACCTGTTGAAAGCTCATCAGAAGTTTTTTTATTAATTTAACTACGGATTCTATCGTGCAAACAAGTAATGACATAGTTTTTATTTTTGTTTTCTTATGTTCTTCAGGTAACACAGATTTTTGACTTACCTGCAGTGACGCTTTTGAAACTAACAGTACCATCTGAACATAAAAATTTTTACACCTCAGCAAACATAGCTCTGTGCCCTATTCTCATTGCATACTCTCTAAGCTCTGTCGTTCCACTAAACACCCGCATTGTGTTCTTCCTACCAGCAACCCGTTTCCCTCTCTGGTGCATAATTCTTTTGATTAGCCTTTTAATGGCAATATCTCATTACTTTTTCGAGAGGAATTCCTCAGATGAAGAGAAAGAGTGTGTAGCTGTGACCCTAATTTCCTTCGTGATGAGTGTGTTCTGGATTTCAACTATCGCTGGAGAGCTTTTAAATTGTCTCGCAGCAATAGGTATGGTTAAGCTACTTGTGTTGTTTATATGTGATTTATGTAATGTATGGTTCAGAACCAATTGTACTGATGTTCAAGTACACCCAGTGCTAAACCAATTCCCTTGGATCTGTCAGTTTCTTATGTATGTCCGGTGCTTTATTATGTTTCATGCTGTCTACCATCCTCAAATAGTGATAATAATTTTGTTAGCGTTGTTACTTTTTGTCTCCTGTGCTATTATAGTACAGCTAATATGGAACTGTTGTAGCTCAGTACTTGTGGTATGGCAAATATCTATTGATAGATGCCAAATCTATTAGTTCTGTTTCCAATTGGCTCTATCGTTATACTTGCCCTGTACTTTCCTATAAGTTCCTATGCTCGGAATGCCTGGATTTAATAGCAATGACTTGAGTAGATAACCTCCTTATTAGGAATATGTTAAGGAGCACCAGTTACTCCTGAAATTCAAAGCTTATCAAAAAGGACATTCATCGATATTTTGTAGTCAATTTGCTTTGACTTTTTTACTCTTATCAGGTACTATTATGGATCTCCCTCCAGCCATACTTGGCTTAACCGTCTTAGCATGGGGGAATTCAATTGGAGACTTAGTTGCAGATGTGGCACTAGCCAAGGCGGGCCAACCTGAAGTTGCCATAGCTGGCTGTTTTGCTGGGCCCATGTTCAACATGCTGGTTGGTCTAGGTACCGGCTTGGTAGTACAGTCAGCTAGGGTTTATCCCGATGCTTATAAACTACAATTTAATATAAATATCGTGTTTGCATTTGTATTTCTCTTGTTGAGTTTGATGAGTTCATTACTGGTGGTTATGTGGAACCGGTTTAGAGTGCCTAGATTTTGGGGCTATTCTCTTGTTGGGTTGTATATAGTTTTTACTATAGCTAGCCTGTTTATTTCAAGATATAGTGGTTAGAGGCTTATTTGGTTGATTCATTATAATTTTATTTATAATTAAGATGAGAGAATATCCATTTGAAGAGATGGTCTAGAGTTTGTTCTCGGTTTTTTATGTTACCAATTTATGTATTATTCTTAAACTAATAATTGTAAACGTAAATATATGTAAATTATTGCTGTGTTAGCGAGTTATGTTGATTAGATGAAGCTAGTCGTCATTTTTAATTTCATTTGCAGATTGCTCGATTTTTAGTTAATTTTTTTCCAATGATATATCCAGTATATAATGACGTAACAAAAACACTTGGATATATGTAATAACTAATAACTTTGTACGCGTTACACACTTACACAGCCACTCAAAAACTCTGCGATAGCTCTTTTTGTATTGTTGGATTTCAATAAATTATTAACCCAGTCCAGGGATTAAGATTGTACCACGCCTTGGATTGATGGCCCGTGAGCCCAATACAACAAAGAGAAACTCGCCTGTTTTTTCATTTTGGCGCTTAACAGTAGTAAGACCTTTTGACTTTCGAGCAGCTTCGAGAGTGAACAAAATTGTGGAATGATGTTTCTATATCTGTGTCAAAATTACACGAGCTGTTTCCTTTATATACAGCTATACCCTAAATTACTTACCATACAACATCATTGACTAACACTAGATATCTTTCTAAAAACACCAATACACACACAGACCTTATATTGCCATATAAACTGCTATACTCCCCCTCAAGTTGGAGCATGAAGGTCACATATGCCCAACTTGCCCAACAAATAATGAAACTGTTGTTTTCCAAGAGCTTTAGTAAATATATCAGCCAATTGTTCTGACGATCGAGTGTACACAGCTGCAATGCACCTAGTTCGAAGTTGATCGCGCACAAAATGACAATCCAACTCAATGTGTTTCGTTCTTTCATGAAACACTGGATTAGTTGCAATATGTAAAGCTGCTTGACTGTCACAAAACAGTTTCATTGGACTTGAATGATTGACATCGAGAGATTTCAGAAAAGACTTTATCCATAACAACTCAGCTGTTGCATTGGCCATGGATCTGTATTCTGCCTCAGCCGAGGATCTGGACACTGTTGGTTGCTTTTTGGTCTTCCACGAGATAGGTGAGTTGCCAAGCATCACAAAATAACCTGTCAATGATCTTCGTGTCAATGGACAGCTTGCCCAATCTGAATCGCAATAGGCATTAATTTGCAAATTCCCATCAGCTCGGAGCATGATCCCTTGACCTGGATTGTTTTTCAGAAAACGCACAACTCTAAGTGCAGCATCATAATGTGCCTGCCGTGGGTCTTGCATAAATTGTGCCAAAACATGAACTGAATAACAAAGTTCCGGTCTAGTAATTGTCAAGTATATAAGTCGGCCAATGAGCCGTCTATACTTTTCTGGATCCTTTAACTTTTCACTCACTGATTCTGCCAGTTTATGATTCTGTTCAATAGGAGTCGCAGCTGGTTTGGCGCCTAAGAGTCCAGATTCTGCAAGTATGTCAAGCACATATTTTCGCTGGCACAAGAATAAACCAGATGATCCTCTTGCAATTTCTATACCCAAGAAATATTTCAATGGCCCCAAATCCTTCATATGAAACACATTGCTCATGTATTGTTTGAATGCACCAATTGTGTCATCTGAGTTCCCTGCAAGCACCAAATCATCGACATAAACCAAAATTGCAAGAAATGCATTTCCCTTGCGCCAAGTGAAAAGAGAATAGTCAGCCTTCGACTGAACAAAGCCATATGACTCAAGTGTTGCTGCAAGTTTCGAGAACCACATACGTGGAGCCTGTCGCAACCCATAAATTGATCTCTTAAGCCGGCACACTTTGCCTGGATGTGAGTGAGTGAAACCTGGTGGCAAGCGCATGTATACCTCCTCATGCAAATCACCATGCAAGAAAGCATTGTGTACGTCCATTTGATGCAAAGCCCATCCTTTAATTGCTGCAACGGCCAAAAATGCACGTACACTGACCATTTTAGCAACGGGTGCAAATGTCTCTGTGTAATCTATCCCTTCCACCTGTCTATTTCCAAGAGCAACCAATCGTGCCTTGTATCGCTCAACCTTTCCATCAGCAAGATACTTGATACGATACACCCATTTGCATCCAATTGCACTTTTATTTGGTGGCAAATCCTCCAAAATCCAAGTCCCATTTCTTTCAAGAGCAGCAATTTCATTTTGCATGGCATCACGCCAATTTTTACTTTTGATTGCCTCACCATAGTGCTCTGGTTCTTTTTCCTTGGTGACTGAAGCTAGAAATGCTCTGTGTGTCACAGAAAATTTATCACAGCATATATAGCGATTAATAGGATATCGTGTACCTTGTATCTCAATATGTTCAGAATGTGGCAGAGAGGGATCAACCCGAGCAGTATAACAGATATAGTCCTTGAGCCGATCAGGTGCTCTTCTCACACGCTGTTCACGTGCTGGAGGTTGAGTTGCATCCATATCAGCTACAGAACCATTCTGTGACTCATTTTCCCTCTGCTGCTCTTCAACAACAATCACTTCCTCACTCTCTTGATTGTTTTCAAGATTGCTCCCCCTTTCTCCTGACTCATTGTTTTCTGTTTGAAAATTATCACTTGCATTACTTTGCTGGTGGGTCAGATTCTGAAGTGTGTTGTCATCTACATGTACACCACTCTCAATTATCGCCATCCTTCCAACTGAATTCTGCTCAATGCTAGTATCTTGCTGCGCATATGGAAACACATCTTCAAAGAATTTCACATCTCTCGACACAATAAAGGTTGATGTTTCTATATCAAAAACTCGCCAACCTTTCTGGCCAAATGGATATCCAACAAAAATGCACTTTTTGCTTCTAGTTGCAAATTTATCTGAGGTGCGAGGTTGGTTTGACACATAACATAGACATCCAAAAACACGCACTTGTGAGTATGTAGGTGGCTTGCCAAACAACATCTCATATGGTGTTTTATTTTGTATAGTTTGTGTGGGAGTTCTATTAATCAGATATGCTGCTGTAAGAACACACTCACCCCAGAATTCAATAGGCATGTGTGCTTGGAATCTCAATGCTCGTGCAACATTCAAAATGTGTCGATGTTTTCTCTCTACTCTACCATTCTGTTGTGGCGTGTAAACACATGATGTTTGACACAAAATACCATTTTCAGAGTAGAAGTTCATAATTCTCTCACCTTTAAATTCAAGACCATTATCACTTCTCACGCATTTAACAACTTTTCCAAATTGTGTCTTCACCATGTTACAAAAATTTATCAACAGATCAGCAGTCTCCTTCTTTTCTGCCATTAGATATACCCAAACAGAACGGGTAAAGTCATCTACTATTGTCAAAAAATAATGAGCACCACATTTTGAAGCAACTCGATATGGACCCCAAACATCACAATGTATCAATTCAAAAGATGCAACAGCTTTATTTTGACTAACTGGAAAAACATCTCTAGTTTGTTTTGCTTTCAAACATATCTCACATAAACTTTTCAAATTACAACTATCATCATTAACACCAGCCAACAAATTGGTAATATGCATTGAGGGATGTCCCATTCTTCTGTGCCACAATATTGAGCTCTTCTGTTTGCCAACATGATTTGCTTGTGCTGATGTCACCGCATGATAGTAGTAAATTCCATCCTTCATCTCACCCACACCAATCAGCATCCTCGAAATGAGGTCCTGTACAACACACAACCCATGAGTAAAAGTAGCAAAACAGTTGTTGTCTTTAAGCAATTCACTAACAGAAATCAAATTGCAGTTCAAGCAAGGCACATATAAGACTCTTTTAAGAGTCAATCCTCCACTCAGATGAACTGTTCCCTCCAAAGTGACTGAGGTTTGACCTCCATTTGGAAGCACAACAGATGACAACACAATTTTATGCACATTCTTCAAGCACTCAAAATTTCCTGTCATATGGTGTGATGCACCGCTATCCAACAACCAAGTTGTGTTAGTGAGATTACCTTGCAGTCTTTCGGTTGTATCATTTGATGCACTGTGATTTGAACTCTGCAATATGCCTAAAATCTGCTGAATCTGAATATCTGACAATCCAGGAATTTTCGGCTGCACTGCAACATCACTGGCAGTAGACTCAACTGTGGCTGCATGTACTGCATGGGCCGACATACGGCCTCTCCCTCTACCTTTGCCACCACCTCTGCCACGTGTGCTGCGTCCTCCTCTTCCCCAACCTTCTGGGTATCCAATGATTTCAAAACAACGAGTGATATCATGACCTGGTTTGTTGCAATGTGTGCACATCACACGTTCACTTGCTCCACCCCTTTGCTGATTCACTTCGGGTCTGCTGACCTGCACTGCAAATCCAACTGCTTCTCTTCTATCATCACGCCCTCTCACAACTGCTCTGTGTCTCTCTTCTTGTACCACCATCGAGTAAACTCTGCTCAAATTTGGAAGAGGGTCCATACCCAAAATTTGTGTTCTTACTGTTCCAAAAATTGAGTCTTCTAGACCCATGAGAAATTGATGAACTTTCTCTTCTTCCTTTTCCTTGAGAAATTCTGCAGTCACATTGCACGTGCATCCTTTGCAAGTGCATGTTGGGACTTTAATATAACTACTCAACTCATCCCACATCCCTTTGAGACGAGTGTAATAAGTCACAACAGATTGTCCCTGCTGCTTTGCAGCAGCTATGTCTGATTTGAGTTGGTGAATTCTTGGTGCATTTCCAACACAAAAACGATCCCTCAGATCATCCCAGAGTTCCTTGGCAGTTTCAAAATATGCTATACTTGGCTGAAGGACAGGGTCAATAGAATTGAAAAGCCAAGAGACTAACATATGATTACAGGTACCCCACAACTCAGATTCTGGTAGTGTTGTCGGTTTAGTTACTGTGCCATCCACAAAACCCAATTTATTCTTTGCACTCAAAGAATTTTTCATCACCTTCACCCACATATCATAGTTGTTCTCCTTCAAGACACAGGAACTAATCGACATACCTGGATTATCTGATGAATTCAGATAGAAGGGAGACGTACTGTCAATGAACCTCTTGACTGATTGATTTCCTTCTTTCTTGTCCAAATTGGGGTCAGCCATCCTCACGATTTTGATTTGTCAAAGTAATACTGCCAGATACAAACTCTGATGATCTTTTCTATGCAAAACAATATCAGAATTGCATAGGGTCTATGATGAAATTTTGTGGCGGCTATAGTCTAGCCTGGCTCTGGATACCATGAACAAAATTGTGGAATGATGTTTCTATATCTGTGTCAAAATTACACGAGCTGTTTCCTTTATATACAGCTATACCCTAAATTACTTACCATACAACATCATTGACTAACACTAGATATCTTTCTAAAAACACCAATACACACACAGACCTTATATTGCCATATAAACTGCTATAGAGAGAAGTAAAGAAGACATTAATTAGTGCGCACAGCCGGGACAACTCTAGACTTCTTTTCTAGAGCATTCCGGAGTTACCATGACGGACCCATAAAAGCCCCTTATCTCCTTATAAATACCCACCATATCAGACATAATCACCATCAAAGAGTGATATAAAACAATCAACTGCTAAGCAAACACTTCAAGTCTTCAACTCTTGAAGCGCCTACAGCCTACTACTTTACTTTACACAACCAACACTTAAAAGAATATGTCGATTGTTAGGAGCAACATTTTCGACCCATTCTCACTCGACCTCTGGGATCCCTTCCAAGGCTTCCCTTTCAACAGCCTCCGGTCCCTCAGCACCACCAACGATACCGGTGCTTTCGTCAATGCCCGCATTGACTGGAAGGAGACTACGGAAGCACACGTCTTCAAAGCCGATCTTCCTGGGGTGAAGAAGGAAGAAGTGAAGGTCGAGGTCGAGGAAGGTCGAGTGCTGAAGATCAGCGGGGAGCGTAGTCAGGAGAAGGAAGAGAAAAACGACAAGTGGCACCGCGTGGAGCGGAGCAGCGGTAAGTTTTTAAGGAGGTTCAGGCTGCCTGACAATGCAAAGGTTGATCAAGTCAAGGCTGCCATCGAAAACGGCGTGCTTACTGTTACTGTGCCTAAGGAGGAGGTGAAGAAGCCTGAAATGAAAGCTATTGAAGTTTCCGGTGCCTGAGTTTCTCTCATAAAAAAATTGTGTATTCTGTTTGATGATTCTAGTTTGTGGTTTGTACATTATTTGGGGAATTCTGTGTGTTGTTTGAGTGCTTGAGTGGATGGGAGAAGCATTTGGAGTGTTTAAGGTTTGATCGCTTTTGTTGTTAGATCAAAAGAATTATTATAAATAAATAATAACAATAAGTATTTTGTTTAAGTGTGTTTAAGTATCTCTCTTTCTCTTTCTTGATTAACTGTGGCATAAATTTCCTGATTTGTGCAAGGGTTGTAGAGAGTAGAGACATGCTATTTTTTTTATCGAATTTAAATGTATGAGATAATTCGGCGAATTTCATAATTGTTAAAATAATTTATAATTCGTTTAACTCTATAATTCTAAAATGCGATTTAGTATGCACACTGTATAAAACATATGAAATTTGTTTCAAATTTTGCATGTTGTTCATCAATTGACTTTTCAATTACAATAATCTGACATTACAGAATGTCTGACGCTTAAATTATAGAAATTTATAATAATTTCATATAATCCTTTTATGCTATTTTACAATTTTTAACACAATTTGTAGAAGGGTTAGTAATATTATCATCAAAATAAAAACGTCGTTTGTTAGTTCTAACCCTATATAATAATAAGAGGACTTTGAAGTTTGAACAATTGAAAATGGCAAGATCAGGCCGATCTAAACATTATTATTTAAGTTATTATTATTGCTATTAAATATTAATTGATAAAATTGTTTCCACATAAAATTGAATAAAAAAATGTATAGGAAAATTATTAAAAAAAGCCACAAATGCAACCTTATTAATGCAATTTGACACGGGCGCATTGAATATAAGTTTTTTTTTTTTTTTAAACATCCGCGGCGGATGATTTTTTTCAAGGTCAGTTTGAATCTTATACCATCGTTCATCATTTTGGATGAATGACCTAGATTTCAGCATGTATAAATAACATTTTTCACGCAGATTTACACTTTGCGGCACTTTTGTAAATGAACGCCAGTGGGAAAAATTTTCTTTCCACCTGGCATACTTTTACACATGTAGAAAAATCGTTTGGATATTCTGTGTCATAAAGTTTAATATTTAGTTATTTACGAAAAAAATTAAATATCATGTTTTTAATTAAGCGTATTCCGTTTCAATGTGCAAGAAAAATCGCAACTAAGATAATTCCGAATTCGGATTAGTATCATTTCTTAGGACAGAACCGGAGAAGTGATTAATGAGAGCCTTAACGATATCCAACAGAATTTAACAGAACAATATTTCAATTGAATCGGAAAATTTCTTTGAGAAATATAAACATTGAGAATTGAGATATTTTGATCGAGTTTGCTATGTATCAACTATAGCATATTTGATTTCATCTCTGGCTGGTCCTCTAATGAAAATCGGAACATAAATATATCTAAAGCAACGGCTAATGGCCAATTGTGATTAGCCAATTCTTAATCACAGATATTAATACATTAATTGAGGAAATGTAGTGGACAAGCAACACGTTTGGTCCGTATAAATTTCAGATTTAATTGGCAGAGGAACATTACACTAGTAGTGGGGATAATGGATTTAATTAGGTCACTTCATTTCACACAATAATAGGGTTATTGAATTCCCAGCCGTTGGCTAAATTAAATAATTAATATCTATATTGTTCGGTATATTTATCGAGCAAATCAAATGTGCAAATTAATGAATACAACGTTTTTAACAGAAGATTTCATTTTATTTCATTCATTAGAAAATTTTGATTAAAATGGATTGATTTGATGTCATTTGATCCGAATTTTTATGTTATTAGACCCAATGAAATTTTGAGAAGTGCAGTTCTAATAAAATGAAACTCATATGAAATCTCACGTAAAAATCATTTTGATCAAAACCTAAATATATTATGGCATAAATTTTTTTTGCAACTCCACTTCATAATTCGTTGTGGCAGGATTTAAATACGCTTATTTGGGTTTCGCATATAATTTAGTTTTGACATCCAGATTATTATTTTTTTAAATTTATACTTAATCGTTTACCCTGTGAAACAATACTATACTGAAATTCGAATGTAGTTGGCACCAACCACAATTACTCACCACGCATAATAACATAAATTTTCACAAGAAATCACTGCAGTACATCCTAAAACACTCATTAAGCGATGATTTAGAGCTGTTTTTCAAAATTCGAAATTCGAACAGCTAATTTAAATCATGCAATATGTTCTCCATAGTAAAATCTCCTTAAAAATCAATTTTTAGATTTTTTTTTTCAGATTTAAAAAAAATGGTTGTTACTGGAGACGACGTTTTAGATCAAGAATTTTATAAAATTCCAAAAAATCTATAAGTTATTGAAAAAAAATATAAAAGTTGATTTCTAAAAGAGATTTTAAATTGTAAAGATTTGGATTGTATTTCTAAAGCACTAGTGTTTCAAGATATTTATATCGTAGTCATTCTCAATTATACATGACCCAAATACTCAATATTTGGTTGGACCTAACCTGACCTGACCATATTTTTTGTTTCTTTTTCTGACATCTACCATTTTATTTTTTGTTTCACTCCTCATTTTGTACCCAGTGCAGTCTTTGCTTCCTCCGCAAGAACTCGTCAGACCAGACTTGCGACGCAAAACCAAACCAGTTGGAAAAAAAATATTAAAAACAAAAAAAATATAGAAAAAAAAAACAACCCGAATAGGAAAAAAGGAAAGAAAAAAAAAAAAGCAAAATAGGGCTTCTCTAGCCCCTTCCTCTTCTCTCTCTCTCTCTCGGACCCCTCTCCAAGGTTACTAAAGCCGCCTTGCTGACGCCTCTCTCTTTTCCTCTCTACAAATTTAAAAGAGAGAGAAATAAATAAACACAACACAAATCCCTTTCGTATCCTTTTCTATTCATAGTCACTCTTCTCTCTTTCTCTCTTTCTCTCCAATTATTTTCCTTTATTTGATCTCTCAAAAGGGTTTTGCGACCTTGTTCGAATCGATCATGTCAGGCGCAGCGGCGGCGGGAGGAGGCGGCGGAGGTAACTTCGGCGGACGCACCAGTGTACGCGTAGCAGTGATAGGCGATCAGGGAACAGGGAAGTCGAGTCTGATCGTATCTGTCGCCACTGAAATCTTCCCTGAGCAAGCACCCACATTGGTTCCCCCGACTCGCCTCCCCGCCGATTACTACCCCGATCGGGTTCCCATTACCATCATCGATACTTCGGCTGGGTATGAAGATGTCTTCTTTCTTTCTTTCTTTCTCATTTGGTTGATTTACTATGTGCTTAATTGATGTGCCTGTTAACATTGTTTGATTTACTGGTTACTTACTTGGTTTTGGTGTATCTGTTGTGATTAGGTGAAGTCTTGGCTTCATGTTTAAGTATTTTCTTACATGATTTCTAGCTTAGGTTTGTTTCAATCCAAAAGAAGAACTAAAAAAAGTTAACATTACTAATCATATTTCTAGCTTGTGTTTGGTATGCTAAGGTGGATAAACAGTTATTCGTACTCTTGGTAGATCATTTTGCTTCATAAAGGTTGTAATTTAATATGTTGTTTTGCTAATAATCATAGTCCTGAGGACAAGGCGAAGCTAATAGCAGAGTGCCAAGCAGCTGATGCCATTGTGCTGACATATGCATGCGACCGACCTTCTACACTCGACCGGCTCAGCACTTATTGGCTTCCTGAGCTTAGGCGTCTTGAGGTTTAGTTTGAGCTTTATATACTGTCTCTTTTTTTCTTAATTTTTAGTTTGAGCTTTATATACTGTCTCTTTTTTTCTTAATTTCATATTTTAATATATATGTCCACATTTTACTCAAATAAATATTCTCACTTACATTCAATAAAGAGAGGAAATTAGAATATCTGAAAATGTGATGTGTTCTAGAGGAGTTAAATTATAGGATGAAATTAAGTTAATACTTGGCAGGAACTGGGAAGGATACAAAACTTTAACCTTTGTTAGTCATTATTTTGCTTTATGTGCATAGCCTGGTAATTATGTGCTCACTCTCAGTTCAATTGTTGGTTTGTCATTTTAGGTGAGGGTGCCGGTTATAGTTGTTGGGTGTAAGCTGGATACACGGGATGAACAGCAAATCTCATTGGAGCAGGTCATGACTCCCATCATGCAACAGTTTCGCGAGATTGAGACCTGTATTGAGTGCTCTGCTCTTCGACAAATTCAGGTCTCTCTCTCTCTCTCTCTCTAACTCTATCCCCTCCCCTCTCTAATCACAGTGTCCCACTCTAAAAGCAAGGTCCACCATCACGTTTTGACCAGCCAAAATAGCTTTTTAAATCAACTTCAGTCCGAATCTCTGAATATTGGCAACGCTTAAAGTGGTAAAACTTTTGGTTTCGAACAACTTATATTTTTAGGTGCCAGAGGTGTTCTACTATGCACAGAAGGCAGTCCTACACCCGACAGCACCACTTTTTGACCAGGAAACACAGTCGCTAAAGCCCCGCTGCGTCAGGGCTCTCAAACGCATTTTCATTCTCTGCGACCATGACAGAGATGGTGCTCTTAGTGATGCCGAGCTCAACGACTTCCAGGTTTCCTTTCTTGTTCCTTTTTTAAGATTATTGTTTTTTTCTGATTTGAAAAGGAGGACAAAGATACAAGCAAGTTGATAGAAGTACAACGAACATCTTACTGTGTGGTTATATAAAATATGAATATTTCTGAATACCTCTACAAACTGATGGTGAAGAATAATAGTACCTCCTACCCATTCTTACAGAAGTTCTCAGTGAACACATTGTTCTTACTCCTTTTCTTTTAACTAATGAGAATGATAGTTCTTTTGGGCGTCTTTTGGAGAAATGGGATTAGGAGAGTCTGTGACAGATTTTTGTAAGTTTGTAAGGTGTACAGGGCATTCCTAATTGTTCAGAGCTTACATCTCCTGTACACTGCTCATTGTCTTAAACCACTACTAGTCTTCCTATAATTTTTGCCACTGACAAAAACTATTGCAATACTTTTTAGGTCAAGTGCTTCAATGCACCACTCCAGCTGACTGAAATTGCAGGCGTGAAGCGGGTTGTGCAGGAGAAGATGCCAGATGGAGTCCATGAAAATGGACTCACACTTACTGGTTTCCTTTTCTTGCATGCTTTGTTCATAGAGAAAGGCCGTCTTGAGACGACTTGGACCGTGCTAAGGAAATTTGGGTACGATAATGAAATTAAACTCAGGGATGATCTACTTCCAACCACTTTTAAGCGGGCCCCTGATCAGGTATTATGTAGTCATGTACTTTATGTGGAACAGATGTGTCTTTGCATGGAAAAAATCAATACCTTTTGTATAAGTATAAGCCTTGTCGAATCATTAAACTGTCTTGGGAGTTTGGTATGCTTCTGCTGATTTTTGTAAACTTAGTTGTCTTTTGTTATGTTTAAACAGATATACAAAAGATCAAATATACTTGGAATAGACCTACTGTTGATATTTCAACAATTTGGGAGTATATGATGTCAAATCTACAGCTGTAAGATGTATTTGTTTGACTGATAGATATGTAGAAATTCTACTTTGTCCAGTGTTGAGTAGAAACTTAAATTATTTTGTTCTGTATCATAGCTTTAATCGGACAACACGTATTGTCTACGAGAAGAATCTTTTGAGAAGTGCACTACCAATTTTGTGTGGTTATATTCATTTTCTCAAGACGTACATAGATCTGTGAAGGTTCTTGTACTGGATAACCATGTCAGTGACCTGTATGTTTTTGTCTTGCAGACCGTAGAGTTAACAAATGAAGCCCTGGAGTTCTTGAAATCAGCTTTCTTCATGTATGACATGGACAATGTATGGCTGAAGCCCTTCTATATTTGATAGATCAGTTTTAGTTTTATGCCAATATAAGAAGCTTGATTTATCTCTCTTTTCTTACTTCTGTTTTATCTTATCAATTGCATTGATGTGTTAATTTTGTTAGCTCTATATAAAGAGAATGTCTGTTATTTAGAATTTACTCCTTGTAAAAAGTACTTGGTAGCTTATCCTTACAATGCAATCTAGGAACCCCTCTGAATACTTAGTTGTTTTATTGATACTTTGCAAGCATCTCATGTCAAGTTCTGTTTATTTGATTGATCTACTTATTTGCAAGTAATTAAATTGTTTCTATTAATCTCTAGGATGGAACTCTGCGGCCAGCAGAACTTGAGGATCTTTTCTCAACTGCACCTGAAAAGTAAGGCTTCACAGTCTAATATATTTTTTCTATGCATGGTTTACCCTTGTATTTCCAATACAAGACATGGCATAAATAGTAGGTCTCCATGATTTACGAACTGTCCATTTGTACGACTTTGTTAAGATACTGTAGAACCGAAAGGGAAAAATAGCATTCATCATCAGGAGCACAATGTAAACCTACTCCATTATATAATAAGAAATTTGGATGTGGTGCGGTGCTAAATTGGATTGCAATTTGATTACTGTGAAATCTAATTTACTCTTTTGCACATGTACTAGTCCCTGGGCTGTTGAAGGCCCCTACACCGATGCAGCTGAGAAAAATGTGTTGGGTGGTTTGACAGTCAAAGGATTTCTTTCTCAGGTAATAACATACCAGACATTACTAATAGGTACTGAGTTACATATATATTAGCATTTACAGGGACCTTTTATTTTTGACTTCTTTTTTTTTTTTCATCTGACCAGTATAATATAGTTAAGCTTCTTTAAGCAATTGGAGCATACTTAAAAAAAAGCAATAACAAACAGGCAAAGAAAAGAGAGAGAAATGATTGATTTTTATTTATCTGGTGTAGGTCCAGTGCTGCCATTTATGTATTAATAATAAGTAAAAATCACTGCCCCATTGGTTTCTGTCATGTCTGGTATTTGCATTTGGTGGTCTATTTGTACATCTAACTGAACTCTGAATTAATAACTTGATAATAGTGGTCCATGATGACACTTCTGGATCCAGCTGCAAGCCTGGCAAATTTGATTTACATTGGGTACACTTCTGATGCTTCATCAGCATTCCACATCACGAGGAAAAGGCGTCAGGACCGTAAAAAAAGGCATTCAAATCGTAATGTTTTACAGTGCTTTGTTTTTGGCCCTAAGAATGCTGGGAAGTCAGCATTGCTTAATTCATTTATTGGAAAGTAAGTTCTGTTTTTTTTTTCCCATGAAATTTACTTTTTGTGAGACTTTAAGAATGTCCTTTGTGAGGCAATTAAGGATTCTTCTTTTGCAAATCAAGACCCAAAGTATTTTTAAAACACATTTGCAAATCTACGAAACAATTTTCATGAATCTGAATATATATATTTTTATCAATGTTTGTAACAAAACCAAGAGGTTGAGTGTAGTTTCTAAAAAACCATGAAATATAAAGTTTGACAATTCAACCATTTGCTCTATCTCCTTTGTTATGTTTCTTAGTTATGATTCTCCATGTCCAGGTCATTTGCTGAAAGGTATACACCAACAACCAATGTCCGTTTTGCTGCCAATGAAGTTGAACTTCCAGGGGTAAGATGTATCATTTTGCATGATTTCCCACTGTTTCTTACTCTTATGTTCTAATAGAATACTTCAAATAAAATTTTAGCAGGGTGTAAAAAAGACATTGGTAATGCGAGAAATACCAGAGGATAATGTGAAAATGATGCTTTCTGACAAGGAGTCCTTAGCTGGTTGCGATGTTGCTGTATTTGTTTTTGACAGGTAGCTTCATGAAAAACATAAACTCAGGCCAAAAAAAGAAAATATTAAAAAAGAAGAATTAAATATTCAATACTAACTCTTACTCTATATCCTTGCATTGGGAATTTTTCTTTACAGTTCTGATGAGAGTTCGTGGAAAAGAGCAAAGGACTTATTGGTACAGGTGGCAGCCCATGGTGAGAATACCGGATATGAGGTTCCATGTCTCATTGTTTCAGCCAAGGACGATCTTGACCCGTATCCCTTGGCTATTGCGGATTCCACAAGAGTATGCTTCTCTCTCACCTTTATCATTTAGCTTTCCTGTAGGTTCAAACTGCATCAGACAATTTAACTTTGATTTTTGTAAGCTACCTGGCTGTTTTTATATAACAGCCATCTGATGCTCTTTTTGGGTTTAATTGCAAATATAATGAATTGTTGAAACAAAAGTTAATAAAAAAAATATGTATTCTACTTGAGTTTCCCTCTCAGGAAGTTGTTTGTCATCTATAGCAATACCAGACACAACTCATAATCTTCTTTCTTTCATTTGAGCATAGTTTGGTTTATCTTAAAATAGCTTATTGCAAGTGAGGTCGAAATTGGCAGTAGATTACAGAATATACCTTTTACATTGGATTAAGATAATGAGTCATTTTTATTGGTCAAATTTTCAGAGCAGCTTAGTGTTGTTTAGCATCATTTGCAAATCTCATAGATAGTAGGTTTCATCTGCAATGTTTCTAATTGTTGGCTGTTAACATGCCTGAAGAATTTTTTATCTGTTTGCTTATGTGATAACATGTAAAAGTCACTTATATTTGATGATGAGAATATACTAGTTTCAAGATTACTAGATTTGTCAATGGTGCTAGGATTGCAGGGTTTGATTCAAATGTCGAGGAGAAAAGTCTGATAGTTGGCCCTGGAATTATTGCACTTGCTTTATCACCCCTGAAGACCTAAATTATTGCCTCTTCATTTTTATTATGCTTCTGAAATTTTTCTCTGTTTAAAATTTGGTTTCCGTAACTTCTCAGTTCAATTGGGACTATCCATTGACTGAAAATATGGGTAGACCTATTGAAGCAAAATATCAAGAATCCTTTTTCTTTTTGTTTCCTTTTTTTGGTTTGTGGCAAAAAGAAATCATGAACTGATGTTTGCAAAACCCTAATGATGGAGCAAATATTGAAAATAAAATGTAAAATGTTTGTGGAGCTGTTTCAAAGGGGCCAAAATTCAGACTTCCCTCCAACAATGAAAAAGGATTAGAGTGCATCTCTACTAACAGGTCAAGAAAATCTGACCTGGAAGTACCCTGTTATTGCAATGACCATTTTAATACTAACAGGTCAAGCAAATCTGATTTTTACGCATAATTTTCTTTGCTTTCAGCTGTATTTAAATGATATAAATAAATTTTGGGCTCTTTTGAAGCCTCTTTGTAGTTGTTTAGAGACTTTGAGTCATGATTGGCCTGCTTGATGGTTGTGTTCAAAAGGCCTAGGCTGACATCTTGATAACCCTTGAAATGAATTTCTTACTGTGTAGCTCAATGGTTTGGTTGATACAGGTAAGCCAGGATATGGGGATTGAAACTCCAACACCTGTCAGCATGAAATTGGGTGACATCAATAATATCTTTCGTAAGATAGTGAGTGCAGCTCAGACCCCTCATCTGAGCATTCCTGAAACTGAGGCTGGTAAGACCCGCAAGCAATACCGCCGCCTTGTTAACCGCTCCCTCATGGTCGTTTCAGGTATACTATTTTCCATACATTTTCCCATTCTCTTTTGACGATTGTTGGTTAATACTTAATAACTATATTTTGCAATTGTTTTGGCACTTTCAACTTCACCTCTTCCACCTTTTTCTTTTAACTTAATTAAGTAGTCAATGTACCTTCATAAATATACAAATGCCTTCTTTGACCCATTATAATGCTAAATTGTTTTTGTTATAACTACCTCTTTATGCTATTAGGGTTATTTTGGTGTTTGGAAGGTTATTTAGTACTTTTGGAATCTCTGATATTTTATAATTCATAATCTAGCAAATAGTGTCCTTATCATCGTTGTATAACTACCATTGTGTACCAATTACTATTGGTTTTGGTGGATATTTTAACCAGTATCCAATTATTACAATGTCCAAAGTAGACAATTTTTTGTTCACGTTTACATAATTGTTTTTATTAAAGTTATTGCTCAATTTTTTTTATTATCTTTTTTGGGTTAATCCTTGATATTTTTTCTTATAAGTATCTCTATAACCATAATATGTTAATTTGTATCATTTTTGTATCTTTTGGACGTAATAGTTGGTGCAGCAGTTGCAGTTGTAGGAGTAGCTGCCTACCGAGTATACGCGGCAAGGAAGAGTTCCTCTAGTTAAAGATGCTTATGGTTCTTAATACCTTAGCAAAAAATGTATTTTTTTTTTTTTTTGAGTTAGTTTTTTTTTTATGTTTGTAGTTGGATTTGTACACTTTATAGGGGCGAATTTTATGATCGTAATGCCGCCACATGTAGAACTTGAGCAAGCTTTGAAACCGTTTCACGTTGTTGGTATGCACAAATTTTGGTTGTTGATGAATAAGAAAACCACAACATAACAGCGCCCCGCCCTTTCATTCTTACATCGATCCTTTTTATTCTTGTTTGTACCGGGCGTAAATCGGACCAACATCCTCTGTTGCCGTAAAAACGACAGCACTCCTTATAAATTGTAAAATTTAAATGCTGAATTTAAATCGTTTATCTTGTTTAATTTTATGGATGATGTGTTTTCATATAAGTTTTATGATATTTAGAGTCGATTTGATACTCGATTAAGTGACCAAATTATGAACATATTAGAATTGATTAGTGATAGTTAATCAAATTTGTTTATTTGTTGATCATTTGATCTAATATCAAATCAACTTCAAAATTTATATGAAAACAAATCGCTCGTTAAATTGAACAAGATTAACGGTTTGGATTGAGTGTTTGAATTTTTTAATTTTTTAATATTGATAAATTTTTTAAGGACGTTACTCTGCCGTAGAGAGGATTTCATTCGGGCCTAAATCTCCAGATGTAATGTACTCTGCAGTCTCTGCTGCAATCTAATATAAAACCAAAATAAGAATATTTCGTTGTCTGAGTATAATGTGAAAAGAAAATAAATAAATATAGAACAAATCTCTAGTGTTTCTCCGCTGCATTAATCTCTAGTGTTTTCTTAATTCAGATTAAAATATTAGAAACAAAAAAAAAAAATGAAATGAAAGTAGTACCTAGCAATCAACGATGTGATCAAAACCATAAGAGATTGCTTCTTGGGGCAGAAGCTTTCTCCAGCGATTTTCAAGAGAGACAAAATTTTTTTTCCTTTTACGATAGATTAAGAAGGGACATAATAGGAAGGAGAGAATATTTATTTCTCATTTTACATTTTACACAAAAATAGCGGGAAGCTCAATCTTCAGGGCTGAGGGCACTTTTGTCCATGATTTATAAAAATGCATTTTCAAAAGAGTAAATATCTATGCTAAGCATGATTAGAGGGCATATTTCTAAATTTAAAAATTAAAGGAGGATATTTCTAATTAGCTATGATTAGAAAGGTATATGTCTAATTTTCTCTATTATATTTCATAAATCCTACTTGTGAAGCAATCGCCAATGAAGGGATTCCTCCGTTCTCCTTCGATTTGGAGGAGAATTTTTTTGAGCGCGAGTGAGACTCTGGAAGGGGATTTGCTCCCCTCGCTAATTTTTCCTCTTTCGAATTCCCTTCCATCCAAACCACGGACTTTTGTGAGTTCCCCTTGCGATCGCTTTCCTTCCCACCGACACCGAATCCCTCTCAACCAAACACAGCGTAAACCTTTGGTAATAAAAAAGAAAAATAAGAAAATGGAAGCGGGAGAACAAGCAGAGGAAAACAATCGGAACGGCGTTGATCCGCAAGAGATCGCGCAACAGCAAATAGCAGTGGAGCGCCGCTGCGAATGCCCCAAGGGAGCCGTGTGCGTGTGCCCCTTCATCCCTCCTTCCCCTCTCGCCACGTGTACCTCCGTTGTGCTCCTCCACCACCCCGACGAAGAAAAGTATGTTTCCTTTCCTGGTGCTTATTCTCTTTTGCTTTATGTTTGGTGTTAGTTAATCTGTTAATGTGTTGTGATTTTGGTGGTTTCTTGCCAATGTTTCTACCATATTTTGGTTTTAGTATAGTGCCTAACTTAGGATTGGGAAAGCAAAATTGGGTTTCCTTGATGAAATATTTGAGTCAAATTGAGAGCCAATTCATGCACATTGGGTGTAAATGAGGCTTAATTGCACAAGGATAGACTTAAAAAAGAAAGTTCAATTGATGCCAGTACCAAGATAGGTACCAATAGGCAATAGGTCCAACACCATACCATTTAATTCTCTCTTTAATAAATTCTTTTCTGTTTCAACAGACACAGCCCGAACCACCTCGCAACACTCTCGTTCCTCCGCCTTAGCTTCTCTCGCTTCAAGCTTATTTCAGAACGGCGTTTCTACCAGGGTCAGCTTACCCTTCTAGACTCTCAACTGGAGGCCCCTTCAAGTTCCTCTCCAGTTCTATTTCTGTTTCCCACACCAGACTCGGTTGATCTGGCAGAATGGGTCCGGTCAACCCCACTTGAGAAGCGTACTGATCCGGTGCTGGTTGTTGTTGATGGTACCTGGAGTCAGGCATCGGAGATGGCTTATAACAGTCTCCCATTCTTGTCCCAGTTCGCCACTTGTGTCTCGCTAGGCAGTGAGGTAAAGTGTTTTTTTTTTTTTATATATTATTTTCTTGATGTTTACGTCTGATTTTACTAAGCCGCATAGAATGATCTCATACCTTGTTATCACACTTCTTTGCTTTTTTGTTAACTGCACATCAATCAAGTGTTGATAATAAGCAAGTTAATGTAGAAACTAATTTGTTTTAACACATATTTTCTTATCACAGGCTGAAAGTCAGGGAGGGAGGCCATGTGAATACACCACTCTAGAGGCAATTGCAAGAGCACTAAGCATCCTCGAGCCTGATGGTGGCAGTATGGTGGTGGAAACAATGATGAAGGTTCGACGGGCAACTGTTGGAAGGGGTCCAGGAGAACCATCAAATTCAAAATCAAGACCAAAGATGAAGAAAAACAAAGGAAAAGGGTAGAAAAGAGGCGCTTGATGACTTGGTTCTAAAGGCTGATCAATTTGTTTTGACCTTTCCTTTTCTTTGTTTTTCTGCATATTGTTGGAAAATTGAGGTAATAATGTGGGGCTTAAATTTGACACAAGCTGTTCATGGATGCTGAAATTTACGCTTGATGAAAGTTTGTTTCTTCCAAAAGTATTGATTTGTTTTGTTACAGAGGCATGACTGTATTGCATTTGTGAAATTCTCCTTTGCTTACCTTGTTATAACTTGTAAAATTTCAGATATGATTCAATCCAATTTTTATCTCAGCAATCAACTAAACGAAACTAATTACAAATTGGCTTTCGTGGGTTTGAACCTTTCTACTGAACCCAATCATCAGCTCTTGAGCACAAGCATATATTAATTCTCCGTTCATTTCATAACAATTGCAAGCCAAGCAGTGTTTTTTATAAACAGTTATTTATTTTTTTTTTGGAAGAAAAAAGGGATAATAAAGAAAATGTCTTGTAAACAATTGTCCCTATCTTTTTATTAAATAAAAAACAGAAGGTCTTGCAAAAATTTCTTTAGCCAGTGGCTAAATAATAAAAAGAAAATAAAAAACAATTTAAATATTTATTATAACAGTCTAAAGATTAAAGATTAAAGATATCTATCTGCACTGGAGAATGTACCGAAGGCTGAAGGGCCCCACATTCCACCTGTCAACTCAAATAAAACATTTGTGGATTGTGGTCTTCACTCTTCAAAAAGGTAAAGGAGGATCATACTCCAAAAAGGCAGAATAAAACAAAAAGGAAATAGAATATAACAAAAGAGAATCACTACAGTCCAACACCAGTTCCTCTCTCTCTCTCTCTCTCGCCATGGCGGAGGCAGAGGAGGAGATGGCTTCGCTGAGCCTGAGCGCCGCTCCGACCAGGCGGCGCGCCACCTGCGACGACGGATGTGGAAGGCCGAAGAGCGTGTGTATCTGCCCTTTCCTTCCTCCTTCGCTTCTCGCCACCTCCACCTCCGTTGTCATCTTACAACACCCCCATGAACTCAGGTCAATATCCTTCCTCTAATCCTCTCCTTTCCTTTCCAACGCCTCACCTCACCACTGTTTTATTGAACAGTCACGGTTCTTTCTTTCTTCATTTTTTTGTGTAAATGACCATTTTGCCCTTTTGTGTTGCTTCTTTTGGGTAAGATGATGAAGCAAGGAGCACTCCTGAAGAATTGGAAAGTTCCTTTCCCTTTCTTTACTCTCAAATTGGCCTCCTATAGTCCTACTTTGCTTCCCCTTGCTAAACCCTAAACCTTTTTTTGTTTATTTTTTATGTTTTTTTTATTAATTTTTGATAAGCCTCCCTGAACCTAGAAAGCTTAAACAGTAGTCTACATTGCCTAATTACGCTATTTTCCTTGTATAAAAATTATTTCAGCTAGAAATTAAATCAATTAAACAAACACCTCTCTGTTTGTGAACTTTTTTAATAAGATATCATATAACCAAAGTTATAGCAGGGCTGCTATTTTTTATTGCCATAAAAATTCTATCCTCTCCCAACTCAAAAATAAGGATTGAGGCCAAATTTTCTCTAATTTAATCTGTAAGTACTGATAATTAATTGTATATCAGGTACAACCGCCTTGCTACAGTTCCTTTCCTCTCCCGGTGTCTCTCTCAGCTCCAACTCCTCTTGGGCCGTCGTCTCCGCTCCGGGCTCTCTCCTCTCCTCGACTCTCTGCATTCCTCTCCCTCCAGTTACTGTCCAGTTCTTTTTCTGTTCCCGTCTCCTAATGCGGTTGATCTTTCTGAGTGGGCCCAGAGAACTCCCCTTGAGGCACGTACCAACCCAGTGCTTGTGCTTGTTGATGGAACCTGGAATCAGGCCAGAGAGATGGCAACTGGAAGCCTTGAGTTCCTTTCTGAGTTTGCCACTTTTGTTTCTCTTGGCTGTGAGGTCAGTATTTATTTTAACAATTTTATTGTTCTAATTTCTAATTGCATATCAACCAAAAAATTTCTACAATCTAGACTCTGTACCATATTTTTGGTTAGGCCAATTTTATTATTCTTCACTTCATTTTGTTGGGTGTTCCATTGGTTGCTATCAATATTTCAGTCTCCTGTGACTTAATTTATGCTTTTACTGGTATAGCTGTACTATATACCATTGCTTGTATATATGTATTTCTCATTGTTCTCAAACAAAAGTTGCATTTTGATGTTTATAGTTTACACTCATTTAACAGATTGGCATAGAAGTCGAGAGCCCGTGTGAAAATAACTTGCTACTTAAAAAGGAACCACACAAGGGATGCCTTAGCACCATTGAGGCAGTGGCCAGGGCTCTTAGAATCCTTGAGCCTGACAACATGGGTTCACTTGCAGAGGAAACATTGCTTAAAGTTCTTAGAGCAATGGTGGGGTTCCAAGCTCCTTTCATGAAACCCATGCAACCACGACCTAAGCTGAACAAAAAGAAAGAAAAAAGCGTTAAGGGAGATAGTGCTAGTGTTTAGAAAGATGCTTGTTCAGTCAATCGCTTAGAGAGAACTGAGGTTTTATTTTGTTTTTGATGTTGTTAGCTTTGATTTTGTATTGGTACCAGGTGCTTTTTTACATGCACACCAAATACAGAGAAAAGGATGGTTCTTGGTAGAGTAGTCCTAGAGAAGATGCCGCATATTTTGGTATAGTCATGATGCGGCCAACTGACAATCTAAAGGATCTAACGTTAACTATATGCTGTGATATAGGCTCGTGCAAAATAACACATTATGTTTTGGATTTACAAAACTTGATAAGGGTTAATTCTGATGCTCTGTCATGACTCATGTGCTTGTCAGGATGCCTGGGTACTTGATTTTCTTCCCAACTTTTATACTTGCTTCTGTTAATTATCTGCCTATGTTCTGAAATGCCTTCATCCTCGAGGGTTTTATTGCATTTCTGTAACATTACTTTGTTTTGACCTGCAGAAATATATTGAAGTTGCATGCAGTTTTTATGGCCAATTGTTGTATCATGTACGGACCAAACGAAATGGCTAAAACATTTGTTGACATTCTTTTTTGTCCCTCTCCCTGTTTCAATATATTTGGTCTATAAATATTAAATAGCCCCAACTATACTACCTTTATAGAACTGTGAGATATTGTTCTTGTGAAGATTTAAACTGCAATATTGTGCAAATTATCATACAGATATCCCCAAAATTTTGACAAAATTTGATTCGTCAGAATTTTGTCAAGTTTTAATGTTGACTCGTTAGATAACAGCATACCTAACGCTCTGGGGTTGGAGGCTCAATTTCACAAAATACAATGAAGATTAATTTTTTGCTCTAAAGACGTTCCATTGATCTATAATTTGTAGAGCTTAAGAAAAATAAACATCATCGAATTACTTTCGTGATTTCTACAGTGTGTTAGTTTACAATCGTCAAGCTCCTCAAGTTGATTAAGAACTTGATATAAACCTTCAAATCAAAAGTTAGTCTGTATGCATAGAAAGCCCAATATAGTAGGCGTAATTTATATAACTTATATATGAATTGGCCTTTCGCATCGTTCCAGTAACTTCTCTATCTACTACAGACGGATCGAACTCATACGCATCAAAGATTCATTATGAACGAACCACCCCTGGAAACTCTTCTATGTTTGTGGAGATCAAATCAGGACAACAAAGAAGGAATGAAGCTCTGAAATGCAAAGAATAAACCAACATTTTTGCTTCCATGGGTAGAATCTACAGTTGTTTGGGCTCTCATTTCCTTTCATACTGCTCACTGTAACTGCTTGTCATCGACTTTTAGTTGTCAACGTCTCTTATTCTAAGGAGTTATGGCTATAAGGTGTCTCCACTCAAAATTTGGAAACAACATAATTTATTAACAGATGTCAAAAATTGACCTTTTATTTGCCATTATACTACATTTTTTTTTAAATAGCTTCAGATGAAGAAGACAATTGAGCATACATGTCGGCAATTTCCTTCGCAAAATATGCCTTGGCCTGAGGTCTCTTGATCTGGATAAAATTATATTCAGCAATTAGCAACAGTGGTTGAATATATTAGTAATTAAATTGCTTACAAAGATTGTAAAAAAAATCTTAATTAAATAAAAGGAGTAAAGAGTCTATTAACCTTGAATGTAGGTGTAAGGAGGCCATTTTCTAAGGTGAAAGGTTCCAGAACCAGTGTTACAGCTTTCACATACTCAAAACCCCTTAGCTGAAAGCAATTACAATTTTTGTCAAATTTACTAAAACTAACTCAGACTCGGTTTGTTATAAAATATTTAAGAGGCACATACCTGAGCTTCTTTTCCAACCTCGTCCATTTCAGCAAGAACTGCAGCACGTGCCCTAGGATCCTTTACCAGCTGCCCCAGATCATCATACTGTTCAATGTTTATATATTAACAAATTATTAGTTGATAGTTACATAAATTACTTCAAAAGATAATTACTGGTTTCTTTATTCCAGTTTTCAGCGACTATGAACCAAAATTTTACACATGCAATATATGTACTCAACCACGAAAAAAAGCAGGTACAATTTACTCTTTAATTTCTTGGGATAAAAATGTGTACCTTTATTCCTTGTGATGCAGCCCAAGATTTCAACACCTCAGGTTCAACACATACAACAGCAACAAGTGCAGAGTTAAAACTGTCACCTGAAATGTTCATACAACAGTAAATTAAAAATGAATGTTCTCAGCTTTTCTGGAAAAAAAAAATTATGGAGCTTACCGTATACAAAGCACTGTGCAACAAACTTGCATTTGGCATATACATTTTCTATCTTCTCAGGAGCAATATATTCACCTTGTGCAAGCTTAAAAATATTCTTTTTCCTAAATTCGGGGAAAAAAAAGAAACATGAAACAGAATGTAGTAAATAAGAGATATTACACTTAAACATCAACAATTAACAGTAACACAAACAAGGACATCATACCTATCGATGATTTTTAGACGTCCACCGGGCAGCCACAAGCCAATATCTCCAGTGTGCAACCATCCATCATCGTCAATAACTTCTCTCCTATATATTATTTTTAAAACAAAAGAAGGAAAAAGCTTCCGAAGTCAAGGTGCATTCAGACTTTTATATTAAAACTGAATTATAATTTAAAATTAAAATTACGTCTGAACTTCATCCTTGTAATAGCCTCTGAAAACACTGTGTCCCCTCACACAAATTTCACCTCGAGGATATGGTACATCATCAGATGTGTAATTCATCTCCGGTACATCAACAAGTTTAATCTCTGTAACAGTATAATCAAATCAGTAAAACAAATCTATATGATCCAATTACTTGCTAAGCGAAGATTCTCAAAGCCAGGCACTGCTACACACCTTTCATGCCTGATACTAAACATATAATTGTAACTTCCCCAAAGCCCAAAGGTAAGAGAGTCATTATCCAACTTTTCTTTTACTTTTTCATGTTTTGTCTACTACCAAGTGTCTGATAGGGTTGTGTGTGTGTGTTTTTTTTATTCTATCAAGTTGAATAGTAAACAAAATAAGATTAATTACATTTTATTATTCAATCAAAAGACTGGATGTGGTACCACCAAACATGTTGTCATCAGTGTTAGTTTTGTACACAGGATCACAAATTGCATGCTGTTCATGACCCAAACATTTTTTTTTTTTTTTTTCTCTCTTGGATGTATTGCCAATGACCTTAGTGAAATTTATAAATGTATCAGCACTCATTTTGGTACGTAGTAGCACCATGTAATGTTATCATTTAGGTTTAGAAAAAAAAGCTTAAGTGAAATGAACGTAAAATGACTAAGAAACCCACATTTCGTCATCTATAATATACAGCTTACCAATACTAGGATTAGGAGACCCAACATGACCAATCAATTTGTCACCAATATCCATTACAGATATGACACATGATGTCTCGGTCATTCCATATCCTTCCAAAATCTCACAGCCAAAGCAGCTAAAAAAATTTAAAAATAAAATACAATTAGAATTTATCACACTGATCTAAAAATCATTGTGCTACGAAAGTATCAATTTTCAAAGGTTGTATGACACTCCTCACATGCATCTATAAAATATGGGAAATGTTGCTTTACGCTCCTTATCTCTTTTCAAAAAAAAAAAAATAAATAAACAAACTACCCTTTTCACCCCTCACGAATCAAGGGTTACTTTTGGATCTATTGGAGTAATGGGGAAAGGGAGCATGTACCACATGCAATTCATCTTCACAAGAGAACACAAGATCATATATGCAGGGGCATTGGTTGTACTTTAAGGTTCTGCTGAAAGGTATATGTGAAGATGTGCCTAGAGAAAAAAGATACAGCTTACATTCTGAGAAATTCCATGACATCTGCAGACAATGGGGAGGCACCTGAACTCATGAATCTTACACGCCCTCCAAGCTTTTCTTTTATTTTTTTAAATACCAATCTGTCCCAGATTGGAGAAGGACTTTTCCCTACAAAAAAGTAAGAACATATTTAAGTCCCTATAAAGCATTGGAAATATCATGATTTATTTCTTCAAAGAAACAAAGCATTAACAAGCAATGCTCCACCCTTTTTTTCAGGGAAGGAGTATGGGCATCGTTTCAAGAAATTAAAGAGACAAGACAATAGGTGATCCCAGGTTCTTCTTTTGGGATTAGTAGAATGGGTAAAATGGGTGCTCATATGTTCTTGAATGTTGCAGAAAGGAAGTAGGCTACATTCAATATGTAACTTCTTTTGATGGGCGTACTAGATTATTAAGGTAGAAGTTTCAAAGACCATTAATTACATTAAATTTTTTTATTAGTTAATTCTTTGGTTGCAGAGTTGTTCAAAAAGAAATGCATACCATTCAATAATGCTTTCCTCTTAGAATTGAAAGCTGCATTAAATAACCTTTCCTTCATGCCCCCAGATTCTTTCACGGCATTTATAATTCTACAAGCCCAAAATTTAAATTAATATCAACTAATAAAGCAAGGAGGTAACCGGAAGTCAAAGAACTAGTATATAAAAGAAAATAATTTTTACCCTGCATAAATTCTGTTATACAACCGAGGCACGCTGGAAAATAACGTCGGTCTCAAGACAGCCAAATCATCTATCAATTTCAAATTATCCTGAATAAAAGTACCAAAGGAAATAATTAATACTGGTTGTCACATATGCCTGTATTATCACTGCAACAAGCCAACAAGTACTGAAATACTCTAATTTTGTCCAAGTTTGTATTAGTCCAGTAACAAACAGTACCACTGCATGATACAAGTGACAATCTAATGTGTGTTAAAATCGAAGTACAAATGAAATACAATGCAATACCCCCTGGTAGAAACCAACAGCAACACCATAGTGTACCAATCCAATTTGATTGACTCTCTCGTAGATGTGTGCTAACGGAAGATAGGATATATATCTGAGGCAAACAATACCGAGCACCACATAAATATTCTTTAGCAACAAAAGATGTATATGAAGTACAAGCAGAACAAAAAAAGAAAAATAAGAATTCATTCTACTGGCAATGTACTACTAACACACAAATAAGGAGGATAAACGCTTACACATCAGAAGGTCCAAAATCAACAGAAAGGCTGGATCCAGCAACATTTGCTATTAGGCTGCTATGTGTCAGAACAACTCCCTGAAGGAGAAAAAGGGACAGTCAACCCAAGTAGTCATCTAAGAGGCACAGAAGAAGTGATCCATTCATAATATTAAAAGGAGACACACACACAAAGAGTATAGACAAATCAAAAGATGAACAAGTTATATAGGGTTGCTCTACTAGGTATGTTGGAAGTGATTTCGGATTCAAACATTTTGAGTACCAATTATTTACCTGTGTTGAGTTTTTGTTTCTCCCTGTCTTCATTCCTATAGGGTTTTAAATTTGGATGTGTGCAAGATTACCAGACATATGCTGGAGAATGTCAGTATGTGGTATATCTGAACCAGTCAACCAGGTATAAACAATTGGCCTTGATTATAACTGCTAGAGGAAAGGATATTTGGAAGTACCTTTGGTGTACCCGTGGTACCGCTTGTATAGCAAATGGTAGCAATGTCATCAGGTTTAGGAGGTCTAAACGGCTGCAGGGTCTTTTGCCCCTGTAATTTAACAAAGAGATATAAATTAGCAATAAGCTGTAACTCACCCGATACCAAAAGAACTTGTTACTACTGGATCTAACAGCTAGTATTATCCTTGATCAGATATAAAAGAACAGTAGTCAAACTAACCTCACTCTGTAATTTAGAGAAAGCAATAACTTCTATCCCGTTAGTTGATTGAAGAGGTGGCATATTTTCATCAACTCCACCGACAACCTGTGTCAATCAATGGAAAAAAAATTAACTAAACTCAAAAAGACATGGATGTCCATGTAACAAAATCTTAATATTTGAGATACGATCAAAATTTGCATGTACCACTATAAGGCGAACTGATGGAAGTTTTGATAAAAAGCTCAACAACTGCATATAAATAAATAAATAAATTGCAATAAACAGAAATAATATAATAATAATATTCAATATTAGAAAGCCAAAATATATTGTGAGACTTACAATGCTTAAAGTTTGTGGCACACAAAATATAACTTGTACAGAAGCATGATTCACAATAAATTCAACAGCATCAGGGCCTGAAATTTGAAATATAAATATTAACATGACGATGTAGGAAAAATGAAAAGATTTTCTTTCTTTTGAGAATGAATTATACCAAGAGTATCATAAAGTGGGACAGAAACATATGAATAAGCAGAGCATGCATGATCCACTATAATCCATTCTGGCCGGTTTATGAAGTATAATCCAATGCTTGATCCCTATTTGACATGAAATAGAATAAATAATAATTAGTGAACCTTAAGACAACTATGTTAATCACTGAAGGAGAACTTTAGTCGGTACCCTTCTAAAACATAAAATAAAAGAATACTATTATATAGAGACTACAAAATGGTAAATATCTCTATGCCCATTAACATATGGAAAAAAAAAAAAATTATCCCTCTACCCTCTCTTAAGTATAATAAGCTAAGAAGACTCTTAAATTGTTCCCTGTTTCCAATTTGTTTATTAACAGAGGGTCAGATGCCACCCAACACAGCAAGGATGGGAAGACCATGCACTTGGCAATAGTTTTAAAAAGAGCAGAAAGGACTTGCAAGTGTTAAAAAATGCATGATTGTCAATTTAGAAATTTTCATTAAAATAAAAAATGCGCAGAACATAGCAGAGTATGAAATATTTCCTACGTATGCCAAAATTTTTAGCATAAGATCATTCTTGTTTTGCAGGCACACATACATGGTACTAAATTCTGAGATTTTCCAGGGTTATTTATGAAACTTAATCAGTATTGAAGTAAGAAAAGAACCTGAGGTATCCCATGATAGATAAGGCCAGAACCAATAGCAGACCGGCTTGTGCTTGTCTCTCCATATGTCATCCATTTATACCTGTGGTAAAGTAATTATGACGATAATAAACAAAAATAATACATATTTAAGAGATTATAGGGAAAAGGAACGCAAAGGATTCTTACTCTCCAACTGTTCCATCAGGACGTATTCTTGTTCCCAAGTATCTATAATCTCTAAACCTCTCAACAGCAGACCTAAAGTACCATTTTCAAAGTAAAATTAATAATTTGCAAGAAAATAATAAAGTAAACAAAGGAAAAAACGAAAACAATTGTGTCGTACATCCTTCATCAAGATTAAATTACAAAAACTGATATCAGTTTAGAAACATGTCGATTTAATATATATATATATTACTAATTTAATAGATGGTGAATCTCTACAATGGAACAATCTCTAATAAGGCTGCAAAAGAAGCTTGGAAATATTTTAAAGAGAGGCTTCATCTCTTAGTTTTTTGCTCTTTACAACTAACTGAAACAATAATAATTGTGTCTTTATTTAAGAATACGTAAAAAAAATTATAATCTTACACGAAATTATCATGTAATGTTCCAACTTCAGGCAGGTTTGGAAATCTATCAATCAGCTTTAAAGGAGAGTGTGCTGATCTGCATATTCCAAATAAATACATATCTTTAGTACGAAAAAAATTGATTAGCTATGGAAAAACTCCTAGAAAGGCCTGAACCGTTCATTGTTGATGCTGCTCTGGTACAGGTAATGATAGCAGTACATCTGAGTACACAATTGAAATTAGTACCGGTATGAATACTGGCACTGATTTGTGACATTGTTAATCTTTTTTTTTTTTAACAAACAGAAGAAAATAATTTGAGGAATAATAAACAACAAACATGCCTGTAAACATTCCACTTTCCAGTGTGCAATTTTTCTGGAAGAACCACGCTGTAGCCTTGCACTGCAGGAAGCAAACAGATAAAAGACAAAGTAAAATCCAAGTAAATATTTTAGTTCAAGATTTGGATAGTTTCTCCACTATTAGTGCAAGCAAATCAAAGCAGTTTACATCCAATGTTGAGTTATCTATGTTTGTATGTTCCTACTTACCAAGTTATCCAAATTTATTATTGCCAAATCAAAGTTTCTATAAACATAAAATCACATATTGTATTGAAATTCTATTATTATGAAAAACACTCCTCAGTTCTGAAAGGAGAAAGAATTTTACTGTACTTCCAACCCAGAAACAATAATCTACCAGTAAGTCAGTAGCAATAACAGACAACACACACATGCACACAATTTATTTTGAGTTTACTCCATAGAGAGGAAAGTAATTGGTTATATTCTATCACTTCCATATTTTAAAATATAATTCTAGTTCTATTCTTTTACCATGCCTCCAACAAATTCGAGGCCCAGAAAACTCAATTTGAAAGCTAAAGTTCTCTCCAGAAAAATCAGAACCTTAAAAAGGGTACAGAAAATGACAAAAAAAAGAAAAAGAATTTGCAACAATTTCACACAGAAATCATATTGTTGTCTGCACCCTTAACTTAAAAAAAAAAAAAGCATCAAGCAGAAAGTATTTTCATCAAATTTCTCTCTAGAAAATCCGTAAACAAAACAAGTACCATTTGCAAATTCTCCAGCAGTTGGGTTTGTTCCGAGCTGAGAGGAGGCGAGATCATCAGAGAGAGGGGACAGGTGGCGAGATATGGTTCTCAGACGGCGCTCGGCAACCACTGGATCCATTTAATTAGAGTTACCTAAATTGAAATGAAAGACGCCGCAGAAATTGAATGATATTAGATATGATTTCAAACAGATGGAAAATTTAGTTTCACTTTATTTGGGCCAAAATTAGATGTTGTGCTAAAATTCAGTATTTATATCTATATATGTACATATAAAAAAGAAGCACACATATGGTCAATACTAAATTTTGCACATGCCCATTATAACTTGAAATTAATATAATAGATTTCCTGAAATATCATATGAGAAACTTTCTAGCGTAAGTCCCCACTTCCACCCTTCAAATATAACAGCATTAAAAATCAAGTTAGACTTTTTAAATTGCTTTAGAAATTCCTCAACAACATAAAAACAGTACAGCTAAATATAGTATATAAAAGGGTACTTCTTGGATAAAGTTGTTGCACAGTTAGATGGATTCATTTCAATTAAGTTTAAAAATAGCACTATATATAACTTCCAAACTATACCAATTTGCATATTATATCTTAACCACATGCTATGGAGCAATATGATTGGCTAATTTAGCTGTTTTTTTTTTTTTTTTTGCTAAAAGGCTCACCTGCTCCTATCCAAACAACTCCCACCCACAATCACTGAACCAGACAATTTGGTAAATCTTTAAACTGAAATGCACTGGCTCTAGAAATTGGAATTGCACAAATTTATAAGTGATCACCAGAGAAATGCTAACTAAATGAAATTTGGGATGCCCCTTAGAAACAAAAATATAACTAACTTAAGAAAGCAAAAAACCATACCAAAAGAATCTATTGAACAATGAAAGGGATTCGTAAGAAAGAGAAATCCATGAAGGTTTACGCATTGGAGAGAGAAATAGGTTTAATTACCTCAATTCGCGGAATCTAGTAGCTGATTCGTTGCATAAAACAAATACAAAAATGGTCGGCACGAAATGCTCGTTTGAGAATATTTGATTTTTAATAGACCTTGTTTGAGGAGGAGAGAGAGGTGTTGAGAGAAAAAAGGAAAGAAATTTCTTCGTTATTTTTATTCTGATTTGGTTTTTTTCGCTTTTTCAGTTATGAGAAGATAAAGCCAGAAAGCGAGCGAGAGAGAGAGAGATAGGCAAGGACTTGGATTGTATGGGTGAGATGAGATGTCAGTAATGTATAGAGACGCGTGCGTAAGGATCGAGATTCACTGTTGCATATTCTCCTCTGTTACAACACTGACATGTGGGGTCCACAGATATTTACATCACTTGTCGGTAACATGCTACAGGGTCGTTGGGTACTATATGCGACAGGATATTTTGCATTAGTGTGTACGCTTCCTTGAGAGAAGCGCCTTTTATTGGATGTTTGACTTTCTATTTGTTTCTAGAAGTTGTATTGAAATGTGAAACGAATCTAAAATGGTCAGAAATTATCCGCTACACGGAGTATATCATAAATGATAGACCACCGGAAAAGTGTGCTAGCCTTTTTTGCGTCCAAGTTCCGCCTTTCAAATTCTGGGGATAATCTCCTTTTCATTATATAATAAATGGACTTGTATTGTTCCTATTTAATTAAAACTGGAGATAACTTATTATGAAAAAATGGAGAGGAACACCGACATAGAATCTGTTTGTTTTATTTCTTTTATTATTTCATTTTCTGATTCAGCCTCCGTTCAATATTTATCCTATTTTCTGGATATCTATGAATTGATATATCTACCAATGTTGAACCAGAAAGTTATTATAACACTCAAGTTGAATTAAGCACACGCACTATCTTTTGACTATGACTAATATTGTTTAAGATAATTATGACTTATGTTACCCACCGACTAACATCCCTATGCAGCTGGAGAGTTTTTATAATAAAAATCAGCCTTTTTAAAAATTTAAAAATTGCCCGTCTCTTTCATCAAAATCTTTGTTTGGATCCCTGAAAGAATAAGGAATCATTAATATTCTTTTCTCCCCTTCTCACTTTAGTTGGACAATTTTGTACTTTTTAAAAAAGTAAAAATAAAACTAATAAATCCCCATCTTTTATTTTTATTTTATTATTATAAATCGTACACGCTCTCGTCCTTCAAATCAAACCCAACTTAATTCTGCTGAGTTTTATTTAGTGTTTCTATAATAAAACATTATCGTGTCACTACATTGGACTGTATTTCGTTGACTATAAAATTACATACTGCCATCATCAATATTATTATATATAGGTCTTTTTTTTTCATCAAGCGAGATAAAATGAGGACACCATCTCCTTATGCTACACGTTGCATTTTTGTTCTTCAGAAAAAGCCGAAAGAAGTTGCACCAAAAGCTTATCTCTTTTGTCTTCTAGTTTCAAGATAACAAAAGAATAATAATAAATAAATATTATATCTTGAATTTTGTTAAACCACTTGTTATTATCAAGTAAAATTTTAGAGCCTATTGAATCATTTTTATGGATTCTCATTTTACCGATTCGTACTGAATAAGGAACTAATGAATCTCCTTCTTTTTGCCATTGCATTTCTCTATCGAAATTCATTGCAACACTCATAATTATGACCGATATTTCGAAAATCTAATTGGATTCTACAAAACCTGTAACATTGGCCCGGATAAACCCCAATTTATTGATTCTTGTCCACCAATAGTGCACACTCCTTCTGCTAGTTCCCAAAAAAAAAAAAGTATATAGTTATTTCATAACAAAAATTTTATTGCATTTTAAAATTTTGAATGGAAATTTCTGGAATAGTTTGAAAGTTTTGATCTATCTATTTTTCTCACTTGTGTTTGATGTTCGAGTTAATGCTACTCTGAGATATGTATTTAATCAATAAAAATTCAAATTTATATCTCTAGAAAATTAATAGATATCGAGATATAAAAAGATTACTAGCAAATGCACCCACCAAATATGGATAAAAATTAATAAATATCATAATTTTGATTTGTTGGCTAACTCAATTTGGTTCATAAGACGTTGAATGGGTGACGGAGTGACGGTCATTAGACAGTTACCTCCAATATCCCTGCGCGTGTTAATTATTAACTTTTTTTTTACATTAATCCTAAACGTAAATTGAATTTGTTCCATTACCAATTAATTTCATTTAATTATACAAAACTGTAATTTGTATCTAGGTTGTATGAATTTGCCATTTTATATTATTATATTATATATAGACTATAGTAGTATAGTCCAACTCATTACAGTGAAAAAGCATATGACAAACGGGTGGTACAACTTGTGACTGGAGCCGAGAAAAAACGGCTTTAGTACCAAGCTTTGAAGCCCGTTTAGGCCTCATTGGAGTTGAAGAAACCTATTTAGAGATTCAACAGTGTACAAAGAGGAATGTAAAGTTTCGGTTAGGGTGAAAACGCAATCGTTTCAGCCATTGATCATTTCGTTTCGTCCATGTAAAATGATTAATGAAATTATTTTTCTGCTTCGTTTATTAAATGAAACGATTAATGAAACCGGACTCTTTCGCTTCGTTTATTTTTGTTTAACAATTTATGTCAAAATTTGTTTATGAATAAATTTTGATGAATTGAAAATACTGCAGTATCAAACCTGTCGGTTATGCCTGAGGAATATCAAAATAGGTATAAAAATTAATTGTCAAAATAGCGAATCAAACACAGTTACATGCAAAATAGGAAAACATGTATAAAAATTAATTGATAAAGAAATTGATCGTTTCAATCATTTTTTGAAACGAAATGATTAACTCAGATAAATTTTTGTTTCGTGCCATAAACGAAACGGTTACCGCAAGAGTTAATTTCGTGATCGTTATGAATGCATCCGCTTATATGTTTTGAAGGCTAGAGCTAGACATGAATCTCTCACTCGTGCACCCCATTGGATAAATATGAAGAGGGAATCAAGGTGCTCTAGTTTGTTCATTAAGTTTGTTATTGCTTCCCAATCATCAACATCAGGCGTTACAGAAACCCCGAACTTGTGGATACGTGAAAAGTAGGGCAACTTTACTATCCATTCATCCCTTAAAAGTTACAACTCAACAAATTTTCCAAATTTACTGATGATGGTGGGCTCATAATAAACGATCCCTCTATTTTAACATTAATAATAAATAAATAAATAAATAACCTGGGAACAGGGGCGAAGCTAGGATTTGATATCAGCAGGGTCCGTAAAAATTTTTTTTTTTGCTGAAAACATATGTACGATGCTACTTTTAATATAGACATAGTATAATAATAATTTTTAAGTAAAAAACTCTAAATAATGTAACATAAAAAATGCATGATAAATCAAATATATATTATAATAACAATAGAAAATCTAAAATAATATATTTAATATACAAAATAATAATTCAAAAATCAAGACAATAAAAAAAAGTACAACAATTTCCTATGAATTTTCATTTTTCTCATAATTTTACATAATAGGTTCATTAGAAATCTCATTGAACACTTTTTTTTTTCCTATATTATAGATATATAAAGATAGGAGACATATAGAAGAATTTGGCCACTATTCAAACCACAATATTTCTTATCTTTTGTGGCGCTTGGAATTTTTTTGACAGGAATATATAGTATTTAGAATTTTTAGTGGCAGTTTTTATATAATATCCGAATTGTATTTTTGATCATCTGTGGTACTTTTATTTATAATGTCCTAAAGTTCACAAAACATTATATAGACAAATCATGCAATGTGCGAGATTCGCGCTAGTATATATATGCTACAAATAATTATTCATCTAAATATTCCATTCTATTCTCAATTTTGTCTTAATAAAATTCATTGGGGAGGAAGGAAGAAGACGATTAGTCACGAACAAATGCTACTTGGGTCCCTATGCGATTTTTTAGACGTCGTTATGCAATTCAAATCAAACACGACATGTTCAGCTGGGTCCTTCAAATTTTTGAGATGGGTCCCTAACTTCTTGTGAATTTTTTTAATTACAAATAAATACAATATTAAATAATTTTTTTTTGAGGTGGGTCCATGGACCCACCAAACACCACGTAGCTTCGCCCCTGCTTGGGAAGGAGAAGCTCTCGTTGGCTCTTCTTCACGCGAGGGAGTGTGGAATTGGAATGAGGGGGACAATGGTATCCTTATTTTATAAGGATGAGAATTCTAGTATCAAAGTCCGATACTAACTTGTATATATCGTCCTTTCAAAGAATGATACTGGCTTATATCGTAATTTGAAAGTGTAATTATAGTATCGGACTTTCAAAGTCCGATATTGCAAATCTATTCTTAAAATTTTGATTATTTTAATAATAAAAATAAAATTTAAAATTATTTTAATAAAATTTTAAATTTCGTATTTATTTATGTGTTCTCTAAGAACACTGAAAATATGAATTAACCAAGTGAAAAATATGATAATTGAATGTTAAAACCATGATAACTAAATGTTCAAAATATGATTTAACCAAATGAAGTCTGGACCCAACATATTTCAGTGTAAACCCGGGCTGGCTAGGTGCAAAACAATTGCTATTGTAAAGTCTAATTGTACGGTGATAACTCCACTCCCAATGAGAGGGTTCTAGTGCCCATAATTTGAATGCCCCAAATGTTCCAAAACTCATTTTTTGATTACTTTTTTAAAATATAAAATTCAAACTTAGAATCCAAACAGTTGATCTTATTCGATATAACGAGTGATACATTTTCATATAAGTTTTATAAATTTTAAAATTTATTTGATACTTGATCAAGAGATTGAATATTGAACTAATCTAGTTAAATATGATAGATTAATTCTAATATATTCGTCAGCCAATTGTTTACATTATTTTTTTTTCACGAAATAATACGCAACCAAATTGTTTTTTATTTTTTTTGGCATATGTGTACATCTTATATTAGATTATCAGTACCACCGTACATACATAGCCCCTCTATAAACACAGAAACAAAAAAAAAAAGACGACGAAGGTGACGATTATTTTGAAGAGCTGATACGTGGCATAAATTTCCTAGCTAATTAATACTTTAATCATTAACATTTTTATTTTCGAAAACAGTATATTAAAATAATTTCAAATTTTGCCAGACCAAAAAAAATGGCTAGAAAAATGCAACATGCGAATATAAATTAATTCAACATTTTGTCAATTTTTTCACTTTTTCATCATATTTTGAACTACGAAATACAAGATTTTTTTAAAGAAAAAAAAAAGTAAAAAGTCCAACTGGTCCAAACTAGTGAATATCCAAAAAGCTTCGGCCCTAGACCTGGCCTGGCAAAACTCTTCTGACACTAAGGGTCGGCCCATCCTATCTAAGAATTTAAGAAGGGACATGGCCTATATTAAAATCAAGCTTACAAAGGATCATGCCACAATCTCAATTGAAAAGAGACCCGGCATAGGAAGAGCCAGAAACAAAGAAGCCAGGGCCTGTAATTCTTTGCCATGATGATGTTACGTCAAGTTAAAATATATATATAATTCTCACCTTCTATGTTAAATTATTTCATACATTAATAATTTTAAATTATTTTATATCATTAATATACTTTTTTTTTTTGAAACAAGTAGAGCTTTTTAATACTGTACCACTTTCATTGATGAAAGCTAACAAAAATACATAGTCTTATCACAAACATAGAAGAATTCAAGAAAATAATGCTACCCACATGCATTAGTACCGCCATATAGTACCGACGCACCTTCATTATCTCCTCTAAAATGAGACATATCATGCGTTTATTGTTCAAGTTTAGAGACGATTGATCATTTTTTTCATATGTCCTAATAATAGATTAATATGGTTATGGTTTCTAAAATAGGTTGATTGTAATCTCGAACTCTTATCTATGTAGTTATAATATAGCCAAGTTAAAGAAGGAAGAAATTAAAAATATTATATAAAATGAATAATAAATTTGTGATTTCTATTTAAATAATTTATAGCATTTAATTTTCATTCATCAATAATTTTTTTTTATTATTTTAAATATAGTTAAAATAATTTATTTTAAAAAATTATATGTTGTTCGTCAGCCCATCAGGTCCTTCAAGTCCGATCTCTCTAAATCGGGAGAACATAAAAATACTAGACTTATTTTTCCGAAAAAATTAAAACTAACGTTACTGTTCACACGAATATCGAAAAAAACGTTTAAAAATTCGAAATTTTAAAACTAACGTTGTTAGATCGGCAATCGGAATGCCGATGTTGGAAATTGCTTAGATCGGCATTCCAATTGCCGATCTAAGCCAAAAGGCGCCAGCGACCCTCCTTCCACCCCCCCACCCCTCTCACGCTGCAGTTGTGTGTTTTTTTATATATTTAATTAATTTATTTAATTTAATTAGTTTAATTAGGTAATTAATAGAAAAAATAGAATAAATATTGAAAAAATGATTAAAAAATTACTAAAAAATCAGAATAAATATAAATAATTATAATATGTGATTTGAAATTTTTTATATAATTTAATTAGTTTATTTATTTAATTTAATTAGTTTAATTAGGTAATTAATCGAAAAAATAGAATAAATATTGAAAAAAAAATTAAAAAATTACTAACAAATCAGAATAAATATAAATAATTATAATATGTAATTTAAAAAAATTTTAGAATTATTTTTTATATTTTATAATTATGGATAAGTTAATTATAAATTAGAAAAAGTACGTCGTGTGGAGGCCTTATAGAATTATTTTTAATTATTAATTAGTACGTCGTGGCTCGGTTCCATGTTTCTATCTGCAATTATTTGGACGCCAGTAGGACAGTGTTATGTATTTGTAGGATTATTTGTGATATTTATATTTTTTTAATTAATTAATATCATAACTATCAATTAATAATTAATTAATAATTAAAAATAATTCTATAAGGCCTCCACACGACGTACTTTTTCTAATTTATAATTAACTTATCCATAATTATAAAATATAAAAAATAATTCTAAAAAATTTTCAAATTACATATTATAATTATTTATATTTATTCTGATTTTTTTGTAATTTTGTAATTATTTTTTCAATATTTATTATATTTTTTCTATTAATTACCTAATTAAACTAATTAAATTAAATAAATAAACTAATTAAATTATATAAAAAATTTCAAATCACATATTATAATTATTTATATTTATTCTGATTTTTTAGTAATTTTTTAATCATTTTTTCAATATTTATTCTATTTTTTCTATTAATTACCTAATTAAACTAATTAAATTAAATAAATTAATTAAATATATAAAAAAACACACAACTGCAGCGTGAGAGGGGTGGGGGGGGTGGAAGGAGGGTCGCTGGCGCCTTTTGGCTTAGATCGGCAATTGGAATGCCGATCTAAGCTTAGATCGGCATTCCAATTGCCGATCTAAGCAATTTCCAACATCGGCATTCCGATTGCCGATCTAACAACGTTAGTTTTAAAATTTCGAATTTTTAAACGTTTTTTTCGATATTTGTGTGAACAGTAACGTTAGTTTTAATTTTTTCGGCTTATTTTTCATGTATAACTCCTAAGCCCTACCCGACCCGGTTCTTGAATAGGCCTTTTTAGATTCGGCCCGACCGTACAAAACGTTAACCAGTCCAAACTCATTCCTACTTGACCCTTTAGACTTGGTTCACGTAACGAATAAATGGATGCTTTGACAAATCAAGAAATTAAGATCCATCTCTGTTTATCAATAAACTTTAAAGTTACATGATTTCTCGAGAAATTATTTTGTTCTTCTTATTATTATTTTTTAACAAGGTCGGTATGCTACGTACACAACAGTGCACTTTTTTGAGTCTTTGACCAACTACGCACAATAATTAAGCAGTGTTGGCAATACTTTATTTTTGGAGTCCATGAAAGCTAGCACGTTCTTTGCTGGCTAGGACAGATTTAATTACTAATTATAAGACTCAGATCTCCACCTATTGTCCTATTTAGGCGAGTCGGATTAATTTAACTCCCTAATACTGCTCGTTCTTCGTGGCAGTTAACTATACTCCAAATTAGAGTGTTATTTAATTTATAATTACTACTAAATGCACTGTTCTTTAATTGTCAGCGACCTGTACGAAGCATAATTTAGCTGTACCAAAATTTCATATCAAGTGGTTTAGATTCGTTTCATCCATTACCCAGGCTGTCGTCTTATCTACAACTAATTTTCTCTGTAATATTCCAAACTAATCACGTTATGCCTCCTACTCGTTTGATTTTGTTATAAACTGTAAACATATATATTTTAATTTCAGAATTGAAACGATAATAAGTTCTTCACTTTTTACACAAATTAGACTTGTTTCATAATTTTTTTTGTTTTATTCATAAACATCAAAATCAGGACGGAAAGACAAAATATTGAAAAGTGACTGTCAGTTGCGTGTAACATATATGCGGTAACATAGGGAAAAATTTTATATACGGAAAATATAACATAAACAATTTAATATGAACAGAGGACATTATTTCTTTTAAGTATAGCACAGTTCGAGCGGTAATAGAATTGTCGCTATAGCACAACCATATAGCGGCAATAGCATTGCCAAAGATAGGGCTATAGCGGCAATCCTATTGCCGCTCGAATGTTTTTCCTTTTTTTTCGTCTGACAGATTCGCTTTTTTTCGAAATTTTCTATTTTTTTGCGCCGAGTAAATAGAGTAGGTGGGAGAGGCGCCGAGTAATAAGGGGTTTTGAGTTTTTTTTTTTTCGTTGTCTTCAGCCGAGAGAAAATAGGAAGAGAGAAAGAAAGGAAGAGAGAAAGGAAGGAGAGGAAGGAAGAGAAGGAGAAGACGCCGGCCGGCCAAAGGAGGAGGAGAGGCGGACGGCCAAAGGAGAAGAGGCGAGAAGCGCAAGGCGAAGGAGACGAGACGTCACTCCGATTTCGACCGGCGAAAATATAGGTTTATTTTGAAATTGTATTTTTTAAATATTGAATGTTAGATTAAAATTTAGTTAATATTTAATAGAAAATGTTAATGAAAAATGGTAGGAATTTTTTTATTTTTTTAATTATTGTAGGAAGATTATTGATGAAAAATGGTATGGGGAAATGTTGGTTAATATTTAGCAGAAATGGTATGGAAAATTATTGATGAAAAATGGTATGGGAAAATATATGTAAAATTGTATGAGAATTTATATGGAAATGTATGGAAATTATAGGGAAATTAATTTTGCGTAATAAGATATATGAAAATGTATGGAAAAAGTTAGTTTATGGAAAAAAATAATTAATGGAATTTATTGAATAAATTTAATGGGAATTATTGAATAAATTTGTTTATAGAAAAAAATAATTAATGGAATTTATTGAATAAATTTAATGGGAATTATTGAATAAATTTGTTTATGGAAAAAAATTAGTTCATGGAGAAAATAGTTTATGTAAATAATTATTGAATAAATTAGTTTATGGTTGAAAAATTAGTTAATGTATATGGAAAAATTGTGAAAAATTGTGAAAAGTAGATTTTTTAATAAAAGTTTTAAAATTTTTTAATAGAAATTGTTGATAGAAAAATTGTATGTAGGGAAATAAAATTGTATAATAGGAAAATTTATGGAAATTATAGGAAATTTATTTTTGTGTAATAGGATATGTTTATTGAATGAATTAATTTATGGAAAAATTTTTTGAATTAAAATTATTGAATAAATTAGTTTATGGAAAAAATAGTTTATGGAAAAAAAATAGTAATGGAAAAAATTATGTAATGGTAATTATTGATTAAATCAGTTTATGGAAAAATAATTAGTTTATCAGAAAAATGATTAATGGAAATTTAATAAAAATTATTGAATAAATTCATTTAACGAAATGTACAGTTTTTTAAAATGAGTTATTAGGCTAAATTTATGTAATGTACAGTTTTTTGCACATTGCCACAAAAAATGACTGTATTGAAAAATTAGTATTTTGATAAAATAAATTAGTACATTGATTTTTTTGAAAAAAAATATAATCTGTGGAAAGGTATGTGGAAATTAACGTAGAATATAAATGATTATTGTATTTATGGATAAATTAATTTATGGACTGATTATTTACTGTATAGACAAATTAGTATATGGATTAAATAAAATAGTAGATTGAAATTTACTATATGAATAAATTATTTTATGGAATGATTTTTTTAATAAAATTTTGTCTATTTCAATCAGATGAGTTCTGGACCAGATGAGACTGTTAGGAAGTCTAAGTTTTCAAATTTTTGTGCTAATTAACCATTTAATAAGCAATCCAAACGACTTAGACCTCGAAAGATCTAGTCCAAGCATTCACACACAAGAGAGAGAGGTTAAGAAGACTACCTCTCCTTGTATCGCAACAAGGAGACTCGAATCCGGCGATGTTGAGGTTGTGCGCACCACCACGCGTGTCTCGGCCTCAAGTCCACTAAGGTATTAACCAAAACCTCGATCTATGCTAGTAGATGAGAGGTTAAGCCTAATCCCTTCCTTCCCTTTGCCTTAATTAACTATTTAATTGGATGGAGGCAAGAGGTGCTCAACACATGAGCTTAAGAGAGCAATGGTGGAGAGGAAAAATTCTGAAATTTTTCCTTTAATTTTTGTCCAAAATATTAGGGAGACAGAAAATGGCAATGTGGCTAGGGTTTTGGCTCCCAAAGTGGTCCTTTTATTGACCAACCATTCTCCCAAAAAGTTGTAACTAATTTACAACTATGCCATCACTAGGGCAGCCATAAAATGGGTTTAAATGGGCTCCATCAATTATTTAATTGGTCTTCTAATTCAATTAATTAGTGGTCTAATTAATTGCTCTCAAGTTGGACCTTTAATTTACCATTTAAATATAGGCCCGTTAGCTCAAATTAATTACTTAAATTAATTCATGTTGAACAAATTAATTATCAACACTTTGATAATTATTTAAGGATTAGAATATGCATTAATTTATTTCTATATAATCCGTTTGACTTAATTAATTAATTATGACGGTTTGCAACAGTACATAATTAACTAATTCCAAAATAATTATTAATAAGTTAATAATTAATTTTGTTCAACACAATTTAATTATAGAAATTAAATAGAGCTTATGGACTTTTATTTAATTAGTAAATTAAAGGCCCGGTTTGAGTACAAGAGAAAGGTCCATTAATTAATTGAATTAGTGGACATTTAACACATCACAAAATGGGATTGATAGCCCATATAGTGGCTGCCCTAATAGGGATAAAAAAGTCCCTAAAGTTTGTGGAGTGGTTGGTCTATAAAAGGAGGTCATTTGGAGAGAGAAACCCTAGCCACCATAACCTTTTCTCTCCCTCTTCCTCCTAGAACGAAAATTAGAGAGAAAATTTCAGAATTTTCATCTCTTTCTCTTGCTCTTTTCCACCTCATCTAGCTCATGTGTTGAGATTTCTCCCTTCTCCATTAATTAAACTAGTTAATTGACAAAGGTAGAAGAGAGAAAACCTTGGGGATTAGTTGCTCTCCTCTTTCTTGCTAGTACAAGTTGAAAGAGGAGGTGATTAAACTTCTTGGTGGACTCGAGGCGGCCGTCGACGGAGGAGAAGGCGAAGGAGAGCATGCCATCAACTCCCATACATTGGTCGAGCATCGCGGATACGATTCCGCGAGAGGTAATCGATTCCTTTCCTTTTCTCATGTGTGTGTTGATTGCTTAGCAAGATCCTTTGTGCTTGATGTTTAATTAAGTTAATTAGTAACTAAAATTGAAAATTGAGCACTTTCTAACAGAGATAAGAGGGAGGTTAGAAAAGTAAACATATTAACACAGTCAGGGAGGAAAAGACGTTGATGGATTGTACTTTATGGACTTTTATTTCTATTATGTTGTTATTATAGACATGTCTTTTACTTTTTTTTTATTTGCTTGTATGATGCAATATTTGTGATGAACGCATTACGACACATAATCGAAATGAGACATAACAATCGAAATGCAACGCATTACGACACCTAATCGAACTGAGACATAACAATCGAAATGCAACGCATTACGACACATAATCGAAATGAGACAACAATCGAAATGTAACACATTACGACACATAATCCAAATGAAACCATTTAAAATATTAAAATTTAATTTTAAACAATTAATTTGACTTAACATAAATATCATAAAAAATATATACTTGAAATATCATATTAAAACAATAAATCATTTATGTCAAACATAATTATACGCATGTGCTTTTTTTAAAAAAAATTCGGTTCCAACAATCAATCTTAAATAGTAAAAGTAAAAGAAAAAAGGAAAAAACACAAAAAAAGTGCAAAAAATTTACGACTTATTAATTTCGCTCAGAAAATTGACTTTATATTTTATATCAAGTTATATAAATTTTTATATTAAAAAATCTAAAAAATATATAAGTTCCAATTACCAACATTTAATATTTAAAAAATTTGTAATTTTTAGTTTGCGATTTATTAACTTTTATATGTTCCAAGCCATTCATAATGATAAATTACATAAATAAAATTAAATTTTATTTAAATAACCGCACAATACAAAATGATAAATTTAAAACTATAATGAGGTGCATCAAATTTAAAACAGAAAATTTTATATTTCTATATATTTTTGAATTATAGTTTACAAAATATAAAAACTATATGATATAAGATTATATTTTCTATATTTTTATATTTTGTATTATATTTTCTATATTTTTATATTTTTTATTATAGTTTTTATATTTTATATTATATAAAATAATTAAAACAGAAACTATAATATATATTGTATTATATAAAAATATATAATACAAACTATAATACAAAAAACCATGCATTAAACACAAAAAATATATTATTTAACCACTACTCTATTTACTCGGTGCAAAAAAAAATAGAAAATTTCGAAAAAAGCGAATCTGTCAGACGAAAAAAAGGAAAAACGTTCGAGCGGCAATAGGATTGCCGCTATTGCCGCTATATGGTTGTGCTATAGCGGCAATTCTATTACCGCTCGAACTATGCTATACTTAAAAAAAATTAACGTCCTCTGTTCATATTAAAATTGTTTATGTTATATTTTCTGTATTTAAAATTTTTCCGTAACATAGCGCGGTTACGTCACGTGAGTACATGTGACATGCATGGCATGGCTTCTCCAAAAAAATTCTGGCTCGTCACATTTTTTTTGTTATCCTTGACAAACCAACCGTCATAAAATTGATCAAATGAAAAAATTATTAGTATATGTGTCATCCATATTTCTAACTCACAGTTGAGATGGACAATATTCTTTGCAATTGTTTCTTTAGATAATTTTAATTGCTCATGTAATATTATATATTATGCTTTTTTTAAAAAAATAGATATGCTCTTGATTCAGTAGCATCATTGTTTTCGGGTTTTCAAAATTGTGTGCGTGTATATATCGGTTCGCTAATGTACACTCCTCCCGTACTTCCGAGTAGTTTTTCGAACTAAAAAAATGGTCAATCCGAACCGTTCAATTTACTTTCCATATTGAAATCTTCTTGGAGACCAAATTTTATTTTATTTTTTATTTTTTTGTTGTTTATAATGATAAGTTGAAAAACATTATAATAGAAGGATTTCTGACCCGACCTCCAATTTGAAAATATCATAATATATAGCAAATTTTTTTTAAAAAAATATAACTTAATTTGATCTCCAATGAGATTTCAATATGAGGAATAACTTGTACGGTTCGAATTGACCGTTTAAATTTTAGATTTCAAAAAATGACTCGAGAGTACATGATGATCCTTACTCTCTAGTGTAGTTTAGCCAACCTATATATATATACACACAATATTTTGAAAACCCGAAAACAATGATACTACTGAACAAGCATATGTACCTTTTTTAAAAGCATAATAAAAATTATGCAAGTGACATATAAAATGTCAATCAAGATAAACAAAAGGCTAGCGCCATTAGGGAAAGTTATTGGATTTTTCGATTTGGCCCATCGACTATTTCGTAATTTTGTACAATTTGTTCCTTTATTTTTAGCCTATTTGTTTTCTTTTATTACATTTTTTATATATCAATAATTTTTTACAAATTTTAGTTCATTTATTTAATTATTTGCATGCCTTCTAAATATTTTTGCTTGAAATTTGATGTATGTTCTTAAGAAATTAAAAGACATTCAGTGATGTATTTTTTCTATTTTTATTTTTATAATTTGTTAAATTGAAGACCTTTCGTTACATTTTGCGATTGGAAGCATTTTATTACAAGTTTTTCTTAATACATCTAAGTAAGGCAATTATTAATTATTAATTATATTATATTAATATATTTTCCTGTACAGTATGTTAATTGGCATAATCTACAAGAAATGAAGTGATATAGCTATTTTTTTAAAATTTTGGACTTCTTAAAATTTTTTTTATAATTTTTTCTTTACTAGATTTTTCCTGATCAATTTTAGATTAAAATTTATGAATATTCTTACAAAATTTCACTTAATCCAATAATATATATTTTTATATTTTTAATTTATAAAAATTTTTTAGATTGATGTTATTTTAAATATTCTGAGAAGGGTGGAAATTTCAAAAGACCGATACTTTTTTTTGCAAAAAAAAAAGAAAAAAGAAAAAAAGAAAAGCAAACATTCATCGCGCGAGAGCGCGATACTATTGCTAGTTTTAATAAAGAAGTATTTATATTAAGTGGAGCTCCGAACTTCAAATTTAAAATAGTGTGAAATAGTAACAGGCAGATCATGAATGTATATATTATTAAAAATATTCGATAGTCCGAAGGTAAACACTACTTCATCAGGTCACATGCATGTATGCTCACAACTTCAGTTCACGTGTTTGAAATATATAATATATAATTATATATGGAAATGGGATGTACCTGCAAGTATGACTGTATGAAACATATATATATCTTCCCTCTACAGCACCTTGGATCGTTATATATCGCCAGCTTTCTAGAATTCAGTTTTCTTTTTCCTGGTGGCTCTTCATCCAGTTAAAACTTCTGATATATACCCTCCTGTAAGTCTATTGTCCAGCTTATATTCATAGTTGCTTCTTATTATATATTAACAATCTGAATATATATGTCTATTGAAGTTGTATTTTATTAATTCTTGATTTCTTCATAGAATTCTACATGGAAGAATCAAATGTTGATAGTTGGCTCATCAACTTTGTAAGAACTTTTTCTTATTCCTTTTTAAATCACCAATTGGTAGTTAAAAAAAAACAAATTTCCATTCTTTGCAAGAACAATGTTCTAAATAAATAAACACTGCATGAGTTACATGATTTTACATAGCACTAATCAAGCCATTATTCAACTAACAACGTGCAAGACAAAAATACTGATAAGTTGATATATCAATTATCAAGCAAAAAGATTGAAATCATTCTGAATTTCTTCCAATGTAGGAACCAAATTCTCCTTACTTCCTCCAAGATTTTGAGCAACTAGATCAATTAGCACCATCTCCAATGATACCAAACCTTTCTTCTCTCTCGCCAGCTGAAGGCTGCTTGTCAAACTCAAACTCAAATGCAGACCCACGTCCTGAAGTCTGCACTACTTCACTGGCACCGGGAAGCAATTTACCAGATGCAGTTACCCATCAAACTAAGAAGAAAAGGAAACCAAGAAACAAAAGCTGGAACTCCCGCATCACAAAAGAAAGGAACGGTACAGATGGACAAGAAATTGGCAAGTCGGACAGTTCTGATGACATAAATCTAAGCCCAAGTACAGGTCGCGGGAAAAAGAGGAGTTATGAAACGAAGTCTGATGGTGATAGAGGAAAAAGCAGTACTGGTTCAGCCGATCAGGTACCTCAGTTTGGGTTACATAAGAAAGATCATCACGTAATAGCAGAGAGATTGAGGAGAGAGAAGCTCACACAAAGGTTCATTGCATTATCTTCCCTTCTTCCGGGCCTATCCAGGGTACAAAATCTAATTGTTCGAGATAAAATTATACATAGGATCCCTAAAGTATCTGAAGTTTCTAAGTTGCATAAAAACTCTATATTGTTTCATTTTAAACATTATATATTTATATTTTGTCTATTTATAAGCTCTTAGCTTCTTGGGATTAATTGCTAATAGCTAGCATGATGAATATATTTTATCTATATTTATATTTTATATTATGACTGTACGAAATCAGCATTTAGTTAACAAATAATATTTATATATATGGATCTCGTAAGGAATATCCTCTCATAATATATATATGCTAACATGTACTTCTATATAATTTTTTTTAATCAGTGATAACAGTGTGTCAAATATAGTAACTGAGACTGAAATGATGCAATTCAAATTTTAAGAATAGATTTGCAAAATGAGTAATATTACTTAAGGATCTTTATGTAATTTGGTCTTTGTTATATTTAAGAGAAAATATTTATTGTCATATCAATTGATTGAATGATAGATGTATGGATGACATATTCAATTTTTAGAAAATCAATGATCCATCTATTTCTTTAGGTTCTGTTTGGATAGTCAGGAATAAAAGCTATTTTGGAGTAAAGAGCTATTTCGGATTAATAGACAATCCAAACAGTCCAGGATTAAGAACTTATTCCAAATCAGAGTAAGATTAGTTAATCCGACCATATGTTAGAATAAGAAGTGAGATTGTCTATTAATCCACAAAAGAGCTCATTATTTATTCTTTTCATCATCCAAACAAAAAGTCTTATTCTGAGAAACAATTTAGAATTAAAAATTTTAATCTTGAATAACTAATCCTACCCTTAATCTCATATGATCCAAACAGAGCCTAAGTTAAGTTAATTTAACACTTTATAGTTTTTTTTCTTTAATTTTCTATAATTTTTGTTTGTAGTTTTCATCCTTTTTTTTTTCCCTTTTACAATACTTTAGTAATCTTTATTATCATGAAGATGAGGATCTAATAACACTGTGGTGACCAATTCCGATAACTCTTTTTTCATGAAAAATTAAAGAATCTAAGTTTAGGTATGAAATGTGAACTATTGATCATTTGAACTATAGTCTATAGGTAGTAATATAAGCATTCATCATATATACTAAACCATCAAACCTGAACTCTATACCTCAAACTTTGAAAGAACTGCCATTGTCCACCAAGTTTCTGAGGCATGCACATAATAAATTCATAGACAAGGAAAGAGTTCATATCCAGTAAACTTGGAGTTTATGAGTATAAAAATATATTAATTACATGTGTTAAATGTATTTTTTAACAGATGGATAAAGTATCTGTTTTGGAAGATGCTATCATGTACGTTAAGCAACTTCAAGAGAGGGTGAAGACCTTAGAAGCTCAAACTCTCTCTAAAACTGTTCAACCGTCGGATATTGAAAAAGAACCACAATCTATTCCTGATGAATGTAACTCTGATAATCGCGCTGAGAACTTGGTGCATGATGAACAACCATCTAACGGGAGGTCTCTACCTGAGATAGAGGTCAGGATTTCTCAACAAAGGGTTATCATCAAAATCCATTGCGACAACCAGAAAGGAATTTTGGCGAAGGCACTGTCTGAAATTGAAAACAACGGCGTAACAATTGTTACTACATCGATTGTCCTGTTTACGAGTTCTTCCATTTTCATGACTGTCACTGCAAAGGCAAGTTTCCGTGAATTCCCTTTTAGTGTTATATTGCACTCTTGTTGTTGTCGTTGTTGTTTCTTTTTAATCGTTCATTTGGTGTAGGTTGACCAGGAGCTTTCCCTAACCGTTGAAGATGTTGTCAAGAGGATTAACTTTGCTCTAAGTAGTTTTAGGTTTCGTAATTAATTAGGAATTTAGGATAACGCTAGTTGATTTTCATCAGGGTTATCTTATCGGATTTTAAGCTGTAATTTCATTATCTTTTTTTGATTCAAAGGTTTATTATTGGGTGCTTGAAAGTTTTCATAAGTATTCACTGTTATAGTTATTGAAATTTACATTCTGCTAGTTGCACTTATTTTTGACATTATACATCTAAAACAAATTGAATAGAATCCTTGAGAACATACCTATATGCTACGGAGCCGATCCTTTAGTAGAGCCCCATTATTATTATTATACAATTAAAGACGCATCGACTTAATATATAAATAATAATAATTTAAGATCTATTTCTTACAAATAAATTAATTAACTGGAGGAGTGGAGGTGATTTCTTTAAACTAAAACTTATCAGCTTAGCTGAAGAGTCAGTTGTGACCTTGAGGAGATATCTCAAATATATATATAGAGTTTTGCTATGGTGAGTTGCAACTCACGAGAGGGTCCGTGAGTTGCAATAAAAATTCCTAGATCTAGTTCAAAATGACAGATCCAAACCGTTTAATACGATCTCCCTATTGAAATCTCCATGCAGACCAAATTTTATATTTTTTCGAAATTATTAAGTATTTTTTTGAAATTTTAGAAAATCGTTAATCTAATTAGTTCTGAACCGTTCAAAAACAACAGTTTTTAAAAATGCGAAAAAATACTTTTAAATTTAAAAAAAAATATAAAATTTGGTCTGCATGGAGATTTTAATAGGAAGATCGTATTGGATGGTTTTGATCGGTCATTTTGAACCAGATCTAGGAGTTTTTGAGCGCGACTCACCATAGCAAAACTATATATATATATATATATATATATATAGAGTTGATATAGAACACTGATGTGTACGGATCGTCCCCGTACACATGAGTCGTTTTTCAAGGTCCGAAATTCAAACGGTCAATCCGAACCGTTCAAGTTGTTCGCTATATTGAAAAACCTAGATAGACCAAATTTTACATTTTTTCGAATTTTTTTGCTATTTATTATGATATTTTCAAAAAACACTATAATTGGAGTATTTCAGGCCCTCCAATTTGAAAATATCATAATATATAGCAAAAAAATTCGAAAAAATGTAAAATTTAGTCTGCAAGAGTTTTTCAATATAAAGAACAAGTTGAACGGTTCGGATTGACCGTTTGAATTTCGGATCTTGAAAAACGACTGATGTGTACGGGGACGATCCATACACATCAGTGTATTTTATCCATTCTCTCTATATATATATATATATATATATATATATATATATATATAGTTTTGCTATGGTGAGTGGCAACTCACCAAAAGGGTCAGTGAGTCACGCTCAAAACTCCTAAATCTAGTTCAAAATGACCGATCCAAACCGTCTAATACGATCTCCCTATTGAAATCTCCATGAAGACCAAATTTTACATTTTTTCGAAATTTTTAAGTATTTTTTTGAAATTTTAGAAAATCATTAATCTAATTAGTTCTGAACCGTTCAAAAACAGCAGTTTTTAAATATCCGAAAAAAATACTTAAAAATTTCAAAAGAAATATAAAATTTAGTCTACATGGAGATTTCAATAGAGATATCATATTGGACGGTTTGGATCGGTCATTTTGAACTAGATTTAGGAGCTTTGAGTGCGACTCACCGACCCTTTGGTGAGTTGCAACTCACCATAGCAAAACTCTATATATATAGAGTTTAGCTATTGTGAGATGCATCACAAAAAGTTTTTCGTGAGTCGTGCGCAAACCAAATTCCTGGATCTGGTGCAAAATGACCGATCTAAACTATCCACCAACATGATCTCCCTATTGAAATCTTCATGGTGGCCAAAATTTACATTTTTTTCAAAAATTTTAAGTATGTTTTTTAAGATTTTAGAAAATCGTTAATCTAATTAATTCTGAACCGTTCAAAAATAAAAGTTTTTAAAAATCTAAAAAAAATACTTAAAAATTCTGAAAAAATATAAAATTTGGTCTGCAAGGAGATTCTAATAGGGAGATCATATTAAATGGTTTGGATCGGTCATTTTAAATCAGATCTAGAAGTTTTGACTGCCACTCATGTAGAATTTTTTGTGATGAATCTCACTACAACTAAACTATATATATATATATATATATATATATGAGAAAGTTTAATATGCACCATAGTGGATAGGGAGTTCTATGCACCGCGGACTTTTTCGGGGGTATTTTTGTAAATTGACAAATCTAATTTAGCCAATCTAATCTACATATTGAAATCTCATAGCAAACCAAAATTTACAATTTTTAAGATTTTATTACTATTTTTTTCGATTTTTTTAAAATCTGCCATTTTTGGAAACAAACTACTATTTACAAATTCCAAAAATGGCAGGTTTTAAAAAATTCGAAAAAAATAGCAATAAAATCTCAAAAATTATAAAATTTGGTTTGCTATGAGATTTCAATATGTTGATTAGATTGGTTAAATTAGATTTGTCAATTTACAAAAATATCTCCGAAAAAGTCTGCGGTGCATAGAACTCACTATGCAGTATGGTGCATATTAAACTTTCTCATATATATATATATATTCTCCGAAGTAAGATTATATCTGTACAGTAAATAACTCTAAGCCGAGTCATTAACAATTGCATAGTTGCATTGAGATTTTCTACACAAAAACAGATAAAGCAGCTTCATAAAAAAAAAATGGTGCACTTGTATCTGCCGAATCTCCATGATAGTGGTATGGCTATCGATTTCTTTAATATTAAAAGAAATAAAGAAAATCAGTAGCGCTGCAGTGATCTTCCTTGAATTCTTAAATAATACACAACTTGTACAACTTGTACCGGAGAAGGCGGATCCTGATGGTTGCTAGTGTGCCGTTGGTGATAATTTAAAATCATTCATTCGTTTAATTCCATAATTATGTTTTGTAGATGTAGTGTGAAAACCCATAAAATTTAAAACAAAATTTAATTTCTAATTTTCTATAGTAGTGGTTGATTTGCAAGTTAATTAAATTTAATACTAAAATGGCTATAATTAAAATTGGAACAGAGAAAATATTCAGAAATTATAGATTAATTGAAAATTTGGAAGTCAAAAATAAAATTTGATCAAGCTAAACAAATATTTAAAACTTAGAAAGTTAATTTATGGACCGTCCGATCTGTGAATTGATTCCCTAATTCATTTCCACCGTTGGATCTGTCTCCTTTGCGCTCTCTGCAACTTTTTCATTTGATTTCCTGCCACAAACGACCTGCGACGATTATTTCTCTTTTTATTTGCTTCTTCTTAGGCTGAAATTGAGATGAATGTGCATATACTTGATTGTCTCTTTTGAATCTGTTGCTTTGCCGAATTAGATAGCTTAATTGAGTAATGGCTTATATTTATCAAATCTTGGCTGTACGTGCACTACAATTTGTCTAATGAATAGCTTGACTGTTTTAAGTATGTTCATAGGTGTAGTGTTTAGATATCAATCAAATAGTTGTCCGTGTATGAAATCAGTTGATATTTATTTCAAATTGCCACCTGTGCAAAAATCTGATGCTTGTGTGTTAAAGCAATTAATTGATTGCAACTTCTTTGACCACATTTAAACACTGGTCCTTGGACCAGAGTTGCTGAGTTGGTTGTGTTGCTGCCGTCCGACCTGAGAGCTTGAAAGATGTGCTGCCAGATTTCACATGTCATATTTCTACATTTAAGTTAGGACATCCATTATCATCCCTCGTTTTTGGAATTCTACTATTAATTATTAAACGAATTCTACTAGAATTTTTTATTCCATAGGATCTCCGCACTCGTCCCTCCTGGCCACCTCTTGATTATTTTTTAATACATTTTTGGTATACTACTTGCAAATAAAATAAATTTTTAAAGAGTATATCTGTATGCGTGTAGTGTTAGATCAGATTTTTATGTGCCATACTAGCCACTGGTCGTTGGATAACTTTGTGATTTGTGCATGGATGTAAATAGAGGGCATAGATGGAGGCGCTGAAAAGAGGGAATGAGTTAAATTTTTCCGTTCCCCACTCTAATTTTCGTTAACCCTCCGTCCCCTCGGTTGTAAGTTGTTTCCTCCCTCCGTCTCTCTGTTGTTAATTCCTCTCTCCGTATCCAAAAGAAATCGCCCATCTCATCTCACGCGGCTCTCCATAAAACCTCGAAGCTGCTCTCCTCAGCTCAGGAATTGAACCGGATTAGGAAGCACAAACCCTAAATCGAAGTTGCTCAGGAGACTCTATTGCCTCAGGAACCTCGAAGTTGCTCTCCTCAGCTCACAAACCCTAAATCGAACCAGATTAGGAACCCAAGCTCTCTTGCTCAGGAATCTAAATCGACCATTCGCCTCTGGTAGACTGAGCAAGAACCTCTATGGAGTTTCTGACATGTCTCTATTGCTTAGATTATTGAAATCTTCATTTCTATTTCAGTGTATGTGATAAAAAAAAAAAGAATGGAATTTTAATACTGGTACCATTTGTTACCAGTGTGCCGTGTATGGGAATAATCGGCTCAGATGATTCTAGTATTTTTTTTCTTACAACTAATAGAATAAAGTTGTTTTGTCTCTTGTAATTGTAAATAACAACATAGAGATAGCAATAGTTGCTTATGGTATGTCACTAGCACACAATTAGGTGTGTATTAGTTTAGATTGATTGTAAATAAGAGCAAAGAGATAGCAAGTATTAAACCAGATAAGTACCAGAGAATATGTAATTTACTATTAATCATATATACCCATTCTGATTTAAACCAGAGAAGTACTAGTGAACCAATATTCAATTTACTATTAATCATGTGTACCCATTCTGAGTGATTATGTAAGAAACTATTAATCCTATATACCCTATTCTGAGTGAATATGCAATTTAAGAAACAACAACTTGATTTAAACCCCATATACCCATTCTGATTTGTCATCATGCAATTTAGTTTGACATCTCTCTTTATATTTAGGAAAATCATTCTGATTTGTCATCTAGGGTTACAAATTGAAAACAGATCTGAATTACTTTTACATAACTTGAATATTTTGTAAAAAAAAAAAAAAATCATGTAGAGTATATGGAATTATCCCAAATAGCAAACAAATTAAATTTTGGGAGCATATGGAGAGATGGATTGCCTTCTGTTTGAGAGAGAGAAATGACGAAATCGATGAGTTCCTCCTTCAGCGTACATATTTTGAGAGAGAGTGAGAGAAAGAGATGGCCAAGCGTGAGAGGAGATATGGCGAGATGGAGAGTCGTGCACGATTTTTGGAGAGCTTCGCGTATAGAGCAAGCGTGGGAGGAGAGGCGAGCAATTTTTGGAGACGGAGACGGAGATGAGTAACGAGGTGCGGAACGGAAAATATTAACGCAACTATGCCTCCTCAGCGCATCCATCTCAAGCCACGTGTCTATCTCCGGGCACGAATCTTAACACTATCCAATGGTCCGAAACTTGATAGGAAAACCCCTCAGCCCTATCCAAAGGACAATGGCAATCTCTCTCTCTATATATGCGTTTAATATGTTTTGCGGTATAATATAAACTTAAAGTACTGCAGCTATATTGTGTTATTGTGTTTATATCTATATAAATTATCTCATTTAATGCCGTTTGTGATGTGAAAAATATTTATTTGTATCAATATTTGGGAAAAATTATAAAAATTGCCTCACTCCAAATAGTTACGACCTGGTATTCGTGCTCATGATATAAATCTTTAGCGTTAAATTAGTTACGAGAAGCATTTGGAAGCAACCTCGCAGGGAAATTATTACGACTTTGTATTCGTGCTTTTCAACTTATGTCTTACAGGCTAATACAAAAGATAATAGCAAGCGAAAGCCCAATCACTCAATTAAAACGTAGCGCTTGGATCGGATTTTCAGAATCCGATCCAAACGATTTCTAAGATCGGATTCCTGAAATCTGATCCTACAACATTAGTTTTAAAATTTAGATTTTTTTCATTTTTTTTCGAAATTCGTGTGAACAGTAAACTTAGTTTTATTTTTTTCGGAAAACAAAATCCAATTAAGGGTCTAACCACCTACCAGAGAGAGATTTATAATGAAAACAAAATTAAAAATATGAATGATAAGTGTCATCGCTAAAAAAACCATCGCGCGCCATCGCTGAACAGAGGGCGTGGGCACGTGAGTCTCGCGTGATTAGTAGGTGTCTGTTACAAATGTTCAGTTTAATAATCATAAGTGTTCAGTTAAATGTGTCAACAAATGATTTTATTATATAGTATCGCGCGTCAGTCTTGGAAAGAGGCGCACCAGGGGCAGACTCGAAAAAAATTTAATTTGAACTGGACCAGTTCATGACCCTTTCTAAATTTTTCATGTGTTTTTTGTCCGGTTCGTGACCCCTTCGCTTGGTTTAGTAATAACATTTTTACTTATAACATTTATATTTTTTATTGCAACTAACTGAACATTTATACTCAATTAATAGAATATTTGTACTTATCTAACTTAACATTTGTACTTACTAAACTAAAACATTTATACTTAAATAAAATGAACATTTTTGCTTATAATATTTATATTTTTTGTTGTAACTAACTGAACATTTATACTTAAATAATGAAATATTTGTTTATCAATTCAATCTGAACATTTAGGAACTAAATAAGTGCGCTGGGTGAGGGACGGCTCAACGATGGTGCGCGATGGTAAAGCCATAATCAATTTTTAACTAAAAATAGTAAAGACCTAATGAACTATCATTTGATTAATTACTAACATTTAATAAGGGATTTAAAATTAACGTATAGTTGCTTAATGGAGTATAGGCCGAGAATAAATTGGAAATCAAAACAAACATATCAAATAAAATCAAAACTCAAAACATATATTAATGTGGAGTATTAGATCCGCATCCGAAGGTACAGTTGGCCAACGGTTCTCAGTACAGTACTCAATCCTCACCTTTCAATCAACATGTGTGCATCCTGCCCGTCCGATTGTTTTCATCCTGATCGTCCGATTCTAGGTTTCTGGTTGCATCTCCGCTCTCGCTCTTAATTCCTTTTCCGCTCCCCTTCTCTCTCTTAGGTTCCACTCCTCCACGGACGGACAGGGTAGATAGGAATCCGAATTTGCTGTTGCGCGACAAATGGTGTAGCGCACGTACGAGCCGTCTGATCTTGATCGGACGGTTAATTTTTTACGGGCCTATCAATCTAGGTTACATGCACGGGGCTCCCTTGTCCATTGGATCTTGATCAGACGGCCAGCATGCCGCGCTACACCATGTGTCGCGCGGCAGCGGATCTGAATTTGGTAGATAGCAGGTGATGTACGAAGTTCTCTCTCTCTCTCATCAGATAGACGAAGCATGTGGAGCTTCCGTACCCTCCATTGCAGTCGCCCATGTGGATCGTGGCTCTTCGATTTATATGAGGTGAATATGCATATATATATATATATATATAGAGTTTTGCTATGGTGAGTTGCAACTCACAAAGGGTCGGTGAGTTGCGATAAAAACACCTAGATCTAGTTTAAAATGACCGATCCAAACCGTCCAATATGATCTCTCTGTTAAAATCTCCATGCAAATCAAATTTTGTATTTTTTCGAAATTTTTAAATATTTTTTTGAAATTTTAGAAAATTGTTAATCTAATTAGTTCTGAACCGTTTAAAAACAGTAGTTTTTTAAAATCTGAAAAAAAATACTAAAAAATTTCAAAAAAATATAAAATTTGGTCTGCATGGAGATTTCAATAGGGAGATCATATTGGACGGTTTGGATCAGTTATTTTGAACTAGATCTAGAAGTTTTGATCGCAACTCACCGACCCTTTGGTGAGTTGCAACTCACCCTAGCAAAACTCTATATATATATATATATATATATATATATATATATATATATATATATATATTTCTTATTCAGTTATTCTTTGCTTTCTCTTTCTTTTGGCTCAGAAGACTTCAGAAGCAAGTTTGGGTGGTGCTGAGAAAAAAAGTTCATTGGTAAAAAATAAGTACAGGTTTTTTACCATTGATCAGGGTACGCACAACCCCAAACACCCCAAATACAGAGAGACTATACGGTTTTGGACCATTGGTCACTCATAGTTTGATGTTTCAGAATCAATTTCCTCTTACATGTCAATAGTGAAATATTTAAAGCAATTAGCTATTTCTTACAGGAAGGATTTGAATGGAACCCAAGCAATTAGTTTTTCAAAGCTAGATAAATTATATAAAGCGTTCAATGCTGTCTTGGTGGGGTATTGGTTCATAAAATCATTTTTCTATTATTCTTGCATCATTTATTTTGTATCTATACATGTTAATAAGTGCAAATCAAACTTATGCAATTCGAGGTAAACTGTATTTTGATAAGTTTTTGGTACACCATGGAAAGTTTGCAACTGTTTTCTATTTGAAGACAAGAAAAGAGCACCAAGTCAGTTTCTCCATTGAAGCCACCTCCTATTTCTGATTTGTATTGCTCCAAGGTACCGATGCATTTACCGATATCTATATTTCTGATTTTTGAATCTTCAATTAAGTTTGTGTTGAAGGGTATTAATTGATATTGTTCTCTTGGAGATTTGAAATTATTTAGTTCTGTGATTATACTAAAAATCAAAATTGTTTTGAACAAATTTGAAATTATTGATTTTGTTATCTTGGAGATTTGAAATTATTGAGTTCTGTGATCATACTAAATAACAACTTTTGAACAGATTTGAAATTATATATAAGCTATTTCGTACAAGCTCTCATGCTGAAATTTTTTTTTTTTGTATTTATTAAATTTTTATTCCTATTATTTTAATTGTTTTGCTATTTTTGTACCGCTTAGTAAATTTGTACAACGATTTTAATTTGGTTAACATGTTGATGACAGGCAGAGAGAGAACCAATGGGTTCAACACAAACTAAAGACGAGGATGAGGTAAAGTTCAATTTGATATACTATTTATGGTTGAAACATCTTATTTACAAATTTTTTTTGTGAATTGAAAGCTGGTCCTTTTATGTATGTGTTTACAAACAACTGTGAAGGTCTATATTGATTAGAATGATTGTCTTTTGGTGGATGATCTTTCGTTCCAAGAACTATGATCTTTTCCTCTAGATATTTAAGTGTTGGGATTTCGTGTGTATGTCAAGCAAGCGAAATTTTAAAAATTTATTTGACTCGATAAACAAAGGATTTTATTTATACGACAATAGCAAACAAGATCATAATTAAACATTTAATTAAGTATTTCATGTGCATAACAAAATCATCAAATAACTTTATTTGAGAATGAAGGAGATTGTCAAATCTCTTGATAGAGTAAAGTTGATTTCTCTTTAGATCTCTTGGACGCCTTCGATTCTCACCGCCGCCGTTTAGCACGTTTCTTTCTCTTGGTTCACCTTGAATCTAAATAACAAACTCAACTAACACTTTGATAGATGGATGGGGGGGGGGGGTTTAAGCTTCGATCCAACCACTTTTGATCTTCAATCAATAAACTATTTGATTTCTTGGTGGCTAAATTATATTTGCAAAATATAAAATATAAAATTTCTTTTTCTCTCTTTTTTTTTCTATTTGCGCAAAGGAACAGCACAAGCAGAAATGCGCAAGGAAAAAGCACATTAAAAGGATTGGTGTCAGCCAATGATAAGAGGAGAGAGAGAATCACTATGTTTTCATTTTTCTAATTTTCTTTTTTTTTTGTTTTTCCATTGCGCAAGAAATCTCAAGTCTAGGGCTGTACAATAAAATAAAAAACCCGTCCGACCCGTTTAATCCGTCCAACCCAATCCGTATTCTAACGGGTTCAAGCATGATTCGGATTTTAATTTTATTAACCTGGTACAACTGAATCGGGTCATGTTTTTTTATGAATAATCCGAGTACAAACCCGACCCGTTATAATTTTATTGATTTGATCTCATTTGCATCGCATAATAAACATCATTCATTAATTCATGTTTACTCTTTACTTAATCTCAATGTCAGAGAAGCTTAGGGTCTGCTCCAGAACTCCATTATTAAAGGAGAGGAACAAAAATGAGAGTTAGGGTTGACCGGAATTTGTTATCCTTCAAATCAAGGTGTAGAAGTTTATTCTAAAACTTTCGAAATTTCAGTGTGTCTCTTCCATCATCTTCTCTTCCCTTCCATCGTCTTCTCTTCTGCGTGGAGCGAGTAAACAATCGGGCAGAGTAAACTCTTCCGATCGTTCCATTATTCTCCTCTCCTCTCCCTCCGATTTGGTGTTCTGGAGCACAGCCTTAGTCTCCTCCGCCGTGAGTCAAAAAGTATTTTTTGCTAAGTCATTAATTTGCACACGGTCAAAAAGTATTTTTTTGCTAAGTCATTAATTTGCATGTGATTAATACATTAATTCAAATAATTAGGTCGGGTCATTAATTCGCATTTATTTATTTATTTTGCCAAGTCATTTGAACTCAAAAGCATTTTTGCTAGTCATTTATTCTCGCCACTACTGTTATTGGAATTCAAAGTGTCTAGTATCATATGTGCTAGTCATTTTTTATTTCAATCATAAAATTATTTTTATTTCTTACAATTGAAATTACAATTCGTTAACCCCGTGCAACCCGCATAACCCGTAATAATCCATACGTGAAAAATATTTGGATTGGATTGGGTTACGGTGGATCAATTAAAATTTTTGCTCAACCCGATATATATAATTGGATTGGGTTGAAATTTTGATTAAAAAGTTGTGACCCGTCCGTTGTAAACCCAACAGATGGAAAATGCGCAAAAACAAAAATTGGAAAAATGTGTTGGCCAATTAAATGAGACGGAAATAATTTTCCTTGAAAGAAAATATATTTCCACACGCATCCTTTTGTACAAAAGTTGTAATTATATTTTGCAACTTGTTTAATAAATTAATTCATAAAGAAATAATATGAAAAATATTATTACAATATATGATATCTATATTATTCTTATAATGCTCTCTAACATTATACTAATAATATTTATATATTTTCATAAATTTATTTATGGTCTAAGCATGTTATTTTTCATGACATATTATTTTAACATTTTATCTCGTGTATTTTATACATCATATAAAATGCAAAATACTTGTTGTTTCTCTTCAGTTGGTGTGACCTTATAGAAGATCTACGTCATCTTGGTAATAATATGAAATATTTTATATTATAGACTATAAGAGGTTATATCATTACATTATAGTAACCCAAATGACATAGTCATTACGTACTCGATCCACTTGATATGTGTCTATCCTTGTCTCATGATATTATGAATAATATGCAAAATAGGATCATGTCATTTTTGCATTATATTCGTTTTCTTGGTCTCTTAAGTGAATTATAATTATAACTACATCAGTTATATTGCATGCTTTATAATTTCACTTTATCAAAAGGTCCGATAATATCATAACTTAAATAACTGATGGACAATGATAATCGACATATAAATTTCTCCCTCACAAGTCACACACAATGAACTACTAATTTTCTCCAGCAACAGATAACTAATATCAGTAAAAAAATGGTCTTAGTCAATAATTACATTATATGATTCTCATGTGAGAAATCTATACATCTTATATTTTGGATTCAAAGACACGATGAAAATAATAATGACACAAAACACAATCCATATAATATTCCATCCAGTTAGATCATGTTCAATATATATAAAGTATGATCATTTTATATATACTCATGTCATTGGAAGATAATCATTTATCAACATTTATAGAACTAAAATGTACTTTCAATCGACATGCCAATCTTGGTCGGTAATTATTGTTCTTCTTTAATTACCACGATTGTGAACACATTTAGCAATACATGTTTTCATCTTAAGAGTTCTATAGTTCAAGATCACAAGCATCTTCTTGAACACTTCTAAAGATATAACATATTAATCTCAAGAAACAATAATGTATAATAACATTCAACATAATGAACAATGTAAAAATTATCATTAATAAAGATAATTTTCGAAACACACCTCCTTCATTAAGTGGGTGAAATATCAGTGAAATTAGATGAGTATCTGGAATTCATGCATACATTGTGTCAAATGATTTAGATTTTCATAGCTCTGATAGTTTATTACATGTGGCTTTATGATATGAGTTTGTTGTTCTTTCCAAAAAAAAAAAAAAAAAATGCAAATGTGCAGTAATGGGTCTCTTTTTTTATTTTTATTTATTTTAAAGCATCAATGAAATATTTTGTATGCAACATTTCATAAAATTTTAAAATGATTTGCTAGACAGCTCCTTTTTATCACAATAAAGGGAAACTTTAATGGTGGCGTTTTAATTATGTAATAAAGGTGCTTAAAAGCTGTATTTTTCTTTGATGATCCTTTATATGAATTTGAACATTTTCAATCTCCGCTATAATTGACTGAGAGTATGGATAGATGCGCAAATCAAGGGAAAATTGCCGTTGTTTCTTTTTTTTTATACTAAATGTGCTTCAAAGATGTATTTCTCTATCACTGATATGATTTTTCTTATATTGCGCTTGGACTAATAAAATTGGTAACAGCCTTTAATATCGCACTCCCCATAAATTTTATATCTATAAAAATGTCTCTGGCTTCTGTTGGAAAAGTCATCCATTTTTTAGTATATCATATAAAAAACTGTCAATTAAGCTATTATTAACAATTATTCAATAATTTGTGATAACCCATTTCTATTTTAGAACTAGGGGGCTCATTGAGCTTCGCTCGTTACATGAGTTTTTATTGAAATAATTTTTATTTTATTTTTATAAAAAAATTATTATTCATGTTTATTATATTTTTATAAAAAAATTATTATTCATGTTAATTAATGAAATTTTCCTTTGGACTCATTAAGTTCCTCTTTGCTATTTAGTATTTCTTTGTGATTTCTAATTCCACTAAACCAGTTATCGCCGCCCGTCACTAACGGAGCGGTGATTTGGGACGAGAACGTCGTCATAAACTCAGAGAAGAAAGAGTTGATATAATTAAATAACAAATCTGACATGCCTTTGGATAACAATGGAAAAATTGACACCTAATTAATTTACCACTTTCATGATGAAGATAGATCAACACTGATTAATACGAATAATGAATAAACTAAGTAATAAGATGAAAAGAATTCTACCTGAAATGCTTAATCTGACGAAACTCAAGGAGAACAAAAATATTTTCTAATTTGCCATTCTTTGTATGCCTTCACTCCCTTCTCCCTTTGTTCTTGTCTCAACCTAAAGAAAGAATGAACTCCCTAAACAAAAATAAAATAGAAAGGTTGTAAGGACACCTTGCGTTGGTCTTCCCATTTTGCCCTCTTCTTTTTCTGTTTCATAAAAAACGGGCTACACATTGTTTCCCTTCTACCACTTCTTCACTTTGATCCTAAATTGCTGGTATAAAAGCCAAACAACTTTATTAACAATTAAAAATATATACAGTTTTACGATCCTAACAGTGCAGTGCAGATATAATAAATTCCAAAAATAGTGATAAAAATAGAGCATCTTAGTGTGATAGTATACGAATATAATGATCCTTCACGATGATTTCAAGTGTCTTGTAAATTGCAACAAACGTGTTACATAACCACAAAATATTCTGTCAACAAAAAATTATGACATCTAAACAGAGCCAATTGGGATGTAATGTAAGCACTTATAAGTTATAATACACTAATATATATTTTTAATCTAAGAGCATAAATAAATAAAGAAATATGAATATGAATGTAGAGAAATAAAAAAATTAAAAAGGACTACATCAAAACCATACTGGAATTTATACAAATATTTAAATTCAACAAAATTAATAAGAAAGGTGGCAAAGGAAAAAAAAAAACAACAATTTCATGAAGGGATCTTACAAATAACTTGGTATTGTGCAACTTGCCATGGATTGTGTGCCTCGATTTCAATTTCGATTATGAGGTGATCAAGACACGGACTGAGTGCAATTCTAGCAAGAGTGAGAAAAACGAACTTGTCTTGCACCTTTTTGAACCTTTTCCACGGGTAGCCATCGAAGGATAGCTCTCGCCATGGGGAAAAAGAATACGGAGCAGATACCCCTCGAGCATCTTACGACCCGAACGCTATCGACCGTCCGAGAAACGGGCGACGGACGCTAATGCGGTTCTAAGTACCTCGAAGGTTGATTGTTTTTATTTGCAGGTCCTTTCCTTCCAGCAGGCGCAAGCCCCTGCTGTTAATTACCTCCGGCCTGAGTTGAGAACCAGACAAGAGTACCTCTAGATCGGGAATATTCGAATCAAACGTAACATATAGCTGAGGGTCTAATTTAAGCTTACAAGATTAGTTTAAACGGGGGGGTTTTGACTTTTGATTATCATGGTGTAACTTTAAACTGTTACAGGACTTTGGTTGACTTCTATGTCACAATTTTAGCAATTTTGTTATTTAACTTGCTGGAGTGGGTTGTAGCCACCTTTTGATATCTGAAACCAATACTAGGGGTTATATGGCCCAGTCTGGTATTCAGTCGATTTAGGGATTTAGGGATTTTGAAGGTTTCTCGTTCAAGTCTTGAGTACAGATGCGCTATGCCTCCTCCAAGTCAACGCGCTATGCGACGTTGAAAGAACGATTTAGATTTTTGAGTTCGACACTAGAAAGATAGGCGATCTAGGTCAATTCTCAATCGTTTGGGGTTTAGAGAGTTTTGGAATTTCGTTCGAGTCGCGAAGAAAGAAGCGCTATGCCCTCCTCTTGACAGGAACTTCGGGGTGTGACTCCCGCGGTAACGCGCTATGCAGTCTCAGGAGAAACGAAGTTGGACTTTTAAGACTTTAATGTCATTTTTGAATTTTAGTTATTGACTTTGTTCCAAGCTCTAAACTGTTGGTCTTTGTGTCTTTAACCATTTGGGGTTTTAACTTAATTCTTGGGGTTTAGGATATTTTAAGACTTTTAGATTCTGGCTATCAGATCTTTTTAGTCTTAACTATGCCAATTTTAAGTTGGACTTTTGAGTTTGACTTTTCAACTTTTACATTGGACTTTTGAGTTTAACTTTTTAATTTTCAAGTTAGACTTTTTGAATTTAAACCTAGGGATTCTATTCCTTTTTCCCAAATGTTTGGGTTTGGCATTTGATTCTCTGGATTTGTTTTAGGTTTTGGAATTTTGGATTTGAGTTTTGGACTTGGGATTGGAGTTTTTGGATTTGGATTTTTTCAATTTGAATCTTGGTTTGGAATTTGAGTTTTTGGATTTGGGATTTCTGGATTTGGATTTTGGTTTGGAATTAGAGTTTTTTTTTTATTTGGGATTTCTGGATTCGAATTTTGATTTGGAATTTGAGTTTTGGATTTGAAATTTCTAGATTTGAGTTTTTGATTTGGGATTTGAGTTTTGGATTTGGAATTTCTGGATTTGAATTTTGATTTGGAATTTGAGAGTTTTTTTTTTATTTGGAATTTCTGGATTTGAGTTTTTGATTTGGGATTTGAGTTTTTGGATTTGGAGTTTGAACAAGAATATCCGGAGAGTGTACCTGCTGTCCAGAACATAAATGTTCAAATATAACTGCTGTCCAGAACATAAATGTTCGTGTGTTCATGCAGAAATTTAATTTTAATTTTGATTTTATCATTTTTTAATTTACAAAAATGATCATTTTGAGGGTTTTGAATTTTATATGCTTTATGCTTTGGGATTTGGGCCTGGAAAATATTACCACAATACCTCTCATAATTTTCTTGACATTTTCATATTTTGTTTGCATTTTTCTGACACTCCTGTGATTTTTAATGCATTTTTGAAAATTTAAATTTGCTGAAAAATTCTGATTGGCTGGAGGCTTGCTGTTTGCTGTACCGGATTGGAGTGACCCGCCACACGGCGGTCGTCATAGAGGATTTTTCATGGCGCTGAGGTTGCGGTTTGAGCCGGGTTTAAATCCGTTTGGTGGGACCCATTTTTCTGTGTTTTGGCTCACATGCTCTGATTGCACCCATATTTTTCTTCAGATCCGTTGGGACTCAGATCCATTCGTCCACCTGGCGTCAAGATTCGTGCCAGGGGACCATTTTTCTTTTTTTTTCTTTTTCTTTCTTTTCTTCCTTCTTCCTCCTTTCTCTTCTGACAGCTCGTCGAGGAGGAGGTTTTAGTCGGGGGAGGAATTACGGCGACTGCCAGCGCCATTTTTCCAATTGAAGGTATTTTCCGAATCATCTTGAGTCACTCTTTCCTTCTGTTCATCACATTTCCCCAATTACTTTCTCATTTTGGATATTCATTTCTCCCTTTTCACTAGGTCGAGATCATCAAGTCTGATTGAGCTGTTCGGGGTGAAATTGAGTCCTTTGGTTGGGTCCCACTAGGTTCTTGAGGCTAGGAGAGGTCACTGAAGACACCAATTACCCGGGGTATTCTCTTTCCTTTGCTTAATTTTGGGTTGGATTTTGTGTGGGCTGGTCATATTTGGTGACATATTTTCTGTCCAATTTAGCACTCAATGGCCCTTGGTTTAGACTTAATTTGGGTTCATGACTGATGGCGACCAACCACCTTGGCTTATTTCATTTCAATTTTTGGTTTAGTTCCAAGTCAGGTTTGACTGAACTTGGTTTGGCTTTACTGGGTTTGACCTCTGTCATTTGGTGACAATTATGGGTTTTGTTTGCAGTCGACAATACCCTCTCATGAGATAAACTTAGAGATATACACACCCCTTCTTTGTTACTGTATAGTGCTTAGGTGTTTATTTATTGAAAATTTGAGACTTGAGTCTGTGATGAAGATCATTCTTTGGTATTTGAGGGAAGCTTTTACAAAATTCATACAAGAAAATCTGTTTGTTTCAGAGGGTAAACCATGCAATTTTTTAACATTATTTTTGTTTTTTAAAAAAAAACTGTGGTGTGTTTTAAAATTGATGTTATGCATATGACAAATGAAAGACTGGACTGGATGTAGATGCAAGCTTATTTTCTGTAATGCAACTTATTGATTGTCCCTTTTAAGAAAAAGATGCCATGTACATGAAAAATGAGGAGCCATGGAGTTACAAATGCCTATCCTTTCTTTAATGCAAATGCCATGCTATTCTATTTAACTTTTTCTGTTTTTTTTCATGCAAGAACACATGCTGGATGCTATGCAGTTAGACTAAATCTTTCCATGATAACTCATTTTTATTACTCCTAACATGAGGACTAGTGTATGCATTTGACTTGGCTTAAGTTGGATAAAACAATGAAACACTCGTTGACATTTTTTTAATGCGACATGAGACATTAACCATTTTTATTCCTATTTTCAGGGACTATGTCTATATGATTGGTTTGTCAAGCTGGGACTACAACTGACCTATATGATGCAGGAAAGTTTGCTATCTTTCTTTATTTTCTATTGACCTATGAGGCTCCATTTGTTTTTATGGCATGTGGCTGGCTTATTACACATTTGGCACTTGAGCATTTCTGCTTCTAGACCCTAAGACTTTATTGTTTGCTTCTATTACCATTTTTTTTACCTAAGTGATTTATACTGGGTACCAGACTTTATCAGATCCTACTAGCTGGACTACTATGTATAGGCACTCAGTTTTATTTGTCTTTTGTGGGACTTTTGCATGAACCCTAGTGACAGACCATTATACATGACCATACTTAACACTATGCAGATTCAATGAGTTTTATTAAAACCTAAGTGCTATGCAACTCAATGATGCAACAAACATATGACTTTGACCATGATATAGTTACTTAACAGATGCTATGCTTGATATCAACCTAACACTACTATGCATGAGTTTGAAATCGATTTTTTTTACAAAACTTTTGGCACATTTAGGTGGCACACTAGACAGTAGCCATGGGCATACAGCCTAGATAGCCTTAATCACTTTTAAGTTTGGGGTGGCATGCAAACAGTAGCCATGGGCATAAAGCTTGCATGCCTTATTGTGTATATCTCTAAGTTATCTCCTCATGAGAGGGTATTACACAGTCAAATACCGGGCTGTATTGATTTCATGGCCAAATACCAGGCCAGAGCCAAATACCAGGCTTATACCATGCCAAATACCAGGCATTTATACCAACCAGTGCCAAATACCGAGCACTCAAGCTAAATACCAGGCTTGTTTATTGCCAAGAAAGAAAGAAAAAGGAAAGGAGAAGGAGAACAAGAAGAACAAGAAGAACAAAGTAATTTAAACCATTTTTGGCCCCTTTTATTTCATATAAAACTTGAATTTACATGCTAATTACCTTGATTAACACTTAAACTTCTTTTCTTTTCTTTTTACAGCTTTGAAAATGCAATGTTCTAGCCTAAAATTTCAAAAAACTGGGGGGCCTCTTCTTCTTTGAGTTTGCTTCTTTATAGCCATCTGGCTAGGGTTTGCTTCTGGGGTGGCCTTGACATGTGGCATTTCCTCATAATTTTGAGGTTTGATGAGTGGCTGAGATGCTATGCTGCTCCAACTGCCTTAATTTGGGGTGCTGTCTTCACATTGGTATCCTTACCATCTCTTTACACTATCTAATAGTCACTTGACATGTGGCATCTGCATCTGAGATGGTTGATTTGATGATTTGGGTTTACTTCCTTTCACTGCTTCCTTGCTAGTTGCTGTGGCACATGGGGCTCACAATATTTAGCTTATGTGGTTGTAAAGGGTGTTGTTTACTCCATTTCACCAAGTGACATACTTGGGGGAGGGGTTTACTTGGCGCCAGCTGCTTTCTGTGGCTTGCCAGAGGGGTACTTAGGGTATTTGAGACTACTTTATGCCTCTCCAGTTGGTTTTGATGCTTGCATTGCCTTCCAGTGGCTTGAATTTGATATGGTTTTCCAATCTTGTCCTTCAGAGGCATGGGATTGGTGGTTTAGTGTTGTTTGAAGTGGCATTGTTTCATGTTGTTGCTTGGCAGGCAGTGAACTATTGGCTATGGTGCCTGTTGGCTGTTTGCATTGGGTTCCCTTGTGGCTTTGACAGCTATTGTAGCTATCCTTTGGCGCCTGGGGGAGAGTTTGATTGTGTGGCACTGGGACATGTGTCACTCAATTAGGTGTATTTCATGTATGTTGGCTGCTGTGTCTTGGCTGTGAGCTATTTTGCTCCAGCTGTTGGCTGTTGTGCCTCAGATGGAGGCTTTGAGATATGCCATAGAGGGTTTATTCCTCTCCAGTACTTGGGTTGTGTTGTTTTGAGATGCAATTGATGCTTACTGCGCCTCATAGAAGGCTTGTATTGCACACTTGATCTCATGTGGCTGGTGGTTCTATAGTTCCTTTGTTTGAGTCATCATTTGTCATATCTTGACATATTGTGCTCACATTTGAACTATATGACCATTCGATTTAGTTTGCTTGATTTAGATTGATGGTTGATTGGCATTGAAGTTCAATTTTGAACTTGTATTAGCATGAGTCACACTATGTGGGTGACTGTGGCTAGGGCTTGGCAACCATGTATTTGAGTTAGCATTTGTCACACCTGTGACAATTTGTTCTCATACTTGGCTTGTCAAGTGTTTGTAGAGATGGCATTTCACATTGTGACACAGTCACATTTTAGTCCCAATTTACTTGTCCCATTGGCCCATGATGAATTCCACTGGGTATTATGATGCCCAGTTCTGAGGTCACCTATACACAACCTCTCCTTGTGTGTTCGCACTGGGAGCTCCTTGTTCCTTGGCACATTTGATCTTACAGATGACATGTGCTTCAGCTGGTTTATGTGGTTATCACATCACATTTCCTTATTCAATGCGCTTTTCTAGAATATCTTGGGGGTATATTGGGTATCCCAGGCCTTCATATTGCTCTTTATATGGCTTTAGATGCTCCCCTCCCTTTGTCTTTTGTTTGAAGGACTGATTTGCCCATGGTCCCCATAGAATGACACGCTTACAGCCTCCTTTTGGCTTGTTTCATCATCATGCCTCTATGGGTTTCTAGTGTTGGTACCACATCTGGTTTTACAGTGATAATTGGAACTTTATTCAATCGAGAGCATTGATCCAACGGCTCTGAATTGATGGTAAGCTCACCCATTTTCACCTCCCTTATGTCATGTACTATGTTTCACAGGTCTATTCTTCCTTTTTCCAGGACATAGGCTGCGGTGAACAGTGTTCCTTCTCTATTTCATGGACTTTAGCTTATTTCTCCCCATTTTGCACTGGACAGCTCCAGTTGAAAGGGAATTAGTTGTTTCGAGTACTTGTGCATTGACGCATCCTCTGAGCAGGCTCTTGGGTCGAGACTAGACACTATCGTGGCATTCAATTCATATGTCAAGCCTCTTTCCTTCTCTTACACCTCTCCGCCGTGACTTCTCGAGACTGAGGTAGAGCATTGCTCCAAATACAACTTCAGCCTCGAAATTGCTCAATTGGGTATGTAAGTCACCTCTCCTTGGTGCTTCGCTAGCATTCAATCACTCGAATGCATCTTTGGTTGAGTTTAATTTCTCAATTTTTCCTCCAGGCAGTGAGCCTTCTCATTTCTCAATTGGGACCATTCCTCCTCCAATCCCCGCCGTGTCTGGTGTCACTGGAGTCGCAAGACCATCGCCTGTCCAGCGGTGCACTTGGTTTGGGCTGAGGTGGTCTGAGGCGGCGACAGAGGCCATCCCTACGTCGGTGCATCGAGTTCTGACAGGGTTGTATTGTTCCATCCCTCTCTCTCTTTTATTTTTTGTTTTAAACGGTAATGGTCCCAACCAATAGGAGTGTGACACGTGGCGTCCCCAAACCTGACTCAATCGAGTCAAGTCGGCCACTGTTGAGTTCGTCCGCATGGATCTATTTCCGACTGTCAGGTGTGAGCCGCATGAGTCTGTTTCCGACTGTGGGTTTGGGTTTGATATCGGGTCTGATATTTGAACCCGTTTAGTTTTTTTTATTGTTGTTGGGCCTTTGTATAATCCGGATGGGCCGTCGGAAAATGGTATGAGCTTTGAATTATTTTGTAATTAATTAAACCTTGTGGGCTTTGATTTATTTTGTAATTCGGCCCAACCGAAATTGAGGACAATTATGCTGCATTTATTTGATAAAATTGTTTGATGCTCATCCATAAGTCAGTTTGACATGAAATTTTGCATGGTTCCCCATAAAAATATGAAGGATTTAACTGCTACAAAATCTCTATTTTTGGGACTCTTTTGATAATTAATTATAAGGATATCACAGGCGCATAACGGCATTTCCCATAATTAATTAATATATCGTCCATTTTTAGGAATTTATGTATTTTCGTCTCATGCAATATGACTGTTTGTCGGAGCGATTTTGTTTGGTTGCTGTTGTCATGGGTTTTGGTTTATTTGTGGAATAAAATATGTTTTGTTTATTCCAGAGTTTTATGCAGCAGAATTTAGGGGTAAACAGAACTAAATCAATACAATTAGATATAGAGTTAATGGTGTTTTTGAGAACAATACAGATTTCACAAACGTAAACTGACACCTAAAAAAGTACCACAACCAGTAACATTACTCTCAATCTTCCTTTGACAGCCGCTGTCAATGTTTCTAAAAAAAAAAAAAGTTACTCTCAATCAAATTTTGACTCGCTATATAAATTCAATGTTTCAAATAAAAAAATGGTTTTAATCAATGTTGCAAACCTCACCGAAAAAATGGTTTTAATTCAGATACCTCACTAACTGAACTAAATCATAATAAATTTTGTCCAAATTGAACTTTCAGGGAAAAAAACAAATCGATTTCTATGTATGAAATTACAAATAAGTAAAATACCTTAATTTATATGCTAATTTACTTTACCTTCCTTGACTGAATGAACCAGCCGGTTTGAAATTGCCCAATCGGACATTGCGCTCAGCATCAAAGAGGACGCTATCGGTTTTGATGTCTCTGTGCCCCGTACCTTGACGGATGTCGGAGAAGAGGACAAACGGATGGAGGAGGTGCTAAATAAGGGGTAAGAGTTATGGTGGTCGGAACAGGGAAGAAGAGGAGAGGGCGATGCCGATGACCAATTTTTTTCCTTTCATATGCCTATATGCGATGGGCTAAAGGGACGCATGAATTAAAGAAAAAATTTGCGAAGGCAATAAAAAGTATTCTGATTAAACGGGTTATTATTTTTCCGCTATCATACTTGCCACACCAAAATATGTAGAAATCACGTTCCAGAAATATACAAAATCACCATCCCACATGTGTCGGAGAATTCCGTGTCCGTTCAAAATTAAACGCGTAAAATCGGGCTCCCGGGCATCTTTATTTATAATAATATAAATACTGATGTGAAAGTTTCACAATTGTGATACTTCCAAGCCTAGTAATTTAATAAAAACCATACAGCTCATGCCGTACTAAAATTTGTAAAATTCAAAAGAAAGCTCGACTGTTAACCTTTTATGTCAAACAACTTGCTAATATCACTTCTTTTTTATTTTTTTTTTGTATTTACACTTTATTGACCACCTACCTCACTCCACAACCGACTCGAGCATAAATTTTTGGTACAAGTTGTAGATGGTACGGTTTGATCTCTTGCTATAACTGTTGTACTATAATTCACAATTTTTTCTTATTTTCTCCTTTTATTTGGAACCGGCCAAGAGAGAGGAATTGGAAAATAATTAATTTACCCCCAAAGTGATGGCCGCTCAAAAGATTTTATGGGGCGACATAAACTTGGAATGCAATTAAATATTATATTACATATTGAATAGATTTTGTGTTGCGTTTAAAATTCAGACTATACAAACAAATGACATGTGGGTCCCATGCTTCATACTCTCATTTAATTACAGGCCAAGCTCTTTCAATACATGTACACTTTTAGACATGACATACCATTTAATGCAGAAATCATGGAGACCATATGACACCTAGACCCCACTTGTCATTCCATGTTTTAAGATATACAAAGTCCATATAACTTAACTTGCAACAAAAAAAATAAAAATAAAATCCTATATAACTAAAGCTGCACATAATTTAAATTAGTTCTATTTGGTTCTAAGACAATTAATTCCTTTTCCAACGTTCAAAATAAGTTAAATTTATATAAAATACGAAAATATCTCTAGAACCTTTTAAGTATTCGGAAACATATCTAATTTCGTATCTAAGTTCAAACTGGAAACTAGGCTAACAGAAAATGAAACGCTCAAAACATAATTCAAGCAAATTTCTAATTATTAATCAAGAAATTTTTTAAGGAATAAATAAAATTAAATTTAAAATAAAAATCCTAGTTATGACATATATGTTTCAATATTCGTATCAGTTTTTCAGATACGGATCGGAGCAGATACTATATCATTTAACTATACTCCAAATTAGGCTGCTATTTAATATCTGGATGTGGCGTTCTCAACGACCAGTACCATAATTAGGCTGTACCAATTAAATGCATGAATGATGAAATATCAGAGGGTTTAGATATTCGTTTTACCCATATCTTCTGGCTTTCGTTTTCACTATGTCCACATGTATTTTCCTCTATTTTCCAAATTAATCACGTTGTGCTCCCTAATCGTTTATTTTCTTATTAGCATTATAAGTTCGGCCACTGTTAAGTTCTCTAAAAAAAAAAACATTATAAGTTCGGAATGGAAACTGTAGCTTTTTCAAAATTTTAGACTCCATTTATATGGTGCATATATTTGTCATCAATATTTTGTATTCACAGTGAGATGGCACAATTCTTTGCAATTGCTATAAATATGTATGTAACTTTGGCCACGTTAATGGTACTTTTAGTCGGTTTATAACTTTATAGCTAGATAAATTGATTTTGTAAAATTTGAAAAAAAAATGGGAAGAAAGATAAAAAATTGTAAAATAATAGAGATCATATTGAATAGCTTGGATCAGTTGATTCAAACTCAAAATTTGAAAATGAAGACGCTAGACTTTAGCATTAATTGCTCTATAAAATAGCATATAGCATGAGTTATAAGACTTGTTTAATATGCAATTCAAAATCCTCTAATATACATACTTTTGGCTTTCCTTATTTACGTGTTCTATAAATTAACATATTAAAGGAAATATGTAAACGATACACGATAGTCACTAATTTGCCACTTCATTTTTGCGTTTAATGGCCCTCAAGTGATCAGCTTTTCAATTTCTTAAACTAATGGGGAGGGGAGGAAGAAACAAAACCATTTGAATTCGCAGGTCTTTTAATTTTAAATGAAAAAATTAATAACATATTTTCAACGTGTTACACGACAAATTTATGGAAAATTAATACACAACTTGCATCAGAGAAGATGTATCTACAGGATGGTACGTGCATGGAAGTATTTTCAATACTATACCAGAACCTTTACCGGCCTGGTGACCGAAATCCGGTATTTTTCGGTATTTTTCCGAAATTTTCTCGCACAGAATCGAATACCACTGTTTCAGTCACTGTTCTGGTTACCGGTATTACTAGAATTTTCCGGTAACCGGTAGGGTATTGAACCGGATACCGCTACACTGTTCTTATTAGTTGAATCTGAAATATTATTCATATAAAATATATTTTTATCACCAAGAAGTGGGTGCTCACAACACTTCCAAATTTTAAATGTGAAGCGGAAAACAGGCAGAGTGGCAGACGAGTAAATAATGAATATAATAAATGTAGGTCAGCACACAGCCAGAAGCCCAGAAGAGACACAACTTCAGTTCGATCACGTGCTAGATTATTAATCACTTAATCTGTACCACGTTAGATGAAACATATATATTTAATAGTTTGCCTATATATAGAAATGGGAAGTTCCAAGTGGTCAAACACACATCTTCCTTCTACAGCTTCTTGGATATCTTGTTTGAGTTGTTTCCTTTTTGCTAGATTCGCGACAGCTTACTAAATTCACTTTTCTTTTTCTTAGTGGCCCTCATTAATTAGTTAAAAGTTGTGATATATAAACCCTCCCTGTAAGTCTATTTTTCAGCTAATATTCCATTGCTGCTTCTTATCACTTATCAATATCAATTTGAATCTCTATCGAAGTTGTATTTGATTCTTGTTTCTTCATATATAGGTTCTATATGGAAGAATCAAATGTTGACAGTTGGTTCATCAACTTTGTAACAACTCATTTTTCTTATTTTTCCTTTTATTTTTTGAAATCATTAATCACAAAAAAAAAAGGTTCTCTCTTTGCCAGAAGAATTTTATGATTTTAGCCATTATTTAGCTTCCAATATGAAACACAAAATTACTCATAATTAAGTATATGAAACAGAAAGATTGAAATCATTCTGAATTTCTTCCAATGTAGGAACCAAATTCTCCTTACTTCCTCCAAGATTTTGAGCAACTAGATCAACTCGCACCATCTCCAATGATACCAAACCTTTCTTCTCTCTCGCCAGCTGACGGCTGCTTGTCAAACTCAAACTCAAATGCTGACCCACGTCCTGAAGTCTGCACTACTTCACCGGCACCGGGAAGCAATTTACCAGATGCAGTTACCCATCAAACTAAGAAGAAAAGAAAACCAAGAAACAAAAGCTGGAACTCCCGCATGACAAAAGAAAGGAACAGTACAGATGGGCAAGAAATTGGCAAGTCGGACAGTTCTGATGACATAAATCTAAACCCAAGTACAGGTCGCGGGAAAAAGAGGAGTTATGAAACGAAGTCTGATGGTGATAGAGGAAAAAGCAGTACTGGTTCAGCCGATCAGGTACCTCAGTTTGGGTTACATAAGAAAGATCATCACGTAATAGCAGAGAGATTGAGGAGAGAGAAGCTCACACAAAGGTTCATTGCATTATCTTCCCTTCTTCCGGGACTATCCAGGGTACAATTTTTTTAGATTGAATTATACATATGGGTCCTTACTCCTTAATGTAACCCTCTATACATTCATTATCCATTTCAAGTACTATATATATTCATCTATAGCAGCACCAATCTAGTTAGCATTGCTGATACTAATAGCATATGATAGATACCAATTTTACTACCTGTGGTAACTGGTTTAATTTATCAGAAATTAGTTAACAAATGATATTTATATATGAATGTCATCATGAAAAACTAAAAAAAATTAAGTTTCAAATAAGAATATTTCAAATTATTATTGATCAATTTAAACTCAATATTAATTTATGTCAAGAATTGGATACATGGGCACAGTGGCGGCAATAGTAATTTAAAAGTACTTCCAATTTTAAGCTTTGAAAAAATGCTATATATACTTATATAGTTCAGGAGAAAGAAGATCAAATTTCTATAAAAGCATGTACACTGTAAATAAATAAATAATAAGAATAGAGTTTATATCGAATACCCGGAGTGTTGGGTATGAATTATAAGATATGTTAATTACATGTAATAAATTTAATTATTCACAGATGGATAAAGCGTCTGTTTTGGAAGATGCTATCAAGTACGTTAAGCAACTCCAAGAGAGAGTGAAGAGCTTAGAAGCTCAAACTCTCACTAAATCCATCCAACCATCGAATACTGCACAAAAATCACAATCTACTCCTGATAAATGTAACTCGGCCGAGAGCACAGTGGATGATGATCAATCAACCAAGAAGTCTCTCCCTGAGATAGAGGTCAGCATTTTTCAACAAAGAGTTCTCATCAAAATCCAATGTGGCAACCAGAATGGAATTTTGGCAAAGTTACTATCCGAAATAGAAAGCCTTGGACTAACAATTGTTACTACGTCGGCAGTCCCATTTACGAGTTCTTCAATCAACATTACTGTCACTACAAAGGCATGTCACTATGAATCCCCTTCTAGTATATTGTATAGCACTTGCTTTCTTGGATTGAAGAAGAATATCCATCATTAGTGTAATTTAGTTTAGATTTTTTTTGTTCATATTGTGTAGGTTGATGATCAGGAGCTTTCTCTAACCGTTGAAGATGTTGTCAAGACGATTAACTTTGCTCTCAAGTAGTTTGATCATTAGGATAAATGTGCTAGTTGGCTTTCATCCGTGTTTTTCTTTTATTGGATTAATTTTAAGCCATATTTTAATCATTTTTCAATTCGAGGGCTTATTATATTATAGTTAAAATTACTGAAAGTTTACTCTTCCACTTTCACTTCGTTTTTAATTAACAGAATATATCTTAAACAAATATAGTATAGAATGATAGAATCCTTTGAGAACATCTCTATAATACGTCGACGTACTAATTAAGTTCCTGTTGCATAAGATCCCAGGGAAGAACCTGTGATTTTACAACTCTAAAAAACATCATTCCAAACGCTTACCCTTCGTTATCTACCCCCATATATATAATTATAATCTCAGATTCATCTCTTACAAAAAGTTTACGTGGGAGGTTAATTTCCTCAATATAGTAACTTTTTTTTGAAGATAAATTGAATCAAGCCTCCAAACTTATTTTTAAATTAAATGTCTATGAAAAACTCTCCAGCCAGAATTCGAACTAAGAGCTGGTTCTCCTCAATATAGAAACTTAATTATTCAACTCAGCTTACAACTTGTGACCTCGAAGCAGCATTAAAATTTATTATTATTTATATAGAGAATGGATATTGGGCTTTCCAAAGCACGTATCATGTGCTGTGGTTGAATTTTGAGTTTGAAGTGCCAAATTCAAACCATCCAATATATTTTCTTTTATTAAAATCTAGTTAAAAAACTAAATTAAATATTTTTATGAATTTTTCTATTTTTAAAATTTTAAAAATCGTTATTACTGGACTATTTAATATCATTTGGTCAACTGATTTTGTAAAAGTCATAAAAAATAGCATAATTTTTCTAAATATAAAATTTGATTTATAATTAAATTTTAATATAGAGAGCACATTGATTAGTTTGAATTGGTCGTTAACACTTGCATTGCAATTTTCACAAAAAATAAATAAATAAATAAGGAGCAGCTGCAATAAAAAAAAAATAGCCCACTTGTACTGGACGAATCTCCAAAATAGTGGTATGGTTATCGATTTCCTTAGTATTAAAAGAAAAAAAAAATTACCGTTGAACTGATCTCTATCTCTACTACTTATAAACGCATCCATCAAAAATCTCTATCTCTCTATATATAATATATATATATATATATCTCTATCTCTACTACTTATAAACGCACGGACCGTAGAGGTGTTACACGCTAGGTCTAGCATGTAAACATGTGTTTCTGCCGTTCGATCGATTTGATCTGTGGTCGGATATTAATCGCCATACGAAGTAACAATATATTTTGATTTTCCGTCTAATAAAGAAACAAATTAAATAACATATCTATTTGTATCGATGCTAGATTAAGCAATATATTTTTATTATCTAATATTATTTTATTTCTTTATTTGCCCACATATGAGGGCATCTTAAGCTAGTACTTACAAACGCACCCATCAAAAAGAGTAAACATATCATATAAAAGGAGTAAACATGTCATATAAAGGGTGTATTTAACCTTCAATATTGAATATAGATCATTGATTTAGTTAAACTGATATGATATGTGGCTTAGATTCATGCATCAGAGGAAAGGTTAACGTTTGATCTGAAGGTGTCGAGTCGCTGGATTGGAATTTAGCGACTTTCTTCCGTGCGCATCGGGTTTTCGATTCTCCGCTAAGGCGTTTTAAATTTTTATCGCCTTTTTTTCAACTTCACTACACCTGTAGCGCTGTCCGTTCGATCGAAACGGACGGTCAGATGGAGAGCAGATGTTAAATTCTTCTCCAAAAAAAAAAAAGAAAGAAAAACGCGATACCTCTTCGTCTCCTTCATCTCCTCTGTGTGTATTGACGAGAGAGGATTTGCTAAAATCATTGGCGACCTAGGGTTACCACACTCTCTCTCTCTCTTACCATTGATTCCATCTCCTTCAGGTATTCTCTTTCTCTTTCTTTCTCTCGCTCTCTCTCTCTGTCTTGTAAACCCTAGATCGTGTAGGTTTTGCTAAAACGCATACAAGGATCGAAAGTTTTAAACGAAGGAAAATAAACTGTTTATTGCGAATTTTGAGTTCTATGATTGGCAATTACTTTTTCATCAATTCAACCTTGGTTTGCAAGAAAGTAATAGTATATGCCTCTTTGAATTTAGTTTTAAGAACATATTAATAAAGATGTTACTTTTTGCTATATTTTGTCGATTCGGTAGAGAAAAATGGAAAGAGAATTGAAATTGTTTGAAATTTTCAATGTCCTGCTCCATGGATTAGCGAAATTGGAGAGACCCTATTTAAACAAGCGTTTAAGAGTGACAACAAGGCACTTGTCTCTTCGATTCCAGGTGAGCATGAACAATAGAAAACACGATTAAATTTTCTTTCCTTATCTCTATGGTTTTGAGGTTCTGAATACTTTTTCCTTTTCATTTTTTTTTTTTAATTTTTCAGTTTCTCATCAATTGGTCTGCGTTTTGAAGAAAGGTGTGGCTTAATATTATTAACTAATAACTAATAATTGGTTTAGCATATTTGATTTGATTTCTTATCCATCCTTATTACTTGTATAATGGAGATTATTGAGGTCAAGACTGTACTGGTATCGTTACTGTCAGGTACAGACTTTTTGCTCAATTGGTCAAAGTTTGAATGAATGCTCGTCATAGTTAGTTGATAAAAGCAATTTAAATTTCATATGTAGGTATGTCTGCTGCTTCTTGCGATTTAAACGGTAGCTGAGATTGTGTCGGAGCCACTGGAGATGATCAATAGTTTTATTATTGGCAACCTATATTTATTTTAGTCTTGGTTTTTCATTTTTTTTTTTAGTCTTGGTTTTTCATCCTTTTGCTTCATTTTAAGCTTGTTCTAATTCTTTGTTTATAAAAAAATATTGTTCAGATCTAGGGAAAGAAAAGTTTGCAATATACTTGTTTACTAAAGGTTAGTTTCTTTATGCACTATTACTAACTAGAATGTACAGCTTTCCTTGTCAGTGACACCCTACTAGCTGTCAGATGAGTATTTAGCAGAAATATTATTATCTTGGTAGGATCCCAAGCAATGGCCTTATAAAAAAGACTAGAGAAATTCGAGATCCATACAATCATGGCTGGCGCAGGAATTGTACCAACTTATGTGTGCATGGTCATACCAATGACGAGATAGCATGGCCCTCTCTCAATTAGAAAGTGCAATTACCGTAATTGACAGTAAGGATATCTGTAACGAGTTTCTGGTAAGATGCATGGCATATTGCTTCGTGCATTCTCTTGGATTATGGAAATGTAGTGCTTCATACTATACTTTTTGTTTAGATAATGTTGGCATAATAAGCATTTTTATTTTTCTCAAAGGGATCCTTGTCCTTTTAATTCCTCTGTACTTTGCTGAATAAGAAGAAATTTGGAAAGAGCAAGTTTGTCCAAGACAAGAATGAGAGATGGATAGAACCTTGTGTTAATTATTCTGTCCATTTAGAATGATTCTGTTTTGCAGCTTATTTTTGTGTTAAGGACAAATTCTTGGCATTTTTTACCCAGAAAGTAAGAACCATTTAATTAGAGAGTTACATTATCAGTTTTATGTTTTTTCCTTGATTTATTGTTAGCAGAGAATGGAGAAGTTGATGATAGCACTTCTTCTCTGGTGAAAGTAATGGAGAAGGCAATGACCTTGAAAAATCACGAAGGGAAGGGCTTCTGGTTATAAGGACGAGATAGAGAAACCTGATACTTAATCTTGTTTCTTATTTTGCTATTTCCTTATTTTTTTTTCTTTCTTATTATATGTTATTAATCTTTAGAATTTCTATTTGGATTATGATGGGATGTGTAAAAATAACTTTCTTTGTTTATATTTGTTTTTCTAAATTCATGCTATTAAATTTAAAAATAATTTTCTTAATTTTGTCAATTGAAGAGACATCTTTCTTTCTATGTATACTTGCAATTGCAGCTTATTCATTATTCATTATTATTATAATAAAATGCACTGTACCAATTTTCAGTAATCATATCATATTTGTTACTATTTTAGATTTATCATGGCCTCATTCCATTTTAGTTTCTTGCATTTAATAAATTTTTTCAAGAACCCACTCACTCCACATGTTTTGTTTTCCTTCAAATTGTACCATATAAGTTCCATACGATATAATTCCTTGGCGTCATCAATTGGAGTAAAAAGGAAAGATTATTGAGAAACTTGTCATATTATAAATCAAGTCTCCGAGTGTGATTATTGTTCCTTACAATAGTGAAGCAAAAGTGATTTATGAATCTTGTTATATTGTATTATCTTTCTTTTGTCTACTTTTATTGATTCTATTTGTTAACCGGTGAATATTCGATGCCGTCAAGACAACATTGACCTTAAATATTGAATATGGACAACATACCTTTGTCAAATAATATATTCATTTTCTAATATCATATATTAAAATACACCCACACATTGAGTGGGCGCTGCTGCTAGTACTTAAAAATGAAAGTAATATACCCGTAATAATTGCATCAAAATGATGATAAACAACTTGTATCCGAGAGAGGGACCCGGATCCCGTGTAGCGCACCTCTCGAGCTGTCCGATTTGATCTCGACGATCAATTTTTTTCGGGCCTTACAATCCGGTGAAATATAGGGCGGAGGCGGAGGCACATGCAAGGAAAAGTGGGCATTTGCCTCCCTATAAATTACAAATAACCCCTTAAAAGTATAAAATTTACATGTAATTCTATATGATCTATTCAATTAGCCTCCCTCACAATCTTAAAATTTTAGTGTAAGCAACTCTTTGCCCCCTTTGCTCCAAAATCCTGCCTCCGCCCCAGATCTAGGGGCCATCCATCATAGATTTGACGGGCCAAGAGGTGCGTTACACGGGTGCCGCACGGCACCAGATCTGATTCCCCAAGAGAGGACGGATCCACGCAATGCTCATATCATTTTGATCTATTATTTTGAAACCAAAAAGGACTTTTAAAAGTAATAATGGCCAACATGTTGGTGCATAATTTCCAAACCTAGAAAAGTACTGTACTATGACATTGACAAAGTAGTAATCACTAATCTGGCAGCTCGCTTTTTACAGAAGTATCCCTTACAGAAAGGAAAATTTTTTCCTCTCCCTTATTATTTATTTATTTATTTGTTGGGGGTGGGGTGGGGGGCTTATTTTTTATTGAAGCTCCCACTATCCTTTTATTACTGAAATTATTTTCATTTTTCTCTTCTTCAGAGGATTCACGGAACTATCAAATGCTGATAATTGGCACTTCAACTTTTAAGAACTCACTTTTCTTCGTTAATTTTGGCAATCACTCATTACGTACAAATAAATACTTGCTTGTATATATAATATCATTTTAAGAATATATTTGTTTTTATATCAAATAGGTATTCGAGTTTTACGATTTGACATAACACTTGACGTTATGCCAACTGAGCATATGCAGCAATTTTTGGATTGCTTTCAAAGTGAAAAAAAATATCCAACAAAGCAAAAAGAAAAAAAAATTGATTTTCATGCAATCTTGGAAATAAATTATTCTTTCTGTCAGTACTATTTTATTTTCTACTATTAAAAAAATATTATTTTTACGTTTCTTTTGTGTTTCCAAACAGGCAACTAACAGAACAGATAGATGGATGACATTTTTTATTTAAAAAAAAAAGAATGCAGAATAAGCAAGTTGACCAGATTTTTTTTTCTTTTTATTAATACTTATCTTTCTCCTTTCTGTACTCTCTTTCACGAAGAAATAAGTTTTGTTTTCAGTATTATATTATGATCGTAAATCCGAATTTTAAACAAGAAAACTTGGGACAATTAATCTTATTTTAGGGCACCAGTTCTTCCATAGCTGGAGGTTTTTATGTTTTACTGTATCTGAGATCATTGAACCACCTTTGTCGATTTTAATTTCTTGCCAATACTAATGCATTCCCCCCCCCCCCCCCCAGACAACTTTCATTTATCAAAAATCGCAACTCTTTTCTGGAAATAAAGTAAATAAAATAAAAAGTTTCTATTAGCAATTGTTTTCACCAAGATACCACTCGTCAATGTATCCACGTAAGAAATATGCTTATACACAAAAAGAACACATCCAGTAAACAACATTATTGTAAGCTATGGACAAGACATTCCCTCTAAACTTAGTATTATACAGAAGAGAAAATTTTGTCTTAATGGGTTCGTTTGGATCGTATGGGAATAAGGAAGGAATAAGAATTTTAGGACTAAAACGTTGGAAAGTGTGTAACTTTGTGAGAGAAATTTATGTCTAGGAAGAAACTATTTCTAAAAAGAGACTATTCCTAGCCCATCCAAACGTCCCCATTGACTGGAGATGAAGATAGTTGAGCATACATGTCAGCTTATAGCATTCGCAAAGTACTCCTTAGCTTGAGGTATCTCTTTATCTGCAATTACACACAATTTCCGTAATTGCGATTGAGTATATTATTTGAGAACATAACAAATATAAAATTAAAAATGGATGCCTTCTACCTTGAAAGTAGGTGTAAGAAGACCATTTTCTAGCGTGAAAGGTTCAGAAACGAGTGTCACAGCTTTTGCAAATTCAAAACCTCTTAGCTGAAAGCAATTGTCATTTTAATTTCCAAATTAACAAACAGTTCCTTACGATTTTCTCAAACAAGAATTTTAAAAATTTGGCCTCTAAAGTACCTGAGCTTCTTTTCCAACTCGATCCATGTCAGCGAGAACTGCAGCCCGTGCTCTTGGGTCGTTCACCAGCTGCCCCAGATCTTCACTCTGTTCAGCATTTATACCATACATATACTAATTATATTGAATGAGCTTTATTTATAGACTTCTTTTTTTTTTTTTTTTGGCATTTATCAGTCTGCCAGTTTTAACACCTTTATGTTATAGACGGAATAGAGAAAGTTTACAGTGCAAAAAAGCACAAGAAAAATAAATTATTAAACCTTTTTTAAAGTTCATATTCATCTTGATTGCTTGGGATTCAGCCCAAGATTTCAATATCTCTGGTTCAACAGATACAATCGCCATTAGAGCAGAATTGAAACTATCACCTGAAATCTTCTTAATTAGAACCAAAAAAATATATACAAGCCAAAGATCCTCCAAACATAATAAAACAGTGATTATTGACCTTACCATAGACAAAGCACTGAGCAATGAACTTGCACTGAGAAATGAACTTGCACTTTGAATACACATTTTCTCTCTTTTCGGGGGCAATGTATTCACCTTGCGCTAACTTGAAGATATTCCTTTTCCTAAGATCCCAAAAGAAAATTTTACAAGTGAAAAATATAGCAAACTTGTGGAGCGCTTACTGATAAATTAGTTCTTTAGCCTTTTCTGGATAGAATTGATGTGCATGGTGTATTTTAGTTTTTTATTTCAATTTCTGTAAATACTTTTTCATATCTTCTTTTCCTTAATAAAATTCGTAGGTGTGGTTTCCACCTACCCTCAAAAAAAGAAAAATATAGCATACTTGTTTCATCTGATTTCTAATTGCATCAAATGTGGAAAGTCGACTTCATTTCATCTTGTAAATAAAAATATAATTTAAAAAATTTTATAAAAGAAACGTATATTTGATACAAGTGTGGGGAACATGGTGACTTTACAGTACTTAGACATCCCATAGGCAACCACAAGCCAATATCTCCAGTTTGCAACCATCCATCCTCATCAAAAACCTCTCTCCTGAAATTAGAGAGGAAGGGAAGAAAAACAGAGATCGCTAAGGTCATAAATTAGGCCTTTTAGCTCATAGTTATTTCAATAATTACACATCATAGGATTTGAAATTATGTTTGAACTTCGTCCTTCAAAATAGCCTCTGAAAAGTGAAAACACTGTCCCCTCACACAAATTTCACCTCCAGGATATGGTACACATCAGCAGAAGTATAATTCATCTCAGGTACATCAACAAGTTTAATCTCTGAAACGTTTAATTAAAGTTAGAACAGATATATTTTGGTCTCACCAGTGCAGGCAACCAGTACTGTTGCTGATTCTGGAAAAGCACACATTAACTCTGGTACCACTTAGGTATAACACAGCAAAAATGCTGAGACAAAAGTGATCAGAGTGTTTTCAATTGAATTGTATAGCTTTATAGTGTCCATGTTTGTTTTCTTATAATATATTAGCTTTCTAATTGCATATTTTAAAGGGGCTTGATACAGTTTTTAGTCACCATGTTCCATTAAGAACTTCTGTTTAGTTACTGATACCAACTTGGTAGTGACTACTACAGTTCAGTACACTGGTATTGTACCAAACTACCAATAGTGCACCAACCAGCAATGGAACTTTTCTGTTTACACACTCGTGAACTTTAACTGGTGAGTACTTATTTATGAATTCCTCTGTTAATGGTTACAAACTGATACAGACCGGCTGTTATTTATTCATTCAATTCAAGATAGAAAGCTTATGGACACAAGAGGGAGCAAATAACTATAATCCTTTCTTTTTCCAAAAGAAAAATATGCATGTAGCACTTACTGACACATGGGTTAGGTGAGCCAACATGACCTGAAAGCATGTCACCACCATCCATTGTTGTTCCACAGCACGACGTCTCTGTCATACCATACCCCTCCAAAATCTCACATCCAAAGCATCTAAACAAGATTATCAATTCAATACAATTATGAAGCAAGCAGAAAGACCTCAAAGGAAATGGACAGATGAATATGTTCATCAAGTTCTTAAGGTTATATTTGTTGGAATTACCAACCTTGACAAAACTGACTATCGGTTTGCACAGCTTTTGCAAGGATACACTCAATAGGAATATTTTCACGTCTACCCTTAGAAGACATCAAAATTACTATGGATATTCTTAAAGAGGAGAAATATATCTCATATGCACCTATTTAATAGGAACAACATGTAGGCTAACAGATTACTTGACAAAGGGCGAGAGATGGTTTACTTGACATATTGCGAACAGGTGAATCAGAAAACATTTCAACATGTTTCATGGAACATTTGATATTTTAAAATAATAAAATTGTTGATGGCTTACATTTTAATAAAGTCCAAAACTACAGCAGACAATGGTGAGGCACCTGATGTCATAAATCTCACGCGGCCACCAAGCTTTTCTTTAATTTTATGGAAGATCAATTTGTCCCAAATGGGAGAGGGGGTCTTTCCTGAAAAAAAAAAAAATGATCGTAACAATATATTGCTTTAATTCCTATAAAAGAAAATAACGTGTACTTTCGCATATTGATTGAAGCTATTGGAGAAAGTTTAAAATCAAGTCATAAGACTTCGGATTGCCAATTAGGGTTTTTGATCCTGAAATTAAAGTTTCTGAATAAGGTTGCATACCATTCAACAATGCTTCTCTTAGAATTGAAAGCTGCATTAAACAATTTTTCCTTCAAGCCCCCAGATTGCTTAACAGCATTAATTATTCTACAAGTTAATAGAATTTGAAAATAGCAAATGAAAAATACCTATTATGAAAGCAGGTATATCATACTAATCAAAATGATAAGTATAGAAATTACCCTGCATAAATTCTGTTATACAACCGAGGGACACTAGCAAACACACTTGGTCTCAGAATAGCCAAATCATCCATTAATTTGAAATTATCCTGAAAAGAGAAACCAAATGGTATACTAAATGCTCCAGAATGTTTCACGTGTTTTTCTCTACATAGCTTTAAAAATGTATAGCCATGAAATATTGAGTCAGCTACCAGGATATGCCAGTCTGTTTTGCTAGATACTTCCAGAATTAATAATGGTTTGGGGGATCATAAAAGCTGTTTTGTATTCTGACAGCACTAATGAAATGCAATATCAATAACATAGTGTAGTGCAACTTGATAGGCTCTCTCATAGATATGCGCTGAAGGAAGATAACATAAGTATCTTAAACATACAGTGAAAAATAATTAAAAGTATACAATAACTTTCTATGGAAACAAAAATGATCAATTAAAAACAACAAAAAAAGTTCTTGATCAAGGGTTTACAGTAGCACAATACTAAAAGCCATTGAAAATTTTGTTTCAAATCCTTCACATAGAGTGCTGCTACTATTTTTTCTTTTTATCTATTCATTGCTACTCCTCGGTCTTCGCTTTTTTTTTTATTAGTGGAGGGTTTATAGTGTTGATGAACAATCACTCACATAACAGTAGGATTAAAGTCTAGAGAAAGGCAAGCGCCAGCAGTACTTGTTATCAAGTTAATATGTAGCAGAAAAGCTCCCAGAAAATAAGATAAATGAAATAAGGTTTATTTAAATATATCAATATAATGATATATTCATGCTTATGTCAAGAATACCAAGGCATAGATTTATCAAAAGATTAAATGAAAACTTCTCAGTAAGGGTTCCGCATCTGTGTAACTATTGGCCTCATTTTTCAATTATTTTCCAGTATCAGTTATGTCCCAGTTTTGATTCATTGTTTCTTCCTAGCAATTTTTCTAATTGGAATGTGTGTCTCCACTCTCCAGGTATTAGGTATGGACACAGAGACTATTTACCGGCACATCATCCAACACAATTTTGTGATGAATGAAAAATTTGAATCAAGCAACAACAACTAGCCCTGATTATTATAACAAAAAGATAGTCAAGAATACCTTGGGTGTACCAGTGGTACCACTTGTGTAGTAAATTGTGGCGATATCATCAGCCTTTGGAGGTCTAAATGGCTGTGGATTCTTCAGACCCTACAATTCACAAACAAGAACAGTAAACCTTAATAAAAAGATAGGTAGTATAATCAGGTCTCATCTGGTGTGGTTAAAGATCTGATCCTAGCTATGTAGGAACCTAAGAGCTACATGTCATTTTATTCTTAGTCAAAAGTAAAAGTATAAGATGATGTAATTCACAAATTATCACCTGAATCAGTAATTTAGAGAAGGTAATGACTTCTATCCCATTAGTTGATGGAAGTGGTGGCATATTTTCATCAAGCCCTCATACAACCTGTTTCAGTGAATTATAATAAATTACAAACTTAGCTTAATTACAAAAAGTAATTAACGAAATTCATAGGTGCATATGCTACACAGAAAAAGTAAACGAAATTCATAGGTGCATGAACCAACCACCATAAGTCAAACAGATGGAATGTTTGAATGTTTGATACAAAGATTAACAGCTGCAAAATGAATAAAAAATTTCAAGAATGTCAAATTTGAAATTTCAAATGAATTAAGCTTTTGTACAAAGTTTAAAAACTGGAAGGAACCTCACAAAGGGAGGAAAAAAAATAAGCACAAGAAAAATGAATAAGAATTTGAAAGAAATATTAATAAATGGATAAAGCTCACTATGCTTAAATGTTTGGGGCACACAAAATATGACTTGCACAGATGCATGGTTTACGATGTATTGCACAGCATCAGGACCTGTACATATATCAAGGCACATTTTAACAGAGCTTGGAACACAAAAATTTTAGTTCTGGAGATTGAATAAAATCATACCAAGAGTATCATATTCATATAGTGGTACAGAGGCATAAGAATAAGCTGAGCACGCATGATCCATTACCTTCCACTCTGGCCGGTTTATGAAGTATAATCCAATGCTTGATCCCTAGGGCTGTATACAAGCTATATCTCAATATTAAAATGAGAGAAAACCTGAGGTAACGTGAGGTATTCCACGATTGACCATGCTAGAACCAATGGCGGTTCGGCTTGTGCTTGCTTCTGCATAAGTCATCCATTTGTACCTTCCATTTCCAGTTTACAAGTTAAGAAAGAGAACATCATGAGAGCTATGCTAGAAAATAAGAAAGGAGGGCACAGAATTCATACTCTCCGAGTGTCCCATCATCACGGACATATAGCCAAAGAAGTAAAATTTTAAACTCAAAATAACCAAAGAAGTAAATTTTAGCAGAATTTTGTAAATCCATCTAGCATGTGAAATTTGTCAGAAAGCCTGTCTTTTTCAACCCCACGCACAACAAACTCTCCCTTCAAACACACACAAAATTATGACTTTTGAATCAATTTCCACCACAAATTTTAACAGGAAAATGAGTAGGGACCACGCAGTTCCTCTCTATAAATAAAAGCACAAAATAGAAACAATACCCTTGACGAACTCTCCAGCAGTGGGGTTTGTGCTGAAGCGAGAAGAGGCGAGATTGCCGGAGAGAGGAAAGAGGTGGCCGGAGATGGCTCGATTAATGGCTGGTTTTTTGACCGAGACATTGGCAACTACAGTGACGCCCAATTGATACTTCAAGGTTTAATTGAGACCCATGGTGCTTCCCCATGCCTGCCCTTCCTTCCCTGCCATCTTAATTTTGTCCAAGACAAACACCAGCGCCATGGCCAAATTCAAGCCGAGTTCAAGCACTGTGCTAAAGGGCTCCCCTATCAAAATTTAAGATGGAAACGCCTCCATGACAGCTCCACTATACTCTCGAACCTCTCTTTAAACTCACTCCAAGAAAGATTAGAGAAACTCAATCGACTGATCACGGCCTTGAAACCACGTCAAGCTCATAGCTTGGTCGCATGCTCTGCTGAGGGCTCTCTCACGCCCAGTTGATGTGGATCATGGTTGTCATCCCCAATCTAAAGCATACCCTTCCAATTCCACATATCCTGCCATTCTTCTCCAACAAGACTCCCTGGTCCTGTATTTCTTATACTGGTAATATGTGCATACCCTTGTTTAACAGTATATTTACCTGATTTTTATAAAATAGTCCCTGCATCACCATGTACACCGTATTGACAGGATTTACTTGATTTTTCCTTTTAATCAAAGCAGACTCAATTTCATTCAACCCGATCAATCAGGGAGTCCAAAGTCTCACTGCAAGCCTCGATGACGGTTTCCTTCAAATCAAGCGAAAGAATGCAAGGCATGCAACAAAACTCTGACCTTGTGCATATATTCAACTTCAGCTCTTTACAAAAAAAATGGCGAAATTGGTAAGGATAAGAAAAGAAGCACGATAAAAAAAAATTCAGGCCTTCAATAGTCCATGAATTCTCATCAGCTGAGTCTGAATCCTGTATTATGTTCAACGATATATAACTATATTTTAACATTGGTAGTAATAAAATTCCTTTTGCAATACAAAGCAACTTATTTACAAATAAATACTTTACAATGAAAGGCAGAATTAATGATCGACTTTTAAGAATGGAAAATATCTTGGAATATAGTTTTAATTGGTGACATACAAATATGAAGAAATCATTTGGCGATCATTTTCATTTTTTAACACCATAATGATGTTCGTTTATTATTCTATTTTGGGTTACACCTTATAACCACCATGTTTACACCTTACGTGCTATTTAATATATCTGGATCGTTGTCAACGACCTGTGTCATAATTAGGCTGTACCAATTAAATGAATAAATGATTACATATCAGAGGGTTTAGATATTCGTTTTACCCATTCTTCAGGCAGTCGTCTTCACTCTATCCACGTGTTTTCCTCTATTTTCCAAATTAATCACGTTGTGGTTGTGCTCCCTACTCGTTTATTTTCTTATTAACATTTTTATAAGTTCGGAATTGCAACTTTAGCTTTTTCAAAAATTTTAGACACCATTTATATGGTCCATATATTTGTCATCAATATTTTTTATTCACAGTGAGATAGCACAATTCTTTGCAATTGCTCTAAATATGTATGTAACTTTGGCCACGTTAATGGTACTTTTAGTCGGTTTATAATTTTATGGATAAATTGATTTTGTAAATTTTGAAAAAAAAAAACAAGAAATAAGATAGAAAAAAATGTAAAATAATAGCAAGATCATATTGAATAGTTTGGATCAGTTGATTCAAACTCAAAATTTGAAAATGAAGACGCTAGACTTTAGCATTGCTCTATAAAATAGCATATAACACGAGTTATAAGACTTTGTTTTATGCAATTCAAAATCCTCTAATATACATTTGGCTTTCCTTATTTACGTGTTCTATAAATTAACATATTAGGAAATATGTAAATGATACACGATAGTCACTAATTTGCCACTTCATTTTTGCGTTTAATGGCCCTCAAGTGATCAGCTTTTCAATTTCTTAAACTAGTGGGGAGAGGAGGAAGAAACAAAACCATTTGAATTCGCAGATCGAAGGTCTTTTAATTTTAAATGAAAAGAATTAATAACATATTTTCCATCGTGATTCTAGTTTATCAGGTTTTGCTCACGGATTGTCACGGATTGGCCGGTTTGGTTGACTAAACGTGTTACACGACGAATTTATGGAAAATTAATACACAACTTGCATCAGAGAAGATGTATCTACAGGATGGTGCATGGTATGGTTATCTTATTTCTTGAATCTAAAAAATTATTCAAATAAAATATATTTTTATTGCCAAGAAGTGGGTGCTCACAACCTCCAAATTTAAGAATCCCTATCCGGTGCCGCGCGGCACGGTGCCGCTCACTAATCCGAGCCGTTTGATCTGATCTCGACGGTTAGATTTTTTCAGGCCTTACAATCTGGTTACATGCACGGGGCACCCATCATCATTGGATTTAATCTGGACGGCTCGGATTGCGCGCTGCACGGTGCCGCGTGGCACTAGATTTGATTTCCAAATTTAAATAGCGTGAAGTGGGAAACAGGCAGACGAGTGAATAATGAATATAGATGAAGGTTGATTATTAAATTCAACTTCTCAACACACAGCCAGAAGAGAAACACAACTTCAGTTCACATGTGCGTATGTCATGTGCTAGCTCATAATCAGTCACATGTTAGATGAAACATATATATTTAATATTTTGCCTATATATGGAAATGGGAAGTACCAAGTGGTCAAACACACAACTTCCTTCTACAGCATCTAGGACTAAGGATATCTCCTCTCCTTTTTGCTAGATTAGCGACAGCTTACTAAATTCACATTTCTTTTTTTTTAGTGGCCTTCATTAATTCGTTAAAAGTTCTGATATAAACCCTCCCTGTAAGTCTATTTTTCAGCTAATATTCCATTGCTGCTTCTTATCACTTATCACTTATCAATAACAATTTGAATCTCTATCGAAGTTGTATTTGATTCTTGTTTTCTTCATATATAGGTTTTATATGGAAGAATCAAATGCTGATAGTTGGTTCATCAACTTTGTAAGAACTCAAAATTTTTCTTATTTCCTTTTATTTTTTGAAATCACTAATCACAAAAAAAAAAAAAAAAAGTTCTTTCTTTGCCAGTAGAATTTTATGATTTTGGCCAATATTTAGCTTCCAATGTGAAACACAAAATTACTCATAAGTATATCAAACAAACAGATTGAACGCATTCTGAATTTTATGCAATCTAGGAACCAGATTTTCCTTACTTCCTCCAAGATTATGAGCAACTCAATCAATCCGCACCATCTCCAATGATACTAAACCTTTCTTCTCCCTCGCCTGAATGCTGCTGGTCTAACTCGAACTCGGATCCTAATCCAAGTCCTGAAGTCTGTACCACTTCGCCACCATTGCAGTTACCAAATGCAGTTACTGATCAAACTAATAAGAAGAAAAGGAAATTACCAAGAAAGAAGAACTGGAACTCTCGCATCACAAAAGAAAGGAACAGCAGAGATGGACAAGAAACTGAAAAGTCAGACGGTTCAGATGACACGAATCTAAGCCCGACTACGGGTCATGGGAGGAAGAGGAGTTATGAAGCGAAGTCTAATGGTGATAGAGAAAAGAACAATAGTGGCTCAGCTGATCAGGTACCTCAGTTTGGAATACGTAAGAAAGATCATGTAATAGCAGAAAGAATGAGGAGAGAGAAGCTCACACAAAGGTTCATTGCATTATCTTCTCTTCTTCCGGGCCTATCCAGGGTACAATTTTTTTTAGATAGAATTTTACATATGGGTCCTTAATTTATCATTAGTTTCTCATTTCAGTCTTGAAGTATTTAAAAATTTTAACTTTTATGTTGCACAAAAATGACCCTGTATAGTGTATACATTCATTATCCATTTGATCAAGTAGTATATTTCATCTATAGCAGCACCTATATGTCTAGTTAGCATTGCAATTACTAATAGCATGATAAATACCAATTTTACTATCTGTGGTAACTGGTTTCATCTGAAATTAGTTAACAAAATGCTATTTATATATAAATCTCATCATGAATAATTCAAAATTTTTAGTTTCGATTAAGAAAATTTTCAAACTATTGATCAATTTAAACTAATTAATTTATGTCAAGAATTGGATGCAAGGGCACAGTGGCGGCAATAGTCATTTAAAAGTACTTCAAATTTTAAGCTTTGAAAGAATGCCATAGTTCAGGAGAAAGAAGAACAAATTTCTATAAAAGCATGTACACTGTAAATAAATAAATAAGAATAGAGTTTATATCGACTACCCGGAGTGTTGGGTATGAATTATAAAGATATTTTAATTACATGTAATAAATTTAATTATTCACAGATGGATAAAGCGTCTGTTTTGGAAGATGCTATCAAGTACGTTAAGCAACTCCAAGAGAGAGTGAAGAGCTTAGAAGCTCAAACTCTCACTAAATCCATCCAACCATCGAATACTGCACAAAAATTACAATCTACTCCTGATAAATGTAACTTGGCCGAGAGCACAGTGGATGATGATCAATCAACCAAGAAGTCTCTCCCTGAGATAGAGGTCAGGATTTCTCAACAAAGAGTTCTCATCAAAATCCATTGTGGCAACCAGAAAGGAATTTTGGCGAAGTTACTATCCGAAATCGAAAACCTTGGACTAACAATTGTTACTACGTCGGCAGTCCCATTTACGAGTTCTTCAATCAACATTACTGTCACTACAGAGGCATGTCACTAAGAATCCCCTTGTAATATATTGTATTGCACTTGCTTTTTTGGATTGAAGAAGAACATCCATCATTCGTGTAATTTAGTTTGATTTTTATTGTTCATTTTGTGTAGGTTGATCAGGAGCTTTCTCTAACCGTTGAAGATGTTGTCACGACCATTAACTTTGCTCTCAAGTAGTTTTTGGCTTTAGTAATTGATCATAAGCTAAATGTGCTACTTGACTTTCATCCGCGTTTTTCTTTTATTGGATTTTAAGCTATATTTTTATCATCTTTTCAATTCAAGGGCTTATTATATATTATTGGGTGATTGACAGTTTTCATGATTATAGTTAAAATTATTGAAAGTTATACTCTTCCACTTTCACTTCGTTTTTAACAGAATATATCTAAAACAAATTTAGTATAGAATGATAGAATCCTTTGAGAACATCTCTTTAATGCGTCGACGTACCAAGTTCCTGTTGCATAAGATCCCAGGAAAGAACCTGTGATTTTACAACTCTAAAAGACACATCATTCCAAGCGCTTACCCTTCGTTATCTCCCCCCATATATATAATTATAATCTCAGATTCATCTCTTACAAAAAGTTTACTGGGGGAGGTTAATTTCCTCAATATAGAAACTCAATTATTCAGCTCAGCTTACAACTTGTGACATCGAAGCAGCATTAAATTTTTGTTATTATTTATATAGAGAATGGATATTGGGCTTTCCAAAGCACGGATCATGAGCTGTCCTTGAATTTTGAGTTTCAAGTGGCAACCCAAACCATCCAATATATTTTCTTACATTAAAATCTAGTAAAAAAAACTAAATTAAATATTTTTATGTTTTTTTTATAATTTTTAAAAATCGTTATTATTGGACTATTCAATATCATTTGGTCAACTGATTTTATAAAAATCATAAAAAAATAGCATAATTTTTTTTAAATATAAAATTTGATTTCGAACACATTGATTAGTTTCAATTGGTCATTAACACTTGCATTGAGAAGAATAATGATGATGATGATGATGATGATAATAATAATAAGCAGCTGCATTAAAAAAAAATAGCCCACTTGTACTGGACGAATCTCCAGGATAGTGATTGGTTATCGATTTCCTTAATATTAAAAGGAAAAAAAAACAAATTTTTGGCGTTGAACTGATACTTAAAAACGAAAGTAACACAATGTGTTGCACGACCCATTAATAATTGCATCAAAATGATGACGCACTACTTGTACCGGAGAGAGGACGGATCCACAGAACGCTCATATAATATTTATCTTGTTAGAAATATATCTCATCTCACCATTAGGTTCCTTGAGTAATTTATATATTTTCTAGGGTTCTCTATGTATGTTTACATAATATTTAAAAGACTATTGGATAATAGAGAAAGGAACTTTAGACAGCCACCAATTCTTTCGTCCCCTTCTTCTTCATTTCTCCATTGTTGTCAAAACCCTAAACCTCTGTTGTAACATATCTATTATTTTGAAACCAAAAAGAACTATTAAAAGTATTAATGGGCAACATGTGGGTGCATAATTTCCAAACTCCTTAATAGAAACATCAAACATATATCTTCCCATGTACTAGGCTTTACAGAAAGAAACTTTTTTCTCTACCTTATCTTTTTTTTTTTTTGGGAGGGGGCTTATTTTTATTGAAGTTCCCATTATCCTTTTATGACTGAAGGTAAGTTATTTTCAATTTTTCTCTTCTTCAGAGGATTCACAGAACCATCAAATGCTGACAATTGGCTCTTCAACTTTTAAGAACTCACGTTTCTTCGTTAATTTTTGCAATCACTCATTACGTACAAATAAATACTTGCTTGTATATATAACTAGTGGAGGTGTCGCGCGTTGCGCGACGTATCTCTCCTTCATATAACAATAAAAGTTTTCTGTAAATCACATGAAATATTCCTAAATGTTGATAACCAGCATATGTTCATTGAAAGAGCCTTAAAAGAGAAGTTTCTCAATAGCAGGTGAAAATTTATTCCAAGAGTCGATAGCAGCTTTTATAGTATGAATTGAAGAGGAGAGCACTTTGGGAATAACCACTACATAGGAAGCAACAATTAGTCATTTTTCTTTTGGTTTCACTTGCTCCTGCCAATGTTATCAAGTAAAGAAAATGCTAATGACAGATCACTGATTGATTAACGAACTGCCTAATTACCACTGTCGTAAATATACTGGTCTAAGACCAAGAATCCAAAAAGGTTTTTTTACATAAGAATTTTTATCAATATGATCGAAAAACAATTCAGAATGTCATTGTGATAGAAAACAAAGTCTGTCACTATGATAATAAAGTAATAGGTCAAACAATCTCAAATAGATATTACCTAATTAAATGACACGCATGAGGAACTCTTCTTTAGCATCATAATTGGTTTGTGATTCGTCAGTTATGTTGATGAATTCTTCAAAATCTGGATCAGCTGCTGACTGAAACTCTTGCATGGGTTTCATGCTTGCACTAATTGCTTGATTGACACATGCAAAGTTACGAACAATCTCTATTAGAAAATTGAAGATGCTAAAGCTATAGATTATATAGTTAATTTCTTTTTGCATGTGAACCTGAGCTAAGAAATGAAGACTATTTCATAAATAATGTGAAAGTATTTATTCTGGTTCAGTTAATCAGCAAACATAAAAGTATTTTTTTTGTTTCATGCTATGTGCTATATCTTCATGAAAGTACAGCTAATTTTTTTTTCAAAAAAAAAAAAGAATGATATTAACAGACTAATAGGGAGAAAAACAACATACAAATATTACCTATTCATTTTATCAAACATAATTAACTATACCTAAGAGGAGACTAATAAAGAAATTCATTCTGATTGACAATCGTCAGCACTATAATTTCAATTTCCAAGCAAAGATTGCATGCCCATCAAAATCTTCATTAAAAACATTGTTCCCGTACCTCTCTCATTTGGTTGGCAAACCTACTAAAAGAAATAAGAAACAACAGACGATTAATTTTTTGACATGCATACTAATGATAGTAGCACATTAAAGATAGAACCATAATGAGACACAAAGTGGACTGTAGAGGCTTGATTCAAATTAAAGCTGAGACATCTATAAATATCTCCACATTAATATGTAATCTGAAAGAAAAGTACCATATAAGAAACTGAAAATGAAAGTAGAAATTTAGAAAAAAAAACTTCTTGCTGATACAATTTTAAACTAACTTTTTTCATAATTTTAATATTCTCCAGATTAGATCTGCAAAGATATTGATTTATGGCTGATACAATTTTAAACTAACTGTTTCATAATTTTAATATTCTCCATATTAGATCTGCAAAGATATTGATTTATGGCTAATTGTGCAATGAGGTGCAAATAACCGTTTTGAAGTTCAGTAGCCTAATCGAGGATGTGCTACCCAATTAAGGAAATATTGATTGCTTTCATAGAGACTAATTACTGAGATCTACCAGTCAAATTTTAGTTTTGATTATTTATTGGTTGGTAGGGAATAATGTTGCACCTAATCAAAATGATCCATCCAAACCAAAGACAATAATTAAGTTGTCATAACCCAGGAGGATGCTGGCAAGAACATCCTTCAATATTGATCATGAATTAATTATTCTAATCTGTGTGCACAAAAGAACACATCGAATAAAACAGAAAATAAAGTCCATTGTAAAGAAGCAGAAAATAGAGGTTGATACAAACACATACCTAACTATTGATATGTCAAATTTGAAGCCAGGTCTTTTCATATTACTGCAAACCTGAGATTTGTAGTGAAAACGAATTGTGTTATGTAAGCAATTAATAATAGTTTGGTCTTAGCTTCCTATCAATTCAAGATTATAAAGTCAGTCTGTGTTAGTAAAGAAATGAGAAAGCAGAATTTTTATGTACCAAATAAAATAGATAAATTCCATATGCGAAAATCAAATGGTAAAACAAAAAGGCATACAATTAAGCTGACTAACAAAGTATAATAACAACATGCATGTAGGGAACCTGATATTTCTATGATAAACTTCCATATTAACTTGAAAATTGAACATCTAAAAATATATTTGTTGAGCCAACAACCCATGTAAGTTTAAGAAAATGCAAATAGATCGATATTTTTTAACTAAACTAAAACAAACAGCATGCTTAGTTGTTAGAAATAATTTTTGTATTTTATTTTGAAGTGAGTTCAGGTTCTTTCATACCAGCAAAATAAATTTTAGGGAGCCCTGAAATAAAAATAAATCAAGCACCATCTTTTGTGTTCCAAAAATGTCCCTGCTCAGTAAAATAATCTTTTAGATTCAGGTTTGTATTGGTATCAGTATTAGGTCATAGTAAAACAATCTCTTTCACCTTCGCCACCTTCAGCGAACCTTGCTCGGCTTTTATAAAATTTATTTTTAATTCTGAAAAACAGCAAAGAAGCCTATAAAAATTTTCTCAAAATCAAAATATTCTGTCTCTAAATAAGGATCAAAGGGCATCATGGTGGAAATTTTTTTAAGAAAACACAAATAAATAAAAGGTATTATGCAGCAATTATAATATATAAGATCCAGACAACGCTTCCTTCAAAACTGAACTAATTTTCCACTCTCAGGATCATGTGAAGTTTTTAAATGAGGAGAAAAGAAAACCTCACTACCACTTTGTAAAACCTAAAAAGTTGAAGGATCAGAAGTTCAGAACCTTACATGAGTTAAGCTGCCAGCACCATAAACGGAAAGGAAACATCATGTACTAATTGTTGAACAAAGAAAGCAGTGTGCAGCTTAAATTTTTACCAACCAAATGCATGCCAACAATGTACTAACCACGTAGTTTAATTGTACTAACTTAAGTTAATTGAGAGGGCATGAAAACTAACCATCAAGCGCAGCAAGGCTTGAAGGCAATCAATGTAAGATTTATCTATAAAATATGCTACAGGTCATATAAAATAATTTAGTAAAAGCATGGAAAAACGATATAATACTTCATGGTGAGGATTTCGAGGTTTCCTTTACTGATAAGCTCCTGCCTCCTGGTTAAGAAATAAGAATTTTACATGGTCAGTTAATATATTGCATGAAGTGAAGCACCAATTAACATTCAAATGGATGAACTTACATCGAGCAAGAGGTGCATAGAAGACGAAGAAATCCAGGGCGTAAAAGATGAAACCACTACACATGGATATAAAAAATCGTAAAAAACAAATGAATGAAATGCATTGACGCAAGAAATCAAGGAAGAAAAGAGGCTAGAAAATCTGCAAAGAGACAGAGATGATCAACCAAATAAAAATGGTACCTCTTGCTCATCTCTAAGATTTTCATCTGTCAATTCTTTCAGACATTTCAAGAGCATACAAAATTTATTGCGATATCGAGATTGGCACAACCATTTATATTTGGTTCATCAATCCAATGCACAACAGTAAAAACATCAATTGTAACATATCAGTTTCTGTTAACAGTTAATTAATGAGGCAAAATCGTAAAGCATTTCTCAGTAGGTATTTTAATAGCACAATAGTAATAAAATGAATAGATGGAGGATTAAACTCAAATATTTAGTTAGGCTAGTTGTTTACCTCAAAAAAGCAGGGACTGAGCAGACCAACAGCAAGGGTTTTTTTTTTCAGAACATCAAGCAGGCCCCTTGAATCTTCTAGTCGCTGGTCTTGTTGTCACTTGACCTTTACCTCTTTGCCATTACCACCTCAGCTGCTCAGTGCTCATAAATTTGTCAAATTGAAGCTTAATCATATAGATTGGACCTCGAGAAGCTGAGACGGTAAAGTGGTACCCGTCTATGTGGAGAACATTGCGGGAAGTGGTCGGAGATGGCCGCAATCAAGCGACGAACACCGAAGGCCTCTTTTTTTCTCCCTCTATCCTGGGGAGCTGTGTCGGTGTGGTCGAAAGGAAGAGAGATGAATGGGAGGAATGAAATCGAAGGCAGGTACGAAGGAGTCTCCAGAAGAAGGAGATCGGACGGCCATGATCGAAAGAGACGGAACGAATAGGTATTCCAGTTTCACGATTTGACATACCACTTGACTTTATGCCTACCTCAGCATATGCAGCAATTATTGGATTATTTTCAAAGTGAGGGAAAAAAATATCCAACAAAGCAAAAAAAAAAAAGAAAATTGACTTTCATGCAATCTTGGAAATTAATTATCCTTTCTATCAGTACTGTTTTATTTTCTACTATTTAAAAAATGTTATTTTTACATTTCTTTTGTGTTGCCAAACAGGCACTAACAGAATAAATAGATGGATGGCATTTTTTTAATTAAAAAAATAATGCTGAATAAGCAAATTAACCAGATTTTTTTTTCCTTTTTATTAATACTTACCCTTCTCCTTTCTTATTCTCTTTCACAAAGAAAAAAGTTTTGTTTTCAGTTTTATATTATGATTATAAATCTGAATTTTAAACAAAAAAAAAAACCTTGGGACAATTAATCTTATTTTAGGGCACCAGTTTTTCCATAGCTGGAGGTTTTTATATTTTACTGTATCTGAGATCATTGAACCATTTCCTTTGTCGATTTTGCTTGCCACTATTAATGCATTGCCCCCCCCCCCCCCCTCGAGACAACTTTTATTTATCAAAAATCACAACTCTCTCTTTTCTGGAAATGAACTAAATAAAATAAAACGTTTCCATTAGCAATATTTTTCATCAAGATACCACTCGTTAATGTATCCACGTAAGAAATATATACATATAGCTGTCTAATGTTGATAAATGGCACAGAATGGGGTGTTCCGTTTGCCATTCCGTTAAGAAAACGAAACTGATTTCGCTATCATTTACGGTGCCACTTAATAAACGAAATGGTTTTGCTAAATGGCATGTACAAAAAGACGTGAAAATACGGTAAACCGTTCCATTTCCTGTGCCGTTTGCTGTTTCGTTAAGGAAACGAAACAAAATTCCTTACCGTTATTTGTTCCGTTTCGGCAAAACGAAACGGCATAACGATTCACGGTCAGCCGTTGACACCCTTATACACAAATTATAACAACACATCCACGTAATAAAAAAAAAAAAAGAATCCTCTCTCATTTCTTTACAAATTTCATCTACGAGTCAGGTTGTAAACAACATTATTGTAAGCTATGGACAACACATTCCCTCTAAACTTTGGAGGAAATAACATACTTTATTAACAGAGCTCTATTACCTTTTATTATACAGAAGATAAAATTTTGTCTAATTGACTGGAGATGAAGATAGTTGAGCATACATATCAGCTATAGCATTTGCAAAGTACTCCTTAGCTTGAGGTCTCTTTATCTGTAATAAATGTACATAATCGCGATTGAGCATATTATTTGAGAACATAAGAAATATAAAATTAAAAATGCATGCCTTCTACCTTGAAAGTAGGTGTGAGAAGACCATTTTCTAGCGTGAAAGGTTCAGAAACAAGTGTCACAGCTTTTGCAAATTCAAAACCTCTTAGCTGAAAGCAATTGTCATTTTTCCAAATTAACAAATAGTTCCTTACGGTTTTCTCAAACAAGAATTTTAAAAATTTGGCCTCTAAAGTACCTGAGCTTCTTTCCCAACTCGATCCATGTCAGCGAGAACTGCAGCCCGTGCTCTTGGGTCGTTCACCAGCTGCCCCAGATCTTCACTCTGTTCAGCATTTATATCATACATATGCTAATTATATATTGAATGAGCTATATTTAGACTTCTTTTTTTTTTGCATCTGTCAGTCTGCCAGTTTTAACACCTTTATGTTATAGACAGGATAGAGAAAGTTTACAGTACAAAAAAACGCAAGAAAATGAATTATTAAACCTTTTTTTAAAGTTCATATTCACCTTGATTCCTTGGGATTCAGCCCAAGATTTCAATATTTCTGGTTCAACAGATACAATCGCCACTAGAGCAGAATTGAAACTATCACCTGAAATCTGCTTAATTAGAACCAAAAAAAAAATATACAAGGCAAAGATCCTCCAAACTTAAATAAAACTGTGATTATTGACCTTACCATAGACAAAGCACTGCGCAATGAACTTGCCCTTTGAATACACATTTTCCATCTTTTCGGGAGCAATGTATTCACCTTGTGCCAACTTGAAGATATTCTTTTTCCTAAGATCTCAAAAGAAAATTTTGCAAGTGAAAATATAGCAACTGGTTTCATCTTCTAATTGCATCAAATGTGGAAAGACTTCATTTCATCTTGTAAATAAAAATATAATTTTAAAGATTTTATAAAACAAACGTATATTAGATACAAGTGTGGGGAACATGGTAACTTTACAGTACTTGAATCAAAATTAAAAAAAAAATTACCTATCTATAATCTTTAGACGTCCCATAGGCAACCACAAGCCAATATCTCCAGTGTGCAACCATCCATCCTCATCAAAAACCTCTCTCCTGAAATTAGAGAGCAAGGGAAGAAGAACAGAGATCGCTAAGGTCATAAATTAGGCTTTTTAGCTGATTATTATTTCAATAATTACACATCATAGGATTTGAAATTACGTTTGAACTTCATCCTTGAAATAACCTCTGAAAACACTATGTCCCCTCACACAAATTTCACCTCGAGGATATGGTACATCATCAGAAGTATAATTCATCTCAGGTACATCAACAAGTTTAATCTCTGAAATGTTTAATTAAAGTTAGAACAGATATATTTTTGGTCTCAACAGTGCAGGCAACCAGAAAAAATGCTGAGACAAAAGTGATCAGAGTGTTTTCAATTGAATTGTATATCTTTCAAGTGCCCATGTTTGTTTTTTTTATAATATTGGATTTCTAATTGCATATTTTAAAGGGGCTTGATACAATTTTTAGTCAGCGTGTTCCATTAAGAACTTTCTGTATTAGTTACTGATACCAACTTGGTAGTGACCACCACAGTTCATTACACTGGTATTGTACCAAACTACCAATAGTGCACCAACCAGCAATGGAACTTTTCTGTTTACACGCTCGTGAACTTTAACTGGTGGGTACTTAATTATAAACTCCTCTGTTAACGGCTACAAACTGATACAGACCAGCTGTTATTTATTCATTCAATTCAAGATAGGAAGCTTATGGACACAAGAGGGAGCAAATAACTATAATCCTTTCTTTTTCCAAAAGAAAAATATGCATGTAGCACTTACCGACACATGGGTTAGGTGAGCCAACATGACCTGAAAGCATGTCACCACCATCCATTGTTGTTGCACAGCACGACGTCTCTGTCATACCATACCCCTCCAAAATTTCACATCCAAAGCATCTAAATAAGATTATCAATTTAATACAATTATGAAGTAAGCAGAAAGACCTCAAAGGAAATGGACATGATGAATATGTTCATCAAGTTCTTAAAGTTATATTTGTTGGAATTACCAACCTTGACACAAAACTGACTATTGGTTTGCACAGTTTTATTCAGCTTTTGCAAGGATACACTCAATAGGAATATTTTCACGTCTACCCTTAGAAGACATCAAAATTACTATGGATATTCTTAAAGAGGAAATATATCTCATATGCACCTATTTAATAGGAACAACATATAGGCCAACAGATTATCCTGCTTTATCTTTCATTCAGGTACTGACAAAGGGCAAGAGATGGTTTACTTGACATATTGTGAACAGGTGAATCAGAAAACATTCCAACATGTTTCATGGAACATTTGATATTTTAAAATTGTTGATGGCATACATTTTAATAAAGTCCAAAACTTCAGCAGACAATGGTGAGGCACCTGAAGTCATAAATCTCACGCAGCCACCAAGCTTTTCTTTAATTTTATTGAAGACCAATTTGTCCCAAATGGGAGAGGGGGTCTTTCCTGAAAAAAAAAAAAATGATCGTAACATAATATTGCTTTAGTTCCTATAAAACATAATAACATGTGTACTTTCGCGTATTGATTGAAGCAAATGGAGAAAGTTTAAAATCATGTTATAAGACTTCGGATTGCCACATAAGGTTTTTGATCCTGAAATTAAAGTTTCTGAATAAGGCTGCATACCATTCAACAATGCTTGTCTCTTAGAATTGAAAGCTGCATTAAACAATTTTTCCTTCAAGCCCCCAGATTGGTTAACAGCATTAATTATTCTACAAGTTAATAGAATTAGAAAACAACAAATGAAAAATACTTATTATGAAAGCAGGTATATCATAATAATCAAAATGATAAGTATAGAAATTACCCTGCATAAATTCTGTTATACAACCGAGGGACACTAGCAAACACAGTTGGTCTTAGAACAGCCAAATCATCCATTAATTTCAAATTATCCTGAAAAGAGAAACCAAATGGTATACTAAATGCTCCAGAATGTTTCACGTATTTTTCTCTACATAGCTTTAAAAATGTATAGCCATGAAATATTGAGTCAGGTACCAGGATATGCCAGTCTGTTGCTAGATAATTCCAGAATTAATAATGGTTTGGGGGATCATAAAAAGCTGTTTTGTATTCTGACAACACAAATAAAATGCAATATCAATAAACATAGTGTAGTGCAATACCCCCTGGTAGAAACCAATAGAAACACCATAGTGTGTCATTGCAACTTGATAGGCTCTCTCATAGATATGCGCTAAAGGAAGGTAGGATAAGTATCTGAAACACACAATGAAAATAATTAAAAGTATACAATAATAACTTTCTATGGAAAAAAACATGATCAATTAAAAACAACAAAAAAAATCTTGATCAAGGGTTTACAGTAGCATAATACTAAAAGCCATTGAAAATTTTGTTTCGAATCCTTCACATAGAGTGCTGCTACTAATTTTTCTTTTTATCTATTCATTGCTACTACTCGATCTCCCCTTTTTTTTTTATTGGAGAAGGGTTCATAGTGTTGGTGAAAAATCACTCACATGTCAGTAGGATTAAAGTCTAGAGAAAGGCAAGTGCCAGCAGTACTTGCTATCAAGTTAATATGTAGCAGAACAGCTCCCTGAAAATAAGATAAATAAAAAAGGTTATTTAAATATATCAATATATTCATGCTTATGTCAAGAATACCAAGGTATAGACTTATCAAAAGATTAAATGAAAACCTCTCAGTAAGGGTTCGGCATCTGTGTAACTATTGGCCTCATATTTCAATTATTTTCCAGTATCAGTTATGTCCCAGTTTTGATTCATTTTTCTTCCTAGCAATTTTTCTAATTGGAATGTGTGTCTCCAGGTATAAGGTATCGACACAAGACTATTTACCGGCACATTAGCCAATACAAGTTTGTGATGAATGAAAAATCTGAATCAAGCAACAACAACTAGCCCTGATTATTATAACAAAAAGATAGTCAAGAATACCTTGGGTGTACCAGTGGTACCACTTGTGTAGCAAATTGTGGCGATATCATCAGCCTTTGGAGGTCTAAATGGTTGTGGATTCTTCAGACCCTACAATTCACAAGCAAGAACAGTAAACCTTCATAAAAGATAGGTAGTATAATCAGGTCTCATCTGGTGAAGATCTGATCCTAGCTAAGTAGGAACCTAAGAGCTACATGTCATTTGATTCTTGGTCAAAAGTAAAAGTATAAGATGATGTAATTCACAAATTATTACCTGACTCAGTAATTTAGAGAAAGTAATGACTTCTATCTCATTAGTTGATGGAAGAGGTGGCATATTTTCATCAAGCCCTCCAACAACCTGTTTCAGTGAAGTATAATAAATTACTAACTGAGCTTAATTATGAAAAGTAATTAACAAAATTCATAGGTGCATATGCTACATAGAAAAAAAGTCATTAACGAAATTCATAGGTGCATGTACCAACCACCATAAGTCGAACAGATGGAATGTCTGATACAAAGCTTAACAACTGCAAAATGAATAAAATATGTCAAGGATGTCAAATATCAAATGAATTAAGCTTTTGTACAAACCTTAAAACTGAAAGGAACCTCACAAAGGGAGGGGAAAAAAAATAAGCACAAGAAAAATGAATAAGAATTTGAAAGAAATATTAATAAATGGATAAAGCTTACTATGCTTAATGTTTGGGGCACACAAAATATGACTTGGACAGATGCATGGTTCACGATGTATTGCACAGCATCAGGACCTGTACATATATCAAGACAAACATTTTAACAGAACTTGGAAAACAAAAATTTTAGTTCTGGAGAAGGAATACAATCATACCAAGAGTATCATATAGTGGCACAGAGAGATAAGAATAAGCTGAGCAGGCATGATCCACTATCGTCCACTCTGGCCGGTTTATGAAGTATAATCCAATGCTCGATCCCTATTTCACATGGAATAACTGAACATCCGGTAAAAGGGCTGTATGCAAGCTATATCTCAATATTAAAATGAGAGAAAACCTGAGGTAACCTGAGGTATTCCGCGATTGACCAGGCTAGAACCAATGGCAGTTCGGCTTGTGCTTGCTTCTCCATAAGTCATCCATTTATACCTTCAATTTCCAGTTTACAAGTTAAAAAAGAGAACATCATGAGAACTATGCTAGAAAATAAGAAAGGAGGCCACAGAATTCATACTCTCCGACTGTCCCATCATCACGGACTCTTGTTCCCAAGTATCTATGATCTCTAAAATTCTCTGCAGCATACCTACATAGTTGCAAGGAATAAGCATCAGAATAATTCAAGCACAGGTTCACTTTCCAAAAAGAATAGTAATGAAATAATAAGAAAAATGTTCTACTTAACTGAACTAAATGTAAGATCAGAGCATCATATTAGATGTAAAGAGAAAGGGCTTAGAAGTATTCATAGTAGTAAGATTCAAGTTTTCTTTTTGTTTTTTTTTTTTTTGAAAAAAACAACCATTAAGTTTTCTCACATTAATAGATGAAAGACTACCAATTTAGAAATAAACACATTCCCTATCTGAATAGGCCAGATAAAGAAGCTCCAAAATATCTAACAAAAGAAGCTTCTATTTCTATTTTTCCCTTACATTTTCATCTATACTCTAGAGACAACTTTGACTCCATGCTTTTTTGAGAAATTACTCCACCGGCAAAATGGGCAGCTATAGTAAGAAAACTTACACAAAGTTATCATGTAAAGTTCGTATTTCAGGATGATCTGGATATCCGTCTAGCAACTTTAATGGAGCACGTGCTGATCTACAAGTTAATAAATAAATAAATTTTTAAATAAAATACGTGCAACGGAAAAAATATATATATATTAATTTGCTGTTGCATTCTTATTCAAAGCCTTAATTAATGTTGGCACCACTGTGATATCAGTTCATATCAGTATCGACTGTTTGGAGATATGAACTGGAAATTAGATTAACAAACAATAATAAATTAATCAATCAACAAATAAAAGAGCATGCCTATAAACGTTCCACTTTCCGGTGTACAATTTTTCTGGAAGAACCACAGAGTAGCCTTGTACTGCATGAAAAAAAATAATATATTTTTCTTAAATTAAAATGAGATTTTAAAGCTTAGATTAAGGTATACACACAATAATTTACATTTAGTCCATGTGAATAAACATGAATTCCTAATATTTTCTTAATTTCCTCTCACCAAGTTATCCAAAATTTCAAGTCCGCACCAAATTGTTACCTACAAATAGACCATCACACATGGCTTTATATCAAAATTGTATTGTGGAAAAACATTATCCAAAGTTCATTTTGCAACCAAAATGAAGCTTGAATCCATACCCCATAAAAAATATTGTTGTACATGAAGAATATATAGTCAAGTCAATTAAACACAAATAGTCTCGAGCCATCTTTGAAATCCAGAATCAGATTCTCACCTTTTAAACTCGCAATAGCCAAAGAAGTAAAATTTTAACAGAATTTTGTAAATGCATATAGCATGTGAAATTTATCAGTAAGCATGTCTTTTTCAACCCCACGCACAACAAACTTTAGCAGGAAAATGAGTAGGGACCACGCAGTTCCTCTCTACAAATAAAAGCACAAAATAGAAACAATACCCTTGACGAACTCTCCAGCAGTGGGGTTTGTGCTGAAGCGATAAGAGGCGAGATCGCCGGAGAGAGGAAAGAGGTGGCCGGAGATGGCTCTCAGGCGACGCTCGGCGACCGTGGGATCCATTCAATGGTGATTGCTTCTTCCTCTTTTCTCTCCTCTATTTCTTGTTCTCTCCCCCTTTATACAACTCTTTCAATGAATTGTGAAGTTAGAAGCAAGGTAGGTGGGAATCATGGAATGAGAGTAGAAGAGCAGTGCCAATTTGCAAGCTCCCATTCTCAGACTCAGACTTGAGCCTTCAGCTCAGCTAACTCGTTGCCTTCTTCTATTATTTTTTTTCTCTTTGTTTTGTTAATATATCTTATTAATATCTACTTTGAGTTTATATTTATTATTTCCTACTTTGCACTTTTTCTCTAATGTCCTTTTTAATTTATTATTATTATTTTCAAATATTGAGGAGTACATCATCAGTACCCGAAATTTTTAATATAAAGAATTAAATATTAAAGAATTTTAATAAGAATAAAGATTTATTTTTTATTTTAATAAGAACTAAGGAATAGCGCAGTTATGAACCGTGCTATTCTCTCAGCTAACTGCGCTATTAGTCCAACAACAGCGCGGTTCATAACCACGTTAATAGTTTTTAGACTTAATTAAATTACATCAATATATAGACATAATTAAATTACATCAATATCATCACCTCTTATATATTTCTACACAGTACACACATAATGCAATTTTTCTTAAATAGAAAAAAAGAAATAAATATTAATTTAATCTCAATCGAATATACAAGTATGTATTTCAATCAAAGGAGTGTTAATTTTACTCTATTTCGAATAATGAGTCTTTATAAAGTTCAAAATAATAACCGATAGGTATTGAAATTCACTTTGGACAAATCAAAATGCGTAACGACCATATTTGCTACTTTTTAAGAAATCACCCTCTTTGGTTAGTTCAAAATAACTATGCATACTAACAGAGTCAAATGTGGACTCTTAACTAAACTGAATGCACGTTATCTAGTATATGTTGTCATTCACGTAATTTAGTAGTTTTATGTAGTTATTTTGGTCATCCCTTTTTTTTTATATATTATGAGGAGACGAGATTTTTCAAAGCACTAAAGAGACGACATATATGATAATTTAGTGATAAATATTATTACAGCGCTGATTAGAATCACTTTTTTTTTTCTTTACGTGGGATTTCATTTGATTTGATTTGATTAAAATTTCTTTGATCAAAATAAACGGATTTGATGTAATTTGATCAAAATTTTTATTTTATTAAATTCAAACGAAATCTTGAAAAATCAACTGTAATCGCATGAAATCAAATAAAATCTGCGTGAAAATCATTTTTGATCAATATATATATGTAGAGTACATGTGAATCACAGTAACATAATACCTTTCTTGGGCACAACTAAGACGGAGCTACCAAGGCATTATATTTTTATTTTTCAATAGAGTTTAAAAAAAATGCATATCAGTAGATTGTATACCATGTATTTCTAATTCAATCAATTAATTTTAAAGAATATGAAAATCATAGTTAGTAACTTCAATACAAATAATGAAGGTCGATTCTTTTATTTAAAATAATAATAATATAACAGTTAGTTCATTGTTTTCAAAAAGGAGTAAACTGGTTGTAGTCATGAATATTGTATATACGACAAAATAGGAAAATCGACTGTAGCGATGCACCGCTGTGCCTTCACATTTGGAGGTTTTCTCATTTTAAATAACAATTATAATTTTGGTTATAAAACCATCTCTCTTTCAAAATCAACCATATTAATTCCTCGGGGTCCATTATTTTAGTTTCTGGACCGATTTCCTTTTCTTTTCATGTAAATAATTTTTTTTGTCTGTTTAACATTGCAAGATTTTTCTTCTCATGTTGGGAGATTGAATTTATTCAAATCAAACATGAACTTACTAATCCTATTTTGCCACGCCATGAGTTCTCTCGTTTTATTATTACTTTTTTTTGGAGGGGTAAGGCTTCTACAATTTCATTTCTTAACGTCGCATTCGGCATTTCTCTTCTTATCCTTTTATTCTTCTCTTTAATATTTCCACCGCGCTCAAGATAGAACATTCTGTGTGGCGGGTCAGATAATGCAGCTAATGGGTCAATTCAGAAGTTCTCCCCGTTTCAGCTTTAAGCCTTTAAGTACTGTTTTGTTATAATAAAAGTCAATTCAACCCAAGCTGCTAGTAACTTGATTTCAAAAAAAGAAAATGCAAACAACAAAAATACTCATCTCGGAGCTTTTTATTCTCAGAATTCGGTTCCACTGGCAATAGAAATCTTACAAATGTCTTCTAAACTTTTGGAACTTCGATTATAAAAATACAGCGATTTATTTGCTACTTTTTAAGAAATCACCCTCTTTCCAATTTCGGATTGACATCTCTCTGATTCGAAGCTCTTAATTTATTTCTGTGATTTTGTTTTTAGTATTTTCTTTATCATATGAGTCCCTATTGACAATCAAGTTGATGAATTCATTATACGGAGTTCCATGTGTCATTATTCGATTTATAAAGAAAAATGTCTATTTAGAATAAGTTCATAGGTTTCACCGATACATAATAAGAATATTTAAATTTTATAATAAAAAAATATCTATTAACAGCCACGTTTGAGCACTTTATGTGCGGTAGAAGAAATTAAGTAACCCATTTCACGATCTACGAATAAAAACTAGAACGTCTTCTAAGACCATACAAAATCATTTGTCTGTCTGAAAATATTAGACAATAACATATAAATCATTTTGTGTCATAAATCTGTAAAAAAAAAAAAAGAATTACTAAATATTTTATATTAACTCTTAGTCGATCAGTATTATAACAATTGTTTTTAATTCTTTTCGAGTAGAACTTAAGTTACATTGAATAAAAAAAAAAACAAGAAATGTTCTGCCACTTTAGCATTCCTAAATTTATATTTTTCCGGAAAGAATATACATATAACAATTATTGCATCATACGATTCATATTAAAACTACAAGAATATATTTTGTTTCTGTTTATTATTTTTGAGAAAAGAAACTTAAAACGCTCAAAATCTTTTTTTTTTTTTGTACATTTCATTAATATCACAGGTTGAGGGAGTTTTCAATACAAAAGAAATTTGAATTTTCGGTGCTGAAACAGAAAAAAAAGGAAAATAATCATTGTCGATTCAACAATCAACATGTAAAAAAATATATATATACAATACAAGTACAAACACATTCGTAAAACATGTCAAATACTCAACTTATTACATGCTTACAAGGAATTATCTCAAAACGATATTACAAAGATATAACATAAATACTTAAAATACTTTTTTACTGACTATATCTACTTAGTGTATTGCAAACGTGTCGTGTCGTGCCGTGTCATGTCAAACACGCGCGTGTCAGAGGTCGTGTCGTGTCGTGTTGACACGAGTTAATATTTTCAACGTGTCGTATCGTGTCGTGTTAAGTGAAGGAATTGGTTAACACGACACGCATAATGACACGGCACGCCTAACACGACGTGTTAAACTTGTCAGGTCATATTATAATTTATTTAAATTTTTTTGTTAAAAATTCATTAAAAATTACTTAAATAATTTTTAAAATAGAAAAAATTTAATAAATTGTTGAAATCTATTTTAACTCCATATATTAAAATAAAAATTAATGATTGAATAACAAAGATTATGAATAAAAGTTATTAAATCTTTAATATAAACTCAATATAATTTAATAAATCCTAAATAATATTGATTTTTGTCGTGTCAACTCGTGTCACGTGTCGTGTCGTGTCGTGTCGTGTCGTGTCGTGTCGTATCACGTGTCAACTCGTGTCGTGTTAAGACGTGTCAATATTTGAAACTCTCCAACACGACACGACTTTGACACGACACGTCGACACGCACGTGTCGTGCTAATTCCATAAACGTGTCGTGTCATGTCGTGCCAACACGCGTGCGTGTCGTACCAACACGCTCGTGTCGTGTCATTTTGGAAAACACTATATCTACTAGAAAAATATAGAGGGCTTGAGTATAAAAGAATAAAAAAGAAAAAAAGTTAATCTTCTCCCCCAGCTAAAGGCACAAAATAAACAAGTGCTATTTTTCCCGAGCAAGTATTTGTATACAACAATTCTATCTTAATAAAACTAAATTTCTCATGATTAACCTGAAAATCAATTCTGTAGGTAACAATCTATACTACTTATAAAAGCAGCCATAGAAAGGTCATGAATTCCAACCACTAGGGGTGGAAACATGTGTTAACATCAATTATAAACCATTGATCTGTACAATTTGATATGATGTGCGGTTCAGATTTGTATTTCTAACAAAGAGTCAGACTCTTTGACAGAAAGTGTCCGGTCGCTGAATTGAATTAAAGTTTTTAGGGAGTTTGTCAATATTTCCTGAGTTCGATTCTTGACTCTAGCGATTTTATTATTTTTTTTCTTGCACTATTTTTTTAATTTCTCCTATTACATACACCATTTCAAGGACGTTCCAAATCTGTTTTTTTCAAATAATAACTTGACGCATATTTTTTATATTGCGTTTGCATATCATAATTTTCTTTGCATCTGGAACATAAATGATGCAAAATACTTATAGCTTTTATGTACATAACTATTATTTGCTTTTATATTTAAGCTTGACAATCCCACATAAATTTTTTAATAATTTTATTCGTTACAAAATATCCATGTTCATCAATTTACCTTTTCCCATATTTATATGTTTATCTATTATCTATTTTATTTAAGTGTAACAAAATAATAAAAATTTCTCCACACATTGGGTGGGCGTATCTGCTAGTTAACAAAAACAGCCTATAAATATTACAAAGCTGATGATACGATTCGCCAGTTTATTTTCCCCTAATAAATTTCTTTTAGAAAATCCGACGGTGGCTGTCAAGTGGACCCCACAAAATGACACTGGCACCTGTTTTGTGGTGACGGCGTTAACTCATCCGTCTTCTTCTTTTTCTTCTCCATTTCTCGCAGCCATGGCGCGAAATGATCGGCACATCCGGAGGAGGAAGAGGCGAAGATTCACAACACTTGTGCGAAAGCTTGCCACGTCAGACTCTACTCTCTAGCTCTTAGCGTTGCTTTGAGGTTATTTTTCCCTTCTTGTGAGTTGATCTCAATTATTTCACAGATAATAAAATGGTAACAAAACATGTACAACTAAATTATAACCACCAAGGTGGAATCGCTAATTCTACTTGATCATAGCAGATCTAAATCAAAAACTCCTACCAAGTATAATTAGCTGTACTCAAAATGTTCAGGAATTACACACTATGAAATAGTGATGGATATTTGGATTAAACTTAAGAATATGATTATAGAAATAAGAAAAATCAAATCTCCACACCAAATGTCAAAGATGAGTTGGCTTACTATTGTTGTTCGATTCCTGGTTTGTAAATAAGAAACGTTGAATTATACTGATTTGTGGAACTATGAAATTTTTTTTTTCCCCAGTATTAGCTTTTCCTATTTGGACAAATAGATATTAATTTCTAATCGTCTAATTTCAAGCTTGCTATCAATTGTTCCTATTGTTGTTTGTGAGTTTTTCCACTACTTAATTCACTCAAATTATGACAATACAAGAGGAAAAAAAAAAAAGGCACAAGCAAAATAAAAAGCTCTCGTTGTGTATTTTCTTACTCTTAGCAAATCTAAATACATTTATATGATTAACTAAGATAGTGTTAGCGGGCCGCTGTGTGCAATTAGACTACAGAGAATGCTGTGTTCTGATTCATAGGCCCTATCACACACTTCAGAAAAAAACGAAAAGCTGTGACAAATGGGACCTACATTATTATATCAGATGTGATGTTACAGCTCACATCTATTTACTTCAATGACCTAATTTTGACAACATCGTGCCATAGCTACAATTAATTATCACAATACTATTGATGAGCAACAATTTTATAAGAAACAAACATATTGGATTTTATATTGAATGAATTGCTTTTTTAATACAGTTTTGTCCATTTCGAATTTTAAAAAGTTTAGTTTTCTTCGCTAATGAAGTGATGGAATGAAAGATGCACGTTTTGAGTACTATCAGGATGTTTGCCATGTTTCTTTAAAATTTGTGAGTAATACAGCTGACGTGACTGTCCCTATTTGACAATCATTACTCTTTAAATTGATTGCACTATTTAATTAACTTACATTTATTGAATTTTTACATGAGATCTTAAGGAGACTCTCTGGTACGGTGGGTGATTTTTGTTACCGGAAAGGTTTTGCATCTCCTTATGAAGATGCCTGTATTGGTCATAAGAGGATGTGACTGGACTTTCTTATACAACTGTTCCTAGTTCAGTTTCTTTTTCTACTTTTTTATTGTTACATATTTGGAATTTTTAGTTTTTTTGTGCACTCTCGCTGGTACAATTGCTTTAGTGGGGTGGAGAAACCACCAATGTTCTTCATTCCTTATAGTGTTGTCTGCAATAATATCCTTTAATTCTTTTATTATAGCCAAGTAACTTATGAATTGTGCAAAAATTCTCCCCATACCAATTTTCCAGTTACTGTTGGGACAATTATCTGAACATACTACATGTTGAGGTTGATACAGTGAACACTTGTTTCCACGATCAAATGCACAATCAATGCCCTCATCCTTTTTTTCTCTCTCTCTGAAGTATACATAAAACATGTACATTTGAGTTGTCATACATGGACCAAATGATAGCCAAGTGGATATGCTTCTTGGCCTTAATCTGTATACAGAATAAAGAAAAATGATTCTTAAGGCCCAACTGATGGTCCTAGATAAGTATAGCCATAATATAATTTTTCAAGGTTATATCTGATCTGCAAAAATTTCACAAGGATTTACATGAATTTCCGCTACCTTTATTATTGCTGATATATTTTTCTCTTTTTTTATTTGTGATTTCGAGTGAGTTTTGTGGAGTTTGTCCATAATTTTGTCCATACAGACTAACCAGTAACCACATATTCTGGTCAATGGTCAAACTTTGAACTCTTTTTTTATTTTTCTTCCTTCTTTTTTTGTTGTAGAATTGGAATAGTCAAACGTCAGATTCTTTTTCTAATTATTTTTGTTTTTCACTTTGGAAAAGATGTTCTTATCCAACTGGTCAATGGAGAGACTGATAACTACTATTAATTCTTCAGTGCTAGAAAAGCTAAGGTATGAGAGAGGGAAGAAGCTGTTTTCCCCTTAACAAAAACCAAATCAAGAGAGCATAGGCTTAATGGTGAGCAAAAAAGTTCAAATTCGAGCATCAGCTGGGGTGTTGCTATGTCTCATTGTTTTGGCCCTTGTAGATGCTAATCTATCAAATCTGGATGATTATCCGTCCAAGCACAGACCTTATAACATTAATCCAGTCTACTACATTATTTGTGACTCACTGAGCACCATAGTATATTCCATAATTGTTTTGTTGTACATATCAGCAGTGCCAGGTAATATGTGGAAGCTACTGACTGGGTTGTCATTCTTGGGTGCCCTACAGGCAGTAGTCGCATTGACCTTGATTGTTAATCCAAGAGAAACACCCTGGTATTTTCTTTTTGGCATTACATTAATCATTGATTTTACAAGCATCCTTATTTTCATATCCTTGGTTGTTCTTTGGGATACGGATAGCAAGTTCATAGCGTCTGAGTCATTATCTATTATTGGTCTTTACATCCTCATCAGTAAAGGTTCACCGACAATTGAGTTAGTTGCATCAACAGTTGTTATTTGCACTGTGATATATTTCATAAATCTTTGGCTATATGTGAAACGTGTCTCAACTGCAAGATGGAAGTTTGCGGTGGTTGGAGGCTTCCTCTCTATCATTATTTGCATAATGGTTTTGTATGGGAAATTTCTTTTCCCGCAGTGGTATGTTTTGTTTTACTTGATGTTGGCAGTTGACACATGCTTGATTGCGGTGTACACACTGTGCATTTATGTTCCAAAGCTAGAAGACTTGGTGCAAGTTTATTTTGAGTTAGAAATGGCTGAAAAAGAGGAGGACAATTTATTAGAAACTGTCGGATTGCCGACAAGATTCTTGTTCAGAGATATCAAAGAAGCAACACGGAACTTCCATGTTAGCATCGGAGAGGGTGGATCAGGTGCCATTTTCAAGGGAATGATAAGAGATGGCACAGTTGTGGCTGTGAAGCAGATCAAAGGCCAACCAAGTAGGGAAACTGAGTTCATGACTGAGCTCAGAGTGATAGCGAGCCTTCAACACATCAATTTGGTGCGCCTACTTGGTTACTGCCTCACACGAAGGGGCGATCGCTATCTGATCTATCCATTTTATGAGAATGGATCTCTTGATGCATGGCTCTTTGCGGGTGAAGAGAAGAGAAGGCTTTTGACATGGCGGCTGCGGTATCAAATTGCAATTGATGTTGCCAAGGCTCTCAAATACATGCATTATGATTGCCTTCACATGATTTTGCATCGTGATGTCAAGCCTGCAAACATACTCCTCAATGGTGAGTTCCAGGCACTCGTTTCTGATTTTGGCATATCCAAGTTGGTCGGCAGATACGAAAGCAGTGTTAGGACCAAAGCTAAAGGCACGGTAATAATGTTAACTATTTACCTGCACTCAGTTATCATTTTCATTAATTGAAGCTTTAGCTTTTCAGCTTTTGGAAATTGATTTGAGAAACAGCACTGTTTTAATTTTGTTCTACAATAACAGTTCACATACATGTCTCCGGAGGTGGTCACACATGGTGCTATCTCCATCAAATCAGACGTTTATAGCTATGGAATGGTGCTTATGGAGCTTGTTGCTGGACGGAGGAACAACCAACCTGGAACATATGGAGAAAACCAACAGAGATGCACATACTTCCTGAAGATAGCTAGGGAAAAGTTAGTCGAAGGAAAGCTGATTGAGGTCGCAGATAAGACACTGGTAAGAAGTGGTGGAGTTACAGAGGAAGAACTAGCTATTGTAGTAAAAGTGGCACTATGGTGCATTCAAGATAGACCTGAGCAACGGCCCAGCATGACTGACATAGTTGAGATGCTTCAGAAACGCCGCTCAGTGGATTTGCCACCAAGGAGTCCCATACAGATATTGAGCTACCTGGATGTCTCCTATTCCATCGATGTTGAACCTCAAGATCAGGCCGTGCAGATGTCTGCCAATCCTATGTCCAATTCACTTCATTTGGGACGGTAGCTGTTTTGATAACACAATTGATTATGGATTTTCTTTAGATGAGGTCAATTAATTGCAATTTGCAAATAATGATGCCTTTGGTACCTTTTTTCTTTTCCATTTTATTGTTCCCTTCAAAATTTTGAGTTATTTTCAGGTTATTGCTTATGCGGAATTTGCTATTATATTTCATAAAAATGTCCTTGTTTATGAATTTTTTGAATTTTCTATATTTTCGTCCGCCATTAAGCAATGTACAGCAGATTAGCTACAGATTGTGAGCTATTAAACTTACTTCATAATGACAAAAAAAATGGATTTAGATGCAAATTTAGCAACTTCGCTGCTGCCAGCCTGCCACCATATACATCTTTTAGCTACATGCCTACACACCACCAGTAGGCTTGTCTTTTATGCTATCAGCGGAGGACCCTTGATTTAAATAAGTCACTAAATAAGCTTTGATATGCATATCAAAAAATATATTTGATTCTTTGGCATTTTTCTTGAAATCGTAAGTTCTTAACTAAATACTTGAACCTCAAACAAAGTAAAAATTAAGCTCTAACCAGTCTCATTGGTAGGACAAAGAAGGAACAACAATCCTGACCCTAAACCAAACCTTAATGCAGATTCCATTCCCATACTAAGATACCTAAGCCTCGTCAATTTCCTAACTTAGACTCTCCCAAGTTAGTTATATTCAAAGGAGTATGGCTGAAGGATCTAAGAGGACAAGAAGAGCAAAGAGAAGGAGGAATACAAAAGATGCAGCAAGATTGATCACCGCTTCATAACAAGCCAAACCTAAGAACTGACTGGTGCTGCCAACCTTTGTATTTGGTCAAATAATGGTGTGTTAGGAGCCAGCCAGCTGATTTTAACTTTGTTATGGAACGGTAGGCAATATGAATCTTTTATTTTTCCCCATCCTTGTTCTTCTTGTTCTCCTTGGTTTTCTTGAGCCATACTAGCCTTTGAATTTAACTGACATAGAAGTATTTCGTGCTAAGGTAGGAGGTTGATGAGGGTTAGGTTTATAATTGAGGCTAATGATGTAGGAATGACATCTTGGACTAGGGTTAGGCAAAAGATCATGACAGGAGTTGCTGCCATTGTGGTTGGAGTGAGCTCAATTAAGATGAATCAACATTAGTTTTAGAGAAACGTGAAAGATGGAAGTCGATGGTAGGGTTAACTACCGATAGAGGAGTTAAGTATATATCTATAACCGAGAAATGTATAAGAAATGGGAGAACTTGAGACTAGAGAGTCTTCAATACCAGTTGGTACTAATTACTACGGTAGTTAGGAGCCCCGGCCTATTCCAGAAGATAATTTGTCTACACTGTTATTCAAAATTTTGAAAACAAAGTTAAGGTCAATGAAAGGACTAGATCTACGTTTAAAATCATCTTGCAATTTTGCAATTAATGATGTGTATTTGATCTCTCCAAAATATAAAAAAGTATGAATAATAATAGACATCTACCTTTTTTGGAGGGGACCATTTGGGACCATTTGAATTGATGTGTGTTTGACTTCTATGAACTTGATTATCTTTATGAAAGGAATGGAAAACTGACTTTTATCAAAAGAACATGAAAAATAATAAGCTATTAATGTTTCATATTTGCAAGTTGATTAAAATAAATTCTAAAACTTCGACCGGTCCTCAATGATACTAACCTCTTTTCTAGAGCCGTAGACCTCCATTCTTGACTACTGCTCCAGGTCGTTAGCATGGCTGCTTCTGCTATATAGAAAGTCTTTTGTCCTTTATTAGACCAGTGGATTTTTTTTTTCTGCATACCTAATCCACTTCAGTTTCTTATACACCAAAGTTACTATATCGTTGCCACTGTCAGTCTGTCATATCTGGTAAAGGATATTGCTGGTCATAATCTGTTGCTTGCCATTCGAGTATCAAGTATATTAGTCATATATGACTCATGAGAGGGGGAAAAAAAAATCAATCTTACCAAAGCTTAAATTCATCTTGAACACACATCTAGAAAAGAACACGAGAGATGGAGAGGATACGAGAGTAAAAGAGGATAAGGTTTTTGATTAAAGGGAGATAACAGGCTGCGGCGCCACTGACAGGGGACGAGGGATGTATTTATAGTTGATCAAGCTCAATGTAGGGCTTACGAAAGCCCTAGAACCTATCAAGGATCTTTGTTGCGTAGATTAGGCTCATACTAATCAGCATTTGAAATATATATAAAAAATTTATAAATTTATTGCTCCACCAAAAAAAAAAAAAGAATTGGTGTATCTTTAATAATAATGCCAACAATAATATTAGTCTACCACTTTAGGCAAGCACAAAATTCATAATAAATGCCAACAATTAATAGTTGCGATTGTTGGGAATCAAAATCAACATAATAGGTGGCTATCAACGATTATCATTGAATGGTGTTGACTTATTTTGAACATTTCTGGAGTGATAAAGAGTTAAAGTTTTAATATATGATTGTTTGTTGTTACATGAGATAACAAATGTTAAAAACTTTGTGCTCATGCAAGCAAGTACTTATCTTATACATTTTCCTTTAATAATTATAATTATATTTAGTTCTTTACATTAGTTATCACGATCAGTGAAAAAAGTGTATTGAAAGTCCTCAAGAAAACAAACACAGCAGTGCAGACGTCTCTTGGACATTCTCAAGCAAGGGTGGACTCTCTGATATCCGTGCCTTAATTAGGTATAAATTGAAAATTGATAACTAAAATAGTAGTATTGTTGAAAAGTATTGAATTTTTCAGCCTTAAGAAATTTATCCATAATTCTTTTTTATTTTAAGAAAGCTAGTGCAATTTCTTTGTTTCTCAAATTCATGTTACAATTTGAGATGGAATGGTAAAATGTGACGAGTTATTGTAATCAAGATGTTTTGATTGAAATCATCATAGGATATGTTCTGTACTTTCAAGAAGAGTTATGTTTGGATCGACTTAGATTTAGACTAAGATCAAATTCAGATGGAGTCTGGTTGGGATAATGTATAAATCAAAACTATAAATCTATAATTCGGCTGAAGCCCTGATTTCTTCTCAAATTAATCAGGCATAATTTTTAAGGCCTTGGAGTTTGGTGGGCTAATGTATGGCTTTGAGCTCGGTTTGGTGTATTTGGGCCGCAAATGCTATTGCAATATGGCCTTTGTATTGTATTACTGAAAGTTTGAAACAGTAAGGTCTATATGGATACCTGTCAAACGTGCGAAATGGAACGGAACAAGTCTGTTCCGTTTCAATAACAAAACGAAATTACTCTTCCGTTTTCATTTCGTTTCGGTAAACGAAACAGTTTTTCGTTCTGTTTCCGATCTTTTTTTCATTTTCCATTATAATTTCGCATTTTCGTATTCCGCTTCGGTAAAACGGTATAATAATATGTTCCATTTCCGTTTCATTTCTGAAAACGGAACCTATTTTCTTTTCCATTTCCGAAAACGAAACCTATTTTCTTTTCCGTTTCCGGTTTTGGACTGAACGGAACAGAAACATTCAAAACGGCATAATATTGACGGGTCTATCTATGTCCTAATTACACTCGTTCTAGAAATAATTTATTTTGGGCCTGCCTTTCTGCACATTTACCGTTAAAAAGACATTAGTAATAGTAGACAAATCAATATATTTTTTTGAACCCCACATGTCAGTGACTGAGGCAAAGGCCAATGTGCCTGGTAGACTTACGCAAAAAAATTTTAATTCTATAATTACAAATCATTCAACTACTTTTTTTTTTATTTTACACTTTACAGTATCCTAACTAGTTTTATCTGGAATAGATTATAATAAGTTCAGCTCCAACTTATAGTCAACCACAAAAGGCAAACCTTAATTCAACCTAAGTCAACAAGAGCTTAAAGATACATCTCTTTGTTGCTTTTATTATTTTATTCTTTCTTGTCTTCACATGATCTAGAATTCAAATTTACTTTCTTCAAACTGTAAAACAATTGACGTTTAATTTATTTTTATATTTACTTTAATCAACAAATGTGAGGATAGTTGGGGTTCAATATTTGTCTTTGTTGGAAAAACAAATGTTTAAATTTATTTAAAATCCTATTATTTTAACTATTAAAAAAAATCAAAATACCTGAATCCGACACAGCACGGCAATAATTTTTAATTGAATATAATTAAATCGGTTCAGAGGTCAGAACGAACCCACAAAATTTTCCAAGTGTCAAAAAAAAAAAAAATAAGAAAACAATTTTTAGATCCATACCTTTTCCGGCCCACAATATGGCTATTTTTGTCTTCATTTCATCATCACAACAGAAGGACCTCGTTTGGACCTTGTCCGTTTCGTATTAACTTCTCCAGTTTATGAATCCAGGAACTCTCCAATAGAATCTTTCCTTCATACTTTGGAGTCCCCACCCCATGTGGCTAGGGTGAATACTTCCGAACAACAGGACACCTCCTTTTAAAAATTCTGGAGATAATTTCATCTTCTAAATTTCACTTGCATTGGAGCGTCTCTCGCTGCCTTCTCGTGTTGGCCATGAACTTTTCGCTTTATCCTCTCAAATCCCAATCAATTCTCATCCCGAAAAATCTTCAATCCCATTTTATTGAAAAAAACCAATGGGAGATACCATTTACCCTTTGAGATCCAAAACTCAGAGTGAGATGCACTAATATTTGAGAATCTTTCGAAAAAAAGGGAGAAACTTTTTCGAACAGGGACTTGGAATTGGGAAGAATATGTGCGATTTGGTAGCCCGTACCGGTCGCCATCAACAGCGGTACGAAGATGGATGTCGTCTTTTAGCTGGGTCTCTCTTTTTATCTCTCTTTCTACTTTAAAATATTCTTTATCTGTCCTTTAATTAAAGTTTAATTTAAGTTATATTGGAAATCTTTATAGATTTTTACTTGTGTAGGCCCAATTAGCTAGACCAATCAACGAATTTAGTTGATTTGATTGTTTGATTGGTTTATTTGTTCATTAGTTAGTGTGTGAAAGGGGTGATCAAAATAGTACCTGGGCCCAAAATTTAACTTAGTACTAGATTTTATTTTGATAAATAATTGGTTATTAACTTATAATTGAGTATTGGTGGGAATAAACCTTATTCCTTTTCCCCTTAAAAGGAATAATAATACTGATTTCTAGTATTACCTAAAGCAGGAATCTGACTGAATATATAAGGCTTATTCCAAGCCTTACTATTGCCTTTCACAAGTCAATTTAACACTGTTGTTAATTAGCTCTTAATTACAAATCCCAGGTTCTTAAGTGCTGCATTACTTCGTTTTGGTGTTTTGTTATTTCTTCCAATTACAGTAGTTAATAGTTAATAAATACCTCATAGATTGCTGTAGTAAATTTGTATAGCATAGGAGAAACAGGAGATACTAATATAAATTGAGTCGGTTTATCTTGCAATTTCTGACAACTTTTGCATACTACAGGTGTATACCATTCAGATACAAAGATGTTGATCAGACTTGTAATGGAAAACAGCAGAAGGAAGTTGAAGTTCTTATGATAAACTCAACAAGTGGTCCTGGCCTCTTATTTCCCAAAGTACAGTTTTAGGCTCTAAAACTTAGATACGAGTACCATGATACCATCATATAACAACACTACTGCTTAATTGTGCTAGATATCCATGTTACTCACTTGTAAGGCCAATACTGATGAGATCTAAACTTGTCAATCTGTTTTGATAGACTGATACGGCAGTGTGCCATTTTGGTGATCACTGGATGAGCTTTCATTATGTTGTTTGTTTAAATTTTAATGAACAGGGAGGTTGGGAAAATGACGAAACAGTTGAGGAGGCAGCCATAAGAGAGGCTATAGAGGAAGCAGGAGTACGTGGTGAATTGATGGTACGCCATCTTATTATCTTTTTAAACCAACATTTTATCTCATGGACCAACCCTTTTTCTTTTTTACCGCCCAGTGTATAATTTCTTAGCTTTCTTCTGCCTGTGAACAAAATATTACTGTGCTGAATTTTAATATGGTTTTACATCGTGCAGGCAGTACTTTGTACTCCTCTCTTACATTTATGTCCTTTTCTGAAAGGACGACTAATGATCATCTTATTTTTTATTATCTGGCTTTCATATCTTTTCTGTACTTGATTTGGTTTTTAGGCAGGGATTAAGCTTACTTTGCAACTATATGTTAAGAGTTAAGACTCTTAAAGAGAATAGCTCAAATAGATACTTGAATGAGATGCAATATTTGATAGCATCAATCTGTTACTGATACAAGCATAGTCATCAAAACCAATTCAGTTAACCTTTTGCTAATAATCAATCGTGTGGTTAAATAAACATAGGTGGCAAATATAACTTCTGAAACCTATGAAACTAAATGCGGAATGGGAAGTTTTTTTTTTATTTTTTACCAACTGTTGTCATTCTTCTTTTTTTTTGAACCTTTGACTTCTTGGGCATTTACAGGATTTTTTGGGTTTCTATGACTTCAAGAGCAAGACCTGCCAGGATGAGTTCAGTCCAAATGGCTTTTGCAAAGCTGCATTATTTGCAATGCTGGTAAGTGAAGAAATGGATATTTGGCCAGAGCAGAGCACTCGAACAAGACACTGGATCACAGTTCCTGAGGCAATTGACCAGTGCCGACACCCCTGGATGCGCGAGGCTCTGGTAAAGGGCTTTTCCAGTTGGCTTCGAAATGGCATTTGCAATAGTAATGGTGCTGCTACAGGGACTGGTGCTGTTACAGTGAGTGGTGCTAAAGTGGATGATGACTAATTTATGAATGCTAATATAAGCACCTTTTTGAGACTCTGTTGGGATTTTGCTAATGAAGTCATTGGTGCCAGTACAGAAGATTTAACTCCAAAGAAATTAGTTGTCCGAAACTTGTTTGCATGACCTGATTTGATTAACCTGCTTATTCTTGAAAGGAGCTAACTTTTATTTAATAATGATTTTGTCAGTTGAATGCTAATATAAGCACCTTTTTGAGTAGATGACTCTTGTGTCAGAAAAGGAACTGTACAGAGAATGTTAAGCATTTCTAAATTTCTCACTTGCAGTGATGCAGTTTTGTGTTATTGTTAACTTGATATATGTAACTTTTCCTTTTCAGTTGGAATTAAAAAAAAACAAAAAGCTATGTATAGAAAGATTTATAATTAAGTGTGTCTGCTCAAATTGCTTTTCTTCATTACCAGGTGTGTTAAAGTTGTGCTATGAATTTTCTTTTATGTTCTGCAACCTGTCTAGATGTTATTACTGAATCTGAATGCTGGGTTATGGTTATTAGGAACATTTTGTACTACCATTAGGTGCCCCTCTGCATAATAACATGTGATCAATAATCGAAAAGCTTTCATGAAGTCCACTGTCATTGACTTTCGTGATTAAAAGACATAACAGAGATTCAAACCAATTAGCTAGATCAAGCAGCTAAAGAGTATTTTCCAGGATCAGTGCTTGAACTGCGTTTGGTTTCCGTGGAGATCATGTAATGTCTACCACCAGTGCGGCAGTACCCCTTCTAAACTGGCGATCCATGTATGAGCTGTTGCTTTCTCCTTAAAACGAGATAGGACGAGAGATAAACTGACAGAAAATGTCATAAGCCAAAATTTATTAAGGTCTCGGTCTTTTCTAACATGATGGACGCATTAATGTTTTTTTTTTTTTTTTTTTAATTAGACTTTGTACAAGTTGCTGCTTTGTCTGGCATATCTTAGTATATAGGCCCTATTATGTCAAGTTTATTCCAGCTTTTGACCATACCAGGCCCATTAAATCATTTATTTAATCATCTTCCCATGACAATACGTCCTTTAGAAAATTTGGGGAACTCGGCAGACGCATGCTTTATTTTAACCTCTAATTCTCTCTTTATATAGAATTAATTCTCCAACAGTCTAACTGTATAAATTTAGTATTGTACCACTAACAATAATAATATAATGCATCCAACAAATTTAACCCTTAGAATTCTTTTATTTCTTTCTGGCAGGCAAGCATATTCTTGCAAAAGTTAAACTTTATAGATTGAATCTTAAATACTCAACATAAAAGATATAGAAAGGTGCAAGGTGAAGATTCCAAACACCAGGCAGAGATATTCACTTGGCAGGAGCATCTAAAGAGGACTTGACCTCTTCAACCACTGTAAGTAACTCATCAGTAGTCGGAGTAACTTCTTTCACTGCGTGATGTGAACGATAATGGTCGAACCACTCAACCAAATGAGGAAACTTCTCTTTCTCCAATAATTGGATGCCAGTCACCTTCTCGGTGGGGCGTATCCAACCAAAATGTGATCCCAATGCAATGTCTAAATAGCCGATGTCGCCTCCACCGAAGAAGCTCTTTCCCTTGCTACATTTCACGAAGGCTTCTTCGAGTAGATGCAAGGAGGCTACAAGTTGTTCGAATGCGTGCTCTCTGTCCCCCTCTTGAAATCCAATCAAAATGCGACACAGGGAAGGAAACTGCAGTGAGATATTTAAACAGAAACAATTGTTAGTTAATTATTGGGTTGCGTAGCTGAATCTGGATCTTTAGATTTAATTATGAATTTGTTGGAGTTATAAATGTACAAGTTATTTTGTAGGGATGACAAAAGATACGGCCAGTAGATTTGGGATGGTATCCGGAAATAATATCCCATTTTCTAGTTTTTCATTCAAGAATTAAAACCATGAATACTCATAATTAATTAATAAATACACTATACATTATTAAGATAGATTTGTCTTGGATACTTTTTAGTTTTTTACTGAACCATAAAGAGGTAAAATTCTGCACAGATATTTGTATACATTCTATATTTAAAATAAAATTTAATAAGTATATCCACTAATAAATTGTTTATCAAATCAATCAAATAAAAACATCACCTTGCCATCAACATAAGCAGTCCAGAATCTGGCAACGGCACAATCATACGAGTCAACAGGCAGAATTGATGACCCTGATGATGTCCACATTTCGTCAATATACTCGACGATGATCATCGATTCGCATACGGGTTTGCTGTTGTGAATCAAAACAGGGAACCTTTTATAAACTGGACTTGATTCTAACAAAAAGTTGCTCTCCTGCCCCTCTCTCTCCTCGAAGAAATCATATTCTACACCTTTCAGGTTCAATGCTACCCGTACCCGAGATGTAACTAAGCTCATACTTGAGCCGAACAACTTAACCTCTTCGCGAACAACTGCCATTGTTTTCTTTCTCTATCACTCTGTGTGTGTGCGCGCTTATGCAAAGTAAAACTTCTGCTTCATCAATTGAGTTTGTCATGCTTTATTTATAAGGAAAGCTTTATATATGGAAGCTGGTTCTTTTTGACAATATCTTGACAGCAATTTAACCTCTTCCCCAAGAACCGTCATTGTTTCCCTTTTATTACTGAATATATTATGAATAATAAATTTTATTACATCAATGATTTTGTCATGATTTCATCAATGATTGTGCCACGGCAATGATCTGCATACTTTATTGTGGAACAATTAAAAAATGCCAGCTTTGACATTTTTATTTGTCAGCCGTTTAATCTTTTTGAAAATTGATGAAATCAGACAAAATTCAAAATTATTCAGCCTGAAAAGGCAACCTACTATCTGAGAGGGTCCGAACTCCCAACTTTCAAGCCCAATAGCATTTTCAGCCCAAAGTTACAAAACCTAATTTTTCTATGGACCAAAACCGGAATTGTACTTTTCTACCTGAAAATTCCGGTAATACCGGGTATTGAAACAGTGACCGAAACAAAGATATCACGTAAAAAAACAGACGAAATATCGGAAAATTTCGGAAAATACGGGATTTCGGCCACAGGCCGGTAGGGTATAAAAAACATAGCCCAAAATTGCAAACCAGGGACCAAACCAGCATTGTACTTTCCCTGGATGGCTGGATCTGATTTCTGAAAAGATTGAAAATGTGAAGGACACGGCACCGGTTTGATCCGGTACAGGAACGGAGTATATTCTCCTTCCCTCCTCTATGGTCCCTCGCATGTTGTATCAATATCTACCATTCGATCTTAATCCAACGGTCCATATTTATTATTAAACTTTCTTCATTTTCTTCTAGAGAAATTTCTCTGGAGATCACAACAAATTCCTTCGCTTGTTCTCCTTTCTTTTCCACCTTGTCTTTTTGGTTCTCTTGTAGGTGCTGAGTCTCTTACCTCCTCCAGTCGAAACCTAATCAGAAGCTAGATTTACGTTCAACTCTCAAGCCGAATCTGTTTTTGCTTTCCCTAATTCACGATCAAAAGAGCAAGGATCTGCGCTCCGTGGTGTTGTCTCTCTCCTCTAATCGTTGCAATCATGGCTAATGTTGATTTGTTGAAGCGAGAGGAGGAGTTTTTCGCCTCCTTCTTTGACTTGGGCAAAGGTAATTTGCGATGTAATTTGTTTTCTCTGTTGCAGGAGGTGATTTTAGATAGAATTTGAGCTGATCGTTTGAATTCTAATTTTTGTATGTGTAAATTAATTGAAGGTGAAGTTGGGGCATCCCGTGGGCAATTGTTAGAGAAAAAAATTGACCTTCTTGAAGGATTAGCTGAAAGGGTAACAAAATCTCTTTTCTTTCTTCCATTATGTAATTTTAATTTGTTATAAAGTTATTAACTTTCTTGGAAACAGGTTGATCAAAAGTAATTTAGGCCAGTTTGTTTTGCATACATTATCATATGTATGTGTTAGTTTTTACTTTTTAATGGAGTGTGCTGTTATCTTTTTCTTAAGACATAATTCAAAATTTAATTTTAAAGGTCAGCAATAGGAGATCAAGGAGATGGTTGAATGATCGATTGCTAATAGAATTAGTGCCCCGCTTGAATGTCGAAGAAATTAGAGGCCTCTTTGCTCCTCCACCATTTGGTAATTAATTATAAATTTCAGGCACCATGGATGGCTGTTGGTGTACTGTGCCCTTAAAGTTCCCTCTGTTCTTTTCAAATTTTTTTTTTATCAATAATGTGCAACCATGTACGTAAAAGTACTATGCTTGTTGGGCTGACATATAGTTTTTGATTTCACTACCACCATTGGTTTTAATTTCTCTCTTTAAACCTAACAATAGACGACTCTGTTTCTTGATTGCAATTACATATAGTTAGAATTGTCTTAGCTTTTGGAAGAATACTTATGCAAGTCCTATTCTAGTACATTGCTATTTTAAATTTCACTGTCTTAGTAATTATTAAATTTTTGTTCTACTATGCAGTCAATAGTTCAAGTGTTTGAACCCTTTTTTTTATCTTGTGAACTCCTATTTTTCATTTGTTCAACTTTCATACTTGTTATTTCTAAAATACAGGTGATCATGCACAACTTTCAGCATTTTGCATGACAAACGTACAAGAATGGGACCGATTTAGAAGTATTGACATGGATGTCGAGGTTAGTGAGTTTATCTTCTTTTTATTTTTATGAGACAAAAAAGTATCAAATGTGCACCTTAAAGCATGTGAAAAATCAGTTAAATCATTGGCCATCCTAATATTTTGAGAAATACTCAAAACACCCTTCTTCGATTGAGAGGAATTCTTCATTTTTTTTTTTTTCTGATTGATCTATGTTCGTCACTTAACTTTTCTTAACTTGTTAACAGAGCCGCCTGATCAATGGCAGTAAAAAATCCGAAATGAAGAGGAAAAATCCAGTGGTGAAGGATAAGGCAGTAACATTGAATGCATGGAGGAGGGTTGACTGCCATACTAGAGCTCTTTTAAAACGCTGTTTTCTCTCTGACATCCTCGTAGAATATGAGGTATGAGCCTCAGTATTGGTAGTGCTGCTGTTATTACCCCAAAATTCAACTCACCCAGCATGCTCCTTCAAAAGGTAAAATAGCATGAATAAATAGCTTCTTTGGGTGTAAATGTGATGACTTTTGGTTTTAATTGGGTTGAAACTGGTATATTGTTTTTCCCCATCTTTAAGGTAATAATGTCTGAGCCTTCTAATCTAGAAAACATTTGTTTCTAACCTTTAAAACTCTTATGACAGAATTCACTGAAAAGAAAATTTTAGTAGTATTGAAAATCTTAAATCGTCTATGAATCTGTCGTCTCATCACCAGCCATTGAACTTGTGATATTTATGTTTATGTAGGAGATGGTAAGAAATTTCGTCAATGGTACTACAGATACCGAGACGCTTGTACTAGATGAGCAGAGCACTTTCCACAGGTTAATTCTTCAGGGAGTATGTCAGGTAATGTAGCTAAAGTTAAAACAATGAAAATTTAAATGTAATTTATTCGGTAGAAGTATAATCTGAACCGGGATTTCTCATTGTGCAGTTTTACAATGTGACATGTGTGACTATTGACATCACAAAAGATGGAGAGATTTTTAAAGAGACGACAATTAAGAAGAAACCAGGCTATTGTGAAATAATTCCAAAAATAACCTTGGTTCACTTCCTTAAAATGGCCAAAGAAGGTGCATTTTAGTGGTTAGTCTAGGAATCAGTTGTATAGCTAATCATGAGCCTCATGCTGCTGATTAGTTGTTATGTACATTAGTCATTTTAAGTAGCATCTCTCTTGCTACCTAACAGTTGTCATGTTAAACTACGTTATTTAGGAATTTCATTATGTTTGGGCAATTGTTAAGATTTCTCGACTTGTGTTCTAGTGTTTAAAGTCGTGTCAAATTTGAACAAATTTGAAATATGTTGGTACAAGATAAAAAAAAAATTGATCTGCTGTGTGTACATACATTCCATTGCAAATGTTGGGTACAGGCGTACAGCGCTTAGCCTGTGGTGTTCCCTAGTTTGGTTTCTAAATTGCATGTAAAATATAACGCAAACATGTTCTAATTGATACTGGTTCATTACTATTATAATCATTCTTTCTTTTCTCTTGGTTTCTCTAAATTTGTACAATCGTTGGGAGGAGTTGAAGCCGAAAAATTGCGGGATGGAGGTCAATAATAGAATGATCACATCAAAATCATAAAATTGTTAATAAGAGGGTCAATAATAGAATGTTTTTATATCTTTATGGGGACAAATATGAATTTTCTTACACAAATTGAGCACTAAAATTATTGCTTATATATGCATTATACAATGAAATTATTGCTTATATAAAGTTATAGGGGACTTTTTGTATATTATCTGCACTTGTTTACTCTTTTTTTTTTTTTTACCTATTTACAATCCTTGGGAGAAATGTCTATCTTACTTTATTAATATTGTTAGTTTATAAAATAGATGAATGAACCCATTGAAGCAGTTTTGTTTTGGTTTTACTTTAATCCAGATGTAGAATAATTTAATTCTCGCGTAAGCCTGTTTACTCCCATTTTTACGATTTCCCTACCAAATCGGAGATTAATGAGTAAACGGTTTATTTCTCACTCTTATTCCCCAAATATGACCGTTGAAATGAATTTTAATTATTTTCTATAAAATAAATTGGTATTTAAGATCATGGTCAGCCTCTCGGCCACCTGCATATAATTATTATTAATCACTTCGTAAAACATGGCATGTATTATATTTGACCATTACCTACAATTTATTTTACCATAAAAGAAAGAATTGATTCTGGTTTTACGATTACTCGGCAAAAATAAAATTTAGACCGTTGGTCCTCCTTGACCATTACTACTAGTGATGAAAGGAAATTAAATTAGATAAATTATTTGTATATATCATATTCATTTTGGTAGCCATTTCTGCAAGAAGAGTTTTGGGGCCTTATACCTTTTCTTGGATCTATGAACTACAATAATTAAACGGTAAAAGAAAATGTGAAGTATTGCTAATTTCATGAGAAATAAAAAATTTATATTCCAATAAATTATTTATGATCTATTGTTGTAAATCTAAGATAACAAAGGAGTCGATAATAAAAGTATGTTGAGAGATTGGAATTCTCATATTTGATATAATTAATCGGACTTCCACTGTTATTATTGAAAAAGTAACCGCAGCTTGGTTTATTCTACATTGTTGAGAGATTGGAATTCTCATAAAGAAGACAATGTAAAGGACAAAGTTGCCTACGTGGTGGATACATTGCCTTCATCAGTAAAAATCGAGTCAAAAATTGTAATAGTCTGACCGTGATATATACACATAAATATTTATTCAAATTATAAAATTTTGCCTTCTTACTTAGCCTTATTAATTATATCATGAAAATTTTATTCAAGTGCACGGTTTATTCTAATAATATCTTTTGACTGTTCTGCATAAAGTTTACATGATTGTATATTTGTAGCTAACATATACACGTACAACTTTATCAATTGCACATTAAAAACCTTTTGTTAAAGATATTGGTCCTATGTCAATATTTTGAAGTAATTTTGACTTTGCCATGGAAAAACTAATCTCTAGAGTAGGACTGATTCTTCAAATTTGTACGAGTCATATATACATTCGTCATCGTGATGTGAGCTAACAAGTTACAAATAGAGCACAACAATCTAACTCAATGTTGATTAATGCATAGCGTTTATAATTGTCTATATATCAAACAAAAAATTAAGGACATATTGGTGAAAAACAACATAGACAAAACATAAATTTATGAGTATTATTATATTTTGAGTTGTATTATACATAATTGCATATGCATGAATACAAAGAGATCCATCGATAACAAATTATACACTTTATAATGTTCAACGCAATAATTAAGAAGTCAAAATTCATGTTTAAACTTTATAGAGCAGTTTGGCTTGGCTGTATAAAATCTAACTTTTTTTTTCTTTCCTTTATGCAAATCTTTGGCAACACAAATTTCATATACGGATTGTGCAGGAAAGAAGAAATGTACAGGTAATTAATCAATCATAGAAACTGCCATATTAGCTTTTATACTTGCAATTTAATTAGAGATGCCTTCAAATTAATAATATTTATAATTAATTTGGAGGGTTTTTGAGAATTGAAAATCAATTAAATTGGCCTATTTAATCCTCTTTAAATAAAGCTATTAACTTAAGACAGTAGTTAAAAGAATTTAGATGTCCTGTGGCACTTTTGATATCACAAATCAAAACATTTCAGTTTATTACACTGAACACAATTGTATTATTGTATTTTTCTACAGAAATTCAACTTATACGCTTAAAGTAGCTCTGGTTATGTACCAAAAATTCAGTTTTTATTTTGTTATTATAACTCTTTGTTACTAAAGAAGTTATAGTAACTAATGCACAAAATATATTCTATATGACCTCTGTACAGATGAGCTCTACAAAATATCTTGGAAAAGAGTTAAGATTGAGTTTAATGCATGTTAATTAAGTGGCCTCTTTGCCTCCTTTCTACCCTGTAATTTCTCTCTTTCTATTAAGCCATTCTTCCTTTAAATAACAACGCCTTCCCTGTCGCCTTATACTCCTACAATCAGCTCTAAGCACGTTAGAATCCCAATACACCAGCAACATACCCCTCTCTCTCCATACACAGCCAAAAAGAAAAAGGAAAACTTTTGCAATGAATTTTGGCTGTTTGAATTCTTGGATGGATGATAACACACAACTAGGTTATTTGCATAATAATATTGATCAACTAAATGGAGGTTCCACCATGACTAGTGATGTTATATCGGGGGATTCTTTGTATGGTATACCTTCACTGGAGTCTTGCTATTCAACATTGGGTTTATCTTTCTGCAACAATGCTCCTGTGATGATGATGCAAAATATAGAAGAAAAAGCTTACAACGCAGCTATGGTGCCTAGTATCGCACCGAAATTTTCTTTCTCGTCTTCGTGTTCTTCTTCGACTGGGGTACAGGATCAGCTTTTGGGGTTCAGAGATAATGGTGGGAACAAAATGGTTCTCAATACGATGCGCAAGAATCTCAGTAAGAACAGAAAGAAGACTAACATGGTGAAAGGTCAATGGACACTTGAAGAAGATAGGTATAATTTTCTTTCTTTTTGGATAACTAATTATCTCATTCTTATGCTGGCTTCCTCTTTTACATAATTTTAAAGTTGATGTTGTGCAAAAAATAGTATAAAAAAACCTTTTAGTTGTTTATCAATTAGTTCAATTATCTTTTTTTAACATTGAGATTTTGTAACACCGTGAAATATTAATATGCTAATAGATAAACTAGAATTGTTTCTCAAATTTCATCTTGGAGCAGAAATTCTACTAAAATTACTAAACAAAATAATTTCGACAGAAGATACTTACTTTGAATAAATTTCAGAGACAAATAATATGATAAATTGCACATCAATTTATAATCGAAAAACACAAATATAGTGTGGTATATTATCATAAGATATTTTTTTATTATATATTAGAAATTACATCAATTACATTCTTTTTAGATAAGGTGTATGGAACACGGAAATCATCCTATCAAAATTGGAATAATGTTGGAACGTGTGTAACGTAACATGACCAAGAATTTTGAGAATTGAATCCTCCTTATGTATTTATAATTGCTTTTGGTCTACGTAGCTGATTGGTTTTTGAAATAATAGACTTTGCACTTAATTTGATTTGCTTCTGTTATAATAGGGGAGATAAATATTTGAAAAAACTCATAATTTATTATAATGAGGCGCTGCTTACTCATTTTTTCAATTTTCTTTTTTCTTTTTTTTTTTTTGGGTGCAGACGATTGATAAAATTAGTAGAGAAAAATGGGATAAGGAAATGGTCTCACATTGCTCAAATGCTTCCTGGAAGAGTAGGCAAGCAGTGTAGAGAAAGGTGGCACAATCATCTGAGACCTAATATTAAGGTATAATTCTGTCCGCCTTAGTAACCTCTTATCGAAATGGTATTCTGTAAAAACGAAGCTAATAAGGTAGATTTCCATTTGCCTTATTTAAAGTACCCTTACTGAATTCTTCTCAAAACTTTAATCCAGAAGCCCAAATGGGCCTAAAAACACTCGAATATTTGAACATGATTACATGAACGGTATTAATATCTCAAGACAAGATAACTTTTTAGAATGCCCAAATTGGGCCGGAAAACATTCAAATATTTCAAAATGTTGTTCAATACGATAGGGATGCATAACATCTAAAACGACCACGAAAACAGCCAGTTTCGTTAACCGTTTCATTTTGAAAACGAAATTGATTACAATTTGCATTAACCGTTTCGTTTTGGATGAAGTAGTCGAAATCACGAAAATACACATGGACGAAACCGTTTCAAGCTTTCGTTAACCGTTTCGTTTTTAAAACGCAACCAAAATCTTTAACCGCTTCGTTTTGGACGAAACGAAAGGACGGTCGAAACGGTCACCGTTTTCACCCGAGCACATACCGAATTACCGATTTTGAAGTATGCATGTGCGTAAGTGGCAGTAAACCTGCAATGCGCGTATTGCATACTGCTATAGTAATCCAATAATAGGTCCTACATTTATTAAATTTTCATAATTTCATCTAATTAGAAGTCATATATTGATGAAATTTTGCTTGTATAGGATGGAAGGAATATCCTATTTATATTTGTGATTAAAGTACTGCTAACAAGTTTATTAAATTAAAAGTTTTGCAATATTTCTGAAATGTACGCACACTGCAAATATATATACCGCATATTAGAACATTCATATAAAACTCATCAGTCATTTCAAATATGTAAACTTTCACTGATTATGAATGCAGAAGGATAGCTGGACAGAAGAGGAGGATAGGATATTGATCGAGGCACACAAGGAGATCGGCAACAAATGGGCAGAGATTGCCAAGAGGCTCCCTGGAAGGACAGAAAACTCGCTGAAGAATCACTGGAACACCACCAAGCGTCGTCAATTTGCCCGTCGCCGCACCCGCACTACCAAAAACTCCCGAGGAGCCACCAACAACACCATCCTTCAAGACTACATCAAGAGTCTCGGCATCACAATCAATCGCAAAAATATGCCACCTCCCCCTCCATCAACAGTTCCACCACCAGCAACTCCTGCAATTCCCGTCTCTGTAATGCCTCCGGAAAATGAAAACATCTTCACGCCGGCCAAGATTGAAAACGTTGAAGTTGAGGATGTTATGCTACCAAATTATGATTCATTTGCCGATATGTATAGCTTATTATATGATGGTGGTAACAATTTTGATGTTAGCGAGAAAATTGTATTCGACAAGATAGACGAGGTGATGGACCTGGTGTGGGATGATGACGAGTTAGTTTCCTATGATAACGGGACAATTGTGGTGCCGAACGACAATGAGGTTGCGGTGAAGACAGAAATAGATCTCCTGGAGATGATGTCTCAAAGCAGCTGCGCTAGCAATTGTGTTGGTTTCTCTTGAGAATGATCTCAACTTTATCATGCAACGATTGAAGGAATAATTAACTAGATTGGCATTAATTGACAAAATAAAAGAAAATATACAACTAGTGAATTAAGTAATATTGTAATAGCATGTCCCCTTTCTCTAAGCTAGCTAATTGTGAGATGTATAACAACAACACGCTCTTCTAGTTCTTAAAATTGTAATTTTGAAGTGGCATAACTTGACATGTATATCATTTTGGAGAGATGTGAACTTCGGTCATGTTTAGTGAATTGTTATCAGGTAAAGTTTGCAAAATTAATTTTGTGTACTCTAAAAATAAATTAAGTTCTATATTCTTAAAATGACAGAGTTGCAAAACAAAAGAAAAAAGGAGAAAAACACGTGCATGGCTTAACAAATTACATGACAATAAGACCTCTCTTTTTATTAAAAAAAAAAAGTTACGGGAAAAAACAAATTATAAATTGATAGATAAAATAACTACACGTTATAATGAATAGCGAGTTAAAAAAAAAAAAAAAAAATCAAAAGTTGAAGAAGAAAGAAAAGACAATAAACTGTAAAGAAACTAAAGGAGGAAGCATCCGCGCGCGGACAACAAATTAAACAATCAAAGACCTAAAGAGGCCGAATATCTACCCCATCTCTAGATTTATCGAGTATTACTTAATTGTAGATAGTGAGAAAGAATCGTATCTGTATCAAGGGAAGGTGCGCACACAATTTCAGCTAAAAAAGAATGTAATTTTGTAAGTTCTCAGCTCTTTTAATTGCTCTCTGTTTTTTCTCTACCAAACAAAATTTTTTTTTTCCGATTTATCGTCAAAAGTTCAAAAATAACGCGCTACGCATTTTCTTATTTGAAACTTTAACTTTCATGCATTTTTGTGTTGAAAACCGATATGTGCATTATAGAACCGTTTAAATGGCGAAATTTAAAAGTTTGAACTTAGATATCTTTTATTTCTTGATCATACTATTCAAATAATATGATTAATAACTAGCTAAACTTTATGTCACAAAATTTTCAAGGCTTATTTTTGATAGATGTTAGTTACACCACACTTGTTGACTGATGCAAACACCAATCCGCCTATCGTTCAAAGTATAACTGACCCTGTGGCCTATCCGCCTATGGGATTAGTAGCAGCAATGCAGCATCTGTGACGATCTCTCTCCCATCAGGCTACCCCAAGTGACCGCGCTGACATCGCAGACGACAAAAATGGACGGAACAGAGGAGGTTTAAGCACGGAGGAAATAACAGAGATCAATTCATCACTAGCGCCATAATCTCACCGACCATGCAGATCTCAACATGAATTTTAAAGCTATCCAATGGCACATAAAATAAATGATGTGTAGTAAAGCCATCCGATATATATAGAAAGAGAAGCAGTAACGATCTAAACTCCAAAATACTCCTAAAAAAATATTTTGATTGGAATTTTCATGTTATTATACTCAACAAAATCATGAGAAACCAATTCTAATGACATGAAATAAAATGAAATACCACAGAATTTTTTTATTTTCTTTTTATCAAAACCTAAGACGGCCACAGAGTCACTATACAACCCGTTTGGGCTCTCAAATTGAAAATATATGATAACCAGTAATTAATGCCCTATGGCTCGTATAGTTTCCAATACAAAACGCACGAAAAATGAAAAGAATTTAGACTCGTTAATAGTGAATATATTTATATTTATGGCAATGTTGCAGTCATGAAGAACAAATCAACAATAAAATTAAATGCAACCATCCGAGCCGCTTCCATTCTCATGACTCTTGCACGATCAAACGACAGAAAAACTCCAGAACAAATTCATGGGGTGCAACAAGTATTTTACAGAAATGCATTTATGAGCTCTCAAGTATGCCAAATGTCAAGGTGAGATTTGCTGAAAGGGATACTGTTCAAGGAGCACATATACTGGCAAATGAAACAAGAATGAAAGGGATACTCTCAGTGGAGTTTCAACAGGAATTTACTTTTGCGCCAACTTGCTCTCAGCCGAGCCAAGAAGGAAACCAGTAGGGGTTTGCTTATGTATTTTGACTATTTTCTCATTTTTGTTTGTACGTTGGAAAAATTCTACTAATTCGATCTGGGCTCGGTATGTATAGATAGATAGTCTGTATGGTAATGGTAAATGATAAATCTCCATTTTGTGTACTATAGGAGATTCCTTAACAGATGAAGTTCAGTCGCCTACGTGTATAACTTCAAAAAGCATGTAACAAACTTAAAACTATTTGTTTAATACGCCTAAGGGCTCTATAATTCTATATGTTTCAAAAAAAGAACTCCGGAACAAAAAGTGCAACAGGAATACAGGATGATGCCCTTGCTTCTCGTAGCCCAAATACACATGCCCAAAATGGAATCCGAATTTGCTGTTGCGCGACAAATGGTGTAGCGCACGTACGAGCCGTCTGATCTTGATCGGACGGTTAATTTTTTACGGGCCTATCAATCTAGGTTACATGCACGGGGCTCCCTTGTCCATTGGATCTTGATCAGACGGCCAGCATGCCGCGCTACACCATGTGTCGCGCGGCAGCGGATCTGAATTTCCCAAAATGCACAAAATCATTTTGTTCCCACCAGTCCTTCCGAAAAAATTAATAATGACGTTACTGTTCACACGAATTACGATAAAAATGGTTAAAAATTCGGAATTTTAAAAATAACGTTGTTGGATCGGCGTTTGGATCACCGAAAATACAGAACGCTTGGATCGGCATTCCAATCGCCGATCCAATTAATATGCCGTTTCCAACTTGTTTTACTTGTTTTTTATTTGCAATTTTGCTTTTTAGCCCTCAACTTTTTTATTATTACAAAACATATAATTAGTGATTAATAATTAAACATAATTGAAACTTCTATAATGAAATATAAGTATATAATTAAATTATTTATGTTAAATACATAATATTGTATATGTGTATAATACTTATTTATACATATATATATTATGTATCATATATTTGAGAAATGTTATGGGGCATCGCGATGTATTAATGCTTTTGTACATCGCAATCATATATATCGATAGTTTTACAAATTAAAAATCTAACTAAACCAATCCAATCTATATATTGAAATCTCATTAAAAACCAAATTTTATATTTTTAAAATTATTTTACTATATTATATACATTAAACAAGTTGTTCCGATATCGAATATGAATCTAAAAACCAAAAGGGAAACAAATCAATGTTTCTAAAGATATCATGTGAAATGAATATATTATGCCACGTTACAATTTTCATATTTTCTTCGCATGAAGAAAATAATTAATAAAGGGGTACTGATGATTGATCCGATAATCAAACTACAAAATTCACATATATTTTGGAGCTTACAAAATATATGTCTAAAATGCTCTGTGCACCTAATATAATTGAGATCTACTTTTGATATTATAATAAAATAATAATAACTATAATTGACTTAGACACATACAAGTATTAATACAATGAAATATAACGGGGATTTCGAGAGAATTGTATATTCTAATGGTACGAAACTAATTTTTACAATTTTATGTGGCATAAAATTAATTTTTTCTTTTAAGGTGGCATGTTTCTAATTTTGAAGATCTTAGAGTGACATATTACTAATATTAATATTCTACCATGCCATATTCAAAATGGCATAATGGTCCTATCAATTAACCAATGGCGTAAATTTATTTTTTTTTCATTTAGTGACGGCACAACAATAATTTATCGTTTAGTGATGGCATATTTTTAACTCTTTACTTTTGCAGTGACATAAATATAAACCACCCAATTTGTTTTTAGAAAAACTTGTTCGTTGTTAAATTTGTTTATACGGCAATTTTGATGCGGTCGTCTAAATGCAGCCTAAAATAAGAGTTGCCACAAAAAAGAACATGGTATATGGTATTCTTAGGTGTTATGTACCCAAATGTGTGATGATATGGTGCATTCTCATAACCATTGTTGAAGTTCGATATTTCAAAATTATTTGGCAAGCCTAGTTAGTTATTTTTTAATAATGTAAGTAGTATGTTAATTTTTTTTAAAAAATAGATAGATTTCTAACTTTTGTAAAAATTGCTCGCTGATATGGACATTATCCAAAAAGATCTTCCATTCTTCACAAAAAAAAAAATAGTAAAACAATATACTAATCAAAATTATCATTATGATACTCAAAACCCACCATTTTTCATAGTTCTAACAATTCCTTTAGATCTGTGGATCGCCAACTTTCAAACTGTGCAAGGCCGAAAATCAAGCCTGTGTGTGGCCCAAAAATATCCACTTCAACGATCTAATAGTCCGAACAAATCAATTTGTCTAAAGCCCTGATCAAAATGTTTTTACGTGGGGTTTCATTTCATTTCAATTGATTTTACATGATTTCGTTCGATCTAGTTATATGGAAATTCCAACCAAATGATACCAAATCCATTCATTTTGATCAAAATTTTTTCAACCGGATGAAATGAAATGAAATACCATGTTTAAAAAATGAGATTTTGATCAGGGCTAATTGTCTTGGTTCCAATATTGTAACTTTTGACGGAGCACAAGAGCAGTTCGCCTCGTTAATTTTGTAAACACTAGCTTTTATATGTTTCATTTTTTTAAATGTTTTTTACACGTGTCATTCGAGTTTCACGTACTACTGTCCATAAAGTTATTTACTTAAACCCTAAACCCTAAACTGTTAAAGCGGCTGTTTGGTTCAGCCAAGTTGGTTTTTTTTAATATTTTAAAATTTTAAAATTCAAATGCTGAATCTAAACCATTAATCTTGTTCAATTTTACGGACGATGCATTTTCATATAAGTTTTATAAATTTTGAAGTCGATTTGATATTAGATCAAATGGTCAACAAATGAACAAATTTGGTTAACTATCACAGATTAATTCTAATACGTTCATAATTTGGTCACTTAATCAAGTATCAGATCGACTCCAAAATTTATAAAACTTATATAAAAACGCATCGCCTGTAAAATTGAACAAGATCAACGGTTTAGATTCAGCATTTGAATTTTAAATTTTTTAAATATTAAAAAAAACTAACTTGGCTGTATCAAACAGCCGCTTTAACGGTTGTCGAGGATGCCAACCCAACTCAAATCTGATGTTGCGCTCCACAGTATAGCGCAACAAATAGACATTTTAAAAGTGGTAGGAGCTGAAAATCTAACTAGCTAGTTTTTTAAAAGAAAATTACTGTAGTTCATATTATTATATTGAAACGTACTGGTAAAAATTTATTTACTTGAATTGTTATTTCATTTCTCCAACAACATGACAAGCACAATGGATAAATGTAATTATTGCTAATCAACAATATTTTACATTTAGTGTATATACAAGATTATTGTTACAAGAGAGATTAATTAGTACCCCTTGATATCTTAAAGATTGATTATTACAAGAATGGATATAGTACACTGATGTGTACGGATCGTCTCCGTACACATGAGTCATTTTGTTCTCCATATTGTAAAACCCAGATAGTCCAAATTTTACATTTTTTCGAATTTTTTACTATTTATTATGATATTTTCAAAAAACACTATTATTGGAGGTATTTCAGGCCCTCCAATTTGAAAATATCATAATAAATGGAAAAAAAATTCGAAAAAATGTAAAATTTGGTCTATTTAGATTTTTCAATATGGAGAACAACTTGAATGGTTCGGATTGACCTTTTGAATTTTGAATCTTGAAAAATGACTCATGTGTACGGGGACGATCCGTACACATCAGTGTACTATATCCATTCTTGGATTATTACATTATTGATTATAGAGTACAACTGAAGATGCAAGTATGTAAACATAATTAAGTTATAAAGTAGTTCTGTATCGAACACTAAGATAATTATGCGATTGAAAATATACTTTGGATAATGTTTATTTGCATTAAGAACATAACCGTGACTATGCAAAATAATAATAACAAATGTTAATGATAAGATTTTCTCTTTGTTACGAAGAGGAAACGAAGAAAATGGCCCAAAGAAACATATTATCATTAGTTGGATCATGCAAAAATTGTTGAATTAATAAATCAATGTTAAAAAAATGTAATTTAATTTAGAATTCGAGCATTAATTCAAGAGTGATTTTTTTATATAAAGATAAAAAAAAAGAGCCCAAAAGTTCCTAAATTTATTTTTTTTCACTTTTCAAACATAATTGAAAGGATACATAAAGTTGAAGGGAGGGGAAGTAATTTAATTGGGTAAATTAAAAACTTTTTTTTTTTTTTTATCAGTAAAACACCCCGTAGGGTGGGTAAATTAAAAACTAGATTCGGTCTAAACGGGGATTGACCGATGAGGCATGAAAAGCCGAGCCAGGCTATGATGCTTTACTGCCACCAATCCCAACCAATTGTCTGCGACCGCTATCAAAGAGTCAAAAAGAAAAATGCCTACGGGCTTTTATTTTCAAAAAAAAAAAAAAAAAAAGAGTCAACAAAGACGGATCTATGAACCGCATAAAGCACTCACCTTTCAGTTTCAAATATCTTTTGTTATTTCTATTTGCAGTACTGAAGATGTATGGGAACATGGTCTTGTTATGTATGAACCTTTTTCGCATGTAATCATGTCCAAAGTATAATTACGAGGATCCCACCTAGTGAACATTTAATTTAAATCTTTAGCTAAAGTCCCAGTAATTTATATAATTTTTTTGTTCAAAATTTAAGCTGTCAAGTGAGTATCAATCATTACATCACCTATCAAACTATGTTCTATATACAATTATTTGCTAGAAATGAATTGTCACAATAGATGTCCTCATAAGAAGTATAGATTGCCTTTGATCATATTAAGCTTGAAACACTGGCACTATCGGTCAAGGTTAATTTCCTGTTTGCCTCACCCAATATGTCATTATTTCAAAGATTTTGATAAAAAAATTCTCGAAAAGATATTTGAGTATGAAGATATCACCCAGTGAACTTGTGCTCTAATATTAGGCACTTTGTAGAGAAGAACATCAGAGGATGAGGAAGTTCATGTCTATATATCTAGCCAGCCACAATTTCCACAATAAAAATTCATTTTTTTTTTTGGTACAAAAGTTTTAAAGCAATAACAAATTGATTGGAAAAAAAAACATACATCCACTGATATGAAAAACAAAAGAAAAAGTTTACTATGCACCATAGTGCATAGGGCTTTCTATGCACTGCGAATTTTTTCGAGGGTATTTTTGTAAATTGATAAATCTAGTTTAACCAATCTAATCTACATATTGAAATCATATAGCAAACAAAAATTTACAATTTTTGAGATTTTATTACTATTTTTTTCGAATTTTTCAAAACATTTCATTTTTGGAATGTTGCAAATAGTAGTTTGTTTCCAATAATAACATGCTTTAAAAAATTCAAAAAAATAGTAATAAAATAAAAAAATTGCATATTTGGTTTGTTATGAGATTTCAGTATGTAGATTAGATTGGTTAAATTAGATTTATCAATTTATAAAAATATCTTCGAAAAATCCGCGGTACATAGAAAGCACCATGCACTATGGTGCATATTAAACTTTATATATATATATATATATATATATATATATATATATAGTTTTGCTATGGTGAGTCGCGACTCACCAGAGGATTTGTGAGTCGGGCTCAAAATGACCGATCCAAACCGTCCAATACGATCTCCCTTTTGAAATCTCCATGCAGACTAAATTTTACATTTTTTCGAAATTTTTAAATATTTTTTTTGGAATTTTAAAAACTATTGTGTTTGAATTGTTCAGAACTAATTAGATTAACGATTTTTTAAAATTTCAAAAAAATAGTTAAAAATTTCGAAAAAATGTAAAATTTGGTCTGCATAGAGATTTCAATAGGGAGATCGTATTGGACGGTTTGGATCAGTCATTTTGGACAAGATATATGAGTTTTGAGCCCGACTCACATACCCTCTGGTGAGTCGCGACCCACCATAGCAAAACTCTATATATATGAAAAACGAACTGCCGATAAGACAAGTATCATTGTTGAATGTTGGAAATTTAAAAATGATTTGTCAAGGTTAAATTGCATATCTTGATCCGTGTATAAGACGAGTACCATTATAATATAGCTCTTTTTTACAAGTATGTCAAATATTTAAAAAGAAAAGAAAATCCATAACTTTTGCAAAATACTAGAAAAAAATATTAGTAAAAAGTAATCTTATATCTAGACCTATTAGTATTAACGTTTCACAACATTGTTCCGTTCTGTTCCGTACGGAACGGAAACGAAAGAGGAAATGGATTCCGTTTTCAGAAACAGAACGAAAATGAAACTGACATTTGTGAACGTAAGTGAAACAGAACACGGAAATGAGCTGAAATCAAAGGGAAATGAAGGACGGAACGTTAAACGGAATAGAAATCTATTTCATTTGACGAAACGAAACGGAAACAAAATAACAATTTCGTTCTGTTACCGAAATGGAATATAACGAAAATGACTGTTTCCGCTTCTGTATTTCATGTTTGACAGGCCTGCGGATATCACACTAATTAAAAAAACCCATACATTTCATCAATCCATCTAGAGCAGTGCACCGACCCGATTATATCCATCTGCACTGCCGCTTTCAAACTGTTCAATACCAAAATTCAAGACTGTGATGTGGCCCAAAAACATCCACTTCAATTTTTAAGTAACGATCACAAAGTCTGAAGAGTTTGTCTTGTTGTCTTTGTTTATGCAGTATAACTTTTTGGCGAGGCGCCAGAGAATTTCTCCTTCAATTTTGTAAAAACCAGTTTTTACAGCTTTTACTTGTTTCATACTACTATATATATTACTAATTTACAACAAAGTGACCTAAAAATCTAAAATCAAATTATCCAAAACAACAAAGTGATCTATATCGTTGGATTTGTAATCTACATATAATAATATAATATTGAACCACTGCATTAGTACCCCGTGCTGTATAAAAATTGTCCATGGAACCTTTTATGCACTGCCTACTGTACACGTGGCAATTTCCAACAGGTATACTTGTCAAGGTTTTTTTCTGCAGTCCTGAGTCCTGAGTCCTGATAAAGCAATACACTGATGTAGTGATGTTTGCAAAAGTCAATGCCATTAAACTTACCACTTAAAAGCAGGGTGATGATATGACAGAGAAAACACCGTGGGTCCCACTGACAGAAAACCACTTTTAATTTTTTCCCTAAAAATTTCAACAATTTGCCACCTCCATTATATCTTTTTTGTATTTTTCAATCTTTGATAAAATTTTTAATGAGTATTGTTAAATGCTACACGCCTACACGTAGCACGGATGGATCTGTACTATGCGTCCAGAATTCAAATTTCATATTTGAACTGTTTAACGAAATTTTTGTATTGAATATTATTTCTGAATTTCTTTTACTATTTTTCTAGCATTTTAGGAAATCGTTGTTATCAGACAATCCATGATCTATAAATCAAGTGATTTTATAAAAATATGAAAAAATAGTAAAAAATTTTAAAAATATAAAAATTGATTCTTGTAATATTTAAATATGAATATCATAAATGAACAATTTGGATCGATCATTTAAAATTTAAAATCTAAAAATAATCATGTAATACGAGATCAGTCTTTGCTATGCATATTATTCGAAAAGCCCTCAAATTGAGTACTTTGTGAGCAACTTCTAAACAAAAACTTGCAATGTAATTTTAATAAATCGAGGGCCTGAGTAAAAACTAAGCCCAAATAATTTTGTGCATTTAGGCCCAGTTAATAGGAGATGGAGAAAATTGATGTGATCAGATTCAGAGGGTGTTGAATTCCGTTCGGTCGCCTCGAGGGGTGCACCAAAACAGTAATTTCACGTGGTCTTGTAGCTTGAAAGAAAGGCATCCGTTGCATTTTCCGAATTTTGTTGCAACCCCACCTTGATTTTTCTGTGACCCTTTTTCTGCGCATAAAAATTAAAAAAGTCTCTTTCTTACGTTCTTCTACCTCAGAATCCAATGAAGATTGGATTAACCAACAAGTCCAGGTTCCTTTCCGCTGTAATTTCGTAACAAATTGGCCCCTCTGAAAACGAATCCATCTTGTGTCACAAAAAGAAAAAATAAATAAAAAGATGAAATAAAAAAGATTTATTTCTTATTACGGAATAAGATAGAATTAATATCCGGAAGAAAACCCATTTCTTTTTTTTCATGAAGTTCCTGTAATTTCCTTCCAAGTAATATATATGTTCTATTTTTATATTTTCACAAAACTATAGCATTAAGTCCTCCCGCAATTCAGGGAAATATTCACAATAATCTTCGCACTTCTGACAAAAATATATTGATGCAATTTTATATTTTGACATCCGTTAAAAAAATTTGTTTCAATTCAGAATTCAACTGTTGAAATCTCTTTTTAAAAACTATGCTTAGTAGATTCAAAATTTAGCAAAAAAATATTGCTTGGGATATTTGAATTTAACAATTTTGATCCGTTTGTTTCTAAAATTTGTTCTACCTCTGCCCTGAATATTTGTTGCAAATAATTGATAAACCCAAAATAGTTTATAGTATTGATTTAGATCATCGTAGACTTGTAGTGGGATGTTACTGTCGGTGTTGATAGGATAAGCAAACATCTGATTTTAATTCTTTTACACAAGTGACTCGGTATTCTTCTGCTTACTGGTTGAGGTACTTTTGTTCAACAAAAGAAGTATTGATTAGAATCGTATTGGATATGACTCAATCAACATCATGCCAATAGGAATGTCACAAAAAAAATAAATAAATAAAATTTTCCGATTTTCCGTGTTTTCAATAAAACAATGGTACTTTATAACCTTGTAATGTGATGAATGTATCAAGGAAGCCGTTCGATCTCATAATTCTAATTTGGATTATTGATCTTAAGTGTATCTTCTAAATAATTCCGTATTTAACAGATTGTTCAATTCTAGTCTTCAAATGAATAATAATTGGATCTTGACATCACAATGTAGAAACAAATTTAAATTTTGTTTCAATGTCGCTGTCATTACTTCTTATCTTAGTTCTTATAAACGCACAAATCAAGAGTGTATCATCTCTAAATCTAGCATGTAACCACCTTTTATATCATTGATCGATTTAATATGTGGCTAGATGTCAATCAATGAACGAAATGATATTAAGTTTTGATTTTGCATCTACACTGAAAAAAAACATGAATTAGAATAATAATTATTTTTTCATTTTGGAAAGAGAGCATAGATGGAAAAACTTTTATTACCTATAATTTTTCAAATATATTTGTCATTAGGAAAATAAGATGAGGAGGACTCTAGTTCCCACCTTTTGCATTCCCCCAAATGTCCCAAACTCATATTATTGTCACTTCTTTTAAAAATTAAAGATCGAACGTCAAATTCAAACCATTGATCTTGTTCAATTTAACAAGCGATGCGTTTTCATATGAATTTTATAAAATTTTGAGTTCATTTGATACTTGATTAAGCGATTGAATAATGAACGAATCTTGTTAAGTATGATAGATTAATTTTAATACATTCATACAGTTTTGCTTCTTGATCAAGTATCAAATGAACTCAAAAAATTATAAATTTATATGAAAATACATCGCTTGTTAAATTGAACAAGGTCAACAGTTTGAATTCGACGTTGGAACTTTAATTTTTAAAAAAGTAACAATAAAATGAGTTTCGGACATTTTGGGGGCATATAAAAGGGGAGCACTAGAACCTCCTCAAAGAAAAAAATATATATATATAGAGAGAGAGAGAGAGAGAGAGAGAGAATGGCTAATGTGCCACGGGTGCCAATGCCATCCATTTTTCTTTTGAGTCATTTTTCGATATCCAAAATTTAAATGGTCGATCCAAACCGTTCAAGTTGATCTATATATTGGTATATCCTTGAAGACCAAATTTTATATTTTTTTGCGATTTATTATGATATTTTCAAAAAATATTATAATTGGAGTATTCCTGGCCCTCCAATTTAAAAATATCATAATAAATAGAAAAAATTTCAAAAAAAATATAAAATTTGGTCTCTAAGGATATTCCAATATAGAGATCAACTTGAACGATTTGGATCGACCATTTGAATTTTGGATATCGAAAATGACTCAAAAGAAAAATGGGTGACATTGCCACCCGTGGCACATTAGCCATTATATATATATATAATACACCGATGTGTACGGATCATCTCCGTACACATGAGTCGTTTTTAAAGATTCAAAATTCAAACGGTCAATCTGAACCGTTCAAGTTGTTCTCCATATTGAAAAACCCAGATAAACCAAATTTTATATTTTTTCGAATTTTTTTGCTATTTATTATGATATTTAAAAAAAAACACCATAATTGGAGTATTTCAATATTGAGAACAAATTGAACGGTATGGATTGACTGTTTGAATTTTGGATATTGAAAAACGACTCATGTGTACGGGGACGATCCGTACACATCAGTGTATTTTATCCATTATCTCTCTCTATATATGTATAATTATGTTTTCTATGTTGGTATGTTCATTTTAATTTTTGTTGAAGGATAAGTATTTTTTTAAATTTCTATTTGTCCACACATTTTGATGGCTACGTTTTCTAGTCGTATTGCAATGCAAGAGTACCAATTCGGCCAATAAATGGGCCTAAGTAACCGGCTACATTAATTGTTACAATTCAATATAGCGAACTTACATCCTAGTTTGGGCCTTTTGGGGGAACATAAGCGACATCATTATCAATTTTAACATTAATTATTTCTATTTTCTATTTAACTATTGTTACTAATTTTTATGTTATATACTCATATTTGTCTTCTTTACCTCATTTGTCCTGATTTTAACTTTGCCAAAGAGTGAATCATCTTCGTCTGGCTGTAAGTAATTACAAACTGGTGAGATTCCAACATAAAAATTATATTTCTCACAAATAAAATGCCAAAAAAGGAAAAAATGAATAGGAACAATTGTTATACAGTCACATATATTCGCTTCAGAATTATAAACAAGACCATTATCTGCATTTGCCAAAATATTAGAATCTGTATGCATATCCATGAATTTTGTGCGGAATTTCCAGTAACATTCAGATTCCAATCTGAATATGGATAAATAATTACAGAAACGCTTGCATTCATCTCAATTCACAAGAGCTTCCAATTTTTTACAAACCTTGTTCTTCTAATAAATGTAATACGTCACTTTTTGTGAATCTACTTAATTAATTTTTGGGCCAATAGCTTGTGCTTTTATCAATGTAAAATACATGATTTTACTTTCTGTAAGCCTGTGAGAAATAAGTTCACTAAATTAATTAATCTCCTGAAAGTATGCAAAAATGCTGAAGATGGAAGGCCCAAAACATTTTAGAATTATTGTATTTTCGGGATCATAAATGCCGAAGTAATATAACAGGTTAGTTTGTATTTTTATAGCCGCGTTACAAGGATCTATTGGACTGGATATATTTTTGGTTTCGCTTCCAGTAATAAAATCCTATTTGTAAAGAATGCATATGACTATAGAGGATTTTAAGATCTTATTTAAATCGTCTGATCGAGATTTTTTTTTTTTTTTTTAATTATACGCTCGCATAGAGTGCTGAATTATTTTTTTTTAATGAAAACACAATAAGCTAGAGAACTTCATGTAGTTTTCACCATGTTGTGTATATATTCGTCCATAAATACATATATATAATACGTATAAATTGTAAAGAACGAAAAAGAGTAAAGTACCAAATAATATTATAATTACAATTCCTAAACATTACTCTACGAGGAATATTACTCTAGCATAATCAAGAAAAAGATGAAGGAAATAAAATGTCGATCTCTACACGGAAATGTTTAGTTTTTACTTTTTAGGCCTGTTATTTGCATGTGGTGTAGGCCCTATTATTGGAATCAAATTTAAAACTCTTAATACTCTACACAATCATGACGTGAGACTATTTTCATGCACCCCTTTCTTAAAAATAAAAAAGCACAATTACTATAATCCAACGTACTTTTTTAATTTAATACTTTAAAATAATAAAATTAATTTCCGAATTTTGTTGTATCATCACTATCATCCCATGTTACTTGCCGTCCAGAAATGAAGCCGAATATTCTACGGCAACAAGTGCTGTTAATACTGATAAGTTTGATAAAGAATCTGCATAAAATGGGAAGTCATGAGCTGGAGCCCTTGAACAGTCAATAACAATTGGAGACCTAGAGTGCATACAAAACTGGAGGAAAAGACTAGATTAGAAAAATAAACTATAGAATTCTTTTAAAATAGAAAAAATATAAACTTGTAAATCGCATTTTACTTGTTATGATTAATATAATTATATTTTAGATTTGAAAAGGTGGTCCTTACAAAGTACCCAAAAAAAAAAGTTTTTTAAACGTAGCTTGTCGGAATGAGCTGTCTTTCAAAAATAAAACAAAAAACAATAAGAAATATAAACTAGTATAATTTTATTTTCTATAAAATTTTCATGCGAAGAACATATGGGACGACTTTTATCGACCATTCGGATATCAAAGTTAAATTTTGGATAGTTTCGTTACTGTTAATTAGTACATTAGCAAAACTACTTTGATAACAAAATTTAAAATATATAGTATGGATAGTGACAGAAGTCTCAGACTCCACTCTATGGTGATTTTATACAAAGTTTAACTCATTCGTTTAAGTTGAATTACATAATTGTTCTTTAATTAATTTTCAAGTTGTTAATAGATCGAGTTTGGAAGCTGAATCACTCATCAATCAAAATCAATCTACTGGACCCAACTCGTTTGAAAGTACTTCACAAACTAGGCCTACTTGATATATACATACATATATATATATATATATATATAGAGAGAGAGAGAGAGAGAGTGGATAAAATACACTAATGTGTACGGATTGTCCCCGTACACATGAGTCGTTTTTCAAGATCCAAAATTCAAACGGTCAATCCAAACCGTTCAAGTTGTTCTTTATATTGAAAAACTCTTGCAGACCAAATTTTATATTTTTTTTGAATTTTTTTGCTATATATTATGATATTTTCAAATTGGAGGGCCTGAAATACTCCAATTATAGTGTTTTTTGAAAATATCATAATAAATAGCAAAAAAATTCGAAAAAATATAAAATTTGGTCTATCTGGGTTTTTCAATATGGAGAACAACTTGAACGGTTCGGATTGATCGTTTGAATTTTGAATCTTGAAAAACGACTCATGTGTACGGGGACGATCCGTACACATTAGTGTAGTATATCCATTATATATATATATATATGAGAAATGCTAGAGTCCAATATATTGGACGGATGGGCTCCGTCCAATACGATCGTTTTTGCGTTTTCAAATTTCAAATGACCGATCCGAACCGTTGAATATGTTCTCCATATTGAAAACTTATAATAAACCAATTTTTACATTTTTTCGAATCTTTTTTACTATTTTTTTGTATTTTAGAAAATCGTTGTTATTGGACGATCCATAATGTTTATATCAGGAATTTTCAAAAATATAAAAAAAATAGTAAAAACTTTTGAAAAAATATAAAAATTGGTTTATTGTAAGTTTTCAATATGGAGAACATATTCAACGGTTCGGATCGGTCATTTGAAATTTAAAAATGCGAAAACGATCGTATTGGACGGAGCCATCCGTCCTATATATTAGACACTAGCATTTCTCTATATATATAGGTCCAATATGAATTTGGTGGTTCAATCCAAACATGCTTTATCTTATACAATAGTATCAACGATTCAACAGCCAGAACTACTCAACTTAGATCAAACCTAGATACCGGATTCACGTGATGTAAATTTGTAAATCGAGCCATATTAAATATATTGAGTTAACTCAAATTTTTGATAAATGAAAATCAAAACAACTTTTTAAGTTCGAAACTACTATTTGATTTGAGCGGTTTTGATTAATTAGGAATCAAATAATTCGAGTCTGATCCGTTTACAATCAATTAAGCAAATATTTTGCTTGTGTATGCAGCTTGGTAATACTTAATAGATAAAGAACAAAAAAAAAAAAAAACTGCAAAGTAAATAATATATATGAAAAGAAAAAAAAAAAAAAAAACCAGAGCTGGCATCTCTGCTCTGGGATCGTCGGATTGACATAAATCTGTTGTCACTACAGGGATAAGAACCCGCTCACTCTCCATGTAATACTTGACATCCATACAAATATACAATCAAGGGTACAAAAAAAACTGTCAATTTATAGTTTAAATTTGCGCGCTATAATATATTGACCAGAAAACATCTTATGCCCCTGTTTTTAATTTCGTATCGGCTATATAGTAGACATATTTATTAGAAAAGTTTTATGTGATAGTCGCAATTAGATTTTTGGACAAGCAAACAAAATAAGTTCAAAACCTTGCCGTTAGTAAAAAGATGAAAAGTGTCATAGTTTAATTAATTGATACTCATACTAGATTGCTTTTACTAAAAAAAATGATATATATACCAGATTGCAAAATATTTTTGTTATTAATTTCTAGCTAATTAAAGTTGGAGATCCATTTGTAAAATCGTCTTGTTTAAATATTTTTTAAAAAAAAATTGTTACAGGCAAAAACAGGAAACGTATGGTTATGAAGGAAAGCTTCTTTCAGTCTGAAGAGTTAACGACATGAACGTTAAATTAAATATCTTAAATGGGTTTATTAAAATATATGGTTGGTCAAGAATTAAACGATGAAAGACGTACTGAACATATTTTCACGCAATTGATCCGTACATGTATGACCCCAAGTTGTCGCATACAAACATTTTCATGTTTGAAATTCCAGACCATGTTCCAAGTATATGAAAATGTCATATTTTTTGTTGGTATTGCGTCATATGTATGATATATGGTAAAAAATTTCAAAAATAAATAAACAAACCTTAATAATTCCACTCGAACGACAAACACTTGGGGGAAGAGATTGATTAGAGTAGAGAAAGCGTGCAAGATATGATTATCATGTCAGAGAAGGACTAATTACTTGTAATTAATTAAATTAAAATGATGACAGAATTGGACTTCATGAGAATATATCTCTGCATGGAAAAGAACCTTCAATATATGAAAAGAATATACCTTCTTTCTTATTTCTGGGAAACCTCAGATCATAGCTTTTGTATCAGAAATGATGAAAAGCATCCAATTATCCAAAAGACTTGTATAGTTTGAAAGCTAATTTTTCATACTTTAAATTGTGTTATGTTCTTTTGAAAACCACAACAAATTAATATTGCAATTTTGTTATGAGGTCTCCATCATTATCAGAAAAGCTACCACCCAGTTTTCGTTTTTAATTTAAAAGTTAGTATGAATTAGACATGAAAACGGAAAGGAGGAAGGAAGATATAAAGGCAAGTTAAGCAAAGGCTACTATGTAGAACCAATAGAAGGGGAAAGAAGCAAAACCAAATGTGTGCAACAATGATAAGAGCCGGAACTTTTTTCTCTTTGGGTTACTATAGTATCATTTTACATGTCTTGACATAGTTTGGATCCGCCTCTGTTATTAAAATATTGGATACATATTGGTGTCAAGCCTCAAGCATAACAAAATCTGCAATTTTATCAAAAAGTTCAAATAAAAACATATATAAATTAATGTGTATTTACAAAAATAGAACTAATCAATCGATTTTACATCTTAGGTATGCTTGTTAAACTACAAATTAGGATAGACTAATTTTTAAAAAAATGAATATGAACTCGAAAGTAAGGTCAATCCATTTTTTTTATTTTTTTTCAGCGGCTATCAAGTGATCTCTCGATTTTTCTTCTCCGGACTAAACTGTTAGACTCTGCTCCTGATTTAAAGGAGGGAAGGCAAGAGAAAAAAATAAAATAAAATGCCTAACTTTTTTACATCTTAATCTGATTGGGAACGATTCTTAGAATAACTGAGATGTAGGAGGCCAAAAATTTCCTCCTCTTGAAAACCTTTAAAAAAATAATAATAAGGAACACTATCCGCGCTGTTAAAATCTATCCATAAATTATTCAATTGGATAGTCCGAATTTACATACTTCGCACATGCCTGCACCAGAGCACTTTGAACCTTTCCTTTTTCAAGTTTTTTTTTTTATTTAAAAAGTAAAATTGAGGCCGAAAAAAATAACTTGTAACTATTGCAATCTATAACTGCGTGCATAGTTGTACCCCATTTTTTGCAATAATTCAAAACCTATGATTGCTTTTAATTTTCTGATGTAGATTGCTCCAATATTAATGACTGTTAGAAACCAACATGTCTAAAGTGATCCACTATTGGCAAAATTGACAAGGGCTTTCATATTAAACACAATGGAAGTATGAGTTCTTGTTTATATTTCCATGAATGAGGTTGGCAACATTAATCACTAGGAAAAAACATTGAACTAACTCACTAGTACTGCACAACTCAGTGAGGTTTTCAATTATTGTTTTGTGGGTCCTACTGGCAGTACCTTCCTAATCTGTGCGATTCCCCCTTTTTCTTTCGAGTTACATGATTACCGTTTGAGATTTGAGGCTTCTCAGCCTTTCATCTGCGTTGAGATACGGATTTCTCCTAATGAAATAAAAAAAACATCAAAATTGGAAGCAAAATCTTTATTAGGTAAAAATTCTTGCTTGGTTCTTTAAAATGCTGTGTTAGATATTTGATCCCAACAATAGGATGATAGTTCTTTGAGGAAAATTGTTAGCTTTAAAAGGATGATCTAAAAACGCAAACTGCCAAAACTTTGAAATGAACTGTTAACAAACAAGGATTGATCCATTCTTTGATCAGAAAAGAGAAACAAGAATTCTTAGAGAGGAATCTGTGACCCATTTTCTGGCACATATTGGATCTATGAGTGCTCAAATCAGACATGACTTGTAGAGCTCAACAGCATGGCAACTGTGCTTGAGGGTCCATGTAATGAAGCAATACCACATGAGCCTAAATTCTCTCATGTTAAGCCAATATACGGTATCAGCTACAGTATTTAGTTAACAACTGGATGGAAACAGAACAGGTATTCTGTTACAAGTTTTCTACAACTTTTATGTTACCAATATCTGAATATCATATTTATAAGCAGGGTTTTAAATCCAAAATTGAGGTACAATGTCTTCTGTTTACGTTTTCACCATCAAACATGACTGCACAAATTTTTATGGTTATATATATATTTTTAAAATAATCCTATATTTGAGCCCCTATAAATACACTATATAACTTCATTGTTGATCCCCAAAACTTACTAGTCAGTATTCGTTTCTATAAGATAAACTTTAAAATATAAAAATTAAAAGTAATTATTTAGTTTTTAACTATACTTCAATGCTTCCATTGAAAAACTTTCTGACTCTACTAATTTTCGACCATAAGGGTCTATTATTAATTTATTATTCAAGGAAACTATTTTGAGTCCTGGAGAGACCTGTGAATGTGATCATCTGAGAACAAAACATGTTTTGGGAATATGTAACAGAGAATTTGAATTTTATAGTTCATAATTGGAGGTCCCTGTAGAGTTTTGTTTCTTTTTTGTAAGTTGGCACTTGGCACCGAGAGACACGGGCTCAGTTCTGTTTTTTGAGTCGCAACAGTTCTCTCTATCTGTGACCACTGCCCCGTTGTGTTGACCCCCCCTAGCTAGGGAATAAATACTCTTTTTCAAACTTTAATGTTTCCCATCAGAAGCTTTGGAATCAAATTTTTCTCATTAAAATTAACTAATATGCAAACCCGTCCTGATATTCGGATGTATTCAGCTAGAATTCCTAAATTATATTTAATAAATTTTATAAAGGAATCAGTTTAAATGAGCATGAAAACAACATTAAAATGCAGTGGATGTGCTCTAATTGAATTTTAATGGAGCTGGAAAGTTTTTATCACTTTCAAATTTTCAATTAGGATGCTTAAGCTGGAAATCTTTTCAATATATATATCATTAACTTCTCATTCGGTAAGGTTTTGAGTAGTATCCAGTTGTTTTCAAACAGGATGAATAATCTGTTATAATTAGGTTGCAAGAGCATTTAATTGTTCGTTACTCGATTGAGATTGATTCAAATTTAGTTCAAGCTCGATCGACTTGCTCGAACTCAAAATTTTTTTGTTTAATGTGCTCGAATTTGATCCAAATTAACTTATTTTATATTTATATATATTATTCAATTTAGAATATATGGATATTAATATTACATGATATGTATATATACGTTTTAAATATGAAATTATAAATTAATAATGGAATAAATAAACTTTTGGTCAATAAACTATAATCCTGAAAAGAATGAATTATTTGTTGGCTAAGATAATATAAAATGGATATAAAATGTCCTAATAATTCACTACATCTACAGCTCGATCTCAAGTGATATTCGAATTATTAGCTTGCACATTATAGATTTATTGGATTTTAGATAAAATTAAAGTTCAAACTCAACTTGGTTTATGATCAAATTAAATTAATTAGAACTAGAATCAGCTCGCTTGAATACGACTAGCTTACTGACTCTAGCGACAATAAATACATTTTAGAGATGTTACTTAGTTTTATGATCCTCTATTTTTTTCATTTAGCTTTAATTTATTGAATTTAATCAGTTATGCCAATTTCAATTAAAATTGCAAAAGTGTTTCTTTTATACCTTCAATACTACGTACGAATGTACTAATTGTTCAAATAATTAGATTCTCTGTATTCAATGGTACACTTCACGTGAAATTGATAAGTTCCTTCTTATTATCATTAATTTTTTTAATTTTTAAAACCAATATTGCTACGCTGAAAAAATTTTATGTTCGTTTTTTTTCAGATATATTGTTCTTTTTAGCCCCTCTCTACAATATATAATAGCTACAACAAATGACAAAATATGTCACCGTCACTTTTTAACTTCTCCCGATGGACAAATCAATCAGTGGTAGTTGTTTTTCCACCAGTTGTAGTCAGGCAAAATACCAGGACAATTCATTTTATGCTGGAAATGCTTCTTCCAAATAAGATCTAAACTCTTGATTTGTAAGTTTTCCAGAAAAAATGTTGATGGCCTCAATAACAAAACTTATCAGAAAGTGGTTAAATGAAGTTGACAAGACGCTCAACAAAGCTCTCTTTCATATAATCATGGCAATGGGACTAAATCTAAGCCTTATCAATTGCATGCACTCAAAGCTATTGTAGTTCCACTGTGCATGCAACATGTGTCGTTCTGACTGGTGACCAAAAATCAATCTGTTGGGGGCCTAATAGATTGTTGCAAGAGAGGTAGTCAAAAAGTACAAGTGAAGTCAAATGAGATGTAACATTATTAACTGTAGAAGTTAAAGATTTAAAAAAGGGTCGCAGTATATATACAGTAAAATTAAATTTGATCTGACAATTTTGATGACAACCGTAAATTTGATTCAAGTTAAAATCCGACACAATAAGCAAATTAATATGTAACGTACATCTGTCATATATATAAAAACTTTTCATAAGATCTGTAAATTGTACGTACCTCTCACCTGTCAGATGGAAAATGAATGGTCCATGCATATTCTTTAAAAAGGGTTGATGGATTATGAGAATTGCGAACAGTTTACCTAATTTAATTCTCTTTAACTAACTGTCGTGACAAGTTGAATAAATAAACTATTAATTGTAACTATTAATAATATCAGTTTATAATGTTCTATATATGTTCTCAAGTGAAGAATTAATTAGCTAGTGCATGAATGTCTAAAAGTGAGTTTATTTTAGACATGTAATTTCCTTAAAATTAGATTGCTATTTAATCACATGCAATGTGTTATTATAGAAAAGTAATTAAACAATATTTTCGTGTTTACTGACGATAAATCTGTATATATTATATTAAAAAATAAATAAAACACCGTTATCAGCTGCCGCTCTCCAACCGACATCGCCCCTCTCAATCTCTGTTGAAAACCACCCCTCTAACATTTCAAGATCTTCCAACAAATTATACCGATCGCTTGTACAAGAACTTAGTTCCACGCTTTTTAAAACCAATATTCCTTTTAAAAAAAATTATTAAAATTCACTCAATGTTCAAAAAACTTGTTATCTAATACATAAAACAATATGTCCCAAGCAATTATCAAGCGACTAAGAATATGTAGGGTGAAGAACACATTAGACCCAAAAATTTTGAATGTATTAAGTAGTAGAAAAATATATAGTAAACTGCCAAGTACTTTGCTATTCTTTTGTCCTGATAGATGTGTGGTAAAAAATAAAAAAAATTATTGGGATCAAAGAAAAACCCAAAAATCAAACCATAACTGAAAGATGCAGTTTCTTTTGACTAATTAATCACATTATAGCCTGGTACATCCCCTCTCACCACCACCACCACCACCACCAACCTACACATGCAAATGCAAGCTCCTACTAATAACAAGACTTGTCAAGTACTCTTTTGCCATCTTCAGACCCCATTAACAATTAAACCCTAAACCTAACCTTTCCTTTCAATCCATGCACAGACACCAGCCTTAAATGCCACTGACAATAGTCTCCAGTTATCTAGCTAGCTCGAGGTGCACACGTGTCCATCCATGTGAATACTGTTCACATCTTCTCCATTTCTGATACGACAAATATATTATACATCATAATAAGTTCATAATCTGTTTTAGCCACTGGTTAACATGTTGTAATTACAACTTAATTTTTTTAACAGAAAGATGTGGACCGTGACCCCCATTTTTATTCAGAAAAAATAAGTTCATAACTCTGTCAAGTGTGGACTTAGTGGTATGAGCATCACTACATAGTCTACATGATCTTAAGTTGTTGACAAACAAGAAAATAAGAAGAAATATATAAATGGCACAATTGAATTATGTGATATATGAACGACATTTAGGTTTAGCAGTGACCGAGAGGGAACTATTTTGCCTGTGAGAATTCTGAGTTTAAATAATTTAAAAGGTAGGACAGATTTAAGGTATAAACTAGTCAGTCTCCATGTACTGATTGAAATATTAGGATATTAATACACAGTTTTTCGCCAGGTTTTAATAAATGGAGAGATGTACCATTTAATACTATGTCCCAGTGTACTGTCTCTGCTCGTGACTTCTTAATGATGGATATAGCATCTCATAAGAGATGAGACCATCATCAGATCATCTTGCCCCACATCCTTATATTACTCGTGGGATCTTTTGTTGCCAAGTTATGGCGCCTCTTCAGTCTTCAAGCATGATTTTTGCAATAATCCGTTGGTATTGTTTGGAACGGTAGCTTGACAAATTTCTAAGAATATGGATTATTGCACTTTGGTTTTTTTCCATTTTGATTATTATATGTTTCGAAAAACAAAGGTGAGTTGCAACTGTTGCTGAATAAAAACAATTTTTTTTCAAATAATAATAGTTACATTAGCCAATACAACAACAGGCTGTGTTTGGTTGCATTAAGGAGAGAAGAGGGGAATAGGGAAGACAGAAGAGACAATCAAATGTTTATTTCTACTACCACTTTTTCATGAAGAAGGAGGAAAGACTTATTCTCGTATTTATTCCTGTTTGATTACGCATCTTCCTTCTTCTTATTCTTGGTGCAACCAAAATATACAATTTACCCATGTCAATGATGATTTTGGACTCGCAATTTAAAAAAGTAAAAGACATTATCACAACTTACACATCATTAATTCGTTTTTTTTTTCCTCTATTGTAGCTAAGATCCTTAAGAAATCATATCTAATTTATTCTCATAATGACCCTCTAAATATTACACCACTTAAATGATGACTCCGATGTAAGTATTAAATGTTCGATAAATAAAGAAAGATTTCTCCTCTTTGTATCTTCGAGACAAAACAACAATAATTTTTATGTATTCACTTAGATGGAGCTTCAGTATCAGGATGCTATTTCAGTCATCAACCTGAGACAATGTCCATCCCTTTTCAATTTTATCTGATGTAATTTAACCAAACTACAATTGCTAAGGTGAATATGTTTGGCCGGGAATAATTGCATCAAGTTGTTGCCTCAAGAGAGCATGTTTATAGCTAAGTTAGTGTTGATCATGGACAATTAGTAATATTTTATTATTGGCCAACTTTCATACGAGGAGGGTTTTAATGCCGCACTTTTAGGTACAAAAAATGTCACAGTTTATATTTTATATTTTATATTTTAAAATTGAAACGTCCGATTTGAAGTCTTACGATTCACGAGGAATGCATTATCGTAAAATTTTATAATTTTTAGAGTCTATTTGAAATTTGATCTATATGTCGAAAATGAAAGAATCTAATTAACTAAGATTGATTCTAATCTGTTCATTTTTCAACCTATGGATCAAGTATCAAATGGGCTCCAAAAATTATAAAGTTTAAGACAAAGCATCTGTCATTAAAATGAACAGGATCACTGGTTTGGATCGGACGTTTCACTTTTAAGTTAAAAAAAAAAACAGAGAAATGTAGAATTTGTGACACCCTAAAAAATTTGCATTAGAACCTCCTCTGTAATTATATACCAAAGGGAAAAAATCTTGAAATATAATCAACACGTATACTTGCATGATATTGGTAAAACAAGCTTAGTCTCGCCAGGGCAGCTTCTATACATAGTCTATAAAAGATTTTAAAAAATATATATACATAACCTATAAAATCATTAAATTGACTTAAATTGAACACAAATTAATTAAGACCATGGATCTCGATCTACTTCAGAGAGCCAAACGTTTTAAATTCTAAAGGTTTTATATTATGGAAGTTTTTCCGCATAAGATCAAGAGGACATAACTTACTGAAAATAAATGCAACATAAATAATTCTATTAATTTCAACATCTTCATTTTATAAACAAAATTAACTTGACAAATTATAAAGTATAAAAAAAATACTTAGCTCATTAATTAAATCAACATTAATGATCTAAGTTCACCCTTTAAAATCAATATTAAACCTTGAAAGTTAAGCTTATGATATATATTTGAACAGATGAGTAACTGTAAAAATAATCGCTAGCATTGTTATCTTGCTAGTCCAATAAAAAATTAAATTGTTGGTAACTATTTTAAAATTCAGATACAAGTAGCATGCTACCCCTAACGGTCTAACTCATGATGCAACTGTACTAAACTGGGTGGGTTACTTGGATGGCAGGCTATATAAATGGAATAAAATGAAAAAGCACACAAAAGACCACAGAATAAGACCAACAAGAAAGGACCAAAAACTGGAGCCTATGGGCTATCGACCCAGAGAGAGATGTATTGTAGCCTGTAGGGGGGCTTTGACAGGAACAGCTTAACTGCTCAATTGTCAAAAAGGAGAGTTCTCTTCATCTCCCACCGTTGGATGAAGATTGGAGAAGGAGATGATGAGATGAAAGAGAACTAAGAGAACAGATTCTGAAAATAGATCCACTAACTGTACGTCCATGATCCATCTATTTCGGTGTGACTAGTCGACATGGATTTTGGGAGCTTGAGCATTTTTATTTTGTTATACGTACTCCATACCGCGTCTCCAGCCTCCTCTTTTGCATTTTTGTTTCTTTGGTTTAGTGAATTTTATGCACGGTTATTTCTAGTTTTGCTATGTTGGGTACATGTTGTATATTTGGTTATGTATTGCAGTGATAATTCTGGGAGAAGTATCTAATTTTGTTTGGTCTTCTTTCTGTGAGAATTTCTTTTGTCAGAATACATTATGTATTTGTGGAAATAGAGTTTATTCGTTACAGACTTTGGATGATACGAGATTTAATGATTTTTGTTATCAAGTGCAATTGAATGCTGCTTTGTTTTTATTTTATTTTTATTGCAAATCGTATACATGTTTTTATGACCAGCATTGTGGAGACTTCCTGCTGGATGATTAATTAGACTTTTGCACATTCTTTTTTTAAGAAACTCATGTAATGTTATTGCAGTGAAGCTTTCTTGTAACTATATATTACCTGTCGGTTTCTACAAAAGTAAATCTTAAGATTTGGTCTTCACTTCCGTTGAGAGAAAAAATAATTATTTTAATGATTTGCTCTTCATTCTGGTTATTACGTAATAAGTCCAGAGTTAATTGCATGAAATTTTCACATGACTTTGTACCTTTTTTTTACTTTTTGAGAATAGACTTTGTACTTCAATCATCGAATGCCCAAATTTGTTTGAATGAAAAAAAAAAAAGAAGATATTTTCCCCAAACAACAATGTGCAAGCGTCCAAAGCGATATATATTGGTCAAGATATTAATTAATGGCTCATTAGTATGTTTATCTAAGCATCCTCATAGAAAAAATCTTGTTATACTGGATACATTAGCTCGCAAGACGACCAATTTTTCAGCATCTAGTGTTGAATTGTCGTCATTCTACACTCAGTTTATATCCGTCGCCGACAAATATTTGTTAATTAATTAGCTATAATCATCGAAATGTTTATGGTATTGACTCGACAACCAACTCCATTTAAGTTGGAATTAATGGAAGCGTTCACAACTAACATGAACATAATATTTTGAATTGGCAGGACAGAAGCGCATTTTAATTTCATCAAAGAGTGAGAGTTTCCCTGATCAAAATGATTTTAACGTGGGATTTTTTTTTTTATTTCATTTGAATTGATTTCATCAGGATTTTGTTGGATCTAATTACGTGGGAATTTCAATCAAATGACACCAAATCCCTTCATTTTGATCAAAATTTTCCAACGAAATGAAATGAAATGAAATCCCATATTTAAAAAATGGAATTGTGATCAGGGCCTAAGCAAATTTGGTGTAACTAACAGACATATACTTGTACCATATATATCCACATAATCATTTGGGGCTCGTTTGGATCGTATGGGAATAAGGAAGGAATAAGGATTTTAGGAAGAAAACGTTGGAAAGTGTGTAACTTTATGAAGAGTTTTATGTTTAGGAAAAAGCTATTCCTAGCTCCATCCAAACGAGCCCTTGGAACATGATACCTCATTAATATGATGGTGGCAAGATATGCTCATTTGGTTATTAATCACATGCACAAGCATTATTTAGAATTTTCAATTAGGGATACAAGTTCACAAATAAAATCTTTACTTGTTTGTTTGTACCAAGAATAGAGAATAAGGAAGAGAGAAGAATGAATATGCACAATCAAATATGGAATAAACTTGAGAATAAGACTTTTTCCTTCTTCTCATGAAAATGAGAAATAAAAAATAAACACCCTACTCCCTCTTTCTCTCTTCCTTCTAAGTTGCTTATAAGGTCCCACTCAGTTGCTTATTTAAAAGGGACATAAAATGATAGCATGGCATAGCTATAATGTTTTAATATATATATTACTATTGATCTAAGAGAACAAAACCACATGAATTAACAAATAAAGAAAGATAAGGTAATTATTGTAGGTATTAATTAATATCATTATAACCATTTCGTGCAACAATTTATAACATGTTCGGTTAATAAAATTTATTATGATTTACTCAGTTCGATTAACACATAATCAAGTATTTGAATCTGAAAATGAGTGCATATGAAGGGTACGTTAAACAAATGTGCTATATATTACTATTTGACCCTGATAATCTTGAATCATTAATTCTTATTCACATCTTGCACATAAAAGGGTAAGTTAAACAAATGTGCTAAATATTAATTACTTTGATCGTTGACAAATATGCTAGCGCCTATAGCGTCATTGATCTTGAATTATAATTGAGTACTTTTGTTTATTATCAAGTAGATGTTATTTAATGCTAAAAAAAATGGCATCGAAAGCTAAATATTTAATGCTCACACAGTCACACTATCTCTTTTTTGACATTAAAATCATAAAGGTCAAATATATTCATACAATAAAAAATACTGCATCAAAGCACATATATAAGCTGCAACCATTTGTATGCATGGTAAAAGTTCTTTTTTCATACGAAGTACTCATAATAGTAGCTGCGACACTTGTATGCATGGCAAAAATTCTATTTTCCATACGAAATTTTTTAACATGATTATTAATACACAGGGGCGAAGCTACATACTCCATGGTGGGTCCATGGACCCACCTGAAAATACATTTTTACTTAGAATAGGGCCTGTATGTAAATAAAAAAAATACAGTGGACCCATCTGAAATTTTTGGAGGACCCATCTCAGATTCCTACATCCTGGCGAAGAGTCTATTCGGTTCCCCGTTTCTTCGATGCAAACAAGTAGAGGTACTAGCGAAGCACGCTGAGTCGCCGACAGAGGCAGAATTGCAACAATCGCCTATTCCCCTTCCCCCTTAGCCTTCGCACAATAGCACTACATCTCCTCTCCTCTCCGCAGATCTCTTCCTCTCTTCTCTGCAGGTCTCTGACGCTCTGCCACTTTCTATTTTGCAATTTGTTTACTCTATAACTATGAGTCTATGATGGTAAAAGGGCACCGAGTTAATGTTGTGTTTGAAAAAACAATAAAGTGGCTCTGTGGCTGCAAGTTCTGGAAAATGAACTTGGGAAACGAAAGCGCTGTTCCACTTGGGAAAAGAAAGTACTTGTATAGTTGTATTAAAAAATTCAATACATCAAATATAAAATTAAACTTTGTTCTCATCTGATTTTTAGCAAACTAATCTACCTAGAGATCTCCTTCGGGATGATACACAAATTGATACTTACATTATGGATGTTCGCTTAGATGAAAGATTTCATGATATACGAGATCTCAATGTGTTGTCTAAAATGCTAGTTGGGACCAAGAAAAATTTGACATTTTCATATGTGTATAGTGTACCTACTTCTCAAATTAGCATTGCTTTTACCGGTGACAACGGCATCCGTCGAACGAGCATTCTCCGCAATGAAGCTTATTAAGTCAAAACTTAGAAATAGAATGGGAGATGCTTGGATGAATGATTGTCTTGTAACGTATATAGAAAGAGAGGTGTTTAATGAGATTTCTAATGAACCTATTATGCAAAATTATCAAAAAATGAAAACTCGTAGAGAATTGTTGTAATTTTTACTTTTTTTTTATATTGCCTTGAATTAATATTATGGATATGGGATATATTATTTTAGATCTTATGTCATTATTATAGATATATTTGATTTTTCATGATTTTTTTTAGAATTGTTTGTTTGAACAATATTATATATCTATATTAGACGTTTTGCTGTACATATGTTTTTAGAAAAAAAAAATTATAGACCTTGCTGACATAAAATCCTAGCTTCGCCACTGTTAATACATATGATTAAATTAAAAATCATCTTTGCATAAAGTCAAAAGCAATGAGCAAAATATGATAAATGAGTTGGCCATCATGTTACATCTACAGAGAACATTTTGTGTTTGTGCTTATTTTGAGTTGAGATTGTTTGAAGTTTCCATTTAGGTTTTGATCAAACTGGTTTCCTTGTGGGATTTCATTCGATTAGAATTGATTTTTCGGAAGAAAATTTCTATCGAATGAGATGAAATCAGTTTATTTCAATAAAAAAAATTTCTAATCAGTTTGTGGATCTAAACATAAAAATTTCTATCAAATGAAATAAAATCAGTTTAATTATTTTAATAAAAAAATTTCAATCAAATAAAATTAAATGAAATCCCGCGTGAAAAAATGGTGATTCTAATAAGGACCTTCGTTATCTTGTAAAAATACCAACAAAATTAATTTTTGTACTGATGTTATCAAATCCACAGGAGGTTATTGAGTGAAGCTGTCGTCTTTGTATAATTGTATTGAAATCTGGGGACTGAAAAGTCAGAATAATAATAGATCAAGGTCGAAATTATACGGAGAGGACAAAGTTGGGGGTGCAACTTGGTGCGGCGAAGCAGGACCACTGCAGCACGAGAAAAATTGTACAGACTGAAGGCTAATTATGGAAATTCACATGCGATGGGGGCGTAGGACCCATAAATGGAGGAGTAAATGCTCTTGCTAACTCCGGCGCGTCCCTTCTGACACTGCGCCAGTCGGTTCCACAACACGCGTTCTGGCCAAGCATTACGCACCTCTCCTTGTTTACCTTTCTCCTCAATTTTATTTACAAAGGATACCTCCATTATCCTCCTTTTGACCTTCCACTGGATCTTTGAACTTGAAGGAAGTGTATTGTGAGTCTTTGACCAACTTTCTGCATAACTTAACAAATAAAAATACTAATAATATTTTTTAATATCTTAATTTAAAATAAGTATATAGACGGTAAAAAGATCAAACTTTATAGAATTTTTTTTTCTTCTTATCTTTAGTGTATATTTTTATTTTACATGAAAATACTTGTAAATGATTGCATCATGCATTTCACTACATTAATAAAATTTTAACATTTGTAACGTAATTTTTTATAATTTAAATATCTATTTATGAATAATTAATCCTAATAATTACTATTATTTTTGTTCTTTTTTTGGCATTTGTATGGCGGTTAAAAGTTATGATAAGGGAGAAATGGAGACCTCCTTGAAGGAAAGAGAGGAGGCTTGAGCGGCAATCTAAGCGCGTGAGTTTCATTTTGGTTTACAGGGCGGTGAGCGCACCTCGCTTCTCTTGAAGTTGCTGAAATCATAGTACCAGCCTGTCTGCTGGGTACATGATTAAACGGTAAAAAATAACATTTTCTTACCATGTACTTTTCTTGCAGCGAGAAGAGAAAAAGGCAAACACTCTAAAATGTCATATAACCCCTCAAAACTTCAATATTCTGTATTATTGGACAAATTTCCTTTTGACGAAAACATAAGATTATTTTATGAAATAATCCTCAATAATGTTTATACAGTGTCAGTGAGCTCACTTAGTTAATCATGTATGTATAATGTAATATATTGACTGCCCATTGCGACATCGACAAAGCATATTTGAAATGACTATAAAAAGTATGTAGAAGTTCTAGTTGTCACCTCACTACTTTGTTGAATAATATACTATAAACATCTCATGTGGGAATTATCTATATTATATCTCACATAGTGGATACGTTGAGGAGATATTTAGACATTTTTTATCCACTAGGTCAAAAATATCACATCATTTTTTTAAAACCTACAAATAATGATATTTTATTTACCAAAAAAATAATGATAATTTGTGCTGCCATTGTGTGCATTTGGAACTTCATCATCATGATTATTATGTGAAAGGATAAGTGTGAACAC